>OZ025186.1:4157500-5357500 GCA_964019065.1 Catostylus mosaicus
AAGTCAACCCTTGGTAGAGTTTGACTAAGTGAGTCTGGTTTATTGATTGTCCTTACTTTTGGATGCTTGAAATGCCAGCAATTATGAAACTGTAAGCCCGAGAGGAATATTCGGTACAGTGTCAAACAAGTACAGATGCTTTAGTTACTTTACCAAGCAGGTGTCCTCTATGGACTCTTCTATTCAAATCAATTCTGGTGCGCAAATAAAAAGCCATATAAGAATAGCCTTAGGGTGAAACCACAAGGAAAAGTAAAAAACGCCAGAACAGAACTGGAGCCAACTCTCCTTATAAAAAATGCGTAGCATGTTTTTATCCAATTTTTGTAAATATGATCTTATTTCGCACACCTGTTAAAATTATTTCATTTTCTAGCATCATGAAAAGCGTAAGAAATGTGGTGTTTCCTATCATGTACGTTGAAGAGGTAATAAAGACTACCATCTTTGTAATTAACACTCAATTGATATATAATACATTCGGAGGGTATATGATTATGCTAGTGATTGTATACCGACCTATTTGAAGTTAAGCAAAACATCATTCATCATGTTAGGCTGTTTGCAAATTAGTTGGCTTTAAAATGGAGATAAAACTACTCTTTTTGCCATAGTGATGCTGTCCAGTTGCCCCTATCGTAGTTACTATGGGCCCCTATGCAGATAACCGGGCGTATATTTTTGAAATAATGGTTTAATGTTGCAAAAAATCACAGTTTACAGATAATCCTTTTAGGTAGTCAGTTACAGATTATCGCTATAGCAGTATACTTTGTCAATATTAAACCTTAACTGATTTAAATTTGTTTCTAACAGCATGGTGAAGTCAGCGATTCCGATGCAAAGAAATTTAAGGGACAGGTGTACTTCGCTGTGACAATGGGCGAATACCTCCAATATGGCCTAATTGCATTGGGTGGATTCCTTATCCTAACTGCCATCACGATCGGGCTCTGTTCTGAAAAAAAGCCGCAATCGGTAAGTAAAACCTACGATTCTTATTTACTTGTATATATATTATCACTTCTGTTACAACTGGTAGTGGTAGGAAGTGTTGAGTGTACCATGGAATTGAGTACCCTGTCACTTTGAGTAAAAATAAACGGCAGTCACTCGTAGACACGTCGAACTCGTATCGAGATTAAAACTTGACTAATTCAGAACGAGATATCTTTACATTACATACAAATTACATCATTACGAGGTTACATTACACGTTTCCTGCTACATCAAAAGGAAGTTTCCACTATGATCGGACTTTCACCTACAGAGGGTCACACGGTACCCCACAACTAACATGTCTAGTATGGCGGTTATATGTTAGAATGTAAGAAATGGCAGGATTGGAAACGTTGTGAAAGGAAAAATGACTCAATGATATCATTTAAAGCTGAACAGTCGGTCGCTATTAAATTCTTCCGGTGCTTGTTCCTCTTATCAAGAAAAGTGAAATTCAATGATCGATGTTAGTTTAACATGATATGAAATTCTCTGCCGCCTTAATCTGCCTTCTAGCTGTGGATTGTATTGGCTCTATTGCTATCTTCTTCCTCGTAAATTTTTGATACATGAACCAATAAATCTTCTTGTATTTGTCAATGTTTGCAACATGACACCATTTATAATTTGAGAATTTAAGATAATAAATTGGATAGAATAATGTGAAAAACATGACCTGCAAATAAGATAGAATTTGAAATAATTATGTAGTTAACACGAATAACAAAGATGCTTTGTGATAAATTATCATTTTGTGGTTTTATTTTTGTTTTCATTCAGGGAGTGTGCTTTAGGAAATGTTGACACAAATAAAGGCCCTCTGTTCTGCTTTATGCAAATGACAAACATCATACTTTTTTTTTCTGAACGCATTGCATACAATATGTTCGACCGCGCTGCTACTGTTTTGAACGATTAGATTTATTACCAGGAACAAATTGAGTTTAATATAAATAGAGTGCAGTTTTAACTAGGGCATGATTTATTGCGGAAGCGTACTCAAATAATTTTTTTCAGATGTTCTCTTTAATCCATTCCTATTTTAATCGAAATAAAAGCGTCACGTAGTGTAATGAAAACCAATCAGATCTGCCCGTTCACTGATTGATTGACAATATTGATTAAAACATATTGTTGTCATAGTCGACTGGCTGCCATATTCCTGAAGTATTGTCATAATTGCGTTTGTGATTGGAGAAAATCGTTCTAGTTTGAACCAATAAGAATGCACTATTTGGTTCATTTAGGTACAAGGTACTCCATGCAACCGTACTTTGAAATTTATTTTGAAGTAACCAACGAAATGGTTCTGAAAATTATCTTGTTTTGTAGTCCGATCAGTTAATTATGGGAAAGTTGAATGTTTTTTCTACCACGATAATTGCGTTGCACATTAAAGCTACATTTTTATCTGATGTCCCTCAAGAAACTGAATTGTTTTATTATTAAAAAATTATTTACAGTAGGCGAGTTAAATATTCGATATAGTTAGTATAATAGCTAATTGTAGCCTACTGTTTACAAAAAATTACAATTAATAGAATAAAATATTTAGCGAAATGCGAACACCATTATATATCTTAAGCGATATTTTCAATCATCGAAGTGATGACTTTTAAATTAATAAAAAGTGTTAAATGCGCACAGCTTTAAAAGATATACACGTTTTTAAAATGAGTTGCATGGAGTCATCCGATACGGAAAACAACCAAAGAAATGCAACACGGGGAAGTAAAAACATTTTTTATCAACTTTTGATGATGTGAAAACCGAATGAAGATTTGATTCATTTTTGGAGATGTGGAAAAAACCAAGGAGCTCAGTTCCCAGTAAGTTTAATGTTGTTGACTAGTTGTTTAATATTAAACATTTTAAATCTAAACTCTTGTTAAACGATATTGGCACAAATATATTCAAAGGCTTTCTAATAAATACGGTGTTTTTTAAATCTACACAGATTTTATCAGCAATAGAACATTTTTTTATTTCCTAGTTTGGTTTGATTTTAAAGTTTTGATAATCTTATAATCCTAATTATAATCGTAATCCTAATAGAATGATTTTTTGTTAACTTGAACCATAGCAATAGATTGTTGAATCGTTGAAGAGGCTGAATGAGTAGGGTGATCATAAACAATGAAACATTTATACAAATAGCCTGCATCTAAATGGTTGAGATTTGATAATCACCGTCGGTGGGCACTTGACAAGTGACTTTGAGCAGAAAATTGAAGATTAGATCAGACATGGTCAGTTTTTTGGTTGCCATAGAGACCAGGCTAATTGCTGTGCGGCTTCTTCTTTTGGTGTTATGCCCTCCTCATCCTTTATTGCCATTTATAGGAATCCAATCAAAATTGACCATTGTCAAGCTAGTGAAACTCTCAGAATATGGAGTTCCAACAGACTGTGAATTTGCAATGTAAATGTCTATGTTGCAGGCTAATATGATTATTGATACTAAATTGTCAATTTAACTAAGAAGGTATAGGCGCTGATTAAACTGACATGCCACTTATATATATTCAGATCGCTAAATTGCTTGTACAGCGATTAGATGAGCAATTTAAATTAACGTTCACTTGGCAGAGCTATGCTCTCTCTTCCCCCATTTATTTTCCAGCATTGATTCCAAATACCAACTGCATCTACTAAAATAACCATTTTGATTGTTTAAGACTGAATACAGTCACATTTTGCACCCCCCTCCTCCCCCCCGTTTCTTTTCGGACCTCGCTTGGGGCTGTTTTGCGCCAAGTAGTGGAGCATTGACTATAATAGAGAAGATGGTAACAAATGTGATGGCACCAAAATCAATGCCAGGATGATTGAGACAGCATTCTTGTGTCTTGCAATTATCAACTGATTGAATCTCATTTTGTGGATGTCCATCATACTGTAGTAGGCTTGGATTATCTTTATATATTCCATCAACAAAGTGACAAGACGAAGGCTTAATACGCTTATTAAGTTGCCTCATAATATATGGAGGATTAAACTTCTGAGGGGAAAGACTATGATAACCTGGTGACTATTTATATTGAATTTTAAATAAATTCACACAAACTAGACATTATAATTATTACAAAGAATATATCTATATCTAGTTATTGTTTGATTGTGATAAGTGAAGTGACATCAACTGCTCCGTTTATTTGACCTGGAACATTTGTTTGAGTATATTGATTTTTACTAGTAATTGATCGATCTATGATCGATAGTAGTAAATTTGCCGTTTGTTATCATACGTTTCTATGAGAATTCTTTGCCATTATCAGTCAATGTCACTAGGTTGTTTTGTGGGATTTTTAGATTTTGTAACGGTCATCTTCAATTTACATTCTAATCTTGAAGCATTTCGTTTTCAAAGTTTTTTATTTGTTTTTCACTGTAGATCTTATAGTGATTTTAGAATGCCTGGTTTTTCTTGTTTTCTCATTCAGTTTCATTTTCAGTTTTTTTTTATTTTGAAATTCCACTACATACAATAAACAAGATTAATTACAACTACAATTAGATTAATTCATTATTTTCTATCTAAATTTTACAAACCAACGCCAGCTCTATCACCTTTTGCAGAGGTCGATAGAAAAACTTTTTCCATTTTCTCAGAAACGTATTTATACACTGCAATTTGGCATTTTAAATTTGCATCGCATACTCTATTGAAGTAAATGTTCCTACCAAATTGCATTCAATCCAAAATCTAACTTATTATTTGTGACCAATCTCGCATCAAATTTCTTAGAGGTCGTTTGAAACTTTCGTCGCTTACTCTGAACATTCTTCTTGCCAATTGATTTAGAACCCTTAATTTTCCATCCATTTCTCCTTTCAATTGAAGCTTTTCTGACAAAACTAACCCAACTAACCCAAAATCTAACTTCCATCGAATTTCCTAAATGTTCTTTGAACACTTCACTAATTTATAGAATCTTTTCAATGCAACGTAAAACTCTGAATTTGTTTTTATCAAAGAAAGGTCCTGTCAAACGGGATACAACTAACAAAAATCTAACCAAATTACTATAATCTTTTGAAAAGAAATTTTACAGTGCTGTGAATTTTGTTCTAGATGTCAAGCGATGAGAGACGACCACTTCTTTCTTGAGAAAATGGACATTCTCCCAAAATTTGGAGCTTAACAATTCGATTAAAAAATTATTATTATTTGTAAATGTTGCCAATTGCTCCTTTAAGATCTCCTAAGACTTATTCCTTTTTTAACTGAAATTTTCTAGTTTTTATATTGATTGAAAAATAGGTGATGAAAGTATTTTAGTTGGGGTTTAGTATGTAATATATGTTGGATATACAAATGAAGCAAGTGCAAAAAGGTCAAAATTTACATTTCTCATAATTGTTTATAAAGTAAATAAAGCTCATTTCAAAAGTGCTGATGACGATTATAAACGAGCTTATCAAATGTGTTGTCATTATCGAACACAAAGTGGCACAAATGACCAAAGACGTGACATGGAACAGAATCCTCACATAATTGGTACATAACCTGCTTGAAATAAACTAATTCTGAGAAACTTCATTCTTAACGCTCACAATTCTAAGAACTGACCATTCTTCTGTGGGATCTAAACTGGGTTGCAAAGACATAATTCAACATCAAAAAGCAGGGTTAAGCGCAAAATTCTTAGACGTATCTGATTTCTGTCCATGGCTGTGAACACGAACTATCGCACCCAGGATTCTTTTATGGCAGGAGACTTCTGACTAAGAATTCGACACAATTCGCATTAACTGTCTAGTGGTACTTTTTGAGGGTCTGTGACCCGTGGTACTTTTGAGGGTTTGCAAGCTTAGATAGCTTTTGGCAGTCTTAGGATTTAATGATGAATGGATATTTTATTAGGTTTCAATTGTAAATTATGTAATGATAATCGTAATGATTGTTCTTCTTTGGTAATATGTCTAGGGCTTTAGCTTCTATAGTGTAAAGGGGGTGTGACACCCCAAGGCAAAAAACTTTGTTTCAAAATCAAGGTGTTTCTAGCCATGAAGGAATATTTCGTCGGCAAATTTTGCTACCTTCTCGGCAGAAAAGGATTGTACGCCCATTTTGTCGGCAATTCGTCCTGGACACCCCCTAAACATATATCTAGCTGCGGCCATGAGTGATTCTGATCGTTTTGTAAAATGTATAGTTGTGTCTTCATACATAACTTTTTTCAATATTTTTTTAAAAGAGGTTTAATAAGATCTGTTAATAGGATACATACATATTGCACTTTAATGCTTATATAGATTGAAATTCAATACAATTTCGCTGTGATATTGCCTTTTCTTTAGGTTATAATCCCTCGTTTTATACAATACAATCTAATATTATTTTTAAATAAATTTGCATCCTTTGTTGTATCATAAGGGCCAATTTCGATGTGGTAAGATTTATCTTGTGTGTAAAGCCTCCGTCCAAGATATCGAACATAACGTTATACCTTCGATCAGTCATGCCTAGACTCTGCACTATTTGACTGGCTCATTTGACCTATACGCTGATAGTTCGGAAGAGCATTGACTTTGCTTTCACACTTCACATTGACCTATCCCTTTTAAAGATATCTGCCGTACTTTATGTATATGCAGTAATATTTTAGTAGACCGTTGATACTGTTGAGAGATAATCAATACGCAGGGTGCATGTCATGAAAACTGTAGGGGATATCAAATTTTTTGAGTCATTTAATAAGAACTGTTAGGGGGCTTTAAATGCTTTGGAACCATTTCCAAGAGTACGTTGAGGGCTGTTCCGTCCTTGGACTAGGGAATTTCCAAAAAGGCAAAATGGTGTTATGAGCAGACGACGTTCAATACCAACGCATCCAAAGCAGCAAGCTCCTCCATCGCAGCAACGGGTAGTGTCACATGTTCTATTTTTTGGAACTCTAGGTCCCGCTGCAAGACTTAAAATAAGCATGAAAAGGTAGTAAACTCGCAACAGGCAGTTTTTGTATTTGATATATGTTTTTTTTCTCATGTAGGAAGATCCTCCAAATAGTAGTTCTTCTTCAGAACTGGTAAGATTTATGTGTGCCTAGTGTGAAGAGTGCTTTCATTTGATTCGGATCTTGATAAGATCTTTTAATTTCAACCATCATAAGGAATGTTGAAGGATTTTAAAAGAGACTTGGACCCTACTTAGATTTTATTAGACCCTACTTGTTAGACCCTACTTGGAGGTTGAGGCACGTCCTTAAATCAAATTGTTGAGCTCAAGCCCCGAGAGACTAATTTTTGATAGAACAAGCCCATTACCTTGGGCCATCAAAAATAAAACGTGGAGAACCAAGTTAAGTTGTTGAGAGATTTTCCAAATTACCATCGTTATATTCGTAACACTACAAGGTCATTTGTCAATCTTCGAATATCTGCAAACGCCCGGTCCATCGAAACTCAATTCCGAAGTTGGGAAATGAAAGAGGGGACTTTTGCATAAGAGACCTTCACGAAACAGAAATGTCAGAAATTGTTTCGAGTTCGACGGACCCCCATCGGGGTAGAAGAATAAGGTTGGGTAAGCATCCCTAACTGCGAATATAGCGTGTTCTTACAAGGCAACACTGACGGTTCCAGGCATAAAACCTCACTAACCAGCGCATAGTTGCTTGTCTCATCAACGCGAGTGCCAGGTGCTATTTTGCTTAGCAAGTGAGTAGTCACTAACCTCCTTAACTCATCATGGTGTATCCCATCCAATTGAAGGCTGCTATACCCATCTCTTTTCGGTTGGTGACTATCTGGCACAGGGCGTCACTTTTGTTCTTGCGTTGAGGTGGTGTTTGCACATTGCAGAGCAAATATAGCAGTTCCCCACATTAAGACGCGAACAAGGACCACTTTAGAAGGAGATATAGCCTTTTTACGGCCCTTTTTCTATATCTGCCATATTACAACTCATGTCTGGTGATGGAAGTATTTTGACTTTTTCCAAGTGCGCATAAAGAGTTTAAGGTACATTCTATGGAAGGAATTGTGCGGTATCGTGTTCTGATGATATCGCACCCGGATTTATTTTCAGTTAACTGTTAAAACCCATATAATTCTACGCTTTTCAGGAGGAGCATAGTCAAATAACTTAGTTAAAAGCGTAAACTATTATAGAAAACCGCCGTCAGAAAATCTACTATATTTTGTAATTTTATGGCATTAATCCCTGAAAAATTCTCTTATACAGTGTCTGTCATTAGGCCATATAGCCCGTCCAGGGGTGACAGGGTTTAGTTGACGTAGCAAGGACGACAACCCCTTTTTTTGTCTTGTCGTTGACTTCATTATCTAGGCCCGATGATATCGCAATCATTGCTTCAATGATCTCTTGCATTTGTGTTGTAAAGTATCGAAATCATTTTCTAAGGTCCGCATATTATTCGCCTGGTTAAAAAAGCCTGATCTTGTCGATAATTTGGCATGCTTGGCATTTCGTTGTAGACCACCTTAAACATTTTGTCTGCAAATTTTTAAGATAATCAGATAATTTTTATCACAACCATTTTTATATCTCTACCCATGATATTGGTCTTTCCAAGTTAAATGATTTAGTTTCTACTGTATTTAAAATCATTTCGCTCGGTGCCTATCTCTTATGAAATTTCCTTTTCTTGCAGCTCAATTTCATCGTGGAAGACCAACAAGGCTTGATACAAAATGCGGATTGATACAAAAATTAGTTGCGTGAGGTTGAGCCTTTTCATTTATGTTGTGAATACAAGCTTAATTCATTTCATCTTCTTGTTACAATCTTATCTATGGTTTGCTTTGTTGCTGTATCTTAATGTTGATCTTTGATGGTTTTTTGTCCTAAAAGCAACGTTTATAGCTGTACAAATGAGAATATGAAAATACTGTCATTAACAAGCTTACTGTTAGCCATAGGTTTACACACTAAATCCTTGCACTTGCATCGCTCTTTTTGCACTGGTCTGCCTGGAAAATCAAGATCAATACTTCTCTGTTGAATATCGCATTCATAATAATCTGCTACAAAGTCAGGTCAAATTGTGGTCACACTTTTTACCCGAATATTTTATAAATCATCGTTGGAAATGCTTTAACCCTTTCACCCCGGACGGGCCATAAGGCCGAATGACAAACACCGTGAAAGATAATTTTCCAGGGATAAAGTTCAAAATATTGTAAATGTTCTGATGGTAGTTTTCTAAAACTATTTTTCTAAAATAGTTCATGCCTTGACCTAATTCATTTGACTATGCTACCCCCTGAAAAGTGTAGATTTTATTTGGGTTTTAACAATTAAATGAAAATAAATCCGGGTGTGAAAGGGTTAACAGACCAATTCTATCTCTGTATCAGCAATAGCAACATGTTCTGCTTTATGGCACCAATTTTGAAGATGATACAACTATTGTAGTTGATCGCAAATTGCTGGTTCACTAAAAAGTTGGACAAATTCTTTTCTTCCTAATTTTGCTCCCTGACTCTGCGTTCTTTGCTTCCCAATTTCTGGGTGTGGTTTTTCATTTCCAAATAATCAAATGACTGATTATTGAACTGATATGAAAGTTAATTGAATAGGTTAAAAATTACAATGCAAAAATAACGCTTTTGCAAGCTAGCAACAGATAGAAAAATATCTTGAGATCTCCAATCTCCAGTCGACTTCACATAAAACCGGACATCATTTGATGTGTTTTGGTTTTCACCCTGGTTAATAGAAAGACAGCTTTAATACAAATTGCAATTCATTTCGAACTAGACTTGATAGAAAGAATTCGTAAGCTCCACTCTTAAATGTTTTTTTTTTCATTTTTGTGCTAATATGAATCAAGAAATTCCATCATTGTGTCTTAAAAGATTTTTCAGCTGCTTATCCTTCAATGAATAATTAAGTTACTTTAGATAAGAAAATTTGTCGAAGCAATTTAATATCCGATTTGCATTTGGTGGCTGTAATTTTTGGAAATGATTTCATTTGCAATGTTGAAGGAGAAAAGGGAAACATATAGTGCCATACTGAAAACAGTTTCTCCGTCAAACTCTAAAATGTCGAATAATGATCATAAACCGAACAGAAGCAAACATTCAGCTGTAGACATTACTGTTCGAAAACGATGTGACTAGAGGAAACAAGAAGGCTACGCATGATTGGCTGCTTGTTTTGATCCAATGGCAATCATTGTCTTCTCTCCTGTTTAAAGAGTCAAACTTCCAAACAGGGCCGTCGAGAGCCAGTGCCGGCCCCGGGGTATTTCATTGCACCGGGCCTCAGTGAGCAATCAATTTTTTAAATAAATAAAACTTTTGTGGGCCCCGGACCTCCGACCCCGCCTACCCCCCTCTCGACGGTCCTGCTTCCAAAACAACATCCTTGTCTACACAAATCAGGTTTTTGCGTTTCATGCTCTGATAAGTGTCTGAAGAAAAGTACCCTTATTTTGCTGAGTAATGTTTGCAAAATTTTTTTTAATTATGAAATTTATAAGTAGGAAACCATTTTCCTTTTTGTTTGCTTATTTCCCTTAGAAAGTGCTTATACTCAAAAAAATAAGATAAGTTGATATGATACGCGAATTCAACATCTGCATCTCCAAAAACGAGAGAATTTTGTTCTTCGATTGTCATTTTGTGCTTGTCTTCTGAAACATTTCTTTTTGCCGCTGTTTTAGTTAATTTTCAAAGCATTCATGTTTGTAGTAAAGGATACCATGTTTGTCATAGTAATTTGGTACAAAATTAAGTAAAGAAGTACAAAAGATTCTGAACAATAAAAAAAATAGTGGATAGAACGAATTGTATGACTGGACCTGCAAGTCTATTTAAATATTACTCTATGCTTAGTATATTTATTTTTCCATTCATGTTTTTGATAAACTGTTTTGAATGTTTTATTTGACAAGTTGGATGTTATGTATGATTAATTTGAAATACGTGAAACTGCTTGTTATGCAATATATATATATATATATTCTGTCTTCTGCAATTCTTACCTTTTTCTTTATAATGAATTATTTGAAAAATTATCGTGAAGATAGATTTGTTGCCGAGGCAAGAAAATTATTTAATTAATTATTTGAAAAATTAATCATGGCTTAACTCGGTTCTCCTTGAGATTGTAGACGATTTGAATGGAGTCGGGGGGTTAAAGATGGTTAATGATAATGTATGAAAATTGGTAGTCTCAATAACCTTGTGATTGCAGTGATATCAAGTTCATACTCCAGATAAATTATATCTGCCCCTTTTGCGTCCAGGTGCATTGACTCTGAGACCAAGGCTCGATTAACTACTTGTGGAATCTCTTCGAAATTCCTTTGTGAGTCAAATGGCAGGAACATGAAATACCCTATGGATGGATGGGCGATGGGACTATGCACTGATCAAATTCACTTTTTGCCCTTTCAAACCAATCGGTTTGATTCATAATTTCTGGGTTGTGTCTATTGTTCTATCCTTTTGTAGATAAGATTCTGATTAGCAGCCCCCTTCTAAATTCCTAAGGCGTTTAATAGAAGGGGAATATTAAGGCGAAAATTTCACTTTCAATCAGTTGAAATAAATTATAGGGCTGCAACTAAAGGGTGTGTCAAGAAGACAAGGAGCTAACTATACGCTAAATGAAGCTTTTGTTGTTCAATTGCCTATTTTAGAATCCACCCTATTGAATTTACGTACATTGTTTTCACCTTACATGATAACGTTTTCCAATGAAATAGTTAAATTGATATAAAACGATCTTTGCTAATTAATTTAGTGAGCTTCATCACTGTCATAGTCAAATTTCTTTTCGAAGAAGTTATTTCTACTTACATTTAAATCATCAAGACTATGTTCACCTTCGTCGTAAAGTGAAGACGATTTACGGCCTAAACCAATTAAATTTTCATAAGGGGAATCCATTGCAAAATGGTCTAGAATGCTCTTCTCAGGACTAAGATGGTGCTCCAACTGTTTCGCGTCCGAGTCAGATACCCCATAATCCATTGGTTCAGTGATACTATTGAACGCGTTTGAGACCTGGCCAGGTGTGTCCCAATCCTCCTCCGATGGTGTGTTTGACCCAATTAGTTGGTTGATGTTCTCGTCTCCATTGAACTGTGTCAGCAGTGGCAGAGCTGGCTCACTCGTTTGTAGAAGATTTTGTAGTTTCGGCTGTAACAGTTCTTGGTTGTTCGTCTCAGTAGGATTTGAAGCTGGTTTTTGATTCAAAAGATTGCTTTGCTGATCAATACCTCTGCCGCTCGCCTCTTCAACTTCACTGCGTTTCAGTGTGAAATTTAAGATCGTTGGGGGCCCATCTACAACTTTAACTTTGTGGTTCAGTGGCTCGTATCCTTTCTTATAAGCTCTGATCTCATATTCTCCTGGAAGAAGGAGTCTCCAGTAGTCTCCATCGTTACCGGTGTAGACTGCATGTTGACGATCCAATACCATAACCTTCGATTTTCCAATTGGATTTCCGCTTTGATCAAAAACGAAGCCTTTAACGCCACGGTGGACCTGGAAATTAGAATTAATCTCTTGAAAATTGAATATAAACCTTGAAATGTATCAATATTGTAAAAATCTTGGTTTTAACTGTGAAATGTTTCTCAAGCCTAGCGCACACGACACAGTTTATCGGAAGCGACCAAGATTTTTATCGCCAACGATAAGAAATTGTTCCCCTCATACAAAAAGATTGTCGTTATGAATGTCCCTCTCTTACATTTTCTAGTTGCAGCTAGGCACGTGAAGCAAAGTGTTATTTTGATTAGCTAAAGTCTGTGAAATTCGTCTTTGGTTTCTTTAAATATTGCGATTTCAGTCCCGACAGCGATAAACAAACAAATGTTAGAATCTATGAAAGTCTTTGCTGATGACAAAAATATCTGTGTTTTCTATGCTTAAGCCTTGAATAGTGAGAATAACTTAACGAATCTTGCTTTTTCCTTTTGTTTTGCCATTAGCTTCATACATTGCCATTAGTTAGCTGTTATAAATTATAGAACAAAAGGACTGGAATTGATTCAAACGGGTCACAAAAAAGTTTTGTTGCAAATTTTGGGATACCAACTTATTTCAGACAATTGAAAAGCACTGGGAACTATATATTAATATGTACATAAAAGTTTGTCTCCGTCAGCATCGCTTAAAATTCTCCTTCCCTTTTGTAAACACCAATATCTTAATTGTTCAACTCTTCTTTCTGACAATTTGTATAATGATTATGGTTTCGCGTTTATGCATTCTGTTAGCCATTGCCAAGTTTTCAAGAGCAAGCAAATCATGTTAGCAGAATTTGTATGGCTGCTTAGTTTTGTGTGTGTTGCAGGATAGGACAACCTATCGAATTTATCTTTACTGTCGAGTGATACAAGACAAGTTCAAAATTGAAAGTTTCACCCAGTGGTACATAGAAAACTAATGATAGATCGATTCTGGCCCAAAATTCGAGCATGGCAAAAATTGTTCAGAGGCTTATCAAAAGTGGCTCAAAAGTCAATGATAATGTATAATTTATCAAGACCTGGCAATTGTAAATGGGTGTTCGGGCTTGTTAAATGTTAGCAGAGACCCGCCCATTCATGGTCACAACTCCGTCGTTATTCTTTGTTAGATGCCCTTTGACTGATGCAAGATCTATCTCAGAATTTCATGAAGAAAGTTGCCTAATTCACGCTACGAATATTTTTGCTTGTAAACCTGAGCCAGTCAGCTCTATATTCCTCATTTTAGATTGCTGTTTTTCATTAGTTTTTATCTTCTAAACTTTGTTTACACTGATCAAACTTAAACTCGTGCACTTTGGGAATTGAATATGATTTGCAGCATTTTTCCAGGCAGGTAAACCGTCTCCTGGGAGAGTTGCTACAGTGAACTTGAACAAAAACCTATATTTTCTTAATCAAGACATTCATGAATTTGAAATCCCTCAGATAGTAAGATTTAATAACAATTTGTTTCCCAAACTAATTACTTGAAATTTCTCTCACTTTTGGAAAGCACTGTCACGCTTTTTATGCGTCGAAATTTTCTATAAATTTTCCAACTTCCCATGCACGGCCAATCGAGTCCGCTTGCACGCTAGAGTTGACGACTTTCGAAATTTGCTAAACACTCAGCCAATTTTGTTGGGGGCACGCTGAGAAACTCATTGGCGATGTCATTGCTAAATGTAGATACTATGATGCTATCAGAAAATGCGTTTGGAGCAGCTAACAATGGACCCATCGGGCAGAAAGCAGATAATATCTTTAGGGCAGCGAAGAATACTAAACGGACTGTCCTAGGCAACATCGCAAATGTTCAACGACGGAACCCTAACCGCGCTTGCAAAGTGAAGGCAGAAGATACAGTACAGGTCTCGCAGCCGAATCGAAGGGGAAGCCAAAAGGAAAGCGCATCGCAACCCTTTAGCATTTATGTCGATCCACCGAAAGCAAAAACAAATAAAATCGAGATTCACGACCACGTGCTGAGCCTTCATGATGTTGTTGGAGGCGAAAAAACTGCAAGAGTTGATTCGCCAATGGTTGTATCACCATATGAATGCAATAGAAGTGAAAATATTTTGCAAAAACTAGAAAATACACAATGTCTGAAAGATAACGAGTCAGAATATGAAGATGACATTTTAAACTATCTAAAGAAATTAGCTATGGAAAATCGACCACGAATTGGATACATGAACAAGCAGCCAGACATAAATTACAGCATGCGGTCTATACTAGTTGATTGGTTGATCGAAGTGAGCGAAGAATTTTCAATGGACAACAGAACCCTGTACCTAGCAGTTGCCTACATCGACCGGTTTCTCTCTCTAATGTCCGTTCAAAGAAGTAAACTACAGCTCGTCGGGACCGCCAGTTTGTTCGTCGCAGCGAAATATGAAGAAGTTTATCCGCCCGACGCATCCGATTTCGTTTACGTCACAGATGATACATACACGCAAGAACAGTTACTGCGGATGGAGCAGCTGATTTTAAAAACATTAGGCCATAACGTATCCCTTCCTACAGTCGTCGACTTCCTTGACATTTTCCTAGCTGCAGTAGGCTGCAAACTAGATGAAAACAGTGAACTTCGTTTCTTGGCCATGTACCTCTGTGAACTGACATTGCTTGATTCTAGTACATTTCTCAAATACCTCCCAGCTAACATCGCAGCATCTGCCATACTTCTGACAGCACATACTTTACAAATGCCGATATGTGCTAGTACATTGATGCTAAAATCTGGCGTAAATGTCGCTGAACTGATGGCATGCATGGACGATTTGCAAGATGCTTTTAAAGAGGCGCCAACTTTGAAATATAAAGTTGTCATTCAGAAGTACACTGCAAAGTATCTCAGCGTTGCTACGATTAAACCAGTTCTGCAGCCATTTGGGTATATGTTTTGAATAGGATTATATAAAGATTGGTAGATTCGTGTGCGAGCAGCAATCGCGATTCCCCCTAAAGTAGTAAAAGGGGAACTTCCAACGGTCGGTATTGGTCAGAAAGCAAATGTCAACAAACACCGAATCTAAACCAACCGAGACATAAATTTGGTTTTCTCTTGTTGAAAAGTTTTGGAATTCGGATGAGGAAAAAGTATTTTTCTGCATGAAAAGTTGGTCTGCTCTCCTTGCACATTAAAAACCTATTTACATGTTGTTCTTTGCATATCGGATAAAAGGACACATGTTTTGTTACAGCAGCCCCGAAGGGTAATGATGATAAGGCATGAATAAAACATCTACCTCACCCTTGAAATCGGTGTTCGTTTTCATAGTTTCATTTTTAAAGTTAATAGTGATTATTATTTTCCTTGTAATAATTGTACTATATCATGGCGCTTCTTGCTGATGTGTCATTGAACTAAATGAAGAGATTTTAGAAAGCTGTTGTCACATTAGGTTTTATTTCATTAGTTTAAATTATGATGATGTTTTGATTGGATATTTTCTTAAATTCGCAGTAAATTTATTTTTTGCCTTAAAGTCGCAAGTAGACTTGATTTAACTTATAAATTAAAGAAAATTTTCAACTGACATTTAGTAGAGAATAAAGACGTAATTCGATAATGCCATTTTAAACTATAATTCACCTTAGATTGTTAAATAAAAACGATATATCTTGAATATTTCGCATTCTATTTTTCTTATCTTATGCTGTTATAGACATGATAATTTTGAAGATGCCCATTGGGAAATTTCCCCCTTGTCTCGCCCAGCCACACGGCGTTATATTGGTACTATACACCTTAAGAGCTATCTGCGTGGACTAGAAGGAACATAGGAGCTTTACACAAACCAAAAACCTTTTTTGTAACCGTAATCTACAAGAACTAGTGCTAATAATAAATCTTCGTCCAACCATCCTTATTTCGGTTCATATTTTTCTTCCTCCTTACCTGTTCGATGAATTTCACCAATGCTTCCTTGTTTTCGTTCCAATATCTCGGCAGCTTGTCAGCACTTGGGAACTTGTCACAGCCCAATTCCAACGTTATTTCAAAACAATTTGAGTGGACATAGTTGTAGTCTTGCATACCCCCGGCTACGTTGTACCATTTTGCTCCATTTGTTATGCCATGCTTGAAGTGATCAGGAGGGACACCATCGCAGTCCCACGGAGGATTGTCTAAATGCATTGTCGAATGTGCATCAGAATATGTAAGGGCTAAATGCTTAAAAACATCATCATCTGGACTTTTTGTGTAGATGCTCCTTGACTGAGGGTTATCATCATAAGGGTAATTAGCGACAAGAGAGCCGCCGTGTAAATTAGCAGAAAGAACAAATTTATTTTTCACAATCCACTCAGATACTGCTTTTGTCTCCGGCTGCATTGGTCCAACCTCTTCGGGCAGAAATTGGTCCGGAAAGTTACGATTCAAATCCACATGGTGTGCATTGCTTCGACCTTGCAGCCAATCAGTTGGGTTTTTCGTGGCGTTTTCGTATCCGTCCGGGTTCATACTTGGCATAAAATGCATCCGGGTATTGTCTATCAAATTGGTGTATCGCTTGTTTTTACCATACTCCATGCACAATTGCTTTATCAATTCTACCAACATCTCACGGCCAACTACTTCATTTCCATGCATATTAGCAATGTATTTAAACTCCGGCTCGCCGGGTTCATGTTTACCTGGATTATCACTCACTTCTAAAACCCAAAGCTCTCTTTTTTCTATCGATTTTCCAATGCTGTAGAGCTTCGTGATTTGTGGATATTTCTGTTGCCAATCACGCAAAAATTGTGTTAATTCCTCATAATTGTGGTGCTTTAGGCCTGAACTTGCAGCATTACTTCGTTTACCTGCCAGAGGTTTTGCCAAAAGTCTGCTAACATTGTTAATGGCCAAGAAAACTGTAATTAGTGTTAGTGAATACATGCTATCGACCTTTCCACTCTTGCTTGGTTAGTCCGTTAACTGCAACCACTGTGGGGAGAAGCTGAGTGAAAAGATACTATTAGCTGTTAACAGTTTCTTCTTATGCTCAAGCTGAAGAGTGGACGCTTCCCGCCATAACGTCACCGCTAATCAAAGCGAAAACAAACTCCAAAGCCACGTGATTGCGCTTAAGCTTTTTCTGCAGGTGGAAGCGATAACGCTGTTTAATTGGCTTGTTTGGTCCCAGGTCAAGCAATCTTCCTTGCATTGATTGGTTGGCACGGATTTATGCGCACGCTTTGTTCACTCATGCATGAAACAAGCCCGCAAAGACGAGAGGCATAAAAGTATCCACAGTAATAAATACACAGCCCAAAATATGCCAAGTGCACAATTGATGTTTACGAAACGTTGCTAGAAGCGGCGATAATGAATTAAGATACTAAATACAGTTATTGAACTAATCCAAGTCTGATTTGTGTTTCCAGTGCGATATTTGTAAGGAGAAGCGCAACAAAATAGCTGCCAATTCTGAAACATTACCTCGTGTAAAAAGTGCAAGTATTTGACGATGGGGTTCCACAAATAAATTTTGCAAATTTGAGACGGTAGCTGTTTTCCTTAAACATTTTCAGGGAATATTTCTACAGAATCCGTGCTTAAAGCAAGTTAAAATGGCTAGGCCAATTGGGAAAAAATAAACGAATAAAATTTGCACACAAATCAGTTAGGTGAATCACAAACATGCTTGATCTGCCTTATTCCACTGATTTGCAAATTTTACTGCTGTTTTGTACATATATCATGTACAATTTTCTGCAATGAAATGCCCCTCATTCTCCCGTCAACTTACTGTCGTTCCCCATTTTCCAATACAAAACAGCTCTTAAGTATGGTTAAATCATTTGGAGGCCATTATTAATTTAATGTTAAAATCCTGGTATTTTGTTACATTGGTTTGACGAACATTAGTTTTCCTATTCTGCCTTTTTTCATGTTTAGTTCATGTTCAAGCATTTTGAAATATAAGATATTTTTGCAGCAAAACATCCAGTATTTATACTAGCATGAGAATTAGAAATGAAAGGACAATTTCAATTTTTTTGGACAGATGGTATTGAATGGACCTCGGGGAAGCCTCCCCTTGTCGGTCTTTTTCTTCTAAATTCAATCATCAAAAGGTTGTAATGGTATCAGCAAGACCAATGTAAGAGAAAACTCTGATAAAAAGTGAATATTAACTATATTCTGACTTCGGCAAAGACCAAAACCTCCCTAAGTTTAGAGATTTAATCTCAAGACGAAAAGTTAAACCCCTTACGTCCAAGTTGAAAGATTAAAAAGAGAATCTCTTAATTAACTTTTTAGAACTATATTTAATTTATAATCTGAACCTAAGAATATTATAATATCTTCAGTAGAGAAAAAGTTATTCATTGAGCTCAAAGTCCAGAAAAAATCAATTGAAGGGGTTGCTTACATGTCCCACTTGTGACAATGATTAAAACTGGAGAATTTTTACTTTGGCAATAGAAGAAGGCTCCCCTCTGATTAATTAATGACAAAAGCCAGCTTTTTGAATTGATATAAGAAATTTCAGCATACTATTTTACTAACTACTACGATATGTGTAAGAAATGTATATTTTTGCAAATTCTTCAGTTTTCTCTACTTAGTCATGTAGGGTACTTTTAGCGTTAGAGATGGATTATGGTCAGTATGGGTCTTAATTTCAATAGGCAGCATTCCAGCTTGATAGAATCTTATGATAAATTGTTATGTTTCAAACTGGACCTTACCTGCTCAATGAATTTGATCAATGGCTCTTTATTTTCACTCCAATACCTTGGCAACTCTTTTGCATCCGGGAATTTTTTGCAGCCGAGCTCTAGTGTGATTTCCATGCAGTTCGAATGAAGATAGTCGTAGTCTTGCATGCCCCCTGCAACATTATACCATGTGGCACCATTTGTTACACCCCCTTTGAAATGGTCTGCTGGAATATCCGTGCATTCCCATGGAGCTTCATCCAAATGCATTGTTGGATGTGTATTTGCGTACGTTGTCGCTAGGAATTTGAATACGTCATCGTCTGGGCTTCTGGAATACGAGCTATCACCAGTTGCACTGTCATCAAAAGGATAGTTAGCAACGAGAGAGCCCCCATGTAAGTTTGCCCCCAAAGCGATGTTGCTATTTTTTATCCAGCTCATAATGGCTTGAGACTCTGGTTGAGCTGCTGCATTCGGTGTAGCGGCAAATTGATCGGGGAAATTGCGATTTAAATCAACACTATTTGCGTTGGTACGTCCAACCAGCCAATCACCTTTTCCCTCCTTCACTGCAAGTTCGTATCCATCTGGATTCATGCTCGGCATAAAAAAGATCCGGGTGTTGTCAACAAGGAACCGGACTCGCTGACTATGATCATATTCGTTGCAGAGATCAGCGATTAATTTCAAAAGCATTTCACGTCCAACAACTTCGTTTCCGTGCATATTTGCAATGTATTTCACCTCAGGCTCACCAGCTTCATGCTTGCCCGGATTGTCACTGATTTCATAAACCCATAGCTCTCTCCCCTCCACAGATCGCCCAACACTTGACAAGTGTGAGATTCTTGAACATTTCTGAGCCCAGTCTTGTAGATATGCTGTCATTGCTTCATAGTTGTGATGCTTAAGTTCATCGTCACCTCTTTTGCTTGGTTGTACTGGCCTTTTTTTAGTTGGTATTGCTTCCAGTAATGCCAAATTACAGATGCATATTGTGGCCATTGTTAGTAAATTATAATGCAACCCCATTTCTGAAGTTGCTAATGATTTATGCCGAACTTCTGCATAAACTATGGAGTATACTCAATACTGATATATGAAATATATCCAGTGCTGCTTAAAGTGCCGTTAGAAAAGCAATGCTTCAGCATCACTCGCCAATCATAGGTGCAAAGCGTGCATGCACCTGGAGAAACCATCAGCAAGGGGGTTCACTACCTCTAGACAATAACAGGTGCATTGGCTGAAAGGCTGGTGTGTTTTACATAAGCAGATTGTAACCCATACTGATTCGCTTAAACAAACTTGTTTGAAAAGTGGGGACGTTAGTGGTACAAAAATTAAGGAAAATGTGAGAGGTGGATGATTGATTAAAAGAAGATTTCTTCAAAAAAGTCATCAAATTGTTAGTTTGCATGATAAGTTGTGCATCTAGTTATTCTAATAAACATAAAATCTTACACAAAAATCTAATGCATGAATGAAATCATCAACAATTGTTTTGAGAAATTGAGAAGTTCTCTTATTTTTATGAAAAATTTAAGGGATCTTGAAGAATTTTCCCGGAAACATTGCAGTTTTGTCGGGGAAATCACTTTGATTATTGACTCCCCCCGTCTTTGCGATCAATTCAAGGCGATGCGTAGAAACAGGTGGTTCATACAATCGTTATCCTCATTGGTTTTGCCGTTTGAAGCTTAAGTACTTGAGTGAATAGTAATCTATTTCGATTTACTAACAAGCGACATAAGGCGCGGATCAGGTGTGGCCTCTCTTTCGATAAGGGACTCAAGCGTGATCTGATGTGTAGAGTACCTGCCACTGACAAAAGATAACTTTTACAAGCTTCAATTTCAAAGGTTCATCAAGGCCGCCAGATGTCCTAAAACAATACATTCTTAAGGAAAATCGCAATTTGAGAATTTAAGTATAGCTATTTTCTCGCCCTTTTCCTGCAAGCAGAAGGCCCTTGTTCGATTCCAGGTGTTGAAGAGTTTTAAGTTTTTCTGAAAATGTTCCCATATTCGGTATAAAATACAATTTTTATATAATACAAGGTGTTTGTTTTATATTCTTTCCAGTTGTGATAATTGCATGTACAATGTTCTTTTGCGCTGTATGTTACGGAATTTTTTGGGGAGATGTAGTGCTCCCCCAATTGTTTCAGCCTATTATTGCGTGACTCTCTTGAGTGCCAATCAGCGGAGGGGCTCCAGATCGCATGTGTACTGTGCATCTATCTTTTTGCAATTAACATTAAAAGTACATTGAAACTTTACCCATCCCTACCTCGAATCATAGTAGTTAATAAAACATTTTAAATTTGGTACCGATTGCTATAACCGCTCTTTCCTTTCCCTGAAATTCCCCTTGAATTTCTCTTCGCAGCAACAAATCTTTTCTTGTCTCCATTGACAGTTGAGTAAATCGTTATTGCGCAAATGATCTGGAGCCCTTTTTTCATGCATAAATTTTTTACATGCAATTTTTAAACAATGTTAGCTAACATCAACATAACAATAATTAAGAAATGCTTATATCCATAAAAATTTCATAAAATTTCATGGGGTCCCCTAGGCGTTTAATTGCGTGGGGGCCCTTAGTTTTGCGCTTAAAGGTGCACACCGTGCGTTACGCCACTGCTCACAACTTAGCCTCTTCGTATCCCAAAAAAGGATTAGGTTTGCTACAGATGAAAACAAAGTGCGAAGCTTTTTACAAGTTGACATTTTTTTATGAGTACATGTAAAAAAATTCCTTAAATTTATATGAGATGGGTCCGTTGTTCATAATAATGTGTGTGTATTTTATTTTATTTTATTTTATTTGAAATTCTATTACTTCTACTTGACACGTTCCAACGTAGAATGATGTTAATATGTGAATAATCAAATGCAAAAAAGCAATATGGCAGCTTTTTAATGACTGTAGTATCAAGTAAAAGTAGCATTCTTGAGGAGGGGCCTCCTACGTAGGGGAGCTAGAGTTAAGGACGCTTCCCCTTTGGCCTCGAGTGACGTCAATATTTCAAGGGTAGATTTCCAAAGCAGAATGTTGAATCATTAGATTCGATTGAACTGTCTTCATCGGCGCCATTACATGATTGATACTGGCAAGGAATGGTCTTTTTTTGGTTTGTGGCATTGTGGTATTTCATGAAAGAAATTTTTGCCAAGAAGAATGTCCCAAATGACAGCTTGCAAATGCCTATTCCAGGCACAACTGCACATGGCATAGAGGCATGGACCGTGCAGCGTTTTGAAAGTGAGGGGGCTGATTGGTGAGTGAAGCGAGTTGAGATAGGGCTCTGGAAGCTGGCCCCTGGCCCCTTGAACATATTATTAATTTCCGGAATTACAGTATCTAGTGCCTCAAAGACTTCAAGGGACAGTGGTCTGGTACAAAAATCAAGTCAATAAGACAAGGGCAAATACAGGACATTTTGATACGCATATATGTCACTTGAATGATTCATCGAGGAGGGTGATAAATGGTAGTAAGCACTATTTAAAATCGTAGATATTCATACACTCAAAGCAGGGGTCAGAAGATTTGGGGGTCTAACAGTTCTGAGAGAGAAATTTGACCGACTAACTGAAAATCTTGGCCGACTCAAATGTGACTGGGGGGGTGGTTGCCCCCTGACCCCCACTGGCTCCGCCCCTGACAGAATGATTGGAACATAGAAAAGCATATTGAAGATAATTTTCTCGCAGAAATTCATCAGAGTACCAAACCCATTACTCCATTTATTACTTGGTTTTCTATTAGCATAAGTTCCGGCCCTAATGCATTTGGTTAGGGGTCAGCATCGTGAGTGAGCGCAAAATGGATAGAGTACTTTAGGGGGCTGGCAGATCTCAGGACAAGACGATTTTGAACAAGGATTACTTGGACTGAAGTTACAGATAGCTAAGGAGGGAATCAAAAGTCCTAGTCATTAATGTTTTGCATAGCCAATGATGACAATCGTAAGAATTTTGTCAGTTTAAAACTATCAACGACGGTACATAAACGAATATGATTTTGGGCCTAATTCTTTGCCGGAAAATATTTATGGATAACACACTATACAGCTCCACATTAGCACCCATATCCAAAGGGTTGGCCAGGGTCATTTCTTCAGGGGGGGGGGTCTAAATGCACCAAGGATCCTGTGGGATGCAATCGGGGAAGTATTAGGGACCTCGCAGATATGTTTATCTAAGACATTAAACTTTTCATCATTGGGGGTGCCTCCCCTCTCCCCTTTCCCTGCCGGCTTCGCTATTGCCCATATCAAACGCATAGTATTTCAACCCTAATCAAAAGGCTTTAAAAAGCCTTTTCAAAAATCAATACGCCAGTTGAAAGGAAAATGTGCACAAAAGACTTATGTTCACCCTAAAAGACGAGGCTATTTTTGAGTGAGACCTCTTCTGATTTTCAGACTTTACAGATACTAATAGACAGATACTTTACTACATAGAACTACTAGAACTACTGGCTATTATTGAAGTATATGGGAAAATGGAGTCGTTGAAAACAAGGTTTTTCCTGTTTATAGATCAACGATTTGTAATTTGATGATATTCGTTTAAAATCTTGCGATTCATTATTTGATTCCTTTGTCATGGCAACGGTCTTCTTCAATTCATTCCAAATGGCTATAATATTTAATATATACAATAATGCATTCAGAGCGCTGTAAAAAGGGCACCTGCAGTATTGTTTTTACACTGATCAATAATAGATGGGATTGGAAGGATTTTCAACGTCAAATGTTTGGAAGGGACTTGAAAATTCATCGCTATTAGGAAATTCATCGTCGATTTATCTACTCAAATAATGATATGGAGATAAAATGGACTCCGAAAATCTCCTCATTACTTTGCTGACCCTAGGTAAGATTGATAGAATTATATCTTTCAGAGTTTTGTTCTCTTTTGTTTACCAGAGGACAGAAAAACAATCTTGATTGGTATTAGCTAAAACAAGAGCATGTACGCAAAATCATTTATTCTTGTGCAATAAATATGATAAGGCAAAGATCGGTTTAAAATTTGCAATGAATTTTAACTAAGACTAGTTATCCATACTATAAAGCTAATGTTTATCATTTTTCCTATCAATTAATCCAACCTTAAAAACTGTTGGGTCTTATAACAACGGTGTGCCTCTACTTAAGAACTCGAATCAGCCATATCTTCGTCACAGAAACAAACAGACTATCAAAATAGGCTTGCATTTATTAGGATTCGAATTGTGATAAAATTTGCAATAAAATTTTGCTCTTTTATACCCAGATTCTGCCATAATCAAAGACCTTGGCTACTATTCTTTACTCATTTAAATAATTTGTTCGTTTTTTCGTTGTGTTCTCCTTGCGCTTCTAAGATTCGATAAAATTCCCTTTTTTGATGATCGATTCTTGATCATTTTGATTCTTCGATCTGTAGTTTCTTCTGCAAAAATTTCTTGTAACATTGAGAAATGTTTAAAAGTGGTAAAGATGCTAGCCATCATCAAGCAGGCGTTTTAAGATCTTCATAAATAGAAATCAAAATAGGATTCATCAACAGCGTTTTAAAATGACAGCATGGACGTATATTTTATAATCAAGTACAATTTGACTCCTCTCTTCTTCAATGGAGATTTTGTTTGGATGATGTTATGTTAATTGAAAGACCTGCCCAAGTATAGCATTATCGGAGAGAAGTATGGAGTGTGCGGAGAAGCGATAAGTTTTGCTATGGCCCTGCAAAATTTATTGATATTGCACAATGGCATCACAGCTTTGCCACCGTCCGCTTGGAAAGTTTTTCGAGGGGGTGCATGCCGGAATAAGTCATTTTTGAAGAAGCTGGTTTGTTTTGATTAGAGTTGCATTTTCTTGTAGCTTACTCGGAAAAGACAAACAAAAATCTTCAGAAGCAAATTTTTGGCAAGAAACCTTAACTAAGTTATAGAAATTATCTTACCTTGAAGAAATTATTTAGTTAATTTTCAAAGTATTGAAAATTTCAAATGTTACTTTCTATCAGTGGCGGAGGCACGGGGATGTATGGGGAGAGGGGTAATCACAGTATCTTTAAGCTCAAAAGGGCGTTTCCTAGTACTTGAAGGATGTTGCTGGGCCCTCATTATCATCTAATCTCTACCCCAATTCGCGGAGGCTGGTGCTACCGCTGCTTTCATCGATTTTTCAAATTTACAAATCGAATTATAAAGCCCCTTCTTGACAATAGCTTTGATAAGTGCACGTTCCTCTGCTGATAAAGTATACTTAATATTTTTGTCATATACTTGTATAACTTTAGCTAGCATAACGTGCATAAGTTTTTCCAATACTTTGTTCAATTTAGGGATCTTTTCCACGGTTTTATGCAATCGGATGCAAGATGAAATTGCACTACGCAGACATTTGGGAATATTTTCTGCTGCTGCTGGTCTCAAACAGAATCCAAGAGGAAACAGCCCTTTGATAATCAACATCAGCCTAACACTTCTTAGAATCCTCTCAGTGGTTAGTTTATCATTTTTAAGACCATTTCATTACACAAGTTATAACATGTATACAGTGAGCCTCACTTTCGATATTGATCTCACTTACAAGACGTTGCAACCAGGCGGCGATATGGAAAAATCGAATGAGCTATCATGTTTATTACAACGTTCATTTGATTGAATAAAAATAAGAATACAATTATACACTCCACTGTTATGAAGCAACGTATAAATGACTTGTCTGATTCAGTGGTGCGAAACCAGGGGACCGGGAGAGGGGGGAGCACTGGTTCCCACATTTTTTTACAATGCAGTATCAAATTATATGAATTGGATAAAATTTTTTTTTTTATAAGTTGTAAGTTGGAAGATGTATTGAAATAGGACAAAAGAATACATAAGTATTCGCTTAAAATTCATCTAGCACACCCTGGTTGGTTCATTCTTTGTTTCTTCAACAGATCACAAAACTGTGTTAGGCCCGAGTGACCACAAAACCATGTATACATACTTTAATTTACGATAACTCTCTCAGGAAATCTACAGTTGTCTACAGTTCATTAGTTAAATGCCTTATGACTGCGTAGGGAGACCGGGAAGGAGTTTTATTTCTTATCAATCATACTAACTAAATTTTGAACGTAGCAAGTGCCTTATTTTGTATGTTACAGATGTTGCTTTAGCGGTGCTTCACCCCCAAAGGCCACCTAATTTTCTCTTTTTTGCGTATGTCTCTGTCAATGATCATTGTTTTACCTTTTAGGATGAAAAAAATGCTATCTTCACGACTAGTGTTTGGCTGCGCATGTCATGGAAGGATGAGAAAATGAGGTGGAATGCATCAAAATATGGGTCAATAAACGAACTGAGGGTTAATCCAGATAGAATATGGGTTCCAGATATATTTCTTATAAACAAGTATGACATTATTTTCCGCACTTCGCATTTATCTCCAGTGATCCTACAATTTTTTAACAAATAAAGCCCAAGTAAATTGAAATAACACCTTAAATGGAGTAAATTATAATACCGTTAGACAAATGCTTCCCAATGAAACATTATGGCCGAGCTGATGATCATCTGCACAAATTGTCAAATAACATCAATGCCCTTCAAATCTTGGAACAAAAAGTTTCTAAGAAATGCTATCCGATATTCAAATCTAAGAGTTTTTGCAAAATACTAGAGTAGCATTTGTGTCATTTTCTTTTAGTGCGGTTGGAAGCTTCGAAGTTCAAGGTGCTTTGGCAAAAGTTATCTTAAAATCCGACGGTGGAATTGTTTGGGCTAATCCAGCAATCTTTAAAAGCTTTTGTAAAATGAACGTTCAGTATTTCCCATTCGACGACCAAGAGTGCAAGCTACAATTTGGGCCCATGACTTACAACCTATCGTCCACTGTAATAAATACGGAAAAGAACAAAGTTGATCTACAAAGGTGAGCATGTTTTCAGGGACTTGATTTGATGGGGTATGGGACAAGGCTGACGAAATACAACCCTCTAGCTAAGGTAAAAGATTGTTAAATTAAAGACGGCACAGGACTTTCACTAGTTAGAAATAATTATTCATGATAGTATGTATATAATATTGAGGTTTACTTGTTATTTTCAGGTATGTTGAGAGCGGAGAATGGGTGCTGCTGGAGACAAACGTAAAAAATTCTACTGAGCCTGCTGAAACTGGTCAATATTCAGTTGTAACGTATTCGATCAAAATACGTCGAAGAACTCTTTACTACATCATGAATTTCATACTGCCCTGTGTTCTGATAGCTGTATTAACAGTACTCGTCTTCCTGTTACCGCCAGAATCTGGTGAAAGAGTTTCATATGGAATAACAGTCATTTTGTCTTTCACCATTTTGCTTCTTATGCTCTATGTAAGTATTAGATTACAAGAAATTTGAACGACAATCTCCTTGGTACTGTAAAAGAATTTGGACTCTGTTGAACAAAATACCAAACTACAGCTAACTTGTCAACCAGTGACCAACAATCATCTATTTTAGAAGCTCTATTTAAATCATATCCCAGGCAACAGAGAGCATCAATGCACTTCCCATATCCTTCCCTATTTCTTTATTTGTGGAAGGAGTGGATCGAACAAGACCTCTAGACCAAAGCTAGGCTGAGAAAAATCCTAAGCTTCTTAAATCCCAATCTGCAAATTCTTTTTAAATTCAAGTTTCTAGGCCCAGATGGCCCTTAACTGAATGCAATTATACGGCGCATTGCAAAATATACTTAACTTTAGTATTTGCTTTCTGCTTGAATCCTTTGTTTGAAAATTTAAGTGATTCATTTTATAATAATTATCTTTTCAGGAAAAATTGCCTGTTACATCATCTGAGTATCCGCTGATTGCTGTTTATTACGCATGTACCACATTTCAGGTTTCCATTGCACTTGCACTTTGCGTTTGGGTGTTGCGGTTTTACCACCATGATCCCCCAACAGATGATCTCCCAAGTTGGGTCAAGGTAAGAAGCTTTCGACAATTAAAGAAAAACAAGATAATGTAAACACTAGCTTAAAACAGGGTCCGGGTGTAGAGAGCTAACGCTCTCACTGGTTCAAATATTTGCTTCAAAAGTGCTTAGTTTGTGCCATTTCCATGTTTACATTATCCATACCACCAAATCAAAAGGAGAACTCTCATGGAAATAGCTGAGCAGAAGGTTACAAAAAATACAAATCAACAATTTAGACTTGGAATACATGGAGATATTGTTCTTTTTTGCTCTTATTATTTCTTTCTTATCTCTTATCTCATGTAAATTAATTTTAATAGCCTGTTGTCCTGAACTGGTTGGCAAGGCTTGTCCTTCTCAAGAATTCCACTGACCAAGTGCGACAGGAGCTTATTCTCCATAGCTGGGAAGAACGTAAGTTTAATGCATTGATCATCATCTTTTCAGATCTCTTGTTATGACCCATGAGCCTTTAGACATGAGCCTCAGTTTCAAGATTTGTCTCATTTGCAGGACCATGGAAACCGGTTACCGTTTATAGCATAAATCTAAAGATACGAATCTTATCACTACCGAGCGTTTGGTTCGACTCTAGTCAGAGAGGACGCTAGCAAGAGAAGGGGATCAAGACACCCCCCCCCCACCCCCATTACATATGATAAACCAAACAATTACTTAATCCGTGTTTTCTAAGAAAACTTGCAATTTGTTTCTAAAATTGAAGAATTGGTCACCGTTTTCTTACCTTTGCAAGCCCCTCTTTATACGAATATCAATGCTATATTTTCACGATTGCAGTGGCACATTCAAAACAGCGTCGGTCGAAGAATGCTTTAACGGTTGTAATGAACAGCATTTTCAAAAAGGAAGAAGAGTCAGCGAAAAGAGAAGAATGGAGAATTGTATCAATGATATTAAATCGACTATGTTTATGGATGTTCATTGCCACTGGTATTATAACGTTTATAGCAGTATTCCTGGGTTCACCCAGAGCACGCTCATTAGAGCTATAGACTGATATACCTAAGTAAATATTAGAGTACTTAATTAACATATAACCTTTACGATAAGAGCCTCTATTTAACACTCCAGCCCCTCTTGTCGCTTTCATTATTTCACCTGAGTGACGTAAACTCCTCATATTCTT
This sequence comes from Catostylus mosaicus, assembly GCA_964019065.1. Taxonomy (NCBI): domain Eukaryota; kingdom Metazoa; phylum Cnidaria; class Scyphozoa; order Rhizostomeae; family Catostylidae; genus Catostylus; species Catostylus mosaicus. The sequence continues at coordinate 4,186,716 of OZ025186.1, forward strand.
ATCAATCCCTTTATCAAGCGATGGTAGGTTCGAGGGGACCCTAGCTATGAATACAGGATTAGCGCATATTCTCGAGGATAGAAAAAGAATTTTGCTATCTTCATTTATTGATCAGTATTTGCATAACACAAAATAAAATTGCAATATGCATCTTTCTGTGGACGCATAAGAAGTAGCTTCATCGGCAAATTAACACATCTTGGTTATATAAGCAATACATCAAAATTTCCCCTTGTTAGACAACGGTCTAATAATCGCCCCTCCTTGAAAGGCAGGATTTGTATTAACGCTCTGGATGTTAAACAGTGGCCTTAGAGCAATCGCCTCGGCTATAATTACACAGGTTAAAATCATCTGTTCCACAAAAGCCTTCCGAACTTGCTACGAGAGTTAAAAATGCTCAAGTTGTTGCTCAGTTTGACTAATCAATGAAGTGAATGACGTGATACATTTGCTCCAAAAGTTATTGACGGGCTTTCATCCTTACGACGACCATTAAAAACAGATATTTTATTGAACTTCAAAAGGAATTAATACTTTTTAATACCCAATGGAATTTCGAAATAACTTTTTCTTGGTGTTTGGTGCCTTTTAGACAGCTGCACTCGATGATGCCGCTATGCCTTGGATGCCTACAACAAGATGGCAGCGGAGACAATCCTCCTTTCAAAACATCAAATATTTTGTTTTTCTATTACTTGTTCTCATTTTTCATGCTTTTGCCTCTTCTCGTTGCCCTGATATTCATCACCTTTCATAGACCCTCAAGATCGTATCTCTCTTTTCCGAGAAAGCAAGATAGGTTTAATCCTACACAGCAACATAACTTACAAGAACAGAGCTTGGATGCCATTTCTATAGTTATAATATGAATATTGGTAATTAATTTCACATCATTTTCCTCTTTAATTAACCTGTTTTTCAGCAGTATTTTTCCACGATTCCACCCTTACATAGACAGTGAACGGTATGAAGCTGCCACAAAACGTGCTGTAGGCAAGGAAATTTACTGATAAAAGGCTACAGACTGCAACGTATGCAATAATTTATATAAGAAAACGCTTAATAAACATCGAGACTCGATCAAGGTATTTTATTAGCCCTATTGAAGTCCTTTGAGGTGGAGGGTGCCTAAACAACACACTGTAACATTTGAATCCTGTAGCCCTCCAAATTCCTCCCCGTTGAAATTCCAGTCGACTGTGTGAAGTTTTACCTGTTTGTTTTTATCAGCTTCATTAAAGAACATGTCTATTATAAAATTTGGAACTGTTTGATTATCGAGCAATGTCGTAAAATATTTATTAATCGTAGACCTGGTTAATTTTCATGTAATTTTTCATGTATAAAATTATGAGTAACATTAATTTCCATCGATATGCATGTTATTGCAACACAGGTATGCCATAATGAACGTTCATTCCGTGCATTGATTATTGGATGTGCTTGTGCTACTGCCCATCAAAAATAATTCCATTCTCTGTAAAAACTTGAAAAATTACCTGAATAAAATTTACTGCCCCGGAGCAACAAATATTGTCCTGAAAGAGCCGATATCTTCACAGTGGAAATGGTAAACCATTAAAGCCAATTCCTATCGTGTTTTACTTCAAAAATTCATTTCAAGTTTGTGGATTAAATATTAGAAGCATTATGTTTAGTCTGCCAGGTCTCCAACATCATAAACATAGATTAATAATATAAATGCTGAAATTCAAGTTAAACCTTTCTATGTAAACAAGGACGTAAAGAAGCAGTCTCTTTTGAAAGGGGCGTTTCCCGACCTTCTTAGGGGCGTGGTCTAAATAAATTTTCCGAGGGTACCTCCGGACCACAACTGTGGCTCGATCAGCCCCTCCACTTTAAGACTGCTGCGCGGTCTTTGTCCATCCCCCTTTCCCCCTGGCTCCACTACTATATATATTTTTCTTGTTTCCACTTCATTTCTTTTATTTATCTACAGGGAGGGTAGCCCTTCCATACTTGTGTTGGTTTTCAAGGGGCACTCCATAAAATAAATTAAAACATAATTGCAAAAGAAATATTAAAACTATAAAAAATATAACTTAAAACCTGTCCTACTTACAACATCTACTATCTAAAGAAATGTCCTAAATTGCTTGTTTCAAACAACTTAGAGAGGATGCCTGCTTAGACTCAGCTGAGAGGCTATTCCACAGCTTTGCTACTCCACAGTATAAGGGTTTTTGGCCATTGAGAGGAAGACTGTCTCAGTATTACGGAGACTGTTAGAGGGGCACTGTAGACTTTTTATAGAAAGGTTGCGCATGAATTGTGGTGCCAACCCATGTCATGATTTGAAGAAGATTTGACCACTTCCCTTTGCTCCCCTCCAATCCTCCCCCCCCCCCCCATCTTTGCGCCATTTTGGGGCGTTGCATGATCACGCGCAAAGCATGCTGGATATATTCTCCCCAGTCTTGTGATCACCATCCAGGTCAGCGGATGCTTGAAATAATTCCTGCCAATTTCACCTCGCATCTGTAGGAGCTTGACTCGTTTCACATTGGTTTTATTCCTATTTAGCTATTTAAAATCTACAAGTCAACATGTCATCAGACGAACCATCATACGTAGCATTTTTTGGAGTCATGGGAGCTACTTCTGCCATGGTCTTTAGCGGTAAGTTGAAATATTTTCGACTGATGGTTGTGGGCCTAAACCCTTCTAACAGCTGGACTTTTCTTTGACCTGTCTTTCATTCTATCGTATGCTGACATATCATAGCTTTTCATTTACCTTTCGGGCGCCACGTTTCTTACAGCGCAACTTTCCAGGGGCTTTTTGGTAGTTTTTTGTAGTTTTGCGTGTGAACTTATTTGTTTTTTTTGCTTCAGCGGAGATATGGCGTCTCTCGTCCACACCGCTCTTCATCCTAGGTCGATGATCCGAAACAAGTGAAACCTGCCTTGATTTTTTCGTTTTATTGAGAATTTGGTAATTATATATCTATAGCGGTAGTGTTCAGCTTTCTTTCAAAGGTTAGAAGAGAAAATGTGGAGTTTGCAAGACTTTAAAAGCTGATATTCACGCTTATACGCAACACTTGTATTACTTATCTTGTATCGTCTGACTGTGATTACCAAGGTGATTTCTTCCGATTTCGTCGTACAATGCTTTCCAACATGTAAGTGTAACAATTTGATATGTAAATGAACGACAGCGACGGCGAAGTGATTGTTCGTTTTCAAATTTAGCCCTAGGAGCAGCGTATGGAACAGCGAAGAGTGGAACTGGTATTGCAGCCATGAGCGTGATGAGGCCCGAACTTATAATGAAGTCAATCATTCCAGTAGTTATGGCTGGTATTATCGCCATCTATGGTCTTGTCGTAGCTGTACTTATTGCTCAAGGATGTAAGTATTCTAGTCTTGTATAAAGGAACAACTCTGAAAATCCATATTATATTTTCAGATTTAACATTTTCATCTTTAAAAAGTATAAAAAAAGGTATTTGCAAGCCCCTCTACAGAAACCTAATTCTTTCATGCTGCAAAAGTTAACCAACTTTAGCTGATACTCAGAGTATTATACTCAGGATTCCTATTATATTTAGCTTAATCTAGAAGAAAACCCTCACATACAATGAAAATGCTTTTATTATCGTGCATTTCTTATACACAAAATTAACTTAGAGCACTAGATTCTAGTATGTAAGATCAGATACTGACTTTCCATCACGATAATATGATACAATAACAGCTAATACAATAAAGGTCTGTTTGAAGGTTGTGAACCTTTGCAATCCTAAATTTCTTGCAATCAAATCTTCTATAGTTTTGCCACATTTATCCCCATGTGCATGAGTGCAGATCGATATTGTGGTCATTCCCAAACTTGTACAAGTCTCCCACACATGTAATTACAGCCCTATCCAATCCATTTGAGGTCTCCTATCTGTACCAGGAAAACAAGGTGAATTTTTTTCCAATGAGCAAAAGGCTAAATTTCATTTATACACACCAGTTACTAATAAATGTATGATACAAAGTCTACATTCAGTCTGATGTGAATTTGAAGCTCATGGAATGTTTGTGTATCATCTGCAAACAAAACCGATTCTTTCTTTCAGTCTTTAGCTAGGATACCAATACTGGTGAATTTATAAATTAATACTATTAAATGCTAATTTTTTTTTAGTAAAACCAACTGGCTACAAGCTCTTCAAGTAAGTATACTCTAATAAATATTATCCTGTCTCATTAGTAATCTGTTCCTTAAGTATCAACACTTCTAAGCAAGTTAGTTGTAAACCTATTGCACTATGTACTAACATGCATCAGGTTTGCTTGGGATGTTTGTGGAACTGAGGAAATAAATATCTATACACAATGGCAGGCAGCACAAAATAAAAAAATAACTTATCTATATAAATTGTATAACTATTATTCTGCCCTTGCTTAAATGACTTTTTAAGAGTTGTGGAGTAGTGTAATGAATATATTAGAATTCTTTTGATACTAATCAATTGACCCTTCTTTGGATTGAGATAGTAAGGTTTTTATCTAAAATAATTGATTGATTTGACATCAGCCATTGACTGAACCAAAGAGCAGAGTCACTGTTAGCATTGCTGCCTTCCCTTCCAAAGAAAACCTGTGTACTTTGAAGCATTCATAACCTCTTGAGTTGATAATACTTCAGTGATTGTGGTTATGTAATCTTCAAGGTGTCATTGAAACTGTTGTGACCTAGGAGACTTGAAATATCATTTCTTAAAATCAATAGGGTCAACGAGCTGTCAGTACTTTGTCTGAGGAGAGAAATAACTACATTTGGTTCTATTTTCTTCTTAGTTACTGTTTTTTAGTTTTTAGTTGCTCGCGAAATGATAATGCATCTTTAGATTACAATTGTGATCCTGTTCAATTTCACTTTTGTTGTTGTAATTCGTCTTTGCTCTGCACTCTTGATTTCTTTTGCCTCATAAACACTCTTAAATAGCATATCTAATGATGTTGATCTTTTTCTAGGAGCTTTGTTGACCTTGGTGCAGGGCTCAGTGTTGGCCTAAGTGGACTTGCTGCTGGCTTCGCTATTGGCATTGTTGGTGATGCAGGTGTACGAGGTACTGCTCAGCAGCCAAGGCTTTTTGTTGGTATGATCCTGATCCTCATTTTTGCTGAAGTACTTGGTCTTTATGGTCTTATTGTTGCTTTGTTGTTGACAACAAGACAGTAAAGCATAAAACATGGACATGAATTGTATTTAATGGGAAGGAAAGGCTCCTTGAGACAGTTGGAGCCATGAAAGACTTGAAAGTGACTTGGTTATGAAGGAGGGACATAGAAACTATTTCAATCTAATTTTCGTATAATGTCATAAGGATGAATCAAATGGCTTTTGATTTATAAAATTACTTGTGAATCTCAGTCTTAATGTTATTTGGCAAGTGTATTTCTTTATAATGGCTTTCGTTCTTAGTTGAACATTTTTTGCTCTAGATAAAATTTGATTCAGTCAATTCAAAGCTTTACTTTTGGTTTTGACATATTTTGCTCCTACCTTAAAAAATCTGTGTCCATTGAGGAGCTAACAAATTTTGTTTGCATTTAAATGATGGAGTAATTTACTGTGGATAACTCATATAAAAAATGGAATGTATAATGAGTTGAAGTTTTAATAAATTACTGAAATATAAAAAGCATTTAATTACAATAATTGTGGCATTGAATTTTTGAATCTATTCAAAAAGGGTGGGTGTCTCAATGATCTTTTTCAACTGAGTTTACCAGTTCCACCAGAAATTATTTGTTCCTAAATTTAAGAATGCGATTTTAAGTTGTTTAATCAATTATCTTAAAGAAAAAGTTTTAAAATTAACCTCCACTCTTCAAGTTATTTGATAAACAACAAAACATCTTGATATAATTCATAATTGGTCCCCTTGTGTCAGAATATTTCTATTTGAATTTTTTTTGTTATTTTGTAATTGGCTTCAAAAATATGACCTCCTACATCCATTTTGTTGACAAAAGTTAGCAATTTGCCTCAAGTTTTAGTGGTTAATGTTAAACCTTGAGTTTTTGTTTTAAAAGTTCAACTTGTTGAAAAGTATTATTCATTTTTGAAACTCCAGCATCCGGTAGTTTTCAATGTACGCCTTTATCATCATCATCATCATCATCATCATCATCATCATCGCTTAAGCACCACCTCTCGAGAAGTATGGCAGCTACCACACTGAACTAAATTAAATCAAATTGAATGGGAGTAAAACTTTCATAATAGACAATAACATTGATAATACGGAGAAGGGAACAACGAACTAAGCGCAAAAGAATGAAACTACAGCGGGTTTACCAAAACTGCAGTGTTCGGCGTAATATAACATCCAGTCTTGGACAAGGTCGAATTTTCAAGTAAATCGTAGAGTTTGGACCAAGGGATGTGCAAAATCGTCATTATCATGCATTAGAAAGGTGGCTTTGTAATTCTGGTAAATCGGCAGAATCTAAATACTAATTTTTATAAGACATTTATTGAAAGTGAATGAAGCTCCAGGCAAAAAACTATAAAAAACTGAAAGAAAAGTTCGCTGCGAGCAGGATTCGAACCTGCGAGGGAATATCCCATTGGATTTCGAGTCCAACGCCTTAACCACTCGGCCATCACAGCGATTGCCGTTTGGTCACTAGAGTGGCAAAATGTTATTTGAAAAAACCGAAAATAATGCAACACGATGAATATGAGAGAATGTTTAAAAATAATGCGAGGCTCTGATTAAATGTTATGCTTATTTAAGTTATTTGGAAAGCAATGAAAATGCTAGCCAAATCCAAATCTCTGTGAGCATGTTAAGAAATATGTTGAAAACACTGCTCTTACAAAAAAGTTTCTGGGGAGTGTCCACTGTCCGTTTTGATCTTTATATAAATTCAGATGAATAATCGAAATAAAAAAGTAAGAATGGAGGCTCAGTAAAAATTATAAGCGCGTATTTCTTGGGTGTCTAAAATCGAAAATCTTAAGTTTTTAGTTCGACCAAATAATAGCTTACAGTTGATTTTCTACAGAGTAAACTGTGCCTTACTGTGGCACTTCTGTTCAAGACCACCGAGAGGGAGGGGCAGAAGGGGCAGTTTGCCCCAGAACCTCAGGGTCCAGGGGGCCTCATCAACGTATTTTTAGTTTGACTGACCACATCAACGTATAGCCTCTTTAGATGTATTCAAGGAAGGTCCCAATTGGAGCAGTCTACAAGGTTCTAACATTACCTCCAGATTTAGCTATTTGACTATTTTCTGATTTTGTCATTTGACTTTTAGCAGGCAATCAATATATGACTCTTATTTGGGCATGGCAGTCTAAAGTTTTTGGTACATAATGCTGTAATTTAAAAAATTACATATGATCAACATCCGAATAATACGAGCAGGCTGCAGGAACTTCCCAGTTAATCCTTAAACGTTGTTTTAAGCAAATCAAATTACTGTGGAATGCAGGACAGGCATACCCTATATATTTCGCGACTCTACTTTTGTCTAGTAGGCAAGGCATATTTTAACATATGTACTGGCGGGGCATTTGCCCCACCAGGCCCTCTTCTTACCCCACCACTGAGGAAAAATTGCCCCACCAGTAATTGGGCCCATTTGAAAAAGTTAAATTTTATGACTTTTTATCAAGAATACAGAAATTCACTGGATTGACCAAGCAAAAACCATTGCTACACCAGAACACAGTCTTTGGTATCCACATCGGAATGTAGTGTATAACACAAAAATGGCGAAATGGTGACTCCTGTGCCTCCCTCAGAAACAACCAAGCAAAAGAAAAAAAGGGGCAACGAGAAACGAATTGAATGAAGAAAAGATGCCACAAAGAGACAGCTAAGAGCAGAGTTCAACAACTTTATTCTTCCACTGCCATCTGCAGCTCAAGGTCAAGGTGTCAAAGAATCAGTAGAGCCAATAACGGGTATGAGGCCTCCTGCTGCTAGGCCCGTCATCAACAGCAAAACAGTTTCTACTGTTTGACACAACAACTAAATAGAACAAAAGGGAGGGCACCATCAGACACAGCAGCCTCCACCGAACCAGATCTACTGCAACCTACAAACGGTAGTGAGAAGGAGGCATTTGATTCTGTCACAACAATCAAGGAAAGACAATCAATGAAAATTATCCTGAAGTCGCTCCTGCAATCAAAAAGGTGTCTGTCTGTTTCTAGAAAAGCAATGAATTGCTGCTTGAGATCTGTAATCATCTGACATGTCTGTGCTGCTCACGAAAATGAAATAAAGAAATTCTTATGTTATGGTCAAGTCCCCTTGGCAAATGGTGTTCCTTCTGATGGGAGAGGCCATTTGATAAAAGTAATAGAGAACCTAGATTCTACTGTGCACTGTGAAACTGAGAAGGTGCCGACTCATGCTGCATCCTGGTTGCTATGGCAAACTCCCATCCATTTGCTCACTGCACTGATGTTCGATGTGTGCCAAGTGTTCAAACACCTGCAGCAAAAGCTGTAGAAATCAGGGCTCCTTATCCATGATGTGTTAACGGTACGTGATACTGCCCTGGGAGAGTATAATGCGAGATGGTCCAATAGAAGGAGGTAATGATGAAGAGTACGGCATGATTGGTGATGATGAAAGTTAGATTCGGAATACAAGAAGAGTCACTCTTCTGTCGATGGATTAAAGATCAAATACAGCGATGAGAACCGAGATTGTGTTCCTACCATTAATTTTCTTGCGGAAAGACTTCAGATTGAATAAAATGGAGCAACTGAACATATAACACAGGATCCTTACTGCAAGGTCTCCAAAGGATAAATGATAAATGATAGCAGAGATTTAGTATGTGAAATACTCGTCTCGGATTTTGTAAATCTTTTGGAAAGATTGCGGCTATTCAAGATATCGAGATAGCTGATCAAGGCTTTTAGGCTTCAGAAGATTGTCAGGCTAGTAATAGCCCTTTGAAGACACCCCTAGCTTCATTCTTGCAGTTACTTCTCACATCATGGCCACTGAACGTTTTGTCTCGGACTACAATTGCGTAAAGCTGTATGACCGTCTTCATTAAACTAAGCCACAATAAATATTATCCTACAGATCTCTTTGAATGGAAAAGGAACCACAACCTTTTACCCCAGATAAGCTGTAGTGACATTCTTGAAATTCACAGAACACAGAAACTCGCAGCTAGAAGGAGAAAAATATTCTACTAATTTTGAAAAAGTGGGCCCCTTTCATGTTTTGCCCTACCAGTGAGAATTTCTTAAAATATGCCTTGCTAGTAGGCACAAGAAAACATCCTGATTCAAACAGTTATCCAAAAGATAAATTTTGAAATAAACAATGTTGGACAAACCTCTACAATTAGTTTTTGAAATTTTCAGATAAATCCTCTTCAAGACCTTTATCTAAAGATACAAAAATCAACGAAATACAGAGACCCTGTCTTTGAGCCCCTTGGCTCCTTGGGACAAAGCTAGTTAACCCTCTGAGAAAAAAGGCCAACAACTTGCCTTTGGGATAAAACCAGGGGGCATTAGTAATATAGGACAAAACCTAATGTTTCCGTTGGATATTAAAAGATGCCATTCTGAAGGATAGATTTGTACTAGTGGTTAAGAAGAATTCCTTCTATGACCTTTTATAGGTTTGGTTACATACATATTGGTTACATACGTATTAGAGAAAGATCTTATTGGAACAAACCAAGCATTGGGGACAGTTTAACTTGCATCTACAAAGATTTGATTGATTCAATTTACCTTTTAGCAGTCTTGATTGAAGATATGGCAAACGTTTGTATCAAGGCACAGTCTTAGGCAACAGGCCTTACCTATAGTAATAGAGTTTCATAATTTACCCATCTTTCTTTCATGTCCGCATTGCAGATAACGAAGACACATTCACATCTACATCTACATATACATCTACTAGATACTATCTGCCCTCTTACAGTGAAGATTCTGACAGGGTGACAGCCAGAGCAAATACTTGGAAAAACTTTCTCATGCTTGGAGACACCTTTGTAAATGGCAATGGCTGACATAATTGTATTTTTTACAAGTAAGGACTGATTTTCAACTTTATTTTGTTCCTTGGAGCTTAATGAAAAACAGTTATAAAAGCACAGATTGAAAGAGCGAATGCCTGGGACGCCTGGACGCAAAAAGGGCAGTGTGCAAACTTGTGAAAAAGACACTAAAACCTCACCAAAAGTGTCTATTCTACCTTCTTCAAATTCACTTGGCAACCTATGCTTTGCTGGTTACATGCGTTGTATACACATGCTGCTTATGCAAAATATTAAAGTAATTGAGCAACACTTTGTTAAAAGGGTTTTGTGACAATTCAAGGTAATAGAATCAAAATGCCCATAAATCTATGAAATTTCTCAAAACAAAAAAATATTTGAGAAGACCTAGTCTACTTTGAATGTTGTCAAAAAGCGCTAGGTAGCGACAACTGTTTAGAGTGAGTTTTCAAACATATTTGAAAGAGCTCTTTAACTTCTTGAAAAAATGGAATGAAATGAAAACGGTTTGGAGAAGATTTATTCAATTATTCCAATAATTTATTCAATGAAAAATGATTTATTCAGATCAAAGTCGAGATTTGGCAGGGCCATAAGATTCGACAAAGAAGCATTAGGTTTTCGGATTTTCCCTAATTTTCGTCTGGGTTTTCGGGTTTCTTCTTTTTTGTCCGGGTTTATGTGTTCTGGTACATCCCAATCCACCCTCCTTGAAAAATATAACTCTTTAATTTCTCATTTGCTTTGCACTTATTTCCACTGTATCACCCTCTGCTGAGTGCAGTACGCATTTCTGGGGGTCGTTACTAACTCACAGAAAACAACATGGGCGTATCTGCCTCTTGCGGCCTCGAGAAAAGTCTGGGCTCTAAAAGAATTCAATTGTGGTTGTTGCAGCTTCGTCGCATAAACTGAGCTGAGACAAGGGAAGTGAATGAGGGAAAAGAAAGGACAATGTAATTAATTTAGTAGTGTAAAGTGCCAGAGGAAACATTATCATTCAAGTAGATACAGATGATGAGCCAGAACATAGCAATGGCCAGTCCACCTTCATATGTGAGTATAAATGCCTTATTGACTAATCTGATCTTTCCTTCACGGCGTCCTACAACTTCAACGTAACAAACAATTGAAGTAGGCAGGTATCCTAATGGGAATTTCGCTGCCTATTCAACCGTTTTAGAGGTTGGCGCATAGAATAACGCCAGTTTCACATGGCTCGGCATTAAAACGTTACCATTGCCAACATTCATGGCCTTTAATGAAAATTTTGATCAAACAAGATTCACTAATTTTTTGGTGTTGGCTTTTGCCGTAGATTGATTGCCAGTGTTTAACAAAATTCATGTTACTGCTATAAACTTTAAGACTGGTAGCAGGTGATGATACCTGCACGCCTGCACCCCCATATATCTGGTTCTTGACTAGGGCACTCGGGCCTGTTTCTACAGAGGGGTGTGGGAACGTGTCCCTTGATGATTTGCCTGTCATAATATTCTAGAAATGGGACCCTTTTGGCACATATTTAGGTCTGAGAGTCAATAAGTAAAGTTATATTTTGTTCATTAAGTTTAATTTAGTCAGGTTTTGTCAAACTGTTGGTAACCATTGTACTTTCGTAGAAATTTACAAGGTGCCGCCTTGCACGGGGTGCATATTTGATTCCCTTGGGTGCACCAAGGCACTTATGGTACTATGAAACTCCAGGTGAATCTATATTGAGCCTATACGCATACAATGTATGCGTGCTAGGCCTAATTTTGGGGGTGCACCTCAATCTGCAGCAAATTTTCTTGTGCATGCAATTGCCACGATCTGCAGACTGGGCCTTCTAGAGTTTCCAGGACAAAGTCACTCAAGTTATGAAAATGTCCGATTCTTAAAAAATTTGATGCCCTGTCCCCTCCCAGAATAACCTATAGATATAGGCCTGTCTGTTCCCCAGTCTGCAGAGCATGGCAACTGCATGCATAAGACAATTTGCAGCAGGTCGAAGTGCACCCCAAAAATTAGGCCTTCCATGCACTCATTGCATGAGTATAGGCTCAATATAGGCTCACTTACAGTTTCATACTGCCCAAGAGAATCAGGTGTGTGTGCTGTGCACCCCAAAATTTTTTCCATGCATGCACGAGATTTCATCGAGTTCTGCCATGCTCTGCAGAATGGTCTGTTCCCATGAGATCTCATCAGAAACTGTAATAAAATCAAGACAGGCTTCACAGAAACATTCTAGCTCCTTGAAGATTGCTTTTCAATACTTGTGCAAGCTGAGATTTTGGTTTGGGTCAATGACTTGTGCATCTCATCCCAATTGCGTGGGCTCACTTAATCATCCAGGATCATTTTTGTGGATTTTGTTTCCTTGTGAGGCGGTATCCATCACAAATAGATATTGGGGTCTTGCCATATTTCAATCAATCTTCTGTATTTAACATTGAGTAATCTCTTGGTAGACATAATTTTTTATATTGATGAAACAGCCATGATGTCCATCTCTGGCATGATTAAATTTCATATGTAAACAGTGTAAGAGAATTCTGCAGGTCACATATCCAATATTGTCACCTTAAGATCATTGACCCCAAAATCATCTGTTTCAAACATGGCTCATAATCAGTCTGTACAAGTTTTCAGGAGGAAAATAACTGCTACTGCTGCAATAGAATGCCTTGGGAGTAGTTGAACTTCAAACATTTTGCTTGAAGATCATGAAGCCTGTGCTTTTGTTTGGCAACCCTTGATATGCTGGTTTGGACATCAGAGTTGAAGTCAGTTGCTTTTTCCAAAAAATTGTCATTGAAGCATCAAGGAAAGAAATGAAGGACATCCTCACCCAGTTCAATCATACATTGTTGATTGCGGATCCATAATGACGGAGGCGAAGAAATTGGATGTACTGGGAGCACATTCTTGCTGCCAAAAATCATATCTTTAAATGTAATTTTGCATTTTGTTATGTGAGAAACGAAGATCTAAGGGTAAAGAAATCTTCAGAATATAAATAATCAATAATAATTGTTCATTGATTGATTCTGTTGCCTTCTATTGCCTTGACAGGCTGCGTCACAGCAGGAATCACACCAATGTTCAAGTCAAGCTGTTGGTGAAATGCCACCACCATACAGTGCAACAAATGATGGATTTGTCACAGGTTAGTATCATAAGCAGCTTTTTCTCAGATGGCCTAGCTGTGACTTTCTTTGATTTTCTCATATCCACAATGGGTGCTTTCTCAGCTTGCTAATTTTTTGGAACCATTTTCATCCCACTAACAATAATATTTTGGGGAAGTTTGAGAGAGCCCTGGCTAAAGGAAGAGCCACATTAATGGATGTTATACAAAGCAGAGATTTTGGGGATAACCTCTTGGAATGTTTATATTTTTGACAACTTTCATCATTTTTATGTACGAAGAATGAGTACATGATGGGGGCAGTTTTGAAGAATTTTAGTCACGGGACCTATCTATCTGTCCATCCATCCATAAATGTGATTTTGTGCCAAAAGCATAACAAAAGATGGAATCTTAATTTGGTCGTTTATTTGTTTGAAGTTTTGCGCATTTGGCTTGTTAACCACCGCAAATGGTGACATTCAGTTCACCGGTTGCTTTGAAGTGATGAAAGGACTTGTGATCATGCTGACCCATTCTGTTTTCCGAACATACAAAATATTTCTAGAAGGAACTGGGGGTTTTGTAGTAGAAATGTTCAAGAATCATAATGCAAGGAATTCTCTCAAAGACGCGTGATGGGGCATTTTCGTTCAACGATCTGGCATCAGGCCATAGGTAGTTTCTTATTAGAGGGTTTCTAATATAGCTTTCCAGATCCACATACTGCCTTGCATAAACCATTTCTGTTACGGACTATACAAAATTTTCAATCATAAACCGGGAAGTTTCGTAATACATGGGTTGCAAGGTTTTTAGAGTTACAAGACTGTAATTTTATTAGGCTTGCAAGATTGCAAGTTTGTTAGGCTTGCAACACTGTAAGAGTGTTAGAGTCGCAATTTTCCTAGACGTTGCAAGATTGCAATGTGTTAGCGTTTCAAGATTGCAAGTGTCTTAGGGTTGCAAGGTTGCAAGTGTGCTAGGGTTGCAGGTTTAGAAATTTGCAATAGGTGAAGGATTGCAATTTTATTAGGCTTGCAAGATTGCAAGTTTGTTAGGCTTGCAACACTGTAAGGGTGCTAGAGTTGTAAGTCTCCTAGACGTTGCAAGATTGCAGGGTGTTAGGGTTTCAAAGTTGGAAGTGTCTTAGAGTTGCAAGACTGCAAGTGTGCTAGGGTTGCAAGATTACTGAATTATTAGGGTTGCGGGATTGCAATTTTATTAGGGTCATAGCCAATTTTAGGGTTGCAGGGTTGCAAGATTGGAATTGTGTCAGGGTGCAAGATTGCAAGTTTGTTAGGATTGCAGCATTGCAAGTTTGTTAGGGTCATAGCCAATTTGGGGTTGCAAGGTTGCAAGATTGGAATTGTGTCAGGGTGCAAGATTGCAAGTTTGTTAGATTTGCAGCACTTTAAGAGTGTTAGAGTTGTAAGTTTCTTTGACGTTGCAAGATTGCAGGGTGTTAGGGTTGCAAGATTGCAAGTTAATTAGGGTCATAGGCAATTTCAGAGCTGCAAGGTTGCAAGGTTGCAAGATTGGCAGTGTGTAGGGGTCGGAAGAAGTTGCATCATCATCATCATCATCATCATCATCATCATCATCATCATCATCATCATCATCATCATCATCATCATCATCATCATCATCATCATCATCATCATGACCATCATCATCATCATCATCATCGTCATCATCATCATCATCATCATCATCATCCTCATCATCATCATCATCATCATCATCATCATCATCATCATCATCATCATCATCATCATCATCATCATCATCATCATCACCATTTCAAGTACCAGGTCTCGGTCATTCTTCCTACATTTCAAAAGCATTGCTATTTTTTTTACCTATGTGAATGTTTTTTTGTTATAACCACAACATGACCTTTATGTTTAGAGGTCTTGTTGATTTCTTAATTTTTTTAATTTATAACACTTGCAATGCTTTAGAACAATGCCATCAAACAAACAACATGTTGAATTAGATCATTTTTATTTCTTTATATTTACAAACAAATCTCAATGTAGGTTCTTTTGTGTCTTTTAGAGCAGTTACCTGCTTATAATGAGACTAACAAGCCACCAAGTTATAATGCAGTTGAGGCCATGCACAGGCAGAGTGCAATCAGAGAGGTATCATGTTTGCATCAGTACTTGATTTTTTAGCATCAAATATGGATAGATTAGGGGAAAAAAACTTATGACAGCCTCTATAATTTATCAAAATCCTCTTATTTTTTAAGTTAAGGAAACTTTGTACTGAGTAGAGTATTAAGAATATTTTAAAGAAACTATTAAGCATTCTCCATGAATCACACAATATTGCCTGTTCTTGTTCGTTTGGCAAATAATGACCATGTTGAGGGGACCCATGCCAAAGTTTTACAGCATGTCTGCCCATTGCTTTTTGTGAGATGCTGTCAATAACAAGCCTAAGATTCTTCACAAAAACCTCAGTAACAAAGATCAATTCACAAATTATGAGCTACACATTATTAGTCTGTACAGCATAATGAAAATTCCGTCAGTCTTTGAATGGTCGTGGGATTGAGGGGCTGTTTTTCCCGTTTCAGGAATAATTCTCTGCCAGTTGGTGTTTTAAGCAGGATCATGCCCAGGCTAAATGAAATTGAGGAGACACAAGAAGTGTCAGCCCCCAATGGGGAATCTTTTAAGTCAAATCCCTTATTTTTGCTTGCATTACATCTGTCATGTTATAGAGCTGGTTTCTTCTTGCATGTTAATTATTTTAAAAATCGTTAAGAGCAGTCATAAGTTGCAGACCTTCACAGTTAAACACCCCCCTCCCCTTGCCCATAGCAATGCAGGGGTAACTCACTAAATTCAAAAGTTTTGATAGGCATTTTTAAGGATGCCTGAGCATATTTTTCGAGTGAGGGGGCTTTAAAGATTGGGGCTATAGCACCCCAGCCCCCCCCCAGCCCCCAGCTTCTGTGTGCCCGATTTTATGATGGGAATGAAATGGGTGTGTTTACCTTTTTCAGTGAAAATTAGTTTGAAATTAGTAATTTTAACATTGTAAAAACACATCATCTGCAGTAAAAAGTTTCTTTCTTTTTTGCTTCAGATTTTCAACCTCTCTGATGATGATTTTGAACCATTTGATAGAACATGTAAGTTTCTTAAAAAGTCAGGCCACACTAGTTCTTGCAATATACATGCATGCTTGCAAGAATTTGCTTTTTTATTATAACTCATTATGTTCCATAAACTACAACTGAGATTAAATTAAAGAGGCCATTTTGATTTCATATAAATACATCCAAAGCAAATTTTATTATTTATGTGTTTTATACTATATCCATACTTATACATTTATATTCTGATGATAAGTTTTTCAACTTCATGTCAATATGAGACAATGTTGCTTTTATTTGCAATCCAGTGGAGCACAACATTGGAAACATAGAAACTGATTCAGATTTGAACCTTGGCAGTGGTACTGCCTTCTTGGCATGCTTTTTTTGTAAGTACAGGCTTACTTGTAAGTTTTTGCATTTTCTATGTGTGCCCACAGTCACTTGGAACTTTCCTTTTGTTACAATGACTTAATTATTTAGAATATTATAATTGTAAATTTAAATCCCTGTCAACCTTTATTGTGTATTTCTATTATCTGGAATAGTTTTTGAAATGTTTTTTAGATTGTGGAGCAGGAAGAGAGTAGAAAGAAAATTTCATTCAGGTTGCTCAAGAATGTTTGCATTAAATACACGAAATAAAAAAGAGTTCGTCTTTTTTTCTTGTATTCATTGAACTGTGGGCTCCTTATAGGGTGTTACATGCTGAATTGCATATCAAATTATTTCTTATAAAGTCATGTAAACCTTCTCTGAAGGTTTTTATTGTGTAACAAATGGGGGTTTCATTGATATTTTTTATTCCATTTTAGTATCATTCATTTTAAACTGGATTGGATTGCTTATCGGTTATTGCCTTGGGGGCACATATGCTTCCCAATGTGGATCATTGGCTGGCTTTGGTCTCTCACTCATCAAATGGGCGATTTTGATTAAGGTAGCTTTTTCTTAGCAGTTTGTTGTACCGGATTGCGCTCTTCCAACTGTGTGTAAAAACTTTCACCATTCCTGCTACGCAGAGGAACATTGGCCATGGTGTTAATATTTTCAAAATGTTTCTGTAATATGCTAAATTCAGTGTCCAAAAATGCAGTACCAAAGTTTTAAATCATGATTTTTCGTTAAAGAAATCGGACATAGATTCCAAGTATCAGTGTGAATTTTTTGTGAATGCTTCAAATCGCTCAAAAGCAAGATTTTGTTACTTTCTAGCATTCAAATTGCTGCATGGATACGTTGTTAGACCATCCATGGATTATCTGGCTGTTTATTATTACAGGTAAAGTTTACAGTCTGAATTGATATGTTTAATGATTATTTTCAAAGCTCTTTTATGCAGCCGGGGGCCTTTTTGATTTGTGAAATTGCAGAGAAGGGGCCTGAAAGAGAGCAGAGCTCATTAGAGAGAGACAAATGAAACGATAATAATCTATAGCATCTACTATTTGAGAGGGAAGGAGTTATTTCAAATTTTGGCTCAATAGGTGAGGGGCTTTCTAAAGATAGGGTTCGTGGAGCTTTTGCGTTATTCTCGAAGTTCAATGCTCCGCTCTTTGACAGTATAGCATCACCAAAACTCATTGTTTATTTTTTGACATATTAGTGTTGCAAAAGTTTATTTAAAATGGCAAATAACCTCCAACTGAAGATGAAAATGAAGGATGTGACCTTGTGTTATTGTTTTATTATACCCTTTGGTTAAGTTAATGGCAATTGCAAAAGTTTCCTTTACAATGCAGATTTTTTTATTTTGTAGGTTGGCTTTTATTTTTAAAAGGAGTCATGTCATTTGTGCAACGTAGAAGAAGTCAGTGTGGGCAACGGCTTTCATTATGCTGAATCAGAAATTAATGGTCGTACTTTTTAAACTCATTGCTGCACCGTTTAACGCAGATGCAGGCATTTGATGCAAGCAGGGAGTTAATTTGTTTTTTAGACTATAATACCTTTACTCAAGTACATAATTTGATAACAAACGTTTGTCCAAACTCTGCTGTTTTCTTAATCCTAGGAAATCGCGCATCAAGATGCGATTGGTCAATTCCATAGTTGTCATAGTGATTATCCTTATATCACCCTGTTTCATGTATTCATTGAGGTCAAGGCTTTAAACCATAGGGAAAATAACCACTTTTTTCCATTTTCTGTGTTGGAGTACTGAGCACCAATTGAGCATCCATTTATCTAATAAGAGAGAAACTATTTTAAAAACGATTGGCAGTGAAATTGATGATGTAACCCCATTTCTGTTACGCAGTTAAGAACTGTGGTTTTGTGCCAGAGAAGCCCTGAATATTGTTAATTTGCCGGCACATGCTAGTTACATCACATATGATTGTAATGGTCCGTCTTGAACAGCTTTTTATATAAACGCATATCCTGTTTGTAAATATTTGTAATGTAGATAATTAATTTTGTTGAATATTCCAAGCCATTCTAAATCCTCGACGAATTTTTGCCAACCTCGGTACCTCAACAAATAGTTGCTTTACAATTTCAAAATTTCGGCTTGTGTAGTGATAACAAGACCAACAGGAATTAAATTGGCTTCAGAAAATGGGGGTTGGATGGAGCAGCCGAGGTCACTGGTTCGTCATAAAAAATTGGTGAACATATTTCTGGCAGTGGCGGACATTTGAGGGGCGAGGAGGTGCGGCGCCCCATTATTCTAGAAGACAATAGCCTTTGGTTCTAAAAAAATTGAAAAATAATGTCGTCTTGTAAAGACAAAATACTTCCCCTCTCCCCAAAAGAATTTAGCTAAATGTCCGCCACTGACTTCTGGTCATAAAAGGATTTAAATTTTTTTTTAACGGTGTAAATGTAATTTTTGCCTAGATACTTAGATTGTGCTTTATTGAAACCAATTAATTTGCCAATTCTGTATAATCTTGAAAATTTTATAGATTTCGTAGGAATTTGGTCAATTTTCTTTTCCTGTCTTAAGTCTGTTTTAAAACATGGGGGTATTGTATAAGTGACATTTTCAGAGAAGCTGAAGCCTATCACTCAATCATTACAACCAAAACTTTTGTTGTTTCTATTGCTATTGTTGCTGTTGCTGTTGTGTTCCGTATTGTAGTTTTCCTTTCTTGGTTTCGCTCGACCCGTGTTCTCTCATCGACACGAAGCCGTGAAGATGGCTGAAGAAGAAGAAAGTCGTGCTCATTTTGTCAGATCATTGTCAGAATCCATTGCAAAGTGTGAAATAGGCGACGAATCACTTGGCGGAAGCATTAGCAAAGGTTTGGAAGAATGCTGGAGAGAAGAACTATTTTTTGATGTTGATCTCTTTACAATGGAAATGAAAGTAATCAAGTGTCATAAAATTGTTCTTGCAAGCGTCAGTCCATTTTTCAAAGCAGCCTTTTCCCCTTTGCATCAGAATGACGAAACTGCAGTTAAAGATAGGATTGAGCTTACAAATATACCTTATGGTATCATGAAACTCATTTGCGAGTTTGTTTACACACGATCGGTAAGGACCTTTTCAAACCTTTAAAGTTGAGAAAACGAAGCTAAGGGACATGCCGCGAGGTTTATTGGTATGGTATGGGCTCTGAAAAGGTGATAGGATGGTCAACTTCTTCCTCGAGCCTTTTTGCAACGGGTAGGTTGGGCAAAAATGAGTTGAAGTGAAATGTATAGCAATGTTTAACATATTCATTGTCCGTTTGCATGGTCACACAATTTTTTGGAGAAGATTTTCTCACGGATTTCAAACTTTCTTTCCTGAATTTCCTTGTAATCCAGTCTGCTGAATGCATCATGGGGGTATCTTCAGTGCACCTGAAGTGTAAAAATTATGCATAAAATTTTGCAAACCACGACCACCATTCCACTTCACTCATCTTTTATATACAGTAATCAATCTAGTTACTGTGCTCAAGCCATTCCAATTGAGGGAGCTCACTGGTAGTGCCCTGGCTTTGCTGTTTCAATAGCTTGAGCTTTTAATTTTTTTCCACAAAATCTTGAAGTGCATGTCTTTTATTGTAGATTGAATTTCCTGTTAAGGACCTTCAAGAGCTTATAATGGCAGCAAATTTTCTCCAGTTATATTCCCTTGAGAGAAAATGTGCAGAATTAATTCATGAAAATACTGATGAGTCCAATTTACTGGAAGTCACTAGATTTGCTAAGCAAGCTGGAATTCTTCCTTTGATTGCCTTATGCAAATCATTTTTGGAGACAAATTTTGGAAAGATTTTACATACAGATTTAATCTACAATTTCACTGCTGATGAGTTGGAACAAGTGTTGTGCAGTTTCAATATTGTGATCAGAGATTCACATGGTATTGTGCCACCACTTTCTATACAAGAAAAACTGATTCTTAAAGCAGTCATTAAATTTGTTCAACTTAAGTTTGTTGATAAAAACCAAAGGCACGAGACTTTTTGTAGGCTTCTGAAACACATAAGGTTGGATGAAATTATGAAATTTGAACGTAAATCAATCCTTGAGATTTTGAGCAAGCTAGAAGATAGGGCATTAGAAATTCAATGTGTTACTGCATTCAAACAGACAGAAACTGACAAACCAATAGCTGATCAAACAGAGAAGGCTGAGATGATTTTGCCAAGATCACATATCTGTAAGTCTTCTTTAGTTTGTAACAAACAGTAAAGGAGAGTGTTGGGTAAATTTCCCAGCAATAGCATGTACCCTTAAATGAACCCATAAGAAACTTTTTACAAGCTACTGGCACTGGAAACGTTTCAGATTGTTTTTTTATTATAACTCGCAGGGGCTACTCGCAGAGATGGAAATTGCAGGAGCTCAGATTTTCACTCTTTTAGCAGTAAATATGATTTTAGCTGTGAATTTTAATTTCTGCCACAGATGTCTCATGTTTAGTATTGTAGAGAGTCTCTTGTTTTCAAGATTTTATATCTCATGACAAAACAGCAAGGCATAAATATTAGCTTGTACCTGGAATGCATAGCATACTTAAAATTGCACTTTTCCATCTGTTTTCCTCAGGATATCCAATATTTTGAATAATGGCAAAAAGGGGAATAGAAATAGTCAGGGAGTTGTAGATTATAAAGAAGATAAGCTAGTTCTGTTGAGAAAATTAAAGAAAGTGCTTATAAGGCAGCCAATCTTTAAGTGTAATATTTCTTCATACTATTTCTTCACAGCTGCTATACCATACACATCACAGAAACTTGCTCATGGTTATGAGACCAATGTTCAAGGGAAGTTTGATGACCATAAACCTGGAGTTGATATCTATGTTAAAGGCATGAAAATATGGATCAGGCGCTGGGATGGAAGGCCTGTTTATGGTGGTAGGTTGTTAATTAATGGACATAAGCTCCAAGTCTTTGATTGGCTTTCTGATCACATTTACATTCTCAATGCTATATTGACTCATTAGAGTTTGCAAAATGTACTGGGCAGTTAAATTTAAGCTGCTGTCTGAAATGCTATACCTTACTAAGCGTGTCTAATTATAGGGATAAGGAAAAGGTCAAGCCAATCGAGAAGTTTTTTGATGTGCAACTTTTTATCCATTGTCCATACACGTAATGGATTAATAATACCTATATGTAATGGATTAATAAAATTCATCAAAATACTAATCCAAACGTATAGAGACTTCTCATAGACCTTGACTAAATGTAGAAATCACTCCATGATTATTTGCGTGACATTGATATAAAGACAACGTAATTTTCCCCCAAAAGTCAGAGTTTGATTGACATATTCCAAGCTGCTGTTGTGCTCATTTAACTTTGATCTTCAAAAATTAATATGTTCCCCATCCATTTTGCGAAGTCCATTTTTAATCTGAGTAACTTTACCCCTTCGTAGCATACCCTTGACAAGTTAAAAAAGGTTTAAGTCAGTTGAATGTTACACCGTACAACCCCCTATTGTTCATTCTCTAAATGATTTGTTATTTCACCTGTTTTGGGTCTGGTATTCAACATGCCATGAACTTATGTTAAACTTTTTTAAATTAAGTGCCTTGATGCGTAGCCTAATAATCAGAACGGGCGACAAATGCTCAGCGCAAAAAATTTTATTTCAGCCATTGAGGTGCTTTATAGCGATGGTAGCAAGATCTTCCACGGGCAGCGCTCAAATCATGAAATATACGAGTTCATTTTGGGTGCTGATGAATATATAATCAAAGTTATCGCCAATAGTGGTTACATGGTTGATAATTTGGAGTTCGTTACAAATACTGGCAAATCCTACGGCCCTTATGGCGGTGACGGTGGAGGAAGGCGTATCCTAGAGCACAGAACTGGTTATCTAGCGTACATCAGTGGATGGGAAGTGTTAACTCAAGGATCTCTTGGAATTGTTAGTCTTTCATTTCATTGGATGCATTCGCCCGTGTCAGAATCTGAAAATGAATCCGATTCGAACAGTAGATCTTCATCAGTGTCACCCGATTTTGACCATGAATACCCCCTTTACTTTGAATGACATAATAAAAGTAGTGTACTATTAGCATGAAAGTAATGATATATTTCTGCACTGATAATTCCAGGTCTAACGCTCCACACAGTCCATATGATCTTTTAAGTTTCCTTAGGAAAGTCTTGAGTCAGGGCCTCTTTTAAGATATCGGAACTGGACGGAGAAAACTCGGAAAAAACCTTTTGAGTGACACAGCTGTTTCACAGGGCAACCAAACATTTCTTCATTTCATTTTCAATTGATTTGCAAGAAGCCATGTATTGAATACTGCATTGATTAGAAATAGCTGATGACTATGGTTCTAAAGCTGGCAGACGTGAGGAAGGCTGCCGAAAACAATAGGAATCAGAATGCCACAACCAGATCACGGCCTATTCCTTTGGTTAATGAGGAAGGGTGATGAATTTGAGCGCTGATATTGATAACAATATGATACAGAAATGAAGATTGAAAAGATTATATCATGAATACAAGGACGGGTGGTGGTTTTATATTTTGTTGTCTTTCTATTTTGTTACTCTAAATTTAAAAAAAGAACACCAAATGGTTATCTTAAGACCAGGCAATCATCAATGACTGATCTCAATGGATCCCAATGGGTGTGTCAGGCACCCAGGGTATATTTGGGCTTCGGCTAATAGACTTTATTGACCATCCAACTATTTCTTTTATTCATTTTCGAATATTTGCTTGCGTAACATGATTTTTTCATCGACGGAAACCTTTATTCAATTATACTTGAAAATCGAACCAATATTTTCAGCTCAATTAATTAACATATTGCAAAAGGGAATATTGAAGTGATATTGTATTTTGAAACATAAATTATATTAGTTTTCAATGCAAAATTTGTCTTTTAATTTTTTAGTTTGCTTGAGGGTTGATCTCCCCTTTATTATATTGTGGACTCAGGTTTACATTGGTAACACTGTATTTCAACTTCCTCTACCCGTTTATTTCAACACCATCCCCCTGTTTATTTTAAGTCTCTTTCTCCATTACATTCAACTTCAACTCCCAACTTATTGCAACCCCTTTTAGCTATTAAACCTGCCAAAGTAATAGTAAAGTAACATGCCTAAAGTAAAGTAACTAGGAACCTGCTGCAAATGGTAACCGCTTTTCTGATATCTTGCTACACTTTGTGACTTTATGAAAAGATAGCCACTGTTTTCAATTGTGGTTTTCGATTGCGGCACTTTGCGATAACATGCTTGACACAGCACTACAGTTTATTTCCATATGGATACAATGATTTACATTATAATCGCAAACAGGCCCAAGCCCCAAGGGGGGGGGGGGGTAGGGGGACTTGGCGTAAATTTTCCGCTTCTTGAATAGAAAAAAGAAGTACCAACACTACGAAAAGAGTATCGATCTGACATCATCACTTTTGTCCAGCCCCCTCTAATTCTGCCTGTTTTTAGCTTCGCAGTGATGGATATATTGCATATTACTATATTCTCGCTGCTTATTTTAAAGGAGTTGTAGTGACTTCACTTAGGCCTGTTTATTTTCTCTATCATCATTCATTCATTCAACTTTCTCTCAAATCTCGATTCATGCCACAGTCACTCATTACGTCAGTCACACGATCAAATTGCCATTAATCCACTTCCCGCATTATTTACTTTATCAATGCCACGCTATTCAATCCACTCATCACCTATTCTCGCCCTTCCTATTTACGTTATTCAAAGTTAAATTTAGTCTAATCAACATTGTATATAAGCCTGTATTTTAGTTCATTTTGTTTTAGTCCAGAGATAATAGTCTAGAGTCAAAAGTCACAACGTCTCTCTCTCGCACTCGCTCTGGCTCCGTGTTCTCTGCACGTTAAATAGGAAACTCGATGGCCTGGATAGTCCACAGAGGTTGACCAACTCAGCTTGGTGGGAACAGCGGCCAAATACAACCGTTCCTACAATGGTGACCGAGACGTGACTCTCTCAACCGAAATGGATCTGTAGTGACTTCACTTAGGCCTGTTTATTTTCTCTATCATCATTCATTCATTCAACTTTCTCTCAAATCTCGATTCATGCCACAGTCACTCATAACGTCAGTCACACGATCAAATTGCCATTAATCCACTTCCCGCATTATTTACTTTATCAATGCCACGCTATTCAATCCGCTCATCACTTATTCTCGCCCTTCCTATTTACGTTATTCAAAGTTAAATTTAGTCTAATCAACATTGTATATAAGCCTGTATTTTAGTTCATTTTATTTAGTCCAGAGATAATAGTCTAGAGTCAAAAGTCACAACGTCTCTCTCTCGCACTCGCTCTGGCTCCGTGTTCTCTGCACGTTAAATAAGAAACTCGATGGCCTGGATAGTCCACAGAGGTTGACCAACTCAGCTTGGTGGGAACAGCGGCCAAATACAACCGTTCCTACAGAGTGTTACGACGAACTCTCCATAAAGTTATGCAATAGCAGAAGAATGGGAAGATGAAATACCACCCCCCTTTCGAAATTCTAGGGTCCGTTACAGGTGCATCATGGGGTTTTGCTTTAGCCCACCTAGAAATTTCTGCTGGCCTCGGGGCTTATCGCATGAAAGATAATTCAAGGATAGGGTGAGAAACCTTTTATTCTAAGGTGGGACAAAAGTCAGTATGGCCAACTTCCATCATCTATCATTGGAAGTCCACCCCCCTCCTCCAACTTCACAATCACCTAAAGCAATCTGAAGCGTACCTTTTAAACTCTGAATTTTGATCTTTGGGATATGTCCCTCCCATTTTTAAAATTGAGCATTTGCTTGGCTGCTTTTAATCCAGGAAGCAATTTTCGACGCAGATGCTAAAACTAGCAGAACTGTGCGTTTGTTTTTTTGAAAGCTAAATATTGTTTCATTGTAGCTGTAGAGGTGCTGTATAGCGACGGAAACAAGAAATTCCACGGAGAGCTCTCAGACTACGAGGTTTATGAATTTGTTTTGGATGAAGACGAATTTATCGTCAAAGTTATTGCTTATAGTGGCCACATGATTGATAAGCTGGAATTTGTGACAAATGCTGGCAAATCGTATGGTCCTTATGGTGGTAATGGTGGAGGAAGGTATGTCCTTGCACATCCAAGTGGAACTGGATATCTGTCATCTATCAGTGGATGTGAAGAGTTATCTCAGGGATCACTTGGAATCGTTAATCTGTCTTTTCACTTTGTATTTTTTCCAAGTTGTTTTAACAGCTCTACACCGATCAGCAGATCTCAGTCATGCTCATCATCTGACGAAGGATGGATATAACTAGAGAAATCGGAATTTTGGGGATGTAAATATATGGAACTACTTTAAAAATAAGGTTTTTTTCAATTGCCAACTTTGGGTTCAAGTTAGTCTCAAGATATACTCGTTTTATCGATCAAGTGCTTTGTAAGCATTTCATAGTTGGAGGATTACAGATAAGGAAGAAAAAGTTCCCCTTAAAAAGGACCCCATGCCAGACGTTAGATCTAAGAAAAAGGGCATGCTAATGCAATTGGGAAAAGAAGCATACTTTTTGCCCCCACCCTTTATTTCTAATTGCTGGATCGCGTTTAAGTTTCAAGGTATGTCCCTTTTTCAACCAACGTGTCTCTCACTCAGCAATGCCGGATAAGAGAGGGGGCAAAGGGGAGCAGCTGCTTAATTCCAAACATTTATTTCGACAATCAATCAGATATTGCACAAATTGTTTTGGAATCGAAAATTAGACCGTCAATGAAAGATGTGAGTTTTCTCTTTAAAAATTGTGCTTTTTCAAAATTTCAGATTAGTTGACTTTGCAAGTCCATATCTCTGCTGGTATTGATGGTATGAATACCCATTACTTTACTTCAATAAGACACGGATTTGTTTGATTTCCTACAATTTGGCAGGATATGGTTTTTGATAACGTGCCCTTCAAAGAATGTCTGCCTCCTTTGCCCTCGATGCTTTTGGTATCCCTGCTCTCACTTTCTGTGATATGTGTTTCCTTACTTGTAAATGCTAATATCGCTTACTTTGCTTGATAATTTGAAATAGCCCCCCCCCCCCTGCTTGCGCATTTAAAAACAATATTTAGAGCGTGTATGTGGCGTTGAACGTCAAGAAATGATGCTTACAAGGTGTATCTACGCCAAATTTTGACCACCTCTCCGAGAAAATTGACATTATCGGTGCTATGACTGGTGGATGCTGTCAGGAAATAATGGGCAAATATCCGGAGATCGATGTTGAGGGAAAAAATCAGCTCCTAGGCACCCTTTGGTATATTGCATAGGTATAAGCTGAACCTCACTCCCTGTGTTGAAAAATGTTGTTCTATTTTGCTATTTCTTTTAACGAATTAAGGGTTAAATTTTGATAGTTAAATAATTGAATTTGAATGTCACTTGGTTTATAAAATAATGTAAATAACAAACGGTTAACCTTTTCGATGAATGAATGAAGAGTGAATGAATGAATGAATGAATGAATGAATGAATGAATAAATGAATGAATGAATGAATGAATGAATGAATAAATGAGTGAATGAATGAGTGAATGAGTGAGTGAATGAATGAGTGAGTGAATGAGTGAATGAATGAATGAATGAATGAGTGAGTGAATGAATGAGTGACTCAATCAATATGCCTATCAGTCGATCAACATGCCAATAAGTTGATCGTGTGAATGAATAGATGAAAACTGAATTCCATCAATGAATGAGTGAAAACACAAATGAATTCTTTTATCACAGTAATGGCATTAGCTACATTAATTTGAATAAGAAGATCGTGATACAGTCCTTGTGTAGAATTTATGACAAATAAATGTTAATGTTGTTAAAAACATTCATTTTTTTGTTTTATGCTTTTTGTTTGTTTAAGATGCTCTTTGCTATTGGTTGCGACGCATTTTCATATAGATATATTTTTTATATTCATATATAACAGTTTTTAGTATTTAATGGGCCTCACTGTAAAAATAACGTTTTGTTATTTATTGTAGCTAATTTATTTTGAATATGCATCATCATTTTTATTATTACCATAATTATTATTCAGTATGCGAAGCGACTTAATCAGACTGCATCCATCATTTTTCAAAGAATTTTGTAATGAATAAGTATCAAATTCAGTTCGCATCTGCATAAATTTCACTATCTTGCATCTTTATAATAGCTTTACGATAATTGTTATTTTCATTTATTCTTTTTACCTCTATCTCTATCTGTTGTCGCCTATAACAGAGAAGTTATCCTGGGGGATTTATGTGGAGCCTTTGCTGGTTCTTGGATTGTTTTTAGATTATTCAGCTTACCACCTTTACACAAAAAGTTGCAAGTATCGATAGCTTTCGGTTTTATAATAGTAATAATAATAATAATAATGATAATAAAATTCTGTTAAGTTGGTTTTACCATAGTTTCAACTAATTTAGACCAACTAATTACAATAATATACACACGAAACTAAAATAAAAATGAAATTTTAGATATTGCAAAAATTGGTATGATAGTGTCTTCAAGTGAACATGGCAACAAGCAGAATTTTAAAAGAGAACGAAGAAACTCTTATCTCCTCGCCCGAATAAATATTTCAGCGTTGCACCTTGTCCCCACTGTACAAGGTTCGAGTTATATTGTCTTTATGCCCTTTTCGGGCCTGCCCTGGGGGAGTCGGTGGTAATTGATGTTCAAAATTAGAAAAAGCATAAAATTTGGTTGTGTGGGCACGAACATATTTGTACCCTACAATTTCACGAAAATTGCCCTCTTCTCTTCATTTGTTCCATATGTTTTCCCTTCAACCAACAAACGTTTAATACAAACTGTCCCTTCAAAAAAGAGCCCAAATTCCGTTCTGTAGGTAGAAATCCCAACGAGTTGCGGGCGACCTTGAATCCTGAAAAGTTCAATGAACTCCTACGTAGGCGCACTTTACACCGCAACGCGCGCGCGCCTTAACGTGCACACGGATTGAAAATGGCGGACGAAAGTGACACATTATCAGATGCTCAATTGCGCGACCAGCTGAAGCTATTTGGCGTTAATACAGGTCCAGTAACTGCAACAACAAGGTCTCTTTTGAAAAAGAAGCTTAAATCTTTAAAATCAGGTGAGAGTAGCCCTAGCACCACTGCTTCAAAGGCCAAGAAACGCAGGTCCATTGCAACCAGCTCCCCTTCAAGGCAAAAGACCAAACTAGCTGGTTTTTCAAGTGAAGAGGAAGATTTTCCTGTCAAAAAGGCAGTTTCAGTAGATTCTCCAAGTGCTGCTTCTCGGCGGAGATCCGCTTTTCCACGAGTTAACTACATCAAGAGTCAAGAAAACGATGACAGTGAAGAAAGCAACCTCGATGATGATAGAGTAGAAAGGCCTACCACATTTAAGCCTGTTGGGAGAAGAAGTCTGACAAGAACAAACGTTCGTGAAACCAGATCACTAGACACATTACCAGGTGGAGCTAAAAATGGTCCATCTATGATTTATGATGAAGATTCGGAAGACAATCTGCAAAAAAGGCCAAATTATAGAAAGAACAGTTTTGAATTTGATGATGATGATGCTGCAGGGGTACTTCGTAAAAAATCCGACGAAAAAGAGAGTGCAGGAATGGATAAAAAGACTCAAAAAGTGGCAAAAGAGATCAGATCCGACAGGGATTTTTCCTCAGTCAGTAGCCAGATTTCTAGCAAGGAATCTCTCATGTCCACCGTGACAACTCGACGAAGACGTGCAACAAGAGACCAAACAGACGCAGGGAAGGAAGAGGTATGCCTGATCAGAGTCATCTCTGCACAGATGCCTGGGGTCCTCTGAAACTGGACCTTACTTCTTCTATTACTTTTGATAAAGTTACACACCTAAGACATTACCCAGAGTTTCTTTCTGGGGCATGGAATGTTAGTTTTTCACATGCAATAAAAAATATTTGTATTTGTGTAGGACTTGACTAAAGGTATGCTTTAAGGGAGAAAAAAAGATGTATTTTAGTTTTGTCAAGACATTAAGTTCTTACCTTTTGTTATCATGAACTATGAACTAATAAACACAGAGAGCACAAAGAACACAAAAGGATATTGACTGCGTTGTCAACCATGACTATACCTCAATGTTTCATGAATTGAACAAATAACCCATTTAAATTGATTTTTTCTACAGGATGACTCCAAATATGCCCAAGATAATGGACAAGATGATGAAGAGCTGGAGTTAGCATTTGCATCAAATTCTGGATTTCTGAAAAGTTGGAGAGGGCCAGCCTTTGTTATATTTGTTTTAGTTTTATTGGTTTGCCTTGTTGGATCATATTTGAGTTTATGGAGTAACAGGATGGCAGAATGGCCTGCATTACCAGGTATCTGAATGTTTGTTGTTTTTTGTTTTATCAGACTGTTGTTAGTGAATTAGCTCAAATGGACTTAGCCTTGTGGTTTCTTTGTGTACCCATTCACCAAACTTGTAAGGTGGACAGATGGGCTGTCTAAATGCCTGTGGAGGGAGATTTTGGTTATGGTCTCGAAGCATAGCTCTTCAGGTTTTCAAACACATGTCTAAACTACTTTTGGGTACCACCAGTGGACCACACTTGGAGGGGGGGGGCAATGGCCCCTCCAATATTTTGGAAGAAAACAGTCTTTTCTTCTAAAACAATGGAAATGTGTGATGTCATCCTACCAAAGCAATAGGCTTGCCCCAATATTTGGCTAAGTGTCCGCCATTTGGTTCCACAATAAAACTTTCTCTTGGTTACTTAACTGAAATGTCCACAATACCAGTTGCTAATTTTGAGCTGACTTTGGATTTTGGCATTAATCCCTCTATCTCTATTAGAAGCATGCTATTATTCATTTGCCTAATCATTTTTAGTACATCTAATGTGTATATTCCACAACCCCCTTGCTCTTGGAAGCAGGGAAGACCACATATATCCTTTCAAGATGCTTTATAAGTTAAGGAAGCATATTCATGTTAAGTGCACTTGACTTAAACATAGAAAATGGTGTAACATTAAGTTTACTTTTTATCCCTTAGGTATGTCCTAATTGGTCATACCGTCTTATTCTTCACTTCTAGATTTCAAAGATCAGCCCTCTGATAAAGGGGTAAGAGTTTAGCCTCGCATTTTCTCATAAAATTTGATATTTTGTCAGTTAACATAATTTGTTTCGATACTTTCTTTTTGGCACCTTCATTACTTTGGATTGCACCTCCTAGAAGAATAGGGCAACACCCCTGTTTACCTGGCTGGCAGCTTGCAGACTTTTCCAAGTGTCTTAAACCACACCCTTGAATAAGCCCTTCCAAGCTGTTTCATCTGTTCATCAACATAGTACCAGGCAAGCTTCAAAAGGAGTTCTGTTTTTGCGAGGGAAGAGCAGTGTCAGACTGGTATTCCTAGGGGCCTCTTTGGACTGTTCTGATTGTCTTTTGTATGATGGTGCTCCTTTGAAATACTCTTGATCTCTACCTTTTTAGCACAGCGCCTTTGTAAATCCACTTTCATACTTTATTACTATGTTAACATTTTTATTATAATCGAAACCAGGTTTGTCCACTTAAAATTGATTTTCACAAATTTGGTTTTTTTAATTTCCTCAGCACAGGAAAAAGAGGGGGAGGGGGTTCTCTACTTGATAGTTTAGCTACTACCAATTAATTTAACTTTTATTTTATTTAAACACTGATGTTAAGCTTCTATTTAGAAGGCAGTCAGTATATTGGTAAATGTAAATGTAAATGTAAATGTACTGAGGGAGCTCCTTCAAGAATTCTTCTGCCTTCTTATTGTTTTTTTACCTTTTATTTTATTTGTTTCTTTGTAATTTTGTTATGAAACATGAAATGAACATGGTGTAGTTCATGTTTGAATTTCCACATGCATGCAGCTCTTTGGCCTTTGTGAATGTGATTGTGTGGATGTTTGGATGATAATATTTTGAAGCTTTATGTTTTGTTTTTTTGGTTTTGTGGGCTAGAGAGTTTTATATTTGGTTTTGTGATGTGTTTATATTGTGTAAACAGCCATGCTATGCTAGGACAGAAGGAGACTGCAAGTGAATTGGTCTCATCTCTGCAATATTTCCAGACAGACGCTTTTAGATAAGAATATAATGAAAAAGTTTTGGTTCCTGATTCTTATATTCACTGATATTATAGGCTAGTGAATGTTAGTTTGCGTGTGAAGCATTAAGAAAAGTAGCAGAGTATTTAGTACTATTTCTATCTTTTTATTGCAAAAATAGTTTTAATTCCAGTTGAGTTAAGCTTAGAGAATGATTGGACTTTGATTCAGTCTTCCTTCAAGTATTCTGAGACAAGGTGCGGAATATAATTTGAGGTTAATTGCATTTTATTTTATAGATGGTATAAGAATAAAGACGTGTTTCATGAATGTCCCTGATTACACTTTAGGACAAACAAAGCTTTCCATTAGTTTAGTTTTGTAGTTTTAAGCATAATTGAAAGTTAATGATCCTATTTGTTATATCACTTCATTCTGTTGCACTTTTCAGTAATCAGTTTTTAAAGCAATGTAGATTATAGTTTTAATTGAATTGCTTTTCTTGCTAATTGCATCTTTGGTATCACCTCTGCTTTCTCACTTGTTTTCTTGCTGGTAAGGAAACCAAGATTTTTCTTGGTCCCTCCAAAGCATGCTGTTGTGGTCCATAAAAAGTATGGGGAATATAGAATAGGTGTGCAGAATTTTTGCTGGTATATTTTATTATTTTCAACCCCATATTGGCTTTTGTGGTGTTCTTGCACTTGTTTGATTATCAAC
The DNA here is from genome assembly GCA_964019065.1 of Catostylus mosaicus. Classification (NCBI taxonomy): domain Eukaryota; kingdom Metazoa; phylum Cnidaria; class Scyphozoa; order Rhizostomeae; family Catostylidae; genus Catostylus; species Catostylus mosaicus. The sequence continues at coordinate 4,219,147 of OZ025186.1, forward strand.
TCCTATTGCAAGAATTTCTGGATCCATCAAGCTGCCTGTGTTAGCAGACACTTTTATTCTTCATATAAATATACTTTGGCTTTTTGTGGTCTGTCCTTGGCTAGGATTTGAAGTGAATAGGCCCGAGAACTGATCTAATACTGAAATTTGTGAGCATAAAGGCAAACAAGAAATGATAAGAGAGGCCCTTAATTTAATTGTTTTCAAAGGCCTCTTTAGAGTGCCACATCACTGTTGTGTTGATTGTTTCGAGCATTTTAATACATTGAAATCTGATGCCTTTTTAGACGACAATGCTGGCAGTTCGTTTTACCAACTGACAATTAACACAGATTGTATCATGGCTACATGCTTTTTACAAAGGGTACATAAAAATATAAGAAAACAGAAGTTTCAAAGCAGTTATGCAAACAACAAATCCTTTTGACAAGTTGGTTAAAACTTTGTCTTGTAGCAAAATATCCCGTAGGAAACGTGGGAATGGCTGTATGACACATGAATAAAATCAAATAAAATTGTCTGCTGTGCAAAGAAAAAAGTGCAAGAACCATATGAACCCAGCTGATGAAGTATATATCCTTTAGGAGACACTATAGTGTCTTGGAATCATTTGATTTTGCTTACAAAGAGACCATAATCTGCCTCAATATAGGTAAAAAAGTTTGAATCTTAGGATGATAAGCCGGCTGTAAGCCCCATGAGATTGCTAGGAATGTCACATGGTTGCTAGTATTCCGCGTCGTTTCATCCGAAGAAGTACCAAAGAGCTGTATATGTAACGTTATTTGAGAGTGACGATAGAAAAGTTGTTTGAAATCAATTATGAATGTGAGAACCCTGAATTTGGTACCAATTTTTCCATAAGGTGCCAATTCTTCCAATAAATCAGATGCATCTTAGGATTGTATGATAAAATCAATTGGCCTACTCAAATTTCCATTTTGCAGACTTTAGTTTAGTTTTTTGAGTAGTTAAGAAAAATATATTTTTTGTTGGTGCTAGTTTTCGATGCAAGAAAGCTTGAGTAATTTATTTTGATTTTTTATTTTTCAGATCAATAGAGACCATGTTTTTGAAGTCCTTCAATGTTTGCATGATAAGTTGTCGATATATGCAGGTAACTTTTTTATAGCAACTGATTATTCTCATTAACTAGACTGCTTAATCCAGAAAACGAAGACGGCGGAGAATTGGGTAAGATGTGGGGGTCAAGTATCTCTTCATCCCCGTCTTTTCAGGGATGAGGGCACGTAATTCCATGAGAAGCCGTAATATCTCACAAGAATTTCTAAAACGACTCACTATGAATCATTATTGTATGTCAAAATCAAATTATCATCACAGTTAACGTTAGCGGTACTTGTGATTTGATGACTGTAGCCACCTGATTCCCCTTCACAGAATCTCCTGCTGGATTGCCCTTGCAGTTATTTTTGCCCCCTTGCACCATTTTCAATGGTGCCAATGTTTCTTAATTTTTTTGAATAGATATTTAAGTAACCATTCTTAGTTTTAATAATAACTGGGAAGCCGTGATGGTAGCAAAATTTATTGGCGTTGTATTTGTAGATTTAGTTATTCAAGTCGCCAACAGAAGGCTTTGAATTGGACAAACTAGGATATAATACGACCATTGTATACATTGAAAGCCACGTCTGTTCTGCCTAAACTGCGTAGCTTGCCGCGGTCTTAATGCTACGAAGCATATTCTTTTGAAGCATATTCCTTTTCAAGGCTTGATAACTTGATTCCCATCACCTCTAGCGCTAGTTTTCAAGGGAAGAATTGTAGAATAGAGAGTCAGATGTAAAGAGAAAAAGCACTTCCAGCGTGCAATGCATCTATGCTTTAAAGCACAGAGCTCACTCTAAAGAAAAGTATCTGTCTTTGCAGGCGAAGAGGAATGTGGTTATCCAGGTGCCAAAGTGAACATGAATGGAGAAGACATTGGGACTTTTGCTGCAAAGTGCAAAACGTCGTTTACGGTAAGATTTTTGCCTTAGTATTTGGTATGGCTGAGGCGTTTCGGAATAGCAATGTTTCCAAGTTTCTTATTCTGGCATTAATTTCTTAGTATAAAAAGTAGAAAATGTGATCTGTTGAGGCAGACAAGACAGGCCTGAACCTATAGCCTAACACTTTGTACATCAATGCTCTAACCACTGAGCTTCTAAGCTTCAGGACCTTCACCAATGCCCAGCCGTGCCTACTTTTAGCCGCCTATGCAAGGACCCGTCGATGCCAACAGCTCTGTGCTCAGGGAGACAGGACTTACTGCTCCGGGGGAGGGTGGTCGGGAAATCGCTGCCCGTCAACTCTAGAGTAGCAGGTAGGGAAGGGAAACAAATGTCTTTTGGTTTGGCTTCTTTATCATGATTTGAATAATCTGGTCATACTTTTTGCTCACTGAATATTTTTGAGATTTTCATTTATTTGTATTTCTAATGAATGGGTTATTTAGACCTATTAACAATTTTTGTACACTAGTATTTCTTTTTGTTGGCTAGGGAAATTTGGTAAACTATGAAAATCTTGCTGTGAACGTAGTCAATCTTGCCGTGGATGAAAAATATTCCGAATTTTTCAGGTAAAGTTATCAATTTTGTAGTATAGCATGCCCTTAGAACATTACCCCTTTCTAGTACTCGGTTTTGAGGCCAGAGATGGTAAATTGAAGGAGGAAGAACTTATGTAATCTTAATCAAAGTATGATGGTGAATGATGCGGTATATTTAGAATTGAGGGAATCTCAACGTGAGTTGGCCATTTTTCTCTCTGGGTGTCAGTTATTGATGAAAGTACTTGTTTTGGATAAAAACAGTACGGCTGCACATAGCCTGCAAAAATACCTATCAATTTTGTGTTTTGTTTTGATATCGTAGATATTCTTGCAACTCTTCATTTCTCACTAACTAACAGTTTTTCTCGATTTATTGCAGCGTTCAGGATGATCGTGTTGATATTTCTAAGCCAATCACAGCGAAAACACTTAAAAGCATTACGCTGTCATCGAAAACTGCTGTCAAGCCATTGATGTGCAGAATTAAGCAAGCTACACAAATGCTTTCGAAATATCTTTTTGGGATTCTTCTCGGTTCGTTTGACAATTTACTCAAGTCCCTTCGAATTCAGGCACTGCTTTGTAATTTGTATTTTATAATTTTGCCAAAAAGTGGAGCATACCTTGGGAAATCCAAATTGCTTTTGGCCAACAATCATCAGGAAAGAAAGCCTAGATTTTCTATGAGAATTATGAAAATTATCGGTTCTGGGAACAAATTGCTAAGGCTTGTTTCATATCTGAATAAAAATCGTGAAACCTAGCGTTAATGGAAGAAGTGCAAAAACCATCTTCAAATCAGCCTGACATAAAGATTCATACAGTACAAAAGTTGGTGGTTTGTGGTCACTCCACATATTTCCCGAAGTCACTGTGTGTAAAAGCATCTAGAAGGGTGCAGCCACATATGAAATATCTACAGACCTGGATTGGGAGATACGCACCACCCAAGTCTAGTATCTTCTCATTTGTATTGGTAATCTAGTGACAAATGTACAGCAATACTCGTTATATTCAGGCAGTCACTGGCATCCAGAGGCTAGTTTAGGGTGGGGAGTACTGGGGTCTTGACTCCTCAATAATCACATCTTTTGTAAGGTAAATTCAAAGGAAATCACTATCACTCGGTAAAATCAATGAAATCATTATTTTTAATCGATCAAATAATAAAATTTCCAATGACTAAATTATTTAACATAGAAAATGCTTTGCATTCACAGGAATGATAAATTATATTCATTTGAAGCTTTTGTTTCCTCGGTTACTCATGACTAAATTTGGAAAATCCTCCAAATATTATAGCATTTGTCTGGCCCGGCTCCTATTTTTAAATCAAACATTGAAAAACCGCACAAATTTTCCTTAGAAAGACTTGTTTATTTTAATGTTATCTGTTGTTTTCATCTGCATACCAGTATGCAAATTAGTTTTTAAAAGAACCATCTCAATCAGCCTAGCACCCCATTAAAAGAAAATCACCCCCTTTAAAATGGCTGTAAATTTTTACCCATAGCTCTTGGATTTTTGCTTGGTATATACTACCTAATGAAAATACGATGGATGATGGACGATGAAGACACTCGCCTTATGTTCATCTTCGTGGAGAAAATCATTGGTTAGTCGCTTTGATATGTAGCATTTAATTTTTCTTACTGAATTTTCTTTTTACCAATTATATTTACAATCTGTTTCCTAAGACACTGATTTGTCTGCAGATAACCATACCATAAATCCACATAGTGCACCTCCGTAGGGGGGCTAATTTTCAATGATGACATTTCCCATACAGTTTTATTTGCGGTAGCGATGCAGAACATGCAGAGGAGAGACAAGAGACAAAACTGCTTTCTGCCAAACTAGCCTAAACAAGAAGCATTTGGAACCAAAAGGAACAACCTAAAGGGAATTCTTCTAAAGTAGCTTAGAGGATTGGATTATTTTAAATAAAAGATTAATAGAAGTCTTCCGTGTTACTAAAACTTTAACTGAATTCATGATAAAAACCCAAAATTTATAGAAATGCAACCCATTTATGTATTTCAAAGTTAAAGTTGCTGTAAAAATTGGATTCTTACAAACTGTGAAAGCAGAAATATAGGTCCCTTCTTTCAGTTCAATTCAGTTCATATAATTACAACTCCACTAAATAAAAATACTAAACAAATACAAATACAGAGACAAGTTAATACATGTATAGAAATAAATTAATCAAATACAGCACAAATTTATTAAATAAATAAATGGTATTTGGGGACGTACTTAAAGGAGCTCTCTGAATAAGTAAACTAATCTAGGAGGGACCTCTCCCCCCCACCATCCTAGGGCTTTAAGATATCAATGGATAGTATTGATCATCCATGAATTAAAGGTTGGTATACATTGTGCAATAGGAAGGGCTAGATATACTTTTCATCCCTGTTCGAAAAGTGAAATTTCAGTGGTGATTTAAAGGAAGTTTTTGAAGAAGCATTTTCTGATTCCCACAGGTTAAGCACTTGTAGCCAGTGAATTACTTTCTACAAGAAGCGAATTCGATTTCATGTTCCCATATTGTTAAACATATTTTACAGAAACCCTTCGAATACATCACGACGCATGTCAGCATGATAAAGAACTCCCATCCTACCTTCCAATACCTCATGTCCGCGATATGCTTATTCCTCCTCGAGAAAGGTAGGTCGAATTTTCTTTTTTTTGAGCCTATGAAGCTTTTGCATGTCTTACAACTTTTGCAGTCCTAACATACTGAAAAATGCGTTGTTCCTCCTACGCACCTTGGAGTCTCAAGCGACATATAATGACCAGAAAACAAGTGCAAAACATATATCCAATTACAGTTTGAAAAACATCTGATAAGAGAAATAGCACGCGTAATTGACTACCTGTTGAGATCAACAAGCGCACGATCGCCCCGTTATGACAAAAAGAAAATTAGCGGACCGCAAACGAAACTGTTTTGCCAAAAATAAAGAAGTAAATTTATAGCTAACGTATTATGTATTTACGAATAAAATGCAAATTTAAGAGTTCATAAGTATCTTTCAAATATACGAAATATGGCTAGTTCAGTTGATATGTGTCGCAACATAAAGATTTGAATCTAAGAAAACTGAATTTAGATACAACAAGCCTGAACTTTCAAATACCGTAAGAGAACCATTAAGGCCCCTTTCTCCTATAAGCCCTTCCTCTAGGACCCCAACATTGAAAAGCTACTCTCTGGGGAGGGGGGGTCTAAATAGAGCTTTTACGGTAATAGAAGCTCGTCGTGGATAATTTTTTATAAACTAGTGTTTGCAAGATTTTGAAAACGTGTTTTTCAGGAAACAGAAAGCTCGAGCCTGGACGAAAGCGGTCGAATTTCTCAGCTCTACAGATTCAAGGATTCGAGTTGAAACTCAGCGAATTGCGGGAGAAGATTTTGAAGTGTGGCGATGGATTGGAGTCACAACAACGGATAAAAAAGTTAGAGGAGCAAGCAATCATTTGGTAATTTTTAGCGTTGAAAAATAAGGATGAAATTTTATTACATTGAATTTGATTATTAGCTTTCCACGAATAATTATATTCTAGCTAGTTACGTGATTAACATATCCCATTTTTCAGGGTCCAGAGGATGAAAGAGGGAAATTTTGGCAAGGACCAGGTTTGTCTTTTGAAAGAACAGATGAGAACTTTATTTTTAATGCTTTTTTCGCTTTTTCTATAGACCACATAAACGACTCCCATACGGAGCAAAGCATGATATTGCAGTTAAGAATATTGTAGCAAACATTGGTAGATTGAACTCCAACATAATATATAACCTGTACTGATAATCTTGACTTATTGCAGTTTATGATCCCCCACAACTGATTGTAATCTAATCATGCTCAACTTCCCTAAGCCGTTACTAAAAAGTACTAACAGCAACCCTGTCTAGGTTGTAGCAAGCTTTTCCCTATTGATTAAATGACTTCACGGTTGTTTTTTGTACTTATTTTCGTTACATTTTCCTTCTCATTATCTTGCACACAGCCGGCTACCGTCCCGTATTACATTACATTTCTCTTTTCTCTTTGCATCCCATGTCGCCTCTTCTTTCTTAAACCGTGAGCAATGTAAGGGGAGAATTCTTCATGTTTATGACTTAATGAACTTAGATTCCAATTTTTATGATCGAAACTAAACTTTTCTTTTTTGTAGCTTTTGACAAACTGGAGAAGGTTGTCCGATTGCCAATAATCACTCCAACGCCATGCTTGAAGATCAGATACCTCCACGGAGGACCAGCGTATGTAATAATTTTTTTTCACCCAAAATTCCTATTAGAAAAACTTGTAGTAAACGTTTCTCTTTGACAACAATGTAGCTTTTTAGCAATGAAATTCCAGGAATAAATGTGTAAGTTTCAAAAAGCAATCAAAAGATAAAGAGAATGACAAAAACATTTATGATGACGATGACGACGACGAAGACAACGACAACGATGACGTCTATGACGATGACTAAGACGATGATGATGATGACGATTACGACTCAGAATACGTCGACGATGACGATGACTATGGCGATAACGATGACGGCGACAATAAGTTGAAACGATGAAAATGGCGATGACGATGTGACGATGACAACAACGACGATGACAACAACGACGATGATGACGATGATGACGATGATGATAATGATGACGATTACTTTAACTTTTAAGTGAGAAAGAAGAAGGTTGGGATCGCCAAGTTCGTGATGCTCTCCTTGAAAAGTGCAGTGAAGATGGAGCTAAGATTCTTCATATCTATGTTGATGTTAAATCCGTTGAGGTAATTGAATTGTGTTTTTTTAAACGCACCGCGACTTTTTTTATCTTGATCTCCCTATTGGTTTTCTTGGCCATCTTATTTTGTCAGATGTAAGTCATCTTGATCACAAATAGATGATGTGACTTAATAGCAGAGTCCTAAAGAAATGTATAAGTGTTTTTTATTTTATTAGGGGTGTGTTTACGTCAAATGTGATTCCCTTGAGTCCGCTGGAAAAGCATTCAGAAGTATTTATGGGAATTGGTTCGATGGTAAGTGTCAGCACCACTGCCCTCATTGGCAAATTGAAACCGTTATCGACATATTGTAATACTCAACACTTTATTGTTCATTCCATTTCTTTGGCATTGCAGGGAGGATAGCCCTCCTGTACAAGTGATTCACAGCAGACCCTTGCATGAAGTATTATCATGGGAATTTGCATCGTGACCCAGACCCTGCTTTGGCAGTGGCTGTTTCTTTCGATCTATTTCTAGATGTCTCTGCCCGTTGCAAATAGAAGCCTTAAACTTTGCCCAAGCCCTTTAGAAACAAGATGGACACAGAGCCATATTGCTTAAAAATATCTTAAAAATAGATTACAAATAGCTTACAAATAGATTTAAAAATAGCTTACAAATAGATTTAAAAATAGCTTTGAAATAGCTTAAGAATAGCTGTCAAATATCTTATGGCTTACTTGTCCTAAATCACACTGTTAGGGTAATTGCTCATGTGAAAATGTGTAGCTATCAATCAAGCATGAAGAGAGGAATGAGGCATCTCAAAAAGTGATTACATGAAAAACTTTTCTTGAAAGATTTTTTCTTAGTTATCTACTTGTAGTTAACCTAGATCTCTGGTACATTCAACGTGAATAACCACTCAACTACTTTGAAAATACAAATAATATGTATAGTTTAGATATGTAATCAATTTGATCTGAGCACTGAGCATAGTAACATTGTTTCTTATATTTATAGGCCGTCTCGTCATCGTGAAGTTTGTAACAGTGGCTCGTTATAATCAAAGATTTCCAGATGCATTGACCTGCACAGAGCCGTTGCAAATCACTGGCGAATTCCCGTCATCGCTCAGTTGGAACAATCCTGATGCAAAAACCCCGGCAAGTAAGGAACAGTAAACAAAGTGCATAAAATGATAACTGATTTAGAGCATCATTTAGCTGAAGATGTTGTTTTGTAGACTGGTGCTTGTATACTCGTTTTTATCATGTTTAAATAAAGCCTGAACTGGGACCAACATCTCTTTACGCCCTTGGATTCTTTAGTTGGAAAACGAATCAATAACTGGCGTATCATTGTTCACCATTGAAAATTATCGATAAATGGATTATCAAGGTGAATTGCAAAGTCGTTGTTTCATGTTAAAAGTGTAGGGTATGTGGGTATATACTAGGCCTAAAGTGATTGCATGAGCATTGCCTCATATTTAGTTTATGATGTTGCCTGACGTAAAGTGGTCCCTGTCTGTACTGTTTACTTCATCATCAAATATGAACAGGTCAACATTATAAGATTTCCAGCTTAGGGCACCTTTTATCGAGACTCGGTTTTTTAATTCAGGCTCGCGCTTTGTCGCTGTAAGATGCGAAAGGTTGGCTAAAACCTTTTAATGCCAGCACTACTCGACTTAACACTTGACTCTTGCGGAAAAATGGTTAAGTTAAGTGAGTGCATATAGTTTGTAACGCTGCATTATACTGAATTTAGCTGTCTGAAAAAGTTTGCTCAAAAATGGTAATGTTCTCATCAATTTTGTTATATTTAACTTTGCAACTATCTTAGGAGATACTTACAGTGATAAACAACGCCATAACATCAAATCTCAACTGAGCTCAGCTCGGGTATCATTGAGCCCTACCTGGCTGATCTATTTTCCATGTATCCTAAACTCCATACAACGTACCTCTCTTACTCCCAACATGGTTTTTTAACGATCATTATAATTCCCAATGAAGTGTTCCAAATTTCTCAAAAGAAGTTCATTGACCCCTGTTATCCAAGATACGTTTCTGAGTTTAGTTAAAATACCCTGATTATGTGCTACCCATAACTTTTGGCTTCAATCTTGCAAAACTCCATTACTCTAAAATTCATGTTTAACCATATAGAGGCGATTATCTAAAGTATGTTAACGATTTTATACCGTTAAACACACACTGATCATAGATTCGTTTCGTTTAAATGTGGCTCATTGCTTGTGCGTTCTTATCCCAACTGAAACTGCCAACGAAAAAAGAGAGGAAAGAATTGCGACAAGAAGTGACCTCACGGACAATTCTTTAACTTATCTTCGTTGGTTGTCTATTTTTTAGCCTACCCAGACCCCTTGGCTTAAGCGACATTAACTGTCTTCGTGTTTTCATGAGACATCCATGTTTTAAGCCAACTGCGTGCTCGTAGCAGCCCGTGTTTTTCCTGAAAACGCTTTACAGCAGCTGTGAAGAAATACAAGCATTCAAAATAGCAGGAGTCAGCCACAGAAAGTGTTATCCGTGACAGAAAGCTTTATAATACATTCTCTTGTTGTGGTAACTATTAGGGCAACTGTTTTATAGTTTAATGTTAAAACGACTCTACGTGTTATTATCAAGGTTTAATTTTGAAGTATTTTTTTGTTTTTGTATGAATACATGGAAAGATGATCAACTTAAACGTACAGTTTACTTTTACTTCCTAAAACTGGTAGTTGAATTTGGTTTCATAAAATACCCTCGTCTCAACAGTGAGAACCATGTGCTCTAAGGGGGGTAGAGCTGTTAGACTGTTTTCATAAATTTCTGATAATCCTAAGAATTTTCCTCATATGTTATCCCCCGTTTTCAGGTTGATTTCAGGTCTTAGGGATAAATTTCTCTTTGCATTAATCATAGTCAGAGTAAGGAAAACACTACGGTCAGACGGTCACTAGCTGGAGGTTTGTGGTCCGGCTAGTTTGCCTTCCGGTATGTTTTTGTCTGGAGGTAGGTAAACAACTTTTCTGGACTTCGATCATAGTTGCTATAGAGATCAGGCAGTTTGCTCTTTGCGCGAATATTCCTTCATGACCTGTTTTATAGCCAGCCTCTAGTGCATCCATTTTTGTGATTTGCAAAGAAACTGTTCAAAAAGCGATTAATTAGACATTGGCAGGTTGTCAGTACATAAAATCTTGCCCACAGACTGTGATTAGGTGAGGACTGTGAGTACCCACAGTCTGCAATTACAAATTTATGCAACACTGGCTAGTTGTCTCAACAATAAAAAAAGCGGCGGTTAATCCTTATATTGTGATCGATCCTCTGCTCTTTAGGGCTACCAAACACCCGCCTTGCTTATTCTACAATATTTACTTTAACCTTTTTGTACATGACATTAGCACTGACTCATTTAGAAGTTTAAGTATCTTCTTTGTGTATTTGATAATTTAACCTGTTATTAAAGTTAATTGTTCTTAACTGCTATTTCGTTTATTTTATCTGATCCTCAATCCCGTTGTTATATACAAGTTTTTTAGATCAATAACTGTCTCCGTAAACCGGCTATGAACAATGCGATTTACTTTATATTGGCTTCCTCTATTCTCGTCTGCACAAACAGTCGTTAGTTGAGTCGTTAGTCCCAGGAATGATCAGGCGTTGGTCTACCCACCACGCCCAAGAAACCGGTGCAATTTAGACATTTATGCCTTACCTGTGAGGCTATCAATGAACATTTTGGCATATATTTATATAAAGCGATGGTAATCATTTCAAGGTTTTATTGTCAGCGGTGTCATGTATAGGGGAGTTTAGGGGGGTTTGGAGTGAACCTACCCTCCCAACTATGAAAATATAGTCATGCAAGGCAAAAGCCCCCCTCCAGCAAAATTCAGAAAATGACAACCCTGTTTATTGTCACCATTAACCCTTTTGCATTGGAACCAGGGGCGGTGCCAAGATTTGCCCGACGGGGGACTTGTCCCCCAACAGGGGGCTATATAACCGAACAGAGGGTATCTTTCTGAGCTTGAGAACGCGATTTTCCGTTAAAAATTCCCCGACAAGAATTAAATTTTTACCCGATGGGGGGCTGACACTCCCTGACGTGGGCTACAGCCCCCTCCACACCCTCTGGCGCCACCCCTGATTGGAACTACTTTAGATTGGCAGGTTTGAATTTATCAATACTATACGCAACCTGTGATATTCATCTAACGTCATAATTGTTATTGCTTTAAATCCTTATTTTATCACGAGCTTGAGACTACAGGAAGGAAAAGACGGGAAGCAGAGATGTTGTAGTGGTTGAAAACATGTTACGGGAAGTTCTCGATACAAAGTCCTCGCTAAAAGTAGCTAAAAAGATCTATTCTAATGAATTGAAAATCGGAATGTATCCTTCGAGAGATGATATGTTAAAACGCAAGAAAAAAGCGCATAATTGGTGTGATGATGAAGAGCTTTTGCAACCTCGTGAAAAAGCAGAACGCATCCAAAACTATACGAAAGTATTGCGGGAAAGAAATGAGAAAAAGCAGCAACGCGGCGAGAAAGAAATTGATAAACAAAAGCTTCCTAATATAAATTCAGATTTACGTTCGAACCGCATGCAAACATTATTTGCAATTTATGCTGATCAGACCTCAGATAGTTATAGAATCGCTGCGAAGAGAAGATACTTTTTACCGCCTTTGCATAACGTTTTAAAAGTTTTAAACAAGGCCCATAAATTGAAGCGAAATATATTGGAAGAAGACGATGAAGACGAGAAGACTATATTACCCAAGATAATGATGAAATGAAGAAAGAACACAAAGCAGTGAACAACCATTTGCTAAGTAATGTATGTTCTCGTAAGGAAGATGTCAAATATTCATCTGTATCAACAACTGGTGAATTTTCAGTTTGAGTTCATTCTTGCAGTGGGTGTCAAGGGCGATGGTGTATGAGGGGTATGCTGTATTATGTTGAAAGAATTGATAAACGTTATTGCTGGCAAGGGCCATTGCTTGGTTAACAACTTAATTTCCATAGGCATCAGGATTTTTTCTATGTTCAAGATAGCCAGCTTTGCTCGACCGTTAGTAAAAATAAGAAACTTGAGTACTCAGAGCAAAAGCAATTGAAAGGCGCATTTGCCAGAAGCCATAAACATTTGAAATCAATACGAACTTTGATCAATCGTGTTGATAGCAGTTGTGAAACCCTTCCCCAACAAGTTCTTGTAGCAATAGGAACATACCAGGGCCTAACACGATGGGGGAGAGCATCGAAGCCCGCCCCCTCACTTTACAAGTCTCATCGGAGGCCCTGTATACCTCGTTATATTTGCTTTAATGAAGTTAAATTATCAAGAACGCAAAAATTGGAAGATAACTAAGATAGTGAAAGGCATCCCTGTCGAAGGACGTTGCCAGAGCCACAGGGCAACTCAAACTTTTATCGTTGTGGACACTGTGGAGGAGAAAGTCTCTTACCCTTGTTACCCTGTCGTTGTAACATTTGTTTTCCAAAATAAAGATGGCCGGTAAAAACAAGAAGGGCGCGATTTCAAGAAGTTATGAGCGTGTTTCATTTTGAATTGTCACGGCATTAGGGAGTTGGTGATATTTGAGAACAAAAATGAATGCACCTATAGGAAACTTGCAAGCTCAAGGTAGGCAAATGGATCTGCTTGTTATTATCCTTTTTGCTCTCCCAAACAAATTCACACTGGATATAGAGGATTGCACGACTTCTAAGGTTTTTAGGTTTAGATTATTGGAAAAAATAAAAGGATAAATAGTTTAGGTTTAGGAGACCAGATGCTCTAAACCCTCTGAATGAGACGGGGAGCGACCTGCAATGGGGCTGTTACGTCGTTTTTTTTCTGACCTCTAAATGTACAAAAAGGCCTACAAGGCCTATGGCTTTGCACCCTTCCTTTACTTACTTCAGTTAGTTGATTGATTAGAACTGCGTGTACTTTATTTTAATGTTGCTGGAGTTTAACTTGAGTTTTAACTTGATATAAACTGGTATTTACCTTTATTCCTCTTTCAGGTAGAAAGACTGCAGTTGACGTATCCTTTCCTTACATGAGTCATTGATCAGAGATTGTAATGTAAGCAAGATAGTCAATGTTGGTAAAGACACAAAATAACCATCGCTAAAAGAGGCTTGAACTGGATTATATAGAAAGCTGTGAAGCTCCAAAGCCTTATAATGTACTCTTCTTTTTACAGAAAGAGAAGGCCAATTTGACTACCATCGTTAATGCTCTTTAAAATTTTATCGCTATTTGTCTCTAAAGATCTTCATGTTATCAATTTTCATGTTATCAGTTTTAACCTTGGTCTGTTAACTTCAACATTATTAAAGGCAAATCTATAAAAGGCAAATCCAGTAATGTATTTCATTGTAACTTCCAATATGCCAGTTACAAACTGTTAGGTTCATCACTTTTCAAATGCTTATGATGTTTCTAGCTTGAGACATAGTTTTTGTTAGAATATTGGCTGCAATTTGATAAGTGAGGTGTTTTTTATCAAGCAAGCAGTCTGATTTAGAGTTGGGTTGGATTTTTTGGTTTATTTGAGAATCCAGGCAAGAAGGTGGACAGTAAGATATCACCTGTTTTTTACAATATGTTTTTCTTAACAATTATTTCAGCTGTCTTCACTGCCACTGCAGATTTTGATGTATTTAAATGTGTATTACTTTACATTCTTCTGGGTTTGTGAGCTTTTAGTGTTTATATACAAAGGTAAGAATTAAGATCAGAAGATAAGTATTGTAACTTAAATTTTGCTTGTCTCTTCTAAACCTTACTTGAATCTGTATTTTATGTTATATCTAGTTGCTGCATGGTTTTATGACTTATTATTATTATTCTTCTGTGATAAAAAGAAATCATGGATTGCATCTGTAATGAAAACTTTCAATATGCCAAACATGTTATGCTACAAGGGATAAAACAATGATAAAGACATATTCAGCCACATGGAGATACAAAATTTATTCAAATATTTGTGTTTGTCAGAACACTGGTAATTGGTTAAGTCTTTTTCTTCAGGTAGCATATTGCCGTTTCCTAATCAAGGTGGAATATTAGCACTAGAAATTATCCTGCTGTTCTTACTTGCAGCTCTTGAGAGCTTAAGGTTATTCTTTGGTAAGCTCTTTAATTGATTTGTTGATGATAATTGAAAATGTTGCTTAATATAACTTTAGTGATGGTAATAATTTGCATTATTTTACCAATAACTGTATATCTAATCAACTGATAAAAAGTGTTGTAGTGTATATTGTACTGAATAAAAGAAAATATAGAATAGATGAATAAATCTATGAATCAATTGATGAATAGATAAATGGATGAATTAATAAATTATGATGATGATCACAATGATATTAATAGTTGTAATTAGTCTGACGATGTTGATAATAATTATTTTAATGTTAAGGATCATTATTATCATTATGAGGATGACTATGATTATTATGATGATGGTTGATATGATTATGATGATTATATTCCATGATTATGATGATGATGAGGTAGATATACCAATTTTTTAATAACCGCATTTTTAAACAGCTCTTATATAACCTTTTTCAATTAACAGGTTTTATGAATGAATGGGCAATGAAACCTTTTGTTTTACTTTGTAGGTTACAAAGGCAATCTTGCTGAGAGGAAGATTTCTCTTGTTTATTCCATATTTCTGGCAGTTCCAGTCATCTTAACAGAATTATATCTGATTCTTTGGCAAACCTATGTGTAAGTGTTATAATAGTATCACATTAAGCAGTTTCTGTTTCAAGCTTTTCTTATCTGCCATTTTCTTGCAAAATAGCTTCAGATGCAGAATACATTAGTATTTTTATCTAAGATTTTTTCTTGAAGGGGCCTTAATAAAATCTACTAGTATCCTTATTTCAAACCTTTGAATTTACCAGATTACGCATTGAAGTAATAATTTGCTCAGTGGCATTGGTTTTCATTGGAGTTGAAGTGATATTAAGTGGAGCAATGATCTGGACCCTTCAAAGGTATGATTTTATTATCTCAGTTAGTGCCTTCATCCAGACTCTTTATTCACAAAAATGATTATAGACAGGCCTAAAAGCTGTATCCTTTGGCTTTCTACATTAGTGACTTGGATAGTTGAGCCTTCTGGTCACAGGCTTCCATCCAGGGTCTGGCCGTATCATTTGCTCATGTTATGCTTCATAAATTGCAAATAAAACTCAATATTTTCCAACCATGATTTTGTGTATCCTCTGCAAATGAAATTTGAAATTTTCTGTCGAAAATGAAAAGTTTTTGGCCACCAAGGAGCAATTTTTTGGGAGTTCTTCGAACTGATCAGTTACTTAAGAAGGGCTGCCCTTTTTGTCAGCAAATTTGTCCTGAACACTTCCTACAACATGACACCTAGTGGTGGGCTGCACAGAACCACCACATACATTAAGCATTTTACTTTCACAATCCCTTCAAGTTTTGCAATGAGTTTTTTGAAGTCCATGGGTATCATCCACCAGCCCTTTAAAATTGTGCAATACATCGGAAGATACATGTGAAATCATTTGCATGCTGATGTTTTTATAACCAGATAATTGCATATATACAGGAATGAATAGATATTTAAAAAAAATTTTAATGGTTTTTTTAGTTTTTCGCATATTTTTGTTTTTGTTATCAGAAATTCTTGATTATGTAACTCATGTCTAAAAGTGGGGAGATACACCCCTAAAATTGGGGAAGATATTTATATGAAGCACATTGCACCCCACTTGCATAATTCTTGGTCATTAATTGTATATATGTTTACTTTCATGACATGGCTGATGCATTTACCTGTGAAACTAGCAATGCAGGTATCCAACAGAAGATTTTGATTAATTGACTTAATTATGGATTTAACGAAAGTTATCATTCACTCTACAGTAAGATTCGCTTTGCAGGCATGAATCTTTCATTCGCCAATAGCTGGAGAGAAGTTAGCTGTGGCTGCAATTTGTATTGATTACTGGCAACATCTATCAAAAAAAGGGATTTGTAGTCAGTTATGTACTATAATATTTACCAATTTGTTGTAATTTTGACAATTGTAGCATCCAAGGCATGCCCTGAACTCATTAACCCTTTCCTGGCCATATTCCCAAACACGATTGCTCTTAAAAGTCCGCATTCCCCAGCAAATATTTCATTTTCGAACTGAAATAGTTTGAGCTCATTTTTAGGCATGAAGGAGTTATTTTTACATTAGGGGAACCCTATATATTCTGAGAGATAATTGGCTGGAGAATCCAAAAATCAATTTAAAAACACAATATTATGCATAAAGTATATTCATGAACCCATCAAACCACTCTATATACAATAACAACAGCATAAAAAGAATAAATGTCCACTAATGTTTTAGTTCATCTCCAATATTCAACTTTGGAGTGGTAGTCTTTGAAGCAATTGCTCTCCTTTTTGATACAAAGATAAACTGAGTTCTGAGGCTCACATCCAGTGCAGCAGAAGACAGTCTTTGAAAGTGGCGTTGGACAGTCTTTTTGGCTTGATTGTGGATGTGAACGAATCCAAAGTTTCCTTTTTTCTCTGCAAACAATGCAGGTATGATCTTTTCCTCCCCCCTTAGCAGGAAAATGCACCCCAACATTCAGCAGCCTGTTCTCCATTGTATCCATTTGACACTGCCTTTTCCTTCCACCTGCTTTTTTGTTTGCTCGCACTTCTCCAATGAGCTGCATTGCCAGTTCTTCTTTGAAGGAAAGCAGGTCTCTCTTTGGTTTCCCTCTTCTATTTGGCCCTTTTGCATGCCCTTCTAAAATATGGGCATTGTTGATGGTTTTCATAAGGAAAGCAATGAATATCCTCATATAAAACCTTTTCTGTTTCTTGTCCTTCTTTACCACTGAACTCTGGTCGCTTCTATCCACCCCTAACATGTTCTTATTATAATCAGTGGCTAACTGGGGGCAATTGATGTTAACTTTTTCATATGTCCCCTCATTGTTCTTTATAGTTCTTGTTATCATCTCCCCTTGACTTGCATCATGAATGCTGCTGAGGAAGAAGACAGGCTTGCTGTCCTTCCACAATAATGCAGTGAGGTTTTTATAGCAGGCCCACTTCATCTCACCTCTTTTCAACTGCTTCACCCCCACAGACAGCTCCTCCTTAGGATAATAATTTTCGGTTTACCCGCATGGTTCCACAACACAAGATACCCTGCCCACTCAGGAACAGCAGCAAGGGTACACTTGTATAAAAGTTATCCAGATATAAGTGGTAGTTTTGATATGTCAGATCTGCTACTAAATCTATTACAACTCTATCTGTTTTCCCCAAGTCTCCAACATCATCATTCTGTGATTGGTTCTTTCCAACATAAACAGAAAAGTTCCAGCAATACCCAGTCGACGCCTCTGCAAGCACAAATACTTTTATACCAACTTTGACTGGTTTCTGGGGCATTTTTTGGATCCAAGAGAGGTGTCCTTTGAAAGGAATCATGCTCTCGTCAACTGATATATTTCTGTCAAGCACATATAATTCTTTGAACTTTGCCTGCAGATGATCGAGAACGGGTCATATCATAAAAAGACAATCATATTCTGGTTCGCCAATCTGTGGTCGTCTCAGGCTTGGATCAACAAAGTGAACATGTCTTTGAATCTCCTTGAACCGCTTTCTTGAAAATATTTTTCTGATATTTGTGTGGAAAAGCCACTTTCCATCCTCGGCCAAAAAGTACCGTTCATTTCTTGGTACAATAAGAATGTTGTTGGCAATGTTGTTGGAATGAAAGCTTGTCATTGGCTATATCATGGATAAGCCAATTCTCAAGTCTGTAAAATATGTTCCAATTTGTTGTATTGGTCTGATAAAAGGTTGACTTGCTTTGGTCAAATGCTCTGATGAAAATGTTGTTAGAGCTTTTGTTTTTGTTCGCCCCCTCCCTTATTTTTGACATACTTTTTAGGTTAAAATTTAAACAACTGCAAAATGTTGTTTCAGGTAAACATACAGATTTATCTGAAAGAGATGTTGAAAATACCTTAATTTTATCATCCTATGTTGTTTAGAACTTAGTTGAGTTAAGTTCATGAAGACCTTCAAAGTAATGTCTCATTGTAAATTCATATATTAATGTTGATATTTTAAATCATTTGCCACGAATTTGGTATATTTTTCAAACCAGAAACCTTTTCCACTTTTTTCATCAACCAATTGCATCAATGTCTAAGTTCAGTTAATGTAAATTTGACTTTATGGCCCCAAAAAGGAATATTTCATCATTTCCATGCCAATTTGTGATAAGAAACAATAGCATTTTCCTAATATCCTGCAAGTTTTCAATTCACTACCGAAGTAAGAATGTAATGAACAAATGGATTGTTAAAAGGTTATTCTAAGTTTATCTTTTTTTCAAAGATTTTCAATGTATCTGTCGCAGGGCCTCTTTAAAAATCAGTTTTGCTGAAACCAATCCCTTTTAATGGTTAATTCAATTTAATTTTGAACTCACAAGAAACAATAGGGGCTGTCACAGGTTATCAGTTGGGGCAGAATCATGTTCACCAATAACAGCTTTTTTGAATGCACAACTTGTTTCAAAATCTTACGTCAATTCATCTTTGTCACAGGAAACTGGTTATTATGAACTTGGCGTAGATTTCAATGAATTTGTAAAAATGGGTTTCATCCACATGATTGTGTACTTTTTCATTTTTTTTTCAAACATATGATTACAGCAAGTGGGCTTTTAACACTTAAAATTTTTTCTATTAATTCATGAATACTACGAAATGTGGCAAAAGTTGTCCTAAGGAAACAAACTAAAAATTGCTGCAATATTTGAGTTCATAACATGTTACCAGCTTACTTTTTTGAGTCTGAAATTTTTAATTTTCTCAATTTTTTGGGTTTGAGAAATATTGTCATTGTTCTGGGGTAGTCAATTTTCGATTTAATTTTTTGGGTTGAAAATGTTTTAAATGGCAATGCAAGACTTATTTTTTGTGTTTGTTATTGTCAGGGATTTATTTTTTCAGGTGCGATTTATTTATTTTTTTGGTATCTGTGAAAAGGTCTAGGCTGAGCCCCCTGTCATGTTTATATTAGAGTACACTCCCTGGGCATAAAACTCTTCCTGGATACAAAAGGTATCTCACTAAGAATTAAGAATAGGGGGGGGGGGCAAACGGCCCATAATTCCCCCCACAGCTGATGTATGAAGTAATATCATGCACATATCATTTTGAAAACCAAATTTGGTCTGTTTAAAGTTATAATCATAAACAGCTAATTTCATGATTAATGGTTACAATATAAAAATTGCATATTCAGAGTGATAAGGACAGGCCATTATCTCTAATTACTAAAAGTTTAATCTCAATCAAAAATCACAAAATATTCCTGAAAAGTTTCCCTAAACATTGGTAACAATAAAGCAAGGGCCTATACTGGGGGCAAGGGGTAAACAGGTCTATAGACAAGGACAGGGGTAGTCCAATAACTGACTAAAAATAATGCAACAATAATGGAGCAGAAAAAGTGGTTTTTGATGGTACACTCTTTCAATTTTAGGGACAAGTTGCATCAAATTGGGAAACGGTCAGCTGCAATATAGATATAAGAAAGGTAGAGGGATTATGCCTTCTGCATTTGACGGTGATAAATGTTCCTTTACTCTCACTTATGTTCAGGCATTTGATGACTAGAAAGGTAAAACCAAATATCAAAATATGAAATAGTACAATTACATGCTCATACAAATAAAACTTATTCATAAGCTCTAATTTAAAAGCCTTATTACAAAATCCCTGTTGGCTACAAAGGATTAATATATATAGACAATCGCCATATCCAATCCATTTAGGAACAATAGGACACAGAATGCATAACATGTATTGCTAGCATTAAGAAAGAAGAATTTTAAAATGACATGGATTGATATGGCCTAATAAGGGAATCCCCTTTCCCATCAGCAAGTAGTTGGGTGTAGGCTCTCCTACAATTTGCACAGTATTAAACAAGTCAATACATGTCAAATCTAGCATACATTTCCTCATCTCATATAATCACATCATTTTGAAGAAGTATTAAAAACACTTATTGACAGCCGATCCTTTTACATTTAAGTCACAAATACCCTCTCGAGACAAATGCAATTTCACTAAAACCTTTCTCACAAATATTTCTGTATGTATATGAACTCCAATGCTTGCAAAGTTTTATACATATATTTATGAATACATATGAAAGCACCTTTTCTTCAAGAGCATAGGATGAGCAAACAAATAGAAGAAACTTTAAAATATAATGCTTCTACTTTGAATCTGTTTTTTCAGTCTTCAGGTAAATTGTTTTCCTCTGCCTGATTAAGTTCTTCTTGATACTTTTCTTTCAACTCTTTTTCTTTGTTTTTATACAATTGAAGTTCATCTGCTTCTAAACTCTTCCATTTTTTTGAACATAGCGATGCAATCTCACCAAACTCTAATTTTGGATTCTCCTCTAGTAATTTCAACCTTGTTTCTTTGTAAAATATTGAATATGCATTAATAGGTTTCTTTGATTTCCCTTTGGTAGACTTAGGCCTGCCAACATTTAGCTGCTTTGCCTTCTCTTCAAACTCTAAACGTTCTTGAGGATCTAGTTCTTTCCAGAGTTTTGAACAGGTTTTTGAAACTTCTCCAAAAGACAAATTTTCATCATCTGCTAGTAAGTTCTTCCTTTTTTCTATGAAAAATAGTCTGTAAGCTGATTGTTTTTGTGAAACTTTTTTCTCTTTGCTATCATTTCTTAGTTCATTCGCAACCTTTCTTTGCTCAGCATTGACACCTTCAGCTTCTTTAACATACTTTTGTTTCTTATGTTCTTTTAATTTGTCCCACTTCCTTTTCAGTTTTGATTGCAATGTTTCATTGTCTATATCTGGATGTTTTTCTTTTACATCTTTTGATTTCTTGCTGACAAAGACTTCAAATGGGGTCATATCCTTTGGCTTTTCTGGCAGTTTTATATGAATGTCACCATTTAATTCTTTGAATCCACCTGGATTTTCTAACTCCCATTCCTTCAATTTCTCATCATACTCACACCTCTTTTCTTTAGCTTTTTTTTCATATTTCTCCTTTTTCTCTGGTGGCAACTCCCTCCATTTTTTCCCCATTCTTCTAGCCAACTCAGAGTTGTTCATGTTTTGGTACTTTTCTTTAAGCCTTGGTCGCTTTGACCTACAGAACAACTGATACGCCCCCAATGGCATTTTCGGGATCATTTCAACATGAAATTTCACAGCATTTTTCACATCATCGATCATTTCAGGCACAGTTCTCAGTTTTCGCACCATTTTCGTGAGTTCCTCCCATCTCGCTCTAAGTGAAGCAGCATCAAAGTTATATCCTTGGTCGGCATTTAGCTTTTGAGCTATACCTTTCCAATCTACGTGTCTTACAAAAATGTGCTTAGGCCTACTCTTTGCTCGATTCTTGGTGTCCTCTTCGACAAGTTTTATTAAACTGTTGTCTGTTTCTTCATTCCATGTGATCTTACCATCTTTATCACTTTTTAACTTCTTAATAGCAACTTGATCTCCAATAATTTCACTGTTTCTGCGCTTCTTTTTTGACTTTTTTGAACTCTCCCTCCTGACTTTGTCATCCATTTTGCAGTTTTGGCGCTCAAAGCTCGTGCCCAATGGCCCAAGGGATTCCAACCACTGATCAGTGATTCCAACTATTGTTATTCCCATGAGGCCCGACGTGGAAGAGAGGCCGTTCCAAGATTGACTTAGTTAGCTGCTACTGCGGCCACTGACCCACTGTTTTAGCGGCAAGGTTATGTTTTTGAGATGAAAGTTCGAAAATGCCCGGAAATTGGGTGGGAGGGGGGGGGGGGGGGGTTACAATTACCGGGAGGGGTAAAAAATTTTTCTAATATCCTATTTCAAGTCTTTAGAGGTTGATAAACTGGAGGAGGCAGGGGTTGGAACATTTTCATCAGTAATTGGGAATTCGGTGTCATACCGTGGCTTACTAAATTTGCAAAAATCTTGGACAAGTGGTCACAATTGACTGAAAAGAAGAAGGCTTGATCATGTATTGATCACAAGTTAAAAATCTTTTTTAAAAAGCCGTTTAACATTCATGATTTTAGCCACCCTTACCACAATTGGGGACTTAGGGTTTGTTAGATCATGGGTAGCAGGGACCTCGAAGTGATCTGAATGTTGGAGGGGGGGGGGGCGGGAAGCTAAATTCGGGCGAAGGGAGTATATTATTAAGTCATGCCCCTTTTAGAAGGAATGGCTATTCAGGAAGCAATACCCTCATGTGCATTCTACATTAGAAGTTAAAAGTTCCCAAAACAGGTTTGAAAGAAGCAGACCCGTGAAATATTTGAAGAAATGTTGAAGAAAAATTTATATACCTTGAAAAACACGAAGCTTGCTTCCAGTTTTTTGGCTGTTCCTTCTTTTGTAAAAAAGTGGAGGAGCTAAATCCCCCTAGATCCTCATGGTCCCCGGTGCCTGGGTAGTTTGATTTGAGTCATTAGCAATTAGACAATTAGATGGAGAGAAGGAACAAATAGAGAAGGGTAAGAGAAAAATATAAGTATGTTATAAGATCAAATAGGAAAATGCGCAACAGTTCACTTAAATTAACACAGCCCTTGCATAATTTCACCTTCGAGCGAATCGTACTAAAGCTTTGCAAGCCATAATTAACAATGTAATTAGACGTGCAACTATTATGAGAGTAGCCACTGTGAGCAATGCCAATGGAATTACAACTCCTATAAACAGTTGTATCCAAGCAAATACCTCTAAAAGCAGGAGATTTTCACCTCGCTCTTCAATTCCATGCAAATAGTCATAAACCGAGAAGAGATTCATGCTATTGATAAGAACCAATGTTGTCAATGAGGCGGTCTCCACATGGTTCATTGATCTTGCGGCATAAGGCTTCATGTGCATATGATGCAGTAAAAACGCAACCTGTGACAACAGCATTGCATATAGCTTGTAAACTGGGTTACTTATAAATGTGAACATCACAACTAGAATCAACCTTCGAAGAATGTAAACTCCTTCCCACGAGAAGTATAACCTCTTGTTGATTACAACCGAAAACGGGCCAGTACGATTCTCAAATATTTCGGAAAGTACAGCATCATCATTCTCTCTGTCACCATTTTGTTCTTGCCCTTCTTCATCGTCATTGTTCCTGCTGTTCGTTCCGTCTACTTGCCGCTCTTCATTTAACTTATAAAGTATGCTAAAAAGCATTGGAAGAGGTAACACACACCCTAATATTAACCCTCTTCTTTTAATCTTTCTATTTGTCAGAAATCCTGGGAGCATGAAAATGAATACGCAAAATGGTATGGCCCATACCAAGCCTAACACCATTAAAGCATACTGCCATCCCTGGAAGCATCTGATGTTCCCTTGTATATGCAGGAGCATGTCATTATTGACTTTTACACAACTTAAAAGCTTGAATATAACATTCGTAAAAAGGGCGTAGTTGAGTAAGAAGATCTCGAAGGATGCTACCACTATTTTGTTTGCCAAGTTAAGTTTTCCTTTCTTCACGACGTGTGCACGTTCGCCTCTCGCTCTATTCTTGATGCATAACGTCACAACAGCATGTGCAATAAACAACGCGAGGAAAAGACTTCCAATCAGGCCGAGTCGAATTTGAATCTTTTTTATTGGAGTTGCATCGTAAATGGCACATGTTGAAGCAGAACTCTGGTAAATGAAATTGAAGTTGAAGAAGCTGCTCAGAGATTCTTTGATATTTATTGTTATGCTGCTAAAAGTCTTGTAACTAAATGTTTTCAAAAGTGACTCAACCTGAAAGAAATAGAAGATAATCTTTATGATAGCTGTTGCGATATTGGAATTGCGTGTTTCACTTGTGTTTTCTCTTTGGTTTTCTTCTGCAGGTCTTGAATCACTCCTTGTCATGATGTTTACGTCATCTATAGAATCATTGTCCCAGCGAACATAATCGTCAGGGGGTAAATCACGTGTGAGACGTGCTCTTCCCCAGCATTTCATTCTTTGTATTTTGAGCATGGAGATAAGTTCTTTTTTGAATATGAAAAATATCAAATATAGAAAGAAAAGGAAACTTGCTAATATCCAGAAATTTACGAAGTTACACTCTATGTTGCTGATGCATTTTGTAGATAACATGCTTTCAGTGAGGCCCTTCTTGCACGTTGCACATAATGTACCTGTTCGGCCTTTAGCACATGAATTAAAATCGCGACATTGATTTCCATTGCACCCGTAGCCTTCGTGTAATTGAATAAAATCGACCTTATGCCCATCCAGTTCTCTGTATCCCCAAAAGTTATTCTTTGCCTTGATGATTCCTGCTTGACATACTCCACCTGGGAAACATTTGTGACACGACTGATTGTTCAATGTTAGGTTCATGGAAAAGCTTGGTCCCAAACTATAATGGCCCAAAGGACACCTCAAGCAAAAGAAAGCGAACATCATGAAGGCTTTCATTCGTGGGTCAGGTGTGCTACGCTTTGACAATTCTCTAAGTTTCCTATGAATCAAAGTGCTCCCTTTAGGGCATGTGAACTTAGATGCTTGATCCAAGCGTAAAGCAAGATTGCTTTCCCCAAATAGGGCTGCAATTCGACCGTCCTTTGCGTGACCAACGACAAAAGAAACGTTGCGAAGATTGCACCTGTATTTGCATCGAACAAGTTCACTGTCGATGTTCATCAATTGACTTTCCTGTCGTGACATTATAAAAGTTCGAGTGATATTCAAAATATGAGCATTGCTGTAAATTGCACCCCCGGAATATTCTGCAGAATTGTTCTGAAATACACAGTCTGATATGGATGCCTCAGGGTGTTCAAAAAAAGGATCGAAAGGAGACTTTTCATAGCTAAACAGCAATAATGCCCCACCAATGCCATATGGATCATACAATCCATCTAAATATTTACCTGGTCCATAATTGCCGCTGTCACAGCTATTGTTTAAAAATTTACTATGGCGTATTGTCATATTACAGTAACCTGCACCTTTTATTGCACCACCACTCATGATGGCGAAGTTATCGGTGAAACTGCATTTTTCAATCACTATATCAATGCCTTTGCCACATCTAAATCCTAAAGCTCCCCCATTTATGCTTGTATTGTTTATGAACTTTGAGTTTCGTACAAAGACTTTGGCTGGTGTACTTATAGGCTTTGAAAAATCGAGTATGACCGTAATTCCCGAGCTTCTCTCTTTGTTTAGACCTTGGTAACAGGATACTTTATTATCCATAAATATCGATGCGTTAACATAAACAATTGCCTGGTTGACATAAAAGATATTGACAAAAATTGCATTGTTGAGAAAAGAAAACGTACACCCGTAAATGTAAATGGAAAGTTTGCCACTTCGACAAGATGTCTTCTGTTTGGGCAAATCATCTTCAACTATAATGCCATCTGCAGATGCATTAGGGTGTCCTTTGAATTGACAATTTTTAATCAGTAGATGCAAACAGCTGAATTTCTGCACGTGTATGGCCCTAAATTGATGTTCAAAGACGTTGTTATAAGAAACTAGCTTACGAAGCTGTGCCCTGTTTTGAAAATGCACCGCGTACGGAATCTTGTCAAAATAGCAGTTCATCAATTTGAGTGTGGAATCATAAACTTTAAACGCCGTTACTTTGGTTCTTGTCATTGATTTACTCCCAGTGGTATGAGAAAATCTCAAATTTTCAAATGTTGTCTCTCTTGTTGCTGCCACGATGAATATGGCTTCACAATGTTCGCAATGAATAGTTGGTCTACCGAGCACCCCTTTAAAGTAGAGCCTTTTAGAAATGGTTATGTTGCCCTCATTGTAAGTAGTTGGCTTGCTATAGTGTCGGCCGTATATCAACAAAATGTCTCCAGGAGCACTAATATTTATGGTGGCATGTCTTATAGTGAGGCAGGGTGAGAATACGCGCCCACAAGTGTCGCTGTCATGGCCAGCTTTTGATATGTAAATAGTAGATGCTGCAGCTCCTTGAAGAAAAAGGCGAATGATTGTTTCGTGAAAGAGCGGCGTGGCCTACCGGGACAACGGGAAATTTACCTAAAAGTACTAGAAAAACGTCTTAGTATGAAAACGTCGGCACTGACAAAAACGGGCAGAGCCGGCGCCAACGGGAAACCGCCCCCCTCCCCGCTATTGAACTGATTGTCGGGACATTTTTAAAGATTTTTTACGAGCCACAGATTGATCACGAGCTGATGAGGATGGGAATCATCGTAAATTGCGATGACGTCAGCCCCCATGTATATCACTGTTTAAGCTGCCTCTGAAAACGAAAACGCAAGGTAATAATCAGCCGCGGGTCGAAAGCCACGTGGTAAGAGAAATATATAATATCCTCTATCGTTATGAATTTTTGTAAACATAACGTTTAAATTTATAAACACCACGAGTATGTATCCAGTTTGGTTTGCCATTTTACTTTAAAAGAAGAGATATTGCGCAACGGGAGCAGCTTTCTCCTACAGGAGGCTACAGATAAATAAGTGTTTCTTTTAGAAATTTGAAATTTCCGAGATACTTTTACAAAGATGTTTGTATTTACCGTGAAACCTCTAGTAGGCCCCCCCCTCCTATTTATCAAACCTCCTTCTCGATAAAGCCACGTCAGGAAGCACAAATTTGAAATAAGTCTATGTATTCACCTCCCCCACACTAATACTTAGACATTCTAGGATTTCAAAAATAGAAATTTCCTTAAGGTTCAAGATAACTCTCGCCACTGAACATTTTAACCTGATATTTGTTATGAGGATTGTTCATATATTACGTCAGGAGGTTTTTGGAACTTTTGAGCCCCCTGTTGGGGAGTTTTGAGGTCCCTGCGCTGGATTAAATACGTCTGAGTCAAATATTGTACTTGTGAGTTATATTATCAAAGTTCACTCTGTCATGGTCCAGGCCTTATGTTCATCACCCAAGTCTTTTAGACCATCAGCTTTAGTCTTGGTTTGCCTTTTGTAGTTTACACTATCTAACGAATTCAAAGACCAATTTCCTTAAGAAAAACTCTAAATGGTGCTTCAGTAGGCCCCAAACATCTTGCGTCAGCCCCAATTGTCATCTAACCACTAAAGTTCTAATCGTGAAGCCGCAACAGCTTCTAACTGCTGCACCCCTTAAAATATAGTCCGAACAAAGTGTCCTTTTTTAACAAAACTATTGTAACGATAATATAATGCAATCTTACCTTTGATGACGTATAAAAGAACAACCCCAAGTGCTCTCAACAAGGCCAGCGTATAGCCATAATGGCGGCATCTCTTCATAGTTATATGATCAGAATTGCCGTACATTTTCTTTTACTCTTAGTTCTTGGAGCAACGCAAACAATGACCACTTTTTACCCAGCTGCCTCAGTAGAGAAAGATTGTAGAATCCTCCAAAAAGCAATACGTAAGTTCTATCTTTAAAGGATTATCATTGTGAAAAAAAATAATATGACAAAGAAACTGAAATAGCCATCGATTATAATCACTTTCAATCTCAAAAATTAATGATTAACATTCCCCTTGCATGAACTCTCATTTTCTTGTTTGCCTGATGACGATTGACACCTTTGTCGTTGCTCCTCTTTTGTTTTCGTAAATAAAACTAGTTACCATGCTACCACGTTTATGATACTGATAATTGTCTATTAACTTCTGTCATGAAAAAGCTTTGAGCTACACATTTATAATTCAAGGCAAATAAAGAGCAATTCGGCTTAAAAATTAAATTTACTAACTTAATTGTAAAAATGTACGACTCAATAGCGCCTGGAGGACGACAGGCATTTCTCATTTTCAGAAAAAGTTATATATGAAAAATTATAATTGAATATGCTTTTCTTTTCTTCATCAACAGCAACTACCGGAGGAAGACTATAGGGTGGTGCACCTCTCCAAGAACCGGGGACAAAGCATGCAAGAGGTTCAAACTGTTTGGGAAATTTCAAGGGTTGTCTAAAAGATACTAACTTTGAAAAAAACACTGAACATGTTTTTAGATCGTGCTCCTCAAGCAAAAGGATTGTATTGTTAATTCTGCCTGATTCAAACTTTCTGAAGGACATTGAAAAGGCTCAGATTATGATAAGTTCAAATTCCAAAGGTTCTAGCTTTGAAGTTATTTGGTTTGGTATTCTTAATCGGTAAAAATGGAGCTACATGTGTCGAAATAAGGCAAATTTGGCTCTATCAAGGCCCAAGACCACAAATCAGTTACAGACATTGGATACTTTTCACATTATGGTTTTGGCCTAAAGTGTTGAGCCCTATTGGTTCGTCATTTTTGCAAAACTATGACATTATATGCAGGAGGAAAGAAGACACAGTGCATCATATTTGTCTTATATTACAAGTTACTGGCCTATACCTCGTTTCATTAGCAAACAATTTCTCAATTAAACATCTATACAGGTTCCCATTTGATCACAGTGCTCGAAAGATATCTGTCCATAGCCAGTTGTCATAGCTTCTCTTCTTAAATTGTGATCATTTGGCCATTGCTCTAGCGGCCCCAGCTATATAAATGATGCCCTCGAGCTGAATCCAATCAGTCACTAACTCAAGTCCCCACCGTGGGTAAAAACTGTTAATAAATTGTGAGAATACCAAAAATCTATCATTAGTTGAGCAATATCCATTTCATTGCACTTTACAAGTTTCACCTTCCATTTTATCATCAACAACAACAACTTTAGAATCATCATTCTTCTTTTCCTTAACATGTTTTGACGTTATCTGCAAAAAATCAGTACCTTTTTTACATCTTGGAAAGAAACTCAAAGATTGAAAAAAAATTACGGGGTTCATTTTTTTGTTTGATCTGATAAAAGATGGTGCCCTTTTGCAAGATTTGGCTAGAAAATCGTTGAAGTTACGTCCTTGAAATAAGGATTTCTTTGTAAGAAGAACTTTTCCCTGGAATTTGTAGAGAAATATTCAGGCAGGGTCTGGAAAACAAATTGCAATCATTGGCCGAGGAGAGATCCAACGAAAGCATAAAAACAGCCGCCCAGTTTCTACTGCTGTTTCAATTAGGTCCCTCTTTGAGAATGTTTTTGTTCAGAGACACAACTACAACTATTCTAAAGTTGTCATTTAAGCTCCAATTCTGCCAAACACAAAGAAGACGTTTTTACCTATAAGAGTAGCATATTACCTGAGAGCTCTCATACATCACTTCATCGTTTTCTGGATCCTCTTTGCATTTCATTGAATTTTCATTTTGATCGATTTCGTGCACATCTACTTCGTCTTTAAAACTGACCTAAATAAACCAAATTACTTAATTTTCAGCACTGTGCGAGGCTATAAAAATGCCAAAATTTGGATCTTAAATCAATTCATAAGAGTAACATGAATAAGTCAATGTTCGCTGCAAAATAAATCACAAGTGAACCAGGTGTCCTAAGAACGGTCCAATATGAAGGGATCGCATGACATTTCGGTGAAAGGGTCAAGAAGTGCTTTGCTTAACTTAGATTCTCAATAAATAGTTTTCTGCAACAACTCATGCCTAGAAAAATTTAGCTTAAAACTTGGCGTTTTAAGTATTTTTGAGTGTTGAGAGAACAATATTGTTCAAAGGTTGGCAGCCACAAGTTGATTGATAAAAACAAGATTTGTCGTGAGATATCTACTTAGCCCCCCTCTTTGTTGATCTGCGATCACTAGCAAGCATCTCTGAAAGCAAAAATTGTAAAGAAATCCCTTCTCCAATCAAGCTCTTTCGTTTGACGTCAGCCGCTATGCGGACTTTCTTAAAGAAGCTTTGGGGATTCCGATTTTGACCTCTCAAAACCCTCCCAGAGGAAACTATTTGATAAGATTTTCTAGATTTTGATCAATTTGATGAAAAAGGGGACATATTGATTGGTTGATTGCCTCAGTCATTAATGAAACTTGATAAATAACGATTTTATTAGACATAGGCAAAGCTGACAGTCTTAGGTATTTTCATAAATACAAGGATACATTGTAATGGGCTTGGATTTTAATAAGCACTCCTCTCTAATAAATGCCAATCACGGGCCTATCCTGATTTCTTTTGCAGATGTGCTGATGAGCTGATCTTCTATATTCATCAGCAAATCGGACTTCGATCTAGCCCGCGTAGATGAATTTACAAAGAAGACATTTTAAGTAAGCGTAGATGCTCTCAAAAACTGTGTCCTAAAGAGAATACAAACCTTGTCTGACATGCTTAAAATTCAAGTTTGCTGCTTCTACTAATCAGAATTGTGAGGTTGCCATTGACCAAATCATATAATGACACAAACAAACGATATCTAAAACTATAAAACCGAACGAAAAGCATAACTTTGCTTAGTACTAAGAATCTAATTTTTTTTGTGCATTCTTAAAGTGTTGTCATAAATAAAACAGTTATTCCATTTCACAAAAAGAAAACTAAAAAGGAAAATGAACCAACTTTTCTAGATTTTGCAGCATCCCTTTGTGCTCGATTCTTTCTTCTCCAGCTAAACTTCTCTTCATTAATAACATCGTCAGCTTTCCCTCCATCCTGATATTCCTTTACATACTGTTTAGCAAGTTCTTTAGGCAATGTATTCATTAGCAATCTACAACATTTTTCATTCAGCTCCTTCTCAGTCAACACTTGCGCAGGACGTTTCCGTTCAGCTTCCAGCCAATTTTTCGGCTCTGCATTATCGGATTTCAACGAGTTCTTTCTTGATTCATCTTCGATTTTTGACGATTTCTTCTTCAGTTCTTCTCCGGTTTTTGACGATACTTTCTTGGTCGCATCTTCATCTTTTGTTTTGTTAGCATCCTCATTATCAGCTACTGCTGCCAGCAAATACCTTGGCAACACTATTTTCTTTTCTTTCATTATTGCGCTGAAATCTTTATCTGGTATGGATGTCGGATCAATTATTCCCAACTCTTTGAGGAGGCGCTCAAGCTCTACATTTTTCTCTTTTTCTAAAGAAAATTCCGGAAAAAATAGGGTCGATTAAATAGAAAAATGTGTCAAAAGAACTCTTGTACTGTACTTCCCCATTACCAGGACCCTGGATGCCAATTTCTTGGTCAATGTCATTGTTAATTTCTTGGTTTATTTCACGGTTCATTTCACTATTTTTTTGTCAATTTCATGATCAATTTTAAGGTAAATTTACGGTCATTTTCGAAGTCAATTTTATAATGGAGATTTAATAGTCACTTTTAATTGGGAAACAATGGGACTTATTTTTATTTCAATAAATACAATCTCCGTCCCGCCTCCGTCTTGACTCCAGCCCTATACAGAAAATGAAAGAGCTAAATGAACCCACGTTTTTCAAAACAAAAAGAGTTATCCACCCAGTCACCCTTTATCATACCTGCATCGTATTTGCTTTTCATTTCATCAACTTTCAGTTTCACTTTTACGCTTTCGTTGCGGGATTTTTCTGATTGATATGTTGCTGTGTACAGCTTTCTTTCCGTCTCCTGTAACTGGTCATCCTTTGCAATCAATCTAAACCGGACGGATTCCAGTTCTTTTTTAAGTATCTCATTTGTATGTCTGAAAGATCAAGGAAGCTGTTGTCAATATCAATGAGACCTTATAAAGTTAATAAAATTCCCTTTATCATAACAAACACAAGAGTTCCAACCATTAAAGAGACCCAGTGAATTTACAGCGTATTTACTTCTTCGTCTATTGCTTTTCACTTCATAAAACAATACTTTTTTAAGAAACCCTGCTCTACGTCTAATCAGTGAGTTGATAATCTACAAATTTTATGTGCCATTAGAAATACATCAGGACAAAATAGTAAGGGAGAAAACGAATGCGTTCACTTAGCAGGTCCTAGAGTCTGGTGCAAAATGCTATAAGAAACTTTAGGTGTTTGGCACCCAAGGATGAAGCTAGAAATAGAGACAAATTTATGTCTAACACCGCTTAAAACACTGGTAAAAGCAAAGCGGGGGCAAAGGGGGCAGTCACTAACGCCTGCCCCAGTCGCAAGAAAACAATTTAACGGCCAGTATTTTTAAGGGGAAATTTGCAACATGAAATATTTTAGACTGAAATCATCAAAATGAAAGATCGAAGGTACTTACTTGCTCTCCTCCGCGTTTACAAGAAGCAGGTTCACATAATGCTTCAGTGCTTCATTTCCTTCAAATGTCTCCATGTGCTCTTTGACTTTAATAACTGGATTTTCATCTCTCTGATTAGCAAAAATACGCACTTGAAAATATCGAATGTTTAACTTATGCGCATAATAGCTGAAACAATGAATGCTCTTTTTGGTCCAGCAACGCCTGTTAGTTCTACAAATGCTTTAATAAGCTAGCATGGATTAAATTAATACCTAGGTTCCAATGGAGGCCTTAAAAGCGACGAAGGCTTTTTGGAACAAAGGCTTTACATAGATCTTTAAGGCAAGTAAGATAAAAATAGTTTCCATTTGGTAGTTGGCTACATTAAAGGATTTTTTGCGTAAAAATTTAATTATGAAATAAAATACTCATGACAAAAATAAAACATTGGAAAATTTAATGGGAATTTGAAAACAATACACTCACGTATGAAGACAAACTCTTTTCTTACGGTTATAAAGTGAGTTACTATGTGAAAGAAGTCACGCAAAGATTCCTATATAAGTGTGCATTTTTCGAAGTATTCCTTGGGATGTTTCCGCTGCTTAAATTAGAAAAATTTTGTAGTTCAGCTCTTGTCGATCTTATTACTATCGCTTCTATTTTTGTTATTGCAAAAATGCATCAAGAAAGAACTTCGAGAAATGCTAAAAAAAATGCAGCCTCTAGATTTTCTTTTAGAAGTAACCTCAAAAAATTCATTCAGAACTCTATTAAATTTAATAATCAAGGATTATATACTCTTAAAATCTAGGTTCGGTATTGATGCAATAATTGTAGCAGTACAGGGAGTGCTCTTCTCAAGTTAGTTTATCCGAACTAGTTGGAGAGTTCCTCCTTAAGAAATTCCGAAACAGTAGATTTTTTTTGACCTCAATTAAATATTACTATGTATTTTTGTACCATGCATGTATTTTTTGTTTTGTAATAATGTTGGAATTTGGAATTTCAAATAAAAATTGAAATCAAATGAAACTTAAAGAGACCTTATATTGTTCAAGTTGTTTTAACTTAGCTGACAGCTTGGCACTTTCGGATTTAGTGGTGCTCAATGCACGCTCAAGTTGCTCAATTCGCAACCGATCAGCAACGTCACCAGTTCTTGTTTGAAGAAAGCAAACAACTTGGTACTAAAACAAATAATAGAATGAGAAAGTAAGTGTTAAATCTACATTATTTTTTCAACTTTTAAACCTTTCATCCATATTCTTTGTTTATTGATAAACTAATTGGCTCAAAAAATCGGTCTCACAACTTGAAAACGGCAATGTTTTCAAACATTTTCTTGCCACAGCAAATTAGAATAAATGAATTGAAATTAAAATAAACTAGATGTGCATACCCTCATTTGGACAAGCTCATGTTTTGCATTATTATATGCTTTGCGTAGAGAGTCGTATCTTACTTTGAAGATAGCAAGCTCCCTTTCTGCCGCCACTCTTTTATCTTCAAGCTGAAAGGCAGTAATAGCAACTTAGACAACCCCTGTGTGAGAGCTGCTGTGTTCTGTCCTCTTCAAGGGAGTGATAAGGGCAGTTGAAAAAGAAGGCCTGCCCACCTCCAAAATTTGCCAAGAAAATGCTTCCAAAATGATGAAAACTCCCAAAATTTAAAAAATTAGTTTTGAGGAGCATCATGCCCCATGCTCCCCTATTGCTATGGCTCTGAACACAGGCTTTGACAGGTAGTTTATAGTAAGATTGTTGGTGATCATGTGCTTGACAATAGCCAAATAAATGGTAGATTGTGAATGTACATGTTTAATTCATTTTTCCAGCCAGGGTGAAAATGAAAAGAGTTTTAATAATCAAAATGTTAAAATGAAATGCCTGCTTCCAAGCAAACGATTGGCAAGTACTTTGAAAGAGCTTGACATATTCTTGGAAATAATTGCCATTGTTATGTAAATTTCTAACTTCAGAATTAGTTAGAACCGTCTCAACTTTCATACTCACAGGTATTTTTGGCTGCAATTAGTGAAACTCTTATTCTCAAAATTTAGCTTAAACAAGTATCTTTTTGAAATTATGAGAGCATGGTTAGATACACTGCTTTATTGCTCATGCATTTTCGTAGTGTTAGTTGCATCTAGAGAAACTTGAAAGGTATCATTACCTCACCAAACAATGAATTGCCTTTCTTTAAATGACCTCTGCTCTTCAATTCCACTTGTTGATTGCTCACCTCTAAGTTAAGTTCAACTATTGTACATTTTGCATCCTAAATCAGAAAACTCAATACGTAAGCAAATGATTTATCCTTTTTACAAATTATAAGCCTTTAGGCCCATTTAACGATGAAATTGGACCTATTTTTGATTTGGTCAACAATGTCAGCAATTGACAACAAAAAAGGTATAGCTAGAAAACTATAAAGTACAGAGCTTCCTTAGATCCTAGCAAATAGCCAACAGAACTTTAGAAAATAATGGTTTCTCATATAAAGCAGACTGGCTTTGAGTATAGCTTGTTTTTCACAGAAAAATATGAAAAAAGTGAGGAATGCAAACAAAAATTTGGGAATATGTCAATTGGGATGAGATAATATTTTCCTTTTTTTACCTCAAGATGTTGGTAACAATCTTCCATCTGCTTTGTTTTTTCTTTTAGTTCTTCATTAATTTCCTTTAACCTTTGCCTTAAATTTTCTGACTCTAAATTCTTTCTTTCATTTTCATGTATCATTTCACACAGTTTGCTTTCAACTTGGCGTTTTGCTTGGTGGCAAATTTCAATAGTCATTTTTAATTCTTCAATTTCTCCATCATTTGATGTTTTAATTTCTGCAGCTTTATTTTTCTTTTTGACCTCAGCAATGTTACTTTGCAGATTTTCAATAACTTCTTTATTTTGTTGGATTATCAAGTTCAGTTGTGATACTTCTTCATCATGTGCTGATTTCACTTTCTTTAAGTCAACTTTCAAATCGCTCACATTTCTTTCATAAACTGCAATCATTTGTTCTTTTTCCTGCTCCCTTTTCTTTCTGATGTTTTCATCTTCATTGTACTGGGAATGTGTTTCTAGCAATCTTTCTTTTGATTCCAGCTTTGCCATTAGGTCAAAATTTTCTTGAGTCAGGTCCTAAACAAAGATATTTATCTACAAATCTCATTTTGTTAATTCAAGGAGAAAATCTGAGATGTAACCAGGGCAGCACCTCCTATCTAACTAGAAATAACCAAAGTTTTGTCTCCAAAACGTTAAGTTGTTTGATGTTTTTCCTTGCTCTACAAATCTTACAATAATGCCGTCTTGGCTTTTAATAAGTCTCTTCCATCACAAGTCCCATGTTGACAATGCCTTGGTTACTGATATGTAATTTTTTTTTTGGGGGGGGGGGCAGGGAAAGATTATACACTGGTGGGAGTGGCCTTTATATATTTTTCAAACAAACCATTTACTATTTGATCTGAATTTCTGTCATGATAACAAATATAGGTATTTGAATCTACAACAATGTAGATTATTTGACCTTTTTTAAATAAGCTCAAAAACAAGAGAACAACGGTATAGAGTCAGTCATGATAATATATTGATATTTCACCTACCTCTAACTTTGATGTATAACTATTTCTTTCTTGCTCTCTAAGCGCTTCTAATGATGTCTTCTGCTCTAAAAGCTGTTGGCCTATTTCTGCGGCCATTACAGCTTCATTTTCACTCTCTTCCAACTGGCTTTGCAAATGTGCAATTTTATCTTTAAGCATCGACACTTCATCTTTAAGTCTCATGCAGTCATCAATGGGAACATCTTGCCCACATTCGCTGGAATCGCAATGCTCTTCGCAGGATTCCATGTTCATTCAGACAGAAAGACGACTACCATTTATAAGCGAGAATTCGTTAAATCAATACCCGCGTATTTTTTAAATTCTCCTGTACGAGGCTAAATACTTCGCAGTCACAAATAGGCGGTTGGTCCTGAGTCACACAGTACACAGGCTAAAGCCCCGGTCAAACTGATCAAACATTTCTTCAAACATTTCACCAAACATTTATCGAAATTCACATTTTTATCTTTTTTATATTTTTATCATTTTTATCAGGTGCTACACCCCTGTAATCCTGTATCCAATCGGAAAATTTAAGGCGGTCGGAAAATTTGAAACCCTTTGGTAAAAGCTAAGTTAATCGGAAAATGCATAAAAACTGAAGTCATGATTCAACATCAGTCTTTCTTACTTGATCATGTATTTAAACAAATTGTACCTGCTCAAGTCTAGACCTTCATAAAAAATTATATTTGAACCTTGTCAGTCGGAAATTTTGAGCTCTTCCCCCCCCCCAAATATCCGTCAATTTACGTCCCTGACAACAGCGAAAACAAAATTTGTTTTTGACCTCCACCAAACTTCATCCAACATCGCCAAACAAATGTTATGTGACCAAACCAGGTGGTCAAACAGGCCCAACATTACATCAAACATTTTTTTCAAAATGTTAGGTGAAATGTTAGATCAGTTTTACCGGGGCTTAACAATGAAAGTGCTGATTATTTTATCTATTGCTATCCAGTGGCGTAACGCACAGTGAGTACCAAGCACAAAACTAAGGGCCCCCACACAATTAGGCCCCTAGAGGGGCTCCCAAGAAATTTTACGAACTTTTCTTTTTCCAATATGTATATGTATATGTATAATATGTATAAATAAATATTTAGGCACTATGCCCTAGTAAATTAACCCTACAAAAGTAAATTAAACAAAAGTAATAAAGCTGCTCTTCCTAACATATAAGCATTCCTTTTGATATAAGTGTTTCCTAATTATTTATATGTTGATCTTAGCTAGCATTGTTTAAAAATTGTATGTACAAAATTTATGGAGTTAAAAGTAATTTCGGGATAGCCTGTAAACTCGATTTGCAAAAAATTAGGGACCCCTACTTTGACTAAGGGCCCCACACTGCTCCGTTACGCTACTGTTGCTATCTCAACGGATTTGGCAAATAGTTTTTTGCTGCAAAATTTTACAAGGGGCATTATCATAATTCGTTACTCTACATGAACAGAAAATTGTGTGCCCGACATTTTACCACAACGTGATATAACATAGCATGACTAACATAACGCAACATAATGTAGCACAACTCAACGTTACATAACGCAGCATCACATAGCATAATATAACGTAATATAGCAAACATATCACAATATAACATAACGTAACATAACATGTCATGGCACAACAAAGCATATCAGAACATAATATAACACAACGTAACATAACATAACATGACATAACATTACATAGCATGACATAACATAGCATAACGTAATATAACATAGCATAATATAACATAATATAGTATGACATAACATAATATAACAAAATGTAACATAACAGAAAGTGAATACCATAACAAAACATTACATGAAATTACATAGCATAAAACAACAGGGCATAGTATAACATAGCATAACATAGCGGAACATGGTGTAACGTAAAATACCATGAAAAGACAACCTAACATCGCATAAAATGAAGCACAACATACATTATACAACATTACAACATACAACATCACACAACAAAGCACAACATATGAAACATCGCTTGTCTGATGGAAATCTGACATGTTTAGCTAATGAACTTTATGTTTTTTGATCTTGAACCAAAACATCTGCTGACAACAATTTTCGGAATATTAGGCCAACAAAGCCACTTATTCATTTATGAATCGCTGAACCTTAATTGGACTTGGGCTCTCCCACCATGCAAGAGGTGCTCCAAACACGCAGCTATTCACGTGCCCTTCGATCTATTTTGTCCTTAAACCGTTTGGGCATTGTCTGACCTTTAATGCTCTGTGTGATGTCAGACAAAAATGCTATTTCTTGAATGCCAATTTATGCCTTCGCTTTCTGGTACAATTTCAAAATTTTTAAAGATAAAACAGTTATTATGATTTTTATGTGAAAATACCTAGCGCGCTAAAATTCATTCTGTAGCATCCCTTCTTTGGTTTATGTTTTTTTATCTCAAAATGCATTGCATAATTCATATTTTAAATTCTTTCTGTTTTATGTTCGTTTCTATAATTGAAATTAGCCTTTGAAATGTAAGTGTCATCCATGCCGTAGAACAGGCGATTTTGTGCCTTTCCCACCATGAATGGCACGAGTAAACAACATAGCTTTTTATTAGAAATCGGGTTCGTTGTTATAGAAAATATTCTATTACTTGAAGACGTTTGGTAGTAGCCTCCATTTTGCAGCAAAAAAAACATGCTACTAAAAGTGCCACTTGCAGGTCTCCAGAAGAACAAAAACAAGAAAACATTTTTCATGAGATTAAAGTTCTTTCTATTGAATAAGATTAGGAGAACTAACTAATAAAGAAATTAATGCTTGCAGATTGTTTCTCTTTGCAGGTGAATGCAAGAAAATGAAAGATTCAACGACGTAAAGGTACCAAACACTAAAGGAAGGTAGCTAGAGGAGTTACACCTTTTTATAACAAAAAAGCTTTTTAGCAGCTTTTTTAATTATCTATATTCTTAACTGATGAAGTCATATTCATAAGTACTTCCATAACTGAAGAAATGAAGATGTTTAGCATCAGTAAAAGGCGTTCGTTTCTCTTATCATCTTTTTTGGCTGCAATTAATCAGTAAACATTGCAGTGAGGGTAATTGCAGGTTTAAAAAGGCCTACTGGACTACCTATACTGCTTGCAAAATTTTATTAAATTTTCGTAGCTTATAGAATCTATTTACTTAAAAACATATTTGTTAGATGGAAATTATCCTAATTCATGTTTCGAGGCCCACTAAGATTAAGCAATGACTGTAAGGTAAACTAGCATAAATGCTTAAGCCGTTATGCGTGTATCACCATCTTCTTTTTCTGAAGCACGACAAAAAACGCAAGATTTTTTTCTGGCAACAAAGGGAGCAAACTGGACCGTTGAAGCAGGTCAATAAAGCAGCTAAGTATTCGCTCTAGATCAATAATTAAGTGCTTGGATTCACTGTCAATGTTCAGTTATTGTACCGTAGTGCTATGGTTCATTACTAAATTCTCGTTATAGCATCTGAAATTTCCCATATCTTCT
The DNA here is from genome assembly GCA_964019065.1 of Catostylus mosaicus. Classification (NCBI taxonomy): domain Eukaryota; kingdom Metazoa; phylum Cnidaria; class Scyphozoa; order Rhizostomeae; family Catostylidae; genus Catostylus; species Catostylus mosaicus. The sequence continues at coordinate 4,258,717 of OZ025186.1, forward strand.
TTTATTCATTATCTAAAAAAGAAAACAAATATTAAGTCAACTGGAGCTTGAAATGATATCAAACTCTGTTATCAGACTGTATTTCTTTTAGCTATGAAAACTGTAGAATGTATTTTCATGGCTACTGAAAAATACTCAGAGGCCCCTGTAGCTTACACAAAACACTATGCGGAGCTTGGTGTAAATTTTCAGCAAACATTGGCACAAATAAAACGGTTATTAAAAAAAGAGAAAATATAGGCTACTTTGGCTTTTTTTACATTTACTGTAAATTATTTTTACTTACTTATAACGTTAATACTTGCTTAAGGGGTTACTTTCAAAAATACTTGAAATGAAATGAAACACAACATAAATACCTTCAAAATATGCTGCGTCTGCTAAAACTAAGTAGAGTATTCTTTGATAGAGATGCTCATTTTTGCCTTCCAGCATATCTGCTAGTTCCGAGTCTTTGCTAGGATCAATGTTCATATCATCATCTTCATTTTCTTGCATTGCCTAACATTGAAAGTTTAACAATTGTTTATTACATAGATGGATAGATGGACAGATTATTCAAGCATAAACTGAACGACATCAATAGCAACGGAGACGTCAGGATACAAAATAGCATTGCGGTAAATACGTGAAAGGGGGAATTATGGTTTGATTTTACGATTGCAAGCATCCACATCAACAAATTGTTTACGCAGAATGCTGAAATATTATATTAGTAGAAGGCAATCCTAGTAAGGGATCGATGCCTCGCGTGGAACTACCTCCGTTGCTATATCAAAGAGTTGAGGCTGTCAGAAAATAGAATAAAACTGACCTGGATATATCTATAAACTTTCAAGAATTTCTCAGTGCCTAACTCATCTTCCAAAGACTTGCGAGACTCTTCAATTCGCTGAAATAGTGTTTCTCTTGCTTTTGTTCTTTTGGCTGTTCTTGTTGCTTCTTTGATGGGATCTTTCACTGTTGCACCAGCTAAATTATTGTCATCGTCATCATCATCATCGTCATCTGCAATCAAATCATTGGTATACGTTTTTACGTAATCTGTATTTTCATCAACTGCCACCAACTCTCAATATCGTCCCCAGAACATCTTTTTCTATCAATAGTTATTTACGGTAAGATACTTCTTTCGTCAAGTATAAGGCCAGCGAAAGTCCATTTTCGCAGAAATGAAATTCAGTTGAGCGGAACATTGTTTTTGGCCGACCACAGCAGTTTATATACGCCATTGCGCACAGCAGCTACATATTGGCTGCTATAATAATGGATCCATGTATTTTTTCTAAACAGGCCTACTAAGAGAGCATTATGCCTCCACGGCAAGAAGCCGTGTTGAAGGGCTGTTGAAAACCAGAGAAATAACCGTGCCACACTTATCCAAAGCCTATTTCATGAGTTTGGCAACTTCAATTGTGCTCATATCGACAAAACAAAGCGGCACTATCAAAATACTTAGCACGCTAACATTCATTCTGTAGCATCCCTTCTTTGGTTTATGTCTTTTATCTCAACATGCATTGCATAATTCATATTCTAAATTCTCTCTGTTTTACGTTTGTTTTTTAATTGAAATTAGCCTTTGCAATGTAAGTGTCATCTATGCCGTAGAACAGACGATTTTGTGCCTTTCCCATCATGAATAGCACGAGTAAGCAATCTTTTTATTAGAAATCGGGTTTGATGTTGAAAAGAATATTCTGTTACTTGAAGAATTTTGGTCAGATATGCACAGTTTAGCCGCAGGAAATTTTAAGGAATATCCTGAACTTTAGTCTGCAAAAAGATGTCGCTCATGAAGCTAAAAAAATCCATTACATACCTGATTCCCAGTCTTCATCAGATTTCTTTGAGGCACTTGAAGAGCAGCGAGTATCATTATCATTATCATCATCTAAAACATTAAGGAACGTAAATTGACGAATATGTTTGGGGGGAGGGGTTAAGGTCCCAAAATTTCCAACTAACAAAGTTCAATTAGAATTTTGTATCAATGCCAAAACTTTTACATTTATAATTTGTTAAAATCAAAATTAATGGTCTATGACCAATTAAAAAAAAGATTTAATAGCACCGTTATTTTATACACGCTTTTAGTTTTTGTCAAAAGGCCCCTAATTCTCCGACTGCCCTCTGATGTTCCAACTAGATATAGGATTGGGGATTTTCTCATCCTTCTAAACCCCCTCCCGGTATTTACGTGCCTGAAAGTATTGTTACAAAAAGAAGATACTCGTTGAAAAGCAACAGAAACATTTTTGGGCAGTATTTAGTGCATGAGATATGATTGTTTTACTGAAAGTTAGTGACCGCCAAACGTCAGCCACATGAAATACAGCTTCAATTCAATTTCGTCAAAAAATGAAATTTATTCAGTTCATAGCACCTCCTTCATACTTCGAATTGATTCTATGTCATTTGATTTCGAATTCTTTAGACACGGTGGCACAAGTCCATCAATTGACCGAATAACAATAAGGCATACACTTAATAAATCAAAAGAAAAAGTTACACATAAATCTGACTTTGACAGAAAGATCAATCCACAACTTAGTAGACAAATGCCTATCGGCGCCGAGCCAAATTTGTACTTGAATAAACATACTTTGTCATGCATGCATCGGAGAACCTGAGGAAGATTTGATCAACATTGACCGAATTTAAGAGAGTGGAAAGAGCTTTCGACACTACAATCCTGGACACATACCCTGAGAAAATGGCAAATCACGGCGCGAGCAATACTGCTAAAAACTCTAAAACCAGCCCCCCTCCCCCATGGGGCCAGGAGTGTAGGTAAACCATTCAAAAACGGTAACCCTTGAAGGTGCGGGTAACAGTTTCCTTGGAGGTGCTGGAGGTGCATTGATTTCTCCAGCTTAAAGCCTCCAGTCTGCAATATTGGAATGACTAAGGGAAATTTAGGGTGGAATTTGAAATTGTTGTTACACGTGTTCAATTGAAACCAATTAACTCCAACTAAGAGATTATTTATTAGTACCTTCATTGGATGGTATATCTTTTTGTAATCTTATTTTTGATGATGTAGGAGGTGATGCATCTAAAAGCAATCATTACTGGATATAAGAAAACAAATTAATCTCTTTCGCATATGAATAAAGCGGACAATGGAATCATTCATTTCCATAAAAAGTACTTAAATCTTTTGTGCGGTTTCTGTGGCCTAGTGGGTTTGCCAAAGTCTAATGAATAGCTATGAAACCGAAAACGATGGAAAAATTGCCTCACCTTTGATCCTTTCTTCTTCATAAATAATTACATTTTCGATTTTTTGGTGACATATTTTAAAAAACCCCTTTCATTTTACCCAAACAAATTCAGTATAACTGAATGAACTTTTCAATGTTTCTTGATTTTTGTAGACAAAAATAGGTTGGATTTCTAAGTTACACTATTTAAAAAAATTAGGAGAGAGTGGATATCACTTGGTCAATAGAAGTTAAATAAGTTCTGTTTACATGGTAACTGTTTATTGCATGCTAGCCAATTTGGGATACGATACTTTTTCATAAAAAAGGGTAGAAAGCAACTACTTGTATTATCATAGATCAACGCTCAAATAATCAGATGTTTTAAGGGTAGGAAACAAAATCAATTTGACATACTCACCAGCACTGCTTAAAACACCACGCATTGAATCAAGCATTTGTTCAAAATCTTCAATCTCTTCATCGCTAGAAAAATGGTGGGAGATGTGACGTCACATGTGTCTCATGATAAATAATCAATATACAACGTTCGAAGGTAAAAAGTTTGAATATTCTGTCAGTTTCATATTCATGTTAGTCTATATTTGAATGCCACTCTTGCATTGATTCATCCATATCTGAGAACTAGTTTGTCTTTGATTCACTCTTACCTGATAAATCGTATCAGATATATATATATATTCATTATCTCATCATTATGAGAGAAGTTCTGGCCTTGTCTAAATGACTCAATTCTCCTACAAAATGTAATTAGTGATACGTATCATTACCGAGGAAATTTATATTTAAATCATTAAAAATTTAATGTGGAGCAGTCAGTAATTGTGGGCTAAAGGACTAAATTCCTCTTTAAAATACCAAAACATAAGCAATATTTTTGTCCTTTTATAGAGTTGATCCGATGCAGTCCGAGGGACATCATAGAGAAATTAGTCTACAGTTCAGCAGTATGAGCAAGAAGCTTCAAGGAGCGAGGGGGATAACGGAATGTGTTGAAAGGGCTTTTGTCATTGGTAAAAAAAATATTTTGGCAACAAGACTATACTCTGTCTTAGCAAGAGGCTTAACACAGAGAGAGAGGGATAATGTAGCTTGCTATCTTAGTATATAACAAATAAATCTTGACAAACAGGTCACCTTCTGTCTTCCATTTCATCGTCATTATCGTCGCCAGCATCATCTTCATTTTCATCCATGTCATCGATGTTTTCTTTCTCACAACCTTCCTCACCATCTTCTTCACCATCCTCATCTTCTTTCGTATTATCATTGCCATCCTCTGCACTATCTTTACCCTCACTATTATCTTCAAATTCCTCTCCATTTTCTTCCCTATTTGACGGTTGGTCTCTTACGATCTCTGGCATGGATACGGTTCTGAGAATCTGGAACACGAAACAAAACATTTCTTCATAGTAGAAATAAAATTTAATTCACTTCACATAAAATGGACCTATTTGCAAATTACTCTGAAAAACTACAATAAATTTCACTGAATATGATGGAAGTAGATATAGAATATTCTTACACGAGACCTGCCGTGAGCAGTCACAGACCCCCTTTCATCGTAGCAGCTACGTGTCTAAAGTCGGAAATTTTGCTAAAATACTCACAGGCCACTAAACTAATTCTAGATAGCGTTTTGGGATGAATGGCATCCGTCCTCCCCCTCCTTCTACACGGTATGACAGCAAACCTAAGGGTTTCTATTACAGATATCAGTGTGGCTAAGGTGACTGCAGCAACTGTTTTGAATGCGATATTGCGGTGAACTTCGAAGCTTAAAGGCTAATAAATGGGTGCAATGTGAATAGAGGGTGTGGTTGTGATGACGGTTTTTGAAGTTATATTGCAGTCCCTTATTTGCTTACTGGACACCTCTGACATTTTTCATTTCGATTCAGGTCATAAAACTTTATATCGACAAAACTTTACGAAGACGGTGTCGTGGAAGAGTGGTTGGTAGCTGACAGAGTGGAGGTGCATCTCTGCGACGGTGCGGAGGTGGAATTGTGAGCGCGGATGCCTTAGTGCTCGGGCCAACATCAGCTGTAAAACTGTTGACCTTAATCTAGGTAAACAAATAAGTTGCTTGCTTGCGGCATTGGAAGCAAAGAAGTGGCCATACCTTTGCTGGGGAATCGTAAAGTCCACTTTTTAAAGCCTTGGATCTTGTCTCAAGAAGCGACGCGTTTGGTGTGTGGAATGATCTATAAAGAAATGGCATTAAAAATGATTACAAAAAGTACCAACATGCATATATTGGGACTTAGCTTTACCGTCTTTGATACAGGCTGCTAAAAAGGGAAACATCAAGAACAGAGGCTGTTTACATTGAACCGTATTCAAGTGTATATGCAATCATATTTCATGTCCGGTTGGAGTCGGATTGGTTTGGTAGGAGGGTGTATCTGCTATTGACAGAACTTCTTTGCAAATAAATTTTTGCAATTGCAAACACAATAAACATACATACAACAGGGAGAATAGAAATATATACCAGCCCCCTAGTATCAACAAAAAACTTGAATTGATAATGATCACGGAAATAACAATGACAATGACTGTGACAATATCAACGACAATGATAATGACAATGACAATGAAAATGGTAATGATTACGACAATATCAATGACAGTAATAATTATGATAACAATAACAATATTTTTACAATTACGATGATAACAATGATCCTGTGTAAATAGACATACTCGTTTTCTATAGAAACATCTTGTAACTCTATCTCCCCCTCTTGCTCGATTGTAGTTTTACTTTCAGGCGTTTTTGACTCTTCATCGTTTTGTGAATTGTCTTGTTTCCCCTCTAAACCTTCTTTTAACTTGGCTTCATCGTTATCTCTCTTGGATGCTTCGTCCTCTCTTTTGCTTTTAAAATGCATTGGAGACTTTCCTTCGAAAATAGATAATCGTATATAATCGAAAATAACATTGCTGCATTCTCAAACGTTGCCTCTCATACAGGAATCAGGAAACTATGATCCTGTTTCAATAAAGATTTTCAATGTTTTGTAACTGAAATACATGGAAAAGGTAAACTTTAATTCTTAATGTGTTTTAGGTTGTTAATCTTTGAAATTGCACAAAAATGAAACATTATTCAACACAAGTCAAGCATTTTGGCAACCCTGGTTATCTGATTCTGGTCGCCATTTAGAAATGTTTTCATACTCCGAAGAGAGATGCATAAAAAATGCTTTTAAGAATCCTAGGCGCATCTTGAAACACTTCAAAAACACATGCAAGTGCGTGTTGGTAATGTCTGTATGCCTGCCGTACTTTTTACTGAAATTTGTCACTTTGAGGGTACACTGGACCCTCTTAGTAATATCACAAAAGCGTACTGTTAGAATTGGACGGAAAAGTGTTTTGGCCGCATAGTTCAAAAGACCATACTTAAATAGCCACAAATTAATAATGTCAAATATGCTAATAATAGGCACAAATTTGCGGATTGATTCTGGTTCAATTTATGTCAAAACACTTTTACTTCCATCTGGCTTTAAATCCTAAGAACCAAGGAAAAACACAACAGCTTTCTAGTAAATTTCTATCATAAAAGATCCTTTCTCACCAAGTGCTCTCACAATTTGAATGAAACGCAATCGACTAGTTTATCTTTTGATTTTCTTTTAGAACATGTAAACATAACCTAAAATTACATTTTACTTACGTCATTCTTTGTCTACTATTGAAAAAAACATGCATATCTCCTTTTTCTACGATGACGTAAACAAAACCTGGCCGCTAATTATTTCCTTTCCAAAGAGCAAAACAAGGTTCGGACTTGAAAGAGGTCACCTTATCAGTACTGTTTAAATGCGTAGTACGAACAATCAGGCTTCTATATTAATAATTCTAGACTTTGAACTTAAAAAAGTGATTTTTACACTCATAATACAAATTTTATAAATTGTTCGTATTAACAGGATTTTAAAAAAATAGCAGCATCTACACGGTTGAAAGACCCAAATTTAACTTTTTCGTACAAATTGAAGTTTACATTTTTAATAGTTAAAAAATAGATGTATCTTCATGCATTTACATACCATCAGCAGACCATGCTGCTCTTGCCTTTGGTTTTTGTTCCCTAGTAACAGCTTCATCAGTTACAACTGTTAGCTCTTCTATTTCATCATCATCTTCATTCTCACTTGTTGCATCATCTCGTGGCTTCAAAATAGGGGCATCTTCCTGCCGTTCAGTCTTATCTTTACCTATTTCTGCTTCATCTTTTGATACACTGGAAGAAGTCTTTGTTTCTTTCTCAGCAACATCCTCTTCCGTTACTTTCTTAGCTGGCGCTAACGTTATAGTCTGGCCAACTTCCTTTTTCGCAGGAGTGGATATAACAACTGCTTCTCCTAAATTCTGAGGCCGGTTCTTTGGCAATACAATAGTTTCACCAATAGGTTTTGCATTAGGCTCATTACCTGCTTTTGGCAAAACAATCGTTGTTCCTTTACTTGGACTTGCCACTTTACCCGTTGGCAAAATTGTACCGGGAGCCAAGGTTTTGTTTTCCAACGCTGATAGTAACTGTGTCTTTCCAACTGGTGCCCAATTTTTTCGGTGAGGAGCACTGTCAGGTCTTGAGTTCCAATTAATTGGCTTTGATACGACATCATTAAATGAAGTTGCTATAGTAAAGTGGTATGGCTTTAAAAAATCATTAAGCTAGGAGGCATTAAATTTAAAACAGCACCAATCCCGTCTGTTGCATTATATCCAATCAAACTTCTCATAAATTTCCTAATGTAAAAGTCTTGATTTTTACGTTGATTTAGCAATGTTCAATTGGTGCCTTTATACATTTTAGGAAGATGTAATTGATTAAAATGTAGACATAAGCTTGCAGAAAAAGGAAGAGCTAGAAAAAACAGTTTAAATGAAATGCCAGTTGTGAAGATATAGTAAAAGCTTTAATTCAGTGAATTGCGCAGCTCTAAATACAACTGAAAACTTCCAAGATGAAGAACAAACGCGGACAGAACATGGAAAAAGGATGGACAGGACGGCTTCCAAACAGAAAAAAGGAAAGGACGCAAAACCTTGTACATAAAGAAATAGGATATTCTATGATGCTTGACTACTTTAAAAAATTTCATGATATGCTTGTGGAAAACTAAAGAAATTGAAAACACCTGAGAAAAAATTTTAATTTTGGATTATTTGAAATTATTTTGATTTTTGTAGGAAACTGTGATACTAAATATTAATTAAGATTAAATATTGAAAATTTTGAACGACATAAGATCTAAAGGATAAATATTTAAAAAAAGAAATGAAATGAGATGAAGGATAAATTAGAGTTACCTTCCATTGCCGATGCTGTCACTTCCAATGGCAAGGCAGCTAAGCCAAGATCTTCATTTGGTTCATTCCAATGTTTTCTATCGTGGATTAATTCTTCACCTTTTTTGATAATTTTCTGTAAATCACCCTGCATGGGAAGATAAAAAGTATACAGAATATTGACTTAATGTTAAATGAAGGTTATTAAGTTCAATTGCATTCATGCACATTAATGTATATTGATGTTTGTCCTGGTTTTGTGAAGAAATCGTGGCGTTTTAGGTGAAAAGTTGTGGTGTTACATTTTCGATGATTAAATAAATAAACATACATTGAACAAATAAATAAATAGATAAACAAAATAAGAAAATAAATAAATAAACAAATGAATCGATAAAAATAAACAAGTTAGTAAATAAATATATAAATGAATGAATAAATAAATAAGTAAATAAATAAATAAATAAATAAATAAATAAATAAATAAATAAATAAATAAATAAATAAATAAATACAGAATATTCAAACAGGATGCATACGGTATGATTGTAAATATAGGAAAGTTTCATTTGGGAATTGCTATATCGGGCGAAATTTCAATTTCCTAATTAATCAAAGAGTATCATCTTCCGACCATTGCGACCACCAATCCTCAAAATAAGAATCTTGGTCCAAGATGGAGCAAACAAAGGTGCTCAAAATGTCTGAAAATCTGTCATTTAAATTGTTTTGGGGAATTCCCTAAGTATATCGCAGATTACCGTTGCGGCTCATTAGCATAGGGCTTTGAAAAAATCAAAGTAAGTTAGTGGAGGACAAAGAATTATTGACCACAACTCATCTAACAGCTTAAAGAAGATCCTTGATGCGAGACAGAAATCGAAAGTTCTCAAACCGTTTCGTCAAAGATGGAGGCAAGAAAAAGTTCGTACGCTGCTCACAACATATGTGTGTATTTTGTAATGCTTGGAATAGTATCTGAAATATTTCTGCATTACAAAACTTCCACGCAAAACAATGAATTAAAACAAATAATCGATGAGATCAAAGAAGAGCAAATGGCTGACAGACAAAAGTGGATTAGAAGTAACCAGGAGGGCAAGTTTAAAAGTCCTTTGGTTGAACAAAATGAATTTATATCGGAAAGAAAATTAAGATCGAGAGTAAGAAAGCACGTTGAAGATAAGATTCTGCCTATTATAAGAGCTCTGGATAATCTTCGGGAATATGTTTTGAATATGAACAACGTGGATACATCACACGGATGCAAGAATGCAACATTGGTGTGTAGAAAGGGCGAAAGAGGCCGAAGAGGAAAGCCAGGTGCGCAAGGTATGAAAGGAGAAACTGGAAGAAAGGGGGAACAAGGACATCCTGGAGCTGAGGGCAAAAGGGGTTCCACTGGTGCAAACGGACAGAAAGGACAAAAAGGTGATGCAGGGCCTGCTGGGAAGTCATTAGAAATGCCAAAATTTGTAACAAAGTTTCCAAAGGTTGTAGCGAAAAAGGAAGCGACAAATTTATCATTGGTGTGTGAGGCAAATGGTAATCCAGAACCAGAAATTCGTTGGGAATTCGAACCACAAAAAACGGATTCCAGGTACACTTACCCTGGGAAGGGTGCATTTTTTCTCACTGATATTAATGAAAATGATCAAGGAGTCATTCGATGCGTGGCTAAGAATATTCTTGGTTCAAACATGATTGAAACAAAACTCGATGTTCACACAAAACCGGAGGTAACGTTATCGGCTGCAAAACAAAAGGCAATAGAAGGTACACCAGTTGAAATGGAATGCAATGCAACAGGCAATCCAGTTCCGAAAATGAGCTGGAAAAGGAGTATTGGCAAAATCAAAGGACAGCAGTATCTCTCAAAAGACGGTAGGAATCTAAAACTAAGATTTCAACGCCCAACTGCTGCTGATTCAGGAGAGTATGCTTGTGAGGCAGTGAATTATGTGGGCAAGGCAATTCGCACCTGCTATTTGGATGTTGTTGTATCTTTAAGGAGGGATTGCTCCGCATACAAAAATAGAAGGAAAAGTTGGTTGTACACCATAAACCCAGACAGAAAGCAACCTTTCAAAGTATTCTGTGATATGGCAACTGACGGTGGAGGATGGACTGTTATTCAGCGTCGTGCTGATGGCTCAGTTGATTTTTACAAGACTTGGATGGAATACAAAAATGGCTTTGGTAATTTAGATAATGAATTTTGGCTTGGAAATGATAAAATACATCGTTTGACTAAAGGCAGGAACATGGAGATTCGATTCGATCTAGAAGATGTTGATGGCAATAAGGCATATGAAATCTACGACTTATTTTATATAGATGGAGAAGATGAAAAATACAAGGTTCATGTCGGTCCTCATTCAGGAAATGCTGGTGATTCTTTTTCATATCATAATGGGATGAAATTTACAACTAAAGATAGTGACAACGATATTGGCAGCGGAAACTGTGCAGTGTCTTTTCACGGGGCTTGGTGGTACAAAGGGTGCCATTATTCAAATTTGAATGGCAAATATTTGAATGGTCCTCACAAATCTTATGCAAATGGAGTAAACTGGTATGCCTTTAAAGGGTACTATAACTCGATGAAAAAGACTGAAATGAAAGTAAGGCCAATGAAGTAGACAAAATTCTGGCTGTTATAAGTAGTTGCCAGGGCTCAAATTTTCCCCAACTTATGACCAAATTTGAGTATCGAAACTTCTCGGCGATTTTTTTAGCCTGTTTCTAGGAAACAAGGACGTAACGGTAGCAAATACCTCTTAAGACAGGTAAAAATGAAAGACTAGATAACCTGAAAAAGTATGTTTCAAACAAGTATAGGAACGATAAATCAACCCTTATAACCGCCCATCAACTTTTTTATTTTATCCTTAAATTGTTCTTGGAATAGCAACAACTGCTATGATCAAAAACTCATTTTTCCGAATTCGTCAGAAGACTAACGTTTTCCCCAGCCCAATACTGCATTCCTCATAATGCAATTACTCCAAATTTAATCATTAACATTTTCGTAGGTTTTAAAATTTTGAGATTCAAAATAGCATTTTGTTCGATGGATTCTGAACATTTGAATAAAAAATCAGAACATTGTAAATTGTTGGGATACGAGGTATATGCAATAGGAAATGTGTGAAAAAGTAGTCCAATCGCCCCCCAAAAGATGGTGTAATGGAGCTTTTGTCTCGAAAAACAACCACAATATCATAAAAATGAGGCCTTTTTAGCACTATCTGAGCATCGTTTTCGAAACAATGAATCCTGCATGTTGTTATCGTTTTCGACAGTCATGATGGGTCCTCCTAAATCAATTTCAGCTTCAAATTGTCTCACTCCTATTCTACTAAACCAAAATAATTGTTGCTTAATTTAACGAAGAAACTAAGAGGTGCCACAGTGGACCTGTTTTCTGCCAGCTGTTTGACCAGGTCTAGGGGCAATTGCAGCTTCTATCGTTTGTGTCGCTTCGCCCAATCTTCAGATAACATGTCCTCTACAACAATTGCCTTCTCAGACAAAACATCTTAATTCATTAACTGAGACTTTGAAAGTATCTAGATGAATACCAAATAGCTACCAAAGTTCCATAGTAAATTTTGTTGGATATATTTTTCTATTCTGCTCTTTATTCATTTATTGTAACATTGAGTTTTCACGTGGAAGCAATGGGAGTACTAAAAGATTTTTGCTTCCAATGATGTTGCCGTTGTTGCAGCATTGCCAAGTAGCGTTAGGTTGTATAACTCGCAATTTACTATGTAGTGCAATGCAAATTAATGGGATGTATTAAAGATGTATTAGAGCTTTTAACATTCGACGCTGACTACATATATATATATATTTGATCCTCTTTTGTTTGCTCTTTTATCATAGCTTTAATTTAGATTAAGTCCTGTGCATTAAGATGAACTATTAGTATCAGGTTTACTGGATATAATGAGATGGGTATATGTCGAGAGAAATTTCAACTTCCTAGTTAACTAGCGAGCATTCTGCTGCAGACATATTGAAATGGGAAGAAGGGCCTCTTCATCGATGGTTGGTCTGCATCAAATAATGATTTATATTCTTAGCAAAATAAGATTTGATCCTGATAAGATGAACAATGTCAAAGAAGAAGTTCTATAGGAAAGTTAAGCCTAAAAAGTGTTGGAAATTAAAAATTAGAATAAGCCAAGCACAAAATTCATCGAAGTTTATCTATTTTACCTTTTTTGTGCTATTCACACACGGGCTAAGTTTCAGGTGTACTTAGGAAACTCGAATTTAGGTAACATTGTGTTTCTGTTATCGTTTTGTTAGTGTTGATGATGCAGCGAGACGGGAGAAAGGATTCGAATAAACCATATTTTCTATGAGAATGTGTTTGATGTAAAAACCGATGCTAAAAATTTCTGAAAATAAAAAATGATCCAAGGCTCAAGCCAGCCAAGATATGCTATTTTCATTTAATATTTGGTTGTCCCAAAACGATAAATTGTTATTTGAATGCCATGTGTAATGGATAAATTCAAGTAGATCATCAAAGTTTTAAAAGTTTGCACAGAGGGGGCAATCTAGCGAAAGTGGGTTTGCTTTCAAGACAGTACTTGCTGGCCATTTTTAGTGATTGCTGCGAAGGCGATGTCGATTATTGCAATTTTAGTGAGAAGAGTTAGTCCCCGACATATCTTTCTTCGAAATAAGAAACAAGACCAACGAAAAAATTAAACATACGTGCTCAAAATGTCTGAAAAATTACCCCTCACGTAATTTGAGGATTCAACAAAACATTCGCGATGTTAACTTTGCGGCTTTTTGTTGAGGGACTAAAGGAAGTTATTGGAGGATAAAGAATCATTGATGACATCTCATCGAACCACAGACTGAAGATCTTCGTAGCATAATCTCAGTATCAATTCATTTTTACGCGACTGCAAGACTTCCGCTCTCAGCTGTTTGGTCAACATGGAGGCAAGAAAAAGTTCGTATGCTGCTCAAAATATATGTGTGTATTTTGTAATGCTTGGAGTAGTATCTGAAATATTTCTGCATTACAAAACTTCCACGCAAAACAATGAATTAAAACAAATAATCGATGAGATCAAAGCAGAGCAAATCGCTGACAGACAAAAGTGGATGGGAAATAGCGAAAAAGTCAAGTCAAAAAGTCTTTTGGTTGAACGAAATGAATATACCTCGGAAAGAAAATTAAGATTGAGAGTAAGAAAGAACGTCGAAGAAAAGATTCTGCCACTGATGAGAGCGTTGAATACTCTTCGGTCATTTGTTTTGAATTTGAAAAATTTTGAAACGTCAAACATGGATAGGTGCAGAAATGCAACATTGGTGTGTAGAAAGGGTGAAAGAGGCCGAAGAGGGAAGCCAGGTCCGCGTGGTATGAAAGGAGAACCGGGAAGAAAAGGGGAACAAGGATATGCTGGACCTGAGGGCAAAAGAGGTCTCATTGGTGCAACTGGACAAAAGGGACAAAAAGGTGATGCAGGGCCTGCTGGGAAGTCATTAGAAATGCCAAAATTTTTGACAAGGTTTCCAAAGGTTGTAACGAAAAAGGAATCCACAAATTTATCATTGGTGTGTGAGGCAAATGGTAATCCAGAGCCAGAAATTCGTTGGGAATTTGGAACACAAAAAACGGATTCAAGGTACACTTACCCTGTGAAGGGTGCATTTTTTCTCACTAATATAAATGAAAATGATCAAGGAGTTATTCGATGCGTGGCTAAGAATATTCTTGGTTCAAATATGATTGAAACAAAACTCAATGTTCACACAAAACCGGAGATAACGTTATCGGCTGCACAACAAAAAGCGGTAGCGGGTATACCAGTTGAATTGGAATGCAATGCAACAGGGAATCCAGTACCGAAAATAAGCTGGAAACGAGGTTTTGGTAACGTACGAGGGCAGCAGCATCTCTCAAAAGATGGTAGGAATCTTACACTAAGATTTCAACGCCCAACTGCTGCTGATTCAGGTGAGTATGCTTGTGAGGCAATGAATTATGTAGGAAAGGCAGTGCGCTCCATGCTGTTTGTTGTTGAGGTTAAAAGAGATTGTTCCGAACACAAAAAGTTGAATGGTCCAAGTGGCGTCTACATTATTAATGCGGACGGAAAGCAGTCCTTCCAGGTTTTCTGTGACATGGCAACTGACAGTGGAGGATGGACTGTTATTCAGCGTCGCGCTGATGGCTCAGTTGAATTTTACAAGACTTGGATGGAATACAAAAATGGCTTTGGTAATTTAGACAATGAATTTTGGCTTGGAAATGATAAAATACATCGTTTGACTATAGGCAGGAACATGGAGATTCGATTTGATTTGGAAGATGTTGATGGCAATAAGGCATATGCTTTATACAAGATGTTTTATATAGATGGAGAAGATGAAAAATACAAGGTCCATGTCGGTTCGTATTCAGGAAACGCTGGAGATTCTTTTTCATATCATAATGGGATGAAGTTTACAACTAAAGATAGTGATCCTAGCCCTAACTGTGCAGTATCTTATCATGGGGCTTGGTGGTATAAAGGATGTCATCATTCCAATTTGAATGGCAAGTATTTGAATGGCCCTCACAAATCTTATGCAAATGGAATAAACTGGGCTGCCTTCAAGGGGCTTCATAACTCGATGAAAAAGACTGAAATTAAGATAAGGCCAATGCAGTAGAAAAATAATGGCTTGATGTTTATTACTAAAGGTACTAAACGGATTTTTAAATAGGATGTTTTAGGTTCCAGTACTGCAAAGTCCCTTTCAAATTGCTCAATATGTTTGGGGCGGATTCATAGGGTGTTGTGGGGTTTTGAGAAACAATAAAAAATCTAGGAGCTTTTCAGTTGTCTATTTTGTAGAAGCAATATCATTAGGTTACCCCGAAAATGCTTATACTTGTTGCTTTACATAGCTATACTGAGTTGAATTAAGGTGTCGTAACATATTCCCATGACAACCATATAACAACTCAATCTTGATGTCGTCTCACAGAAATTCATTGTATCAAAATCTTGTTTAACATAATTAAGAAACAATAAAGTACTACCAAAACGCTATTTCCAAACAGCTTTGTGGCCTCATCGTAAAAACTCTTATTAGCCCCCCCCTCCCTGAGAATTGTTGCAAATGTGAGGACTGTTTGTGCGTTCCTGAAGTCTAAGGGAACCGATTTTGATCGTTTCATCGTTTCAAAGTTTTTCTAGGGGAAGATATTTGCCTGGAAGATGCTCCAGATTTACCCCTTGGGCACGACAATTCTGAAAAAAAGGCGCATTTATATTGATTTAATGATATAGAATCATTCTATTAGACTTCCAAAACTGAAGAAGACGCCAAGGCACACAGTACATTCTGAGTCCTAGACATTTTTCCCTTATCAACTTTTTAAGTTCAAATTTGATTTTGTATGTAAGAGGCAAAGACTTCATTTGAAGCATTCTCCTATTATTAGAAAGGAGTCTGTATGTTATGTAACTTCCATTTTACTAAGTTTTTCATGGAAATGAATACACAATCTTGAACCCCGATGAAGTAATTATGTATAAATAAGCCATTATCTTTGTCATTATCCTGCTTTTTACACTAATCATTGTTCAACCTAGAGAAAGTCCTGTAAATCAGCATCTAAACCTGTTTACCAATTAGGTTGTCTATTAGCACGCTTCCTTAGTTTCGTATCTACTTATGAGGTGTGTTTTCATTCGTATTTCGGGGTTCTGAAGATGAAGTATCGCATGCTTCGAAACGTTAACGCTTAAAATTGGACTCGTCAAATATTTCTTGATAAATTCTGTCTCAACGATTATCACTAAATTTGTCACGTATGTGTAATTAAGCATGTTAATCAAAGTTCATACCTAATGGAAAAAATCTTAACTTTGTTTCTGTCTCCTATTCAACTAGTTAGGTAATAATAATAATGATAATATTAAAGCAGGTAGCATCGCATCATCGTCGTGGTTCTACTCCTGCAATTTAACTTAAAACTGAGGTTTCCTGCCAAAACATCAATATCAAAGTAGAAATCTCAAAAAATACCTCAGAACATGATCTGAATAATCTTGCAGCTGCAACTTGATTCATTGCTGTTTCCAAACCGACTGGTGCTGCAGCAACTGTCAAAGCAAGAAATACAGAAATAAAGCACTGTGGTGCACTTTGTTTTCGTGCACTCTTTAAGGAACTTTTTGGCGGAACCCGCTCCCCCCCGCCCATCGGTAAAAAATTATAAAATCAACTACACTGAAATAAAAATAACATATATGAGAATTCACGATGGAAAAATGGCTAGGTATCAAACAGTTCTTATGAATAAATAGGTGATAAAAACAAAATCGGAAATAGGTGATGAAAATAAAAAGAATATGAAAATATCCAAAAAAGAAATGACTAGGCAAAATGTAATAAAAAAAACATACGCTTAGGTTTTTCATCTTTTGCCTTATTTTGCATCGCTGGTAACGGCCTAAAACAAAGAATATCGTCATACATGTCACGTTCATATTTGCTAAAAGGGAATCTGCAATCCCGAACAAAACTCATCAGACAAACGAGTAAATTCTGTACGGGGTGCCAAAAAGTAGCATCATTTTATGCTAGTCTCATGGAGTTTTGTCCTACATTGTAGTTTGCTAATTCATATATATCACATTGCAAAAGCATATGGAAGGGAAAAAGTCGCTTTGCATTCATATTTACCTGTTGTTATTTTTCTGTATACGTTGTTGCTGTTCAGCCCTCTGAAATCAGAAAAATTTATTATTTAATAATTTACCTATAATTTACTGCCAAAGTGGTTGAGTCTGGACGTTATGCATTGAAGGAATAAAGTCTTGGTAGGATCAATGAGAACATACAATACACGACTGATGGCAAAAATCTTGGAGCCAAAATCTAAAAAATGTTTGGTATATCTAAATCTTTTGTGTATCAGATTTCTCTTTTTAAGAGCTAACTAAGTCTCGCTGAATGTCGTTGGGTCCAATGGTCCGTCCATGGATGAGGGGCCTAAAAATAAACGGTTGGTCACAGGATGTGGGGCCGCAAAAATCCGGCTCAAAAGTTCTAAATGATAAGTATAGATCAAGTAATATCGTACTAGTTTAGTTCACAGGATTAGTATCGTACCTGTCTTTCTCTGTCCTGTCTTTCATTTTCAAGCTTTTCCTGCAAATCTCGACGTCTTTTATTAAGTTCTTCTCGCAATGCAACTGCACGTTGATCTGCCTGTGCCTAAGATAGAATAATAATAGGTTTGAATTAGTTTCCGATAATGATATAAGATGCAGATATTCTACCGTTCATTAAAATCATCATCCCTGTCATACAGTAAATGCAGAAATTCTATTTTTCATTCAGATTAGAACTGCAAAAAGTATTGTGACCTAAAGAGTATGTTCCTCGTACTTCCAAAACAAATTTCAGTCCATACAATCGAGCCAATGAGAGCAGGGAAGCTATTTTAAACTTTTCATGAAAAAACATTTTTTCACATGGATCAGAACGTGGGACGCGGGGCATGGGATTTGCTTGAAAACAATTCTTTCTTCAAAAAATGGGAAGTATTGGGCCTGTGGAAAGTCTTCTAACTTGTCTAAAGAATGGCATGCCTACTTTGTCGGCAACACCCCTCTTCCCTTGAATACGTAGAAGAGGAGATATATTTTCGCATACTGAAAACAGCTAATGACAATTACGGTTGGTTGCTGATGATGCGGAAGATTAAGAGTCAAGTTTTTTATGTCATCATGAACTCGTGTTCTTACAACGTTTTTTATCGTTCGAGTCCATTGGTTGAAGCAAGAGATCTTCTAGGCATTAGTTCGCTTCTTCCAGGCGAGGAGTGAGCAACCACCAATTAGTCAATATAAATAGCCAACAGCATGCGTTATTTCTTATATGGCTTCCGATCATTAACTGTTAGTTACACCGTTCGCTTTTTGGAATCTGTCTGACATCATCATACTCTGAGGAGCTTTGGGCGAAAGCTGTGTCCAGTACGCGAAAATATATCTTCTCTTCTACGTACAATTCTAAAATTGTAACTTTAATGGCTTATAAGTTTTTACTTTTTCAATTGAAATACAACAACAATGAAACAAATATGTAGTTAACAAAAGGTCATATTATGTTACCTTGAGAGCAGCAATTTTTTGTCTCCTAGCCTCGGGATCAAATCGTGGATCCAATGCAGCAGGAACTGAAGGCTTTTCTTCTTGTAATTTATTAACTGGTAGAGGTGGCTTGTTGGGAAATTGATTTCTGTTTTGTAGTGCCTTTCTTTCCATATAATTCTGCCTGCGAATATTTTCCAGTTGTTGTAAATATGCCTAAAGGAGAACAATAACATTATAAAATCATTGCAGGCTACGTTTACAAAATGCCGGCAGAAATTGAAAACGGCAGAGTTTTCTGCAGCCTTGAGAAAATGGGCACACGGCTACACGATTACGGTAGAATTTGAAAACGGCATGGAAAATCTTGCGTTTGCCATTGTATTTTTCAAAAGCGATTGCATAAATTGGCGGGTTCTAATCAACAATGCAAATATATGACCTAGCAATTGACAGCGACATAAAACTGCCGGCAAAGTGCGTTTGCACGATTATCTAAAACAATACCATCGCATTCGATCTATTCCAAAGAAGCCCTTATCGTGTGGCAAAATATTAGCTTTTCAAAATAGTGTTGATCGCTATAATATTTTTTATTCTTTATGTGTTTTTCGGATTATATGGGAAAATAAAAATTTCGTCAAAATTGCAGGAAGAGTCAAAGTATAATGTGGCATACAAATTCGTCAAATTCTTTCCAGAGTATGAAAAAATGGATAATGATCGAAAAGTGAATATGCTCAATAATGATTTTCGTTTATCGCGCCAAACTGAAATTTGGCATAAGAAACTAGATTTACAAACAATTTTAATTACCTGCTCTTCTCTGTTTCGCCCCTGAATTGATGGTGCTGGAACAACGTGAGCCCTTGGTGGATTTACTTCACCTTTGAAGAAGCAAAAAGAATTGACCTTAACTCAAGGAAAGGATGCCACCTCTAAATAGATGACATCATGGGATATATTTAGTGGTTGTAGAAAAGTGCTAGGAACTAAAAGAAAGTGGAGAATACGATGAAGGCGTCAGCTATGGCTATCTAAACTTTGTAAGATTATTAGCAGTAGGTGTCATACATCTTCATATTGTAAACGTTGGTAAATTGCATACCAAGCGACAATAACAAAATTTAGTAATTATAACAGAGGGTGGTTCCTACTTCTTCCTCTCAGGGATTCAACGAAAAGATATTGAAAAACGAAATCGTCAAATATTCATTTACGGAATATTGTCCCTCTCTCCACATTGGTAGTTCTTGTCAGTTGCGTTCGGGTATTTTTTGACGTCAATAATGTTGCATACTAATTGTAAACAACACCAGAAGAGAAGCACTTGAAAGTAACGGAGGGCCCCTTGAAAATCAGCAAAGCTGAAGGGCAACCCTCCTTAAATATGTTAGATCAATCAATCAATCAATCAATCAATCAATCAATCAATCAATCAATCAATCAATCAATCAATCAATCAATCAATCAATCAATCGGCATTTCATTCGGGCTTGTGTCGTTATTGCTATCTTGAAAAGGTATAAAGGTAATAAACAAGATTCACTCTCGTAAAAAGAGCTCTTTGCATACCTCTGGCTGCAGCAAATCCAGCGTTGGGCACTGCTTGTTGTGCTGGCTGCAAACAAGCAGACATACATTTGAAAGGAAAAATGTAAAAACTACAAATAGAGATGAAAACTGCCTACTAGTGTAAAAATTTATAATACAATCAAAAGATCAACTATTGAACCATGCGGAGATAAGAACTAATGCTATTGATACGCATTGTGGGGTGCGTCAGTTTTGAGACAGGGGGTAGGTAAAGGAGAAAATGGCGGAACTTGAATTGAAAAAGGAATATGAGAAAATTATTTGCATCATTAGCCTGTTGTAAACAAAAAATGAAGCATAACAGGTAGAAAAGGTCAAAATTTGAGCTTTCCGAACCATTAATCAGCGATTTCATCTAGCAGGGTCTACGATTGCCATTATCATTAAATTTGTTATCATTAATTTTGTTATCATTGATTGTAACACTCTGAGCATTATACCAATATTCAGTCCTTCTCAGTATCGACGTTGATGCAGTTTATGCTATATTGCGGGAATCATAGAAAATGTGTTTGAAACGGCCAGCTTGCAAATCAGTTATGCATTTAGTTGAAACTTGTACCCTAATTCTTTTAAAGATAAAACGAAATGAAATTCGTACTCACAGGAGAGGGTCGATAATCATGAATCGCTCTTGCTCTATTTTCTGATGCTTCACGTTTTCGTTGCTTGAATTCTTCAATAAGTCGAGCTTTTTCTGCTGCTTCTGCACCCATTGCCCTTGAAAATAAGGGATGAACCTTGACATGTGATTTGATATAAAACTCCTCCATCCTGTGATCAATTTCTATTTCTATAACCAGTGTCACCACCCTTCTAATTCCACCACCATTCCTACGCCTTTCTATTAGCACTCCAGCTTGTATTGAAGAATGGCTGACAGGCATACCTCTTGCTATTAGCACCTTTTTTCATTTTAAATATGCCAACATGCATACCCCCCTCTTCTCTCTCCCTTCTTCATTTAGAGACACTGGAGTACTGCTCCATAACATTTGGATGCGAAAATGCATTAGAATGCTTGGATGAGTCACTGTCACGTCCTTGTAGCAAATCATTCAAATAATTATGCGCGCATTTGACGTCGATTGACGCACATTCACGTATTTAATGCATTCAACATGGCCATCTAAACCAAAGTGGAAGCAATGTGCTTTTGTTTAGTTATAGCTTTACTTATCACTACGGCCTAGCAAAGCTCACTTTCGATAACGGTCATGCAGTAAAACTAAGCATGCGCCTCTGTTGCGGCAGACATACTTAGTATATCATAGAGTACAAAATTCTAGAATACCTGTGTTCTCGCGCCTCCTTTGCAGCCACATACGCTTCAAATGGTCTATCTCTTGCAGATATTGGTCTCTGTGCAGGAACATTATCTCCGATCTGGTTCTCTTTCTTATCTTCGGGCTTAGCTTTCGGTCGTTCTTTCGGCATGTATTTTGCCATTGGATCGTTTGGTTTTGCCTGATTCAAAGGAAATTAATTGTATGATGAGTGCTGGAAGCAATACACAAAATCCAATCGAAGCTTTAAGCATATAATGAACAAAACAAATTTTATAGACCGATGAAAGAAATCTTTAACATTAAACAACATTAGTGCAAAAGATATGACCAATATTCACAAATTTGCTCTTTTGAATGAGCCAGAAAATGATTTCGACATCAATCTAAACTACAAACAGAAAAATTGAACGAAACCATGTTATGAAGATGTTATGTTATGAAGAAGAATAAGATTTTATAAATGTGTAACTGCTTTTTAGACCTCCAATTTGTAATATATCTATGTTTTATTTTTAAGCACTTTTCTTTTTACAGGACAAACATTGATAACAACAATTTTGTAATTGTTGAAGTTTTTATCCTGTTAAAAAATTCGTTATTATTATTATTATTATTATTATTATTATTATTATTATTATTATTATTATTGAAAGAAATGCTTTAGTACTTGTTACATCGAAAATTTCATAAAAATTTTCATATTTGAATAGGTTACTGAAACTAAGATTTCAACCAAAAAATAGCTGGATAATTTCTGTGTTTACGGCTTCCAAATTCGCGCTGATACTTTGCAGATTTCAATGCTCGAAATTTTCAAATACGAAAAGCATCGCTGTGCCAAGTTGTCTTGATTCCAGGGGTGTTGGAGAACCACATGCGCGTTTACTAATGCATTAGGATCACGGTATCATCCCTATCAATGTGGAAAATTTGCTGATCAGTTACTCTCAGGTGCCACAAAACGCCTTGTTTTTAAACGGAATGAAAGTTTTCAAAGTGGTGATTTCTTATATCGATAGCCATGAATCTTCATGAACGAATGACGTGAAATAAAAATGCAGAAAATGTACTTACCGCAACATTTTGCGACTTTTTCTACAATGAAATTCAAATATAAGCTCACAAATACCATAAATTGAAACGGTCTTTCTTACGATTCAAGTCAAATTATAGATCATGTTACTGTTTTTGGGAAGCCTGCAAGCAGCCTGTGATCAAATTATTTGTTTTTGGTTTAACTGGTTAATGCATGTTTTGCTTAAGGCTTACAAAGAAGGGCCTGATGCAGAAGAAGCACTGGATAGTTGCATGCGGTCACGAAATACAAACCTTTGTAGACCAACAATTACGTTGTTGATTCGTGTATACCGGACGTCCTCCAACACAAACGTGTTGCACCCCCCCCCCCCGGGGAAAAAATCTTTGCAGAAGAGATGATTGATTCAGATGAGGTGAGCTTTTGCATTCAAGCCCTTTCATTGATCGTGAATCAGAGGATGCTTACAGTTAGCTTATAAAAAGTGTATATAAATCTTCAAGGGGGTGGATGAGTATGAAGGCCATCAAATGTATCCCATTTACTAAGCCTGTGAAACTATCAATTTTCATTTTCACTGCAATCTCTGGCATTCTACACTTTTCCTTGGGTGAAACTAGTAGAGTCTGCCAACGATACAGGCTAATTCGTCCAACGATAGCTACTAGCAAAAATTTTTATCAAATGAGAAGGTTATCATAATCCTCAATGCGTAATTCTTAATCGTTGCAAAACAAATCATAAGTAAAATTAAACTTGAAATAACGATTCACTTTAATATCACAAGAATTATAGAGCTTACATCTTTATCTTCATCAGACTTCAAAAGATTTTTCCACCCTGCTTCTCTCGCCCGATTCATTCGTTGCGCCTGAAAGTATCAAATGAAATTAATCCAGATATTCTTAAGTTGCCCGCTATGCAGAATTATCCCATCCACCCCACATAATCACTACAAAAATACTGAAAGTGAATTATCCCCTACCCCTTTTGTCACAGATTATCCGATCAAATGGTCACTGATGGTAATAACAATTGGCCAATCAAATTCAAAATCAGGATTTCGGTAGTTGGGACGTCCTCAGAACAACAAATGTGCGACTTTGCATTGTCGGTGTTTTGATGCCATCAACGTCTGTGTCTAAGTCATGATAAGGGTTGATGTAAACAATACTTGCTGGAATATAGGTGGAAGAGTGATGAATACTTTGTCGAACTCTAAACAAATTTCTGAACAAACAAACTCGTATGTAGATGCCGGTTAGTAAGAAAAATATGACCGAACTAGCAACGACTTCAAATCAATTGAGGTTTTCTGGTAGAAAAGCAAGTGCTGTACCTGTTGTTTTTCGTATCTTTTTTTATGAATATTTTTCAAATATTCTTGGTATTCTCTCTCTTGTTTATCGACCAAATTTTGTCGCCTCTTCTCTCTTGCCTCCATGTCTTTGCGTCTTTCTTCAGCGCTTCTGTTTGACTGAAATATCAACAACAAATATCTTAATAGAAAATGTAAAATTTGGTAAACTGTGGCCAACCATATGATATTGATATGACTTCTATGGCAAAGCATGCAGACCAAAAGATATAATTCAAAGCAAGCCAGAAGTCTTACTCCAAGTCCTCTCCATCTCCTTTCATCTCAAACTTATCTGTAAGAGTTTAGCAAGGTGTAGAGAAGACAACTTAAGCATGAGAAGCCATCATTCAACTATTGGAAATTATAACTGCAGCAATAGGACCGGAAAGGCATCGATCCGCTGGAACATTGGCGCCGGATAGAAGACAATGTGATTTTCTAAGGCCTAACAGGGATATGTTTTGCTTCTACAAATGGCTAACGATCTTGATGGATAATGAAATTAATGAAATAAATTATTGGAGGTGGCTTTGGTCATCTTGCACTTTTCCTTAGAAAGAGAAGAATTGTGTCCTCATATCGTTATGGGCTAATTTTTTTCTTAGAATTGGAAGGTACACTTTGGACAACCTTTCCCAAAGAATTCTCAAAGGACGATGCACTGTTCATAATGTAAAAAGTAAAAACACTGAATGCGTCTCTAAAAAAACCATTCAAATGCTGAAAGATTCCGATGCAATTGCACCTCATTTGATCCTCCAGGTCTTCTGCCTGCGCTTGGCGGTCTTTTCTGCTGCGCAGCACCAACAGCAGCGGGCCGTCTATGACGAAATGAAAGGATTCATAGTTAAAACTTCACTACTCCAATATGTCACCTTCAGGAGAACCATTCAGAGAGAGCACTTGCTCAGTCACTGTCAAGATATAACTCAATTTAGAACAAAATATAAACAATATGTGATGTTCATTTTATATGCGCTGTATGTTACTGGAATGTTTATTACTGATGTAGACGCAAGTCAAAACGTTCAAAAAGCTTATGAATTTTCTTTGTGCTGGAGCTCATGAAAATTTCATATATATAAATATATATTAAATCAATAAGGCAATGGCTGACATGGAGTATAAATACTAACTACAAGGGTGCTACCCAAATGTAAATTTTTCGTCTCAACCGTGGGATCGAACCGCTCACCACATTCGGAGTCACACGACCAATCCATTGCGCCACACGGGCGCAATGAAATAGTCTTGAAACTCCGATGTAGTTTTACACCGATTTCACCCCAGAAGACTTGTTTTTTCTTGTTTCGCCTTTATGAAAAATTAAAATGTTCCTATTTGGACCGAAAGGGAGAAATCCTAGTTAATCGCAAGCTGTTGTGTGCATATACACATATATATTTGGCACCATTCATATTGGTCGAAGACCCATTATAATTGGCACTTACAGTTTACAGTTACTACATACTAACTAACTACATGAATCAATCAGAACTTAAACAAACAGAAGCTTCTCATGATAAGAAGCCACATATAAACACTTATGGGCTGATTGTTTGACAGTTATGGAAATCACGTCATAGAAATCACTTTCAAAATAGTTATGCCTGGCAGATACCCTTTCGTAATAAAAATATTATTATTTCGTGAATCGTGAGTATAAGATATGATAGTATAAAATCATATTGTAAAACTTAGTTGCAAGTATTGGGAAGGTATCTAAAATTAAACAGAACTTGATGCCTTCTTCGAAACTGACTCTTAAAAGCATAACCAATATTTAAAAAGTTTGGTATGGTGGTTACAAGGACCGTATCTGTGGACTTAACCAAATGAAACGTAGAAGAGACACCTGGCATACAATCTCAAATTTTGCATTTATGTAAAATAACCAAGAAAAAAAATGCATTTGCAAGACCCTGGTAATTAACATGCGGCCAGAACATGAAATCTATTGAGTTCCTACAAACGGTGGTGACACCTTTATCGTCTTGTCGATAGAAACATTGCAAAAACAACAACTGACATGGAAAAATGACGAGACTCAAACTTACTTTGCAGCTGAAACTGGTCTTCTTGCAACACTTACACCATACACCTGAGCCACTGGATTCGATTTTTTAACATCTGGAATTATAATTGGGAGATAACAAGAAGATATTGATCAATGCAACTAGAATTCTTCAATGAACGTCACAAACTCCAATAGGAGCCAAATTAAATAGAAGCATTAATGCCCTAAATGGTACAACACTACGTCAAATGCTCCTTGTTAGCGAATACGTTCTCCTGTTTAGGAACCCGTGATGTTTACGATTGGGTTAATTTGTAGTCCAAGAATGCGCTTGCGCTGTAGAAATTTAAGTTAACGGTCTCGTTGCCAATAAAGCCTGTATAAGTCACAACGAGCTTTTGTGTAAGAAAAATTAGTAAAGCATACTATCATTACATTGATATTTCAATTTGCGATGGACCAGTGTAAGTAAATTGAAAGAAGAACAAAAAAATCAACTTTTTGTCAAGTTCCTAAAGGCAATAGACTCTTCCCATTTTTCTTTCTCTTACAGTTAGGTCAATTTTCGTAACTGCAAGAGGGTTTATCGATGCCTCTTGCCAAAATGCAAGTTTATTCGAGCCCGCAAATCATATTGAAAAACATACCTGCGGAAACAGGCCTAGCTACTGGCTGCCTCGGTGCGCTAAACTTTTCTTTGTGCAAAACTGTGTGGCTAAATTCATCTTCCATAACCTGAGAAGATATACTGAAGTCAAATGAATCGAAATGTAAAATCCGACGTTCCCAGGTTAATTTTAATGTCAAGAAACCGTGTCAGGTGAGCAGGCTGGCAGAGTTCATAATACAACAAAACTCAGACTGTAAGGACAAAAATATTAAAAGGAAAACAAATTGAATATCCTTTAATGCAAAGGAGTATCACAATAACTGATGCTAGGAAATTGCATTATCAACCTCATTTGTCTTCCTACTTCTACAAACGTCTCAAAAGTTCTGCTACAAGCTAAAAGATTATATCATGCGAATTCACCCACCGAATAAGTTTCTTTTTTGTCCCAGTTCTCCTACGCAACAAGTTCTACCTGACCTCAACCGACTGCGCATAGTGCTTCGCAGAGGAAATCACAGGGAACCAAGAAAAAAGCGAAGCTTGGTGTTTTCTTGATTCCCTGTGATCCGAATGCGCAGTCGGTAAATTCAAAGTTTCCTTTTGCGCGTGATTATATCTTGTCCATTCACGATAACATACGAACTGTTATTTAATTAGTAAGAATCCATCTTAGAATAAGATTATTTAAAGAAATAAAAATCGTTATATTCTTTATCCTACAGGTGAAAATTGAAACCAGAAAAAAAAATGCAAACTAGCCAGAGTAATAATATCAAACCATATTAAATAATATCAAGCCGTTGAGAATAAGATGAATATTGTGTTATCAAGATACAATACAGTTTCTAATATATAAAAAACTGGGTTTGCGAGGGCTGTTAATGCAACAGTTGTAAACAGTTTCATTGTAAATGATTGTATGTTAGCTACTGGGTATGTATTAGAATTAAATGTTCAAATTAAAACCTCTCTCACCAACTATAATCAAAATGATTGTTATTCTTATTGCTATCGTCATTAATTTTGATACATACGATCGAGTTGAGCACTACGTGTTGTTTTATAGGTTATGAAAACTGTTTTTGGGTTCGGTTCAGCCAGAAAAAAACACTTTAGGTTTAACAATAAGCTAAACACCACTATTGTACGGATAATTTGTTGCTAGAAGTGCAATGCCAGGGGCCAGGGGACCAAGGGGGCAAGGGGACATAGAATCTTCCAGTGCAGTTGCAGATAAATGGGGAAATAATTTTCTTGAAATATATTATTTAAACCTACAATTGCTTCATTGATTGCATCATATGTGGTAAGCATTGGGTAATAAAATGGCAATTACACTTACCACACACAAATAATTATCGTTGTATGCATATACTTGATAATTTAATACCAAAACATTAATGCATGTTAAAGTAAATTTGTCATCAATCTTACCTCAGGGGAAAGAAACTTCTTGATTCTTTCTTGAATAATTGGGTATTTCAGGATTTTATTAACCGACGGTCTTTCCCTAGACCAACAAGACATTAAGAACATTTAATGTAGGAAGAAAGGATTATTTTGTTTTCGAAAAGTAGTGAGTAACAGGTGTTATAAAATCTTTAATAAGCTCTGATATACGTCTCTCTTCAACTCCCACCTTCTTCATGGGGTCCTTTCTCTTTAGTCTTGTTCTAGCTCTTTCGAGTCAACGCTCAAATTGAAAATGAGAGCCTTAGTTTCATGGAAAGTCCCCTCCCAAAATCTGAAGAGTATTTGTATTAGTTAGAGGCTAATATAAACCGTTTGATCATGAATTTTAAGCCTCACGAGGACCAATTGCAATATTGGACATCACTGTATGATCTTCCTAATCCAGCTTTAATTTAGACCTGCAATGTTATACCAGCTGATGTGCTTCTTCATCAATCACAAATACGCTTAATTCTCATAAGGTTTAGTTGGTTTCAAAGCAGTTTTTGGAATGCTAAATGGAAGTCTACTTACATTGGGCTTCTCTTGAAACAATGTGCAACTAATGTTCTCAAAGCTGGGGTGTATCTGTTTGGGATTGGTGGGTAGTTTCCTCTAAAATAGAAAAGGATAAAGGGTTGATTCTTAAATGACGACATAATTTTAAAATATATCTAACAGTAACCATCTGACCAGTCCTGGTACTAAATAATTTTCAAATGAAGGGTCCCTAAACTCAACTGAAATAGGTAATAGAAGGTAAATAGTGGAAATCCTGGTAAAGTAAATGTTATTACAATATTAGTAACAAATAGGCGTAACGTTAATACCTAATTATCTTCAAAACTAGATTCTTCATGTTACCAGCTTCAAACTACAATAAAAAAACCAATCATTTATCACATCCATTGCCTTTCTCTGCGGGGGGGGGGGTGGTTAAAAGGATAGAATCTCCCTCAGAGGATTCAGAACTCAGCATTGAGCACACCTCAGTAATCGTTAAAATTGACACAACGAATTTTCGTGACCAGGACGGTTAAGTTTGGGCCTTTTGCTTTAGGGCCATAAACTCTTAGGCCAAAAACAGTTAGGCTAAAATACAAATATGTTATTAATATTATTAATATTAATATTATTAATTATTATTAATACCATTATTAATATGAACCAATGAATTGTGGATGGTAAAATATCATTTTAGCTGTAACATTGGTTGTTCTTGCAGCATAACTACATGGCATCCAGTTTTCCCACACATTTAAAACGAACAAACACCTATATGATCATGTTAACATTTAAGAATATAAACGTTTGACAATGTCATCAAACTAAATTGAGAAAAAAAGCAGCATAAAACTGCCTTCTAATTTAAAATTATTGTTTAAATTAAGAGTTAAGGCATGTTAAAAAGTATATTTACGGCATGTTTCAATGTACAAAGCTCATACAGTACGCATCCAAGGCTCCAAATATCACTATAAATAAGATGCAAAATCATTTATAGGTAAATCTATGAAGGCAATGAAAGTAAGTATTCGATTCGATTAAGAAAGCAGTATATCAAATTAGAGCAAAGCAGCTGAGCACTTAGCTCCGTTTGCCTGGGCGAAATATCAACGAAATTCGTTTTTTTCAACAAATTCAACTTTTTGAAAACATTGTTCAGCAGAGACTTAGTGAAAGAGAAAAAATATAGCTGAAGACAGTTTAAAGGAAACTAAAAGGAAGAAAAGGCCTGTTTCCTATGCCTCTTGTGCAAGCATTTTTTCCGTTGCTCTGGTATTAGGAAGTGTTTTGAAGAGTAAGAAAAAATGTCGTACAAACTGTTGGGAAAGGCTGCTTCTAAAAATGCGAAAATGTTGTCCAAAATGATATAGCATTTTTCAGTATCTTGAACCTAGATAGGCTTATCCTTCTATCATGAGGTTGATTCAGACTGTTTTGAAGCGTTCTTTGCACTTACCTCTTATTGTTATAAGGTCGATTCTCACATATTTCAGGGGACAGATAATATGGTGTTCCAATGCAAGTTCTTGCAAGTTCTACAGTGCTATATTGAAAAAAGAATAAAAACATTAACACCTTGCTGTAATTTTCATAAAAGCAATACCTGGAAATAAGCTAGCTAGACCTTACTTATACAGACTAGAGTTCTTCTTGTGCATTTTTGCATCAATTTATGTAAAACTGGCAGTTACAAACCTTTTAAGTACTCTAGCAATTCCAAAATCACCAAGTTTGATTATGCCGTGTTTGGTCAAAAATATGTTCTGCAACAACAAGAACAAATAAACCATCAAATATTCAGAATCTTACAGTGATAGACTAAAAATCATCTCTTTCTAAGAAAATGCGTTTGGATTGAAGGTGCATTTCTGTTTGTAGGAAACATGGGTGACAATATCTAAAGGGCTAGAAAAAGTATCAGAATTCAGGAAATTGGTTCCCAGGGATTTCAGACCAGATGAAAGTAGCTCTTGACAATTAAATGACACTTTTTTCGTTTTTACAATTAATGCCACTGAAGACTACATTGATTTTTATACTAGGAATCCAATTACTATCAATAATGGTAAAACTAGTGACACATTTACATCCCTATAACTTTCAGGCCCTGGAAAATATAATCCACTTTTCATAATTTGCTCCCTTATTTTGGTGCAATTTTTCATAATTTTTCATATCTTGGTGCAATTTTTTCCTTAACCAGTACAAAATATATCTTCCTTTTGAGCAACAGTTCTTAAATTCCCAGAAAAGTTCAGCTGGTTGTACTGGTAGATGCTGAAAGTAGCAATGACTCACTTGTGATTTTAAATCTCTATGTAATATTTTTCTATCATGGATGTGTTTGAGCGCCAAACAGATCTGAACAAAGAAATCAATAACCTGCAATGAGAAACAATATATATATAACACTTTAGTAAAACTTTTGGCTTTCACTTCATCAGTTAATGAATGAGTTATTTAAAATTGAAAAAAATATAGGAATAAGCTTTTGAATTGATCTACTCATCTAGATTGAAATTCCATTTCAAGAACTTGCATTGGTATTGGAACCATCATGTATGTATGATAGAAAATTTGCTGATAATAATATAATAAATGAGTAAAAACGAGAGGAAAACAACAAAGAAAAAACCTGATTTTGGCACATTAAGGCCTTTTAAGCCTACATTTCATTAGGAGAACCGAAATGATTCAATTTGAACCAGTACTACCATAATCAACATTTCAAAACTCAATTCATAACTTGCAGAAAAACAAACTTGATAAGGAAAGGCTGCAACAATGTACGAAACACAGATAAGACTTCTGGATAATGAAATTAGAAACCCTAAATTCCAAAAAACTCGACCCCCCCCCCCTGAAGAAACTCCACTGCTCTAAATCGAAATTCCACTGCCCAAAGTACAAAAGACAAAAGATTAAATACAATTCAAGACAATCAAAGAAACTATTTAATATACTAAATTAAACTAATGGATTAATGTAAGATTTAACATTCTGCATATAAATGGAAGGGCATTTTAGGTTGGGATTTTCTTAGGGAGGCACTCCCTCAGTAGTTATGTTAATCAAGGAAAGAGCACCCCTTATTTTTAAATGATTTAGTTAATACTTTGGTGATATCTAAGAATGTTTCCTAATTTAATTATGATAAAAGCTGAATCGAAACCCTTCTAAAATCTTCATTTATTTTCAAGGCTTAGTGTTACCTTAAGACATAAGTGGACAGTGAAAATTTGTTACCATGGGAATATATTTTTCTGAAATTTTTGGCCTCAAGTAACAAATATCATTCCACATTTTCCTAGGGTTAGGACAAAAGTTTTTAAGACTATAAGTGAATTGAAAGCAACACAAACCTGTTCTTCACTGAAATTCACTCCTCTTTGAGATGTAATTTTTTGATATAAATCACCTGTTAATAAATGTTATATTTTTACTAAGTAATTGATGTTATAAGTCAAAATGAATGGCAATTAGCAAAAAGTAATACAACTGATTCTTGATTCAGATTGTTGACATTTCTTGACAATGGACAACAATGAGGCTCGCTAAAAGTAATCTTTATTGCCTTTTACCTAACAAATGCAAATTAATTGTACACCCTGTACATGTCAATTCCCAAATTATTTTTGATGCAATCCATTGTTTATCAAATGGCCTAGTCAACATTTACATCAAGAGCATTTGTCAGAGAAAACAAATTAAGATATTTTTGTCCTGTTCTTGCTATCTGTCTATTAATCAGACTGTGATCTCCTAAAATATTCTAATTTGGACATCTCATGCTGCCATTTTGTTAGTTAATAATAAGTTACTATTGGACAACAGCTTTACTTATAACACAAATTAATGGCATTATGTGTTTTCTGCATGATATGAACAAAATAAACCGCATGATCATAAAATAAAGAAATGATTGGTCACATAAAAAAAGCTGATAATGATTCACTAGTGAAAAAACAGATGAGATTCAATTGAATGCAAAGTGCAACTGACAAAAGCAATACTATATGCAATAATTTTTGTTGTAATGAGCTAAGTTGAAATAGCTCTGGCTACTCAAAGAAGACATCAGTTTTACCTCCTTCACAATAGTCCATCACAATGTAAAGATTCCCCATTCCTGTAAAAATAATAGTTCAAGTGTTAAACTAAACCAAAAAACAACAAATGAATAAACTGGTCAAAACAAGTATGTATTTTGTGAATTGCTATAAGCATAAGTAATTCTCTCCTCATAGCTCCCATCACAATTACATCTATGTATGATTCAGATTCAGCTGTTCGTGGTAATGCAAGTTCAAAAATGATACACATTTTTCTAATAGTACAATAATTATAAATTTTATCTAATGTTTTGTAAAATCGAGTTGCATTTTAAGGTCCAGTGACCATTTACAATTGACTTTCATTAGTTAATCCTTTTGTGAGAAAAGTAGTTTTTTGAGTTTTTGAGAACAAAAAAATGCCACTTTAGAGACATTTTATGGCTCTCTAATGACCAGGCCTTAAGTAAATGCCAGCTTATACCTACTTTTCTTAATAGGTAGAAATGAAATCAGATACTAACCTTCAAAAGATTCCTGGTACATGACAATGTTTGGATGCTTGAGTTGGGAGAGAACTTTAACCTGTAATATAGAAAAAGATTTGTGATAATGACTGGAAAAAAGAAACTTCCAACCAGTTTATATTAGCTAATTAATAGATGATTCAGAAATAGCAAGAGAAGTTGATGTTAAACTTGCATCATTTTTACAATTTACTTAACCAAAATTAACAAACAGTCCAAAATTACTTAACAATAACATCTGTGTTACACAGAGACACATTAATTATGTGTCAGGGAGTGAACAGGTTGCTACTTCTACTGAAGGCTTTAATAATCATTATTATCATAATAATAAAAATGATTTAACTGCTTTCCATGTGAGACTTGCAAGACATTAATTTGTATTTACATACTTCTTTCTTTGATTCTTCTCTTTCTTTTGGGCTCATCTGAAAGCAACAGTAATATAATGATTTGCACTATTTTCTAACAAAATTTTTTAACAAATGATATTACCAACAGAGCAATGTGTGTTTTCAAAAAACAGAGAAATAAAACAAAATAATATCACTACTTCAATCAATATATAATTTTATTGAGAACAATTTTGACTATCTTTTACATTTTTTTGAATTTATCCTAACAAGTAGTATTTTTTCAAATGTTTCAAATAATGAACAGAAAATGGAAAATGGAGAATATATTTCAAATGCAAGTGTGTTCTCTGTAGCTGTGGCTTGTAGACTGGGGCTCTAGGGTACCCTAAGCCCCCCTGCTCTTCCTGCTAGCCCCTCCGTTGGCACTTCATTTTTGAATATTTTAAGCACTATGGGCACTTTGATAATTTGCACCTACAAATTCATTGACTGTGCTCCAACGAGTAGTTGAGTGTCTGGGATTTAGATACAGTTATAGACAATTTCAAAACTAAATTTTCGACACATAGAAATTTGATCATTTAACTTGTGTTTTTTTAAGTACATTCAAAGCCTTAACATTTGCTTGTTTGATGTGTTTGAAGGGCGTAGTTACGTTTTTAACCGAAAGAAATGGGTGCGGTTGGCAAAACTTTTCTGGGGGTCAACCCCCTGACTCCCTGATCATTTTACTCGCTGTCAGCAGGGGACAATAGTGAAGCCCCTCAGTTTCTTCTATGGCGCCATCCCTGCCCACCCTAAATCCGCCCCTGGCAGAATTAGCCGGCTAACATTGAAAAAGTGTGCCAACTTTAAAGCAAATGCACTCTTGCAATCACAGCTCTTTCATCCTGCACTTCTCAGATCTCGTCAATAACTGGAATGAATATCAGCCTGGCACACAGGTAAGGTTGTTGGATAGAAGTCAGATGATACTGCATATAAATTGCCTATGCAACTGCAGGAACACTAGCAATTAAATTAAATTTATATATGCCAAGGTGCTGGGTAATCTCTATAATTGACTGACCTTTCCGATAGCTACTTCTTTGACAACACAGTGCCTTCCATCATTCTTTCTCCTTACTAAAAGTGCTTTTCCAAATGAGCCCTCGCCAATTTTCTTCACCCTTTCATACCTGTCCATGATTCGAATCACGAATATCACAGCAGTATAAAATATACTGCGTTACTTTAAAGCCTGACTTGCAAATTCTTTAATCCAAAATTCGCTCGGACAAAAACTGTTAATAGAGATTTGCAGATTCTCTTCCTTGGATACCGGCTGAAGCGTCGTTGCTGGCCGCCTTGCTTTGTGTCAATCGCAGCTCTCAACAAGAAATTTTAAACTGTACTGAGCTTCATATATGTAAGCAATGCCTCATATATATTTTTGCTAATATATTCCTCACTATAACTAATCTAAAAACCTAATGTGGCCTTATGCAAACATTATTTTTGTTCGTTCAAGACTTCCTACTCTGCATTTGGCGCTTCTTGTTCTGGCTTCACCGAAGCTAAACCATATCACGATAAGGAGGCTGGAGAACAGGATGGGGTCATTTTTATAAGAAACCCTCGATAATAAACTCAAAATTAATACTTCAAAAACTTTATAACTTTCCAGGCTGCAAATGCATGTTGATTTCAATGGGCCAAGTTTTTAAGAAAATGAAACGATTTTGTCAAATTGCTGTTGTTGTCAAGGATTGTCAAAAAGATGTTTTGGACTAAGGACCGATTCTGTCCCTGAGAAAACTATTCACGGTGGTATATATCTGTTTATGTCATACATACATACATACATACATACATACATACATACATACATACATACATACATACATACATACATACATACATACATACATACATACATACATACATACATACATACATACATACATACATACATACATACATACATTAATTATTTGATAATGCAGGTTTACCTAAGGCAACTAACGTTGATGTGGACCTGCAACTACAAACAAAAATATGCTTAGTTACCTTTTTAAAATAAATAGTAAAACAAGAGATTATAATTCAAAGTGTTTACAATGTGAAACGTACCTAAAATTTTTGTTCTTATTATTAATAATACAGGCCTCTTGTTCAAATGAATGCTGGTTTACGTTCTTTTTCTAATCTTTTAAGCAGAAACAATTCACTTTCATAGCCAGATCAGAACCGAATTTATCAAATTCAAATAGCAACAGGGTCCGGTCGGTGAAAATATTGCGGGTATCACAACTAAATTTTGAAAAATTATTTTATCTAATGGACAGTGCAGCATTTATTTTATTACATGGACGGTGGAAAATGCAACGAGGTCATTACTTTTTTGAAACTTCAAAGATTAGGGTTGACACATTTACTGTGCAAGTTAATGCGAGGTAATAGCTTTTTATGAACTCAACATGTATTTTGAAACAAATTAGTTTTTCATTCTGGAGCAAAACTGCAAATCATCCAAGCTAATGGAGTTTTGCAGTCAGAGCATGTGATGAATAAAATGTAATAATGAAACAGTCTGTTCTGCTTCTTTGAGATTGACCAAAATTTATGAAAGAAATAATCATTTGTTATATGGGACAGGTAAACAGGGCAGGTAAAGAATGAACGCAAGGACAGTAAGTTTCTTGGAAAAAGATTAAAACAGGCTCAGCAGATTTCTCTGGAAGAATTTTCTTTTTCCACTGGCCATGTGGTAAAATAAAATTTGCACTGTCTCTTGTATGAAACTTTCGGTGTTGTATTATTAAATTTTTAATTTCCTTTCCCCAACCAAAATTTCCACAACTGTTGAATTCTTTCCAGAAATAGAAAAGTTTCTCCATATTTAATGAATACTACCTGCAAATCCACAATATGCCCTTGTATGCAGTTGCGAATAACACTTGTGTCAGCTAACAAGGCTGTTGTCTTTTATCACCTGCTGTAACTTCACATTCAAGGATGTGTTTAGATATGGTATAGACATTCTTATTTGGACAAGTATGGAGCTGGATAAAAGTTTCTTTTGATGGACGGGGTACAAAGTTGAGATTTACCGCCTGGAGGACATGGTTGCTATATGGGCATAGAGGCATAGCTTAGTTCTGATTTACAACCCCCATCCTGTATCAGTAAATGAACTGCTTCATGCAGTACCAGGGGTGGCGCCAGGATTTGCCCGACGGTGGGCTAGGTTCCCCGACAAGGAGGCTATAAAACAAAATAGAGGGTATCTTTCTGGGCATTAGAACACAATTTTCCGTTAAAAATTTCTCGACAGAAATAAAATTTTTCCCGACGGGGAGCGGCTACAGTCCTCTCTTTGGCACCACCTCTGTGCAATACATGAATTTGGGCGCCATCCCTTTGCAATACATGAAATTGGGCGCCACCACTTTGCAATACTGGCAATTTTAAGCTGCCGGGATCCCGGTTTTGATATAGAACCTAGCAAAAGAATTTCATTTACTGATGAATACGGAACTCTATGCGCTGAAGTGTTTTTCGACTAAGTAGCAACTTTATTTTGCCAATATTTTACAAATGCGAAATTTGTGGGCAGCACGATATTTCATTCAAAGTTGGCCGTGACCAGTGAACAGTTTTTCTGCTTGAACTATTCCCAATCACGCCATGTTTCAAACAACGTGACCAACTGTTTAAACATTTTATGAAAAATTTAACGTCCCACCGGCAGCTCCCTGCTTTTGATTCAGTTTCCTACAGATTTCATGGGAAATTTAACCGTTTGTTTTCTTCAAGTCTGATGTCAATTGAAATGATATCTTGACTTTGGAAAAAAGAAAAAGAAACGAATGCAAAAGCTGCTTTGTAGATTTTGCTGGTGATAAGGGAATTGAGTGCTGACTTCGCCAAAGACCATGTTCCTTTGCAAGTTTTTTAGGCACACACATTTCATTAAACTTTAATGCACCTGAATATTAAATGATGTTTGCTTTGTTATCTTTGACACAAGCTACTATTTGAAATGAATTATTCTTCATAAAAATTGCTTATATTTTTTTTGCAAATAAATTTCCCCGTTCTCCCTTTGGATTTGGTTGCAGTCCTGAAAAATAAGTTCTCCATTTGCAAATGTTGACGATTCAGATAACCGTGCTCTTTAGATAGTATGACATTGCACATACAAATCAAGTAATTGGGAATTTACCTGCTGAGTCTATCATCCAATATTGGTACATTAATGACTGGTAAACCTCATATATAAACAATTAAATACCCCTTCGTTGAATGAGATGAATAAGAACTCATTGGTTGCCAAGGTGACTGGGCTCTTCTCACAGTTTATGATTTTCAAGAGTTCTGCATCTTGTCAAAAGGCATTGTAGACTACTTCCTTTCAGTAGCCTGCTTCGTTTCTTTGGATTTAGGAAAATGTTGATAAGAGTAAGATTTAATTCGATGGTTACATTTCTACTACTTGTAACGATGTCGATAACGATTATGATGATATTGATATTTAAAGATTTGCCACCTGATCACCAAAATGGTAAGTCCAAAAATTGTATTCTCATCCAGACGTGCATTTTTAAGCATTCAATAATTTAATTCATCAACATCATCTGAGACAAGATTTTTATATGGAGATGGTATATAAGAAACTATCCCCAACTAAAAAGGTTGTCTTCAACCTGAGAAAGAATGTAGATATGCTTGTTGCAGGAATTACTTTCGTTCTTTAAAAAACCACTGCATTGGAATATTTTGTTGCTTTACCAGTGAATGAACACAAGGTTCAGTTTGGTCGAAAATATTTGGTCATTTTTCAATTTCAAAGAACTGCATTGTGCTTTAAAATGTTTTAAGGCTGTTGGAGTAAGGATGTCCCCTTCCGTTTGTCGAGAAAGTTAGGAGCTCCACAGCCATGCTGAACATTCGTGCATAGGCTTTCTTGTGTCTATAACTTCATTTCATTCAATATTATTTAACAATAAATACAAATGTCTCTATAAGGTAATCTGTACTTGGCTGGCTAGAGATACAATGTTATATACTCTTTACATTATATATAAAAAAAAATAAAAATATCAGTAGCAAAGAAGTTCAGGGTTGGTCCACTGTTTGTTTCTCATACAGAAAATGTAATATGTCGTGCGAATGATAATTGAAGACATTTTTGAAATGACAAAGTTACGATGGCATTGATCTATGTCTACTTCTTTGCACATTTGAAGAAATGAATCTGAGGATTGGCGAATATACCGAGGCAGCTGATGGATAAATTGACAAACTTGACCAATCGATATTTATTGCCAAGGTCTCTCAGAAGAGGGCGACACTTAAATTCCTTTCTCTTAGAGTTGTTATCCAAATTTGTTTCAAAACCTACGGTTAGTTCAATAACATAGAGGCATTTTTCGGCTGTGATAAACAGCATGTCAGGGCGAAGACTGTCACCAGTAAATATGCAAGGGGATAGATATCCTTTAAGATCTACATATTGATTTGAAGATTTTACAGATTCTAATAATAATAATAATAAAACGAATATTTAAGCAGGATAGACTATCAGCATAATTGTAATGCTGTTATCTTTATGGTCCTGCGATAAAAATTAAAGAAAGTAAAAGGAAAAAGGTGAAAGAATTTAATCTAAATTATATGTTTAAATTAAAATAATGATATATGGTGATAGTTTCTTAAACCCAAGCAGATATATTTACTCTGGTTTAGTAAAAAACAGAGAACTGTTCCATGATGACACATACTTTGCAGCTTTTTGTATTTGCAAATTCCTTTGGATAAATAGTTATGCCAACTTAATCACATATTTCGTTGTAATTGGTTCCTTTGCATCGCAGTGGCGTAAACTGGTTGTCTTCATTCCATTTACGTCGCATTTTTTCTGTTTCCCCACTTTTGAATGGCCGTCTGATCGGGTGTACTGAATTTGGAACCGATTGATCCTGTTCCGAACATCTACTTTACCTATTACCATTTATGTTTCGAAGCATCTTGGTTGCTATTGATTTCACGGAATTAACTTTGTCATTCTTGACTTGCTGTGCACAGTCAATCTATTGTGGATTCTCACAAGATGCACCTTCTTTGAGCGGGGTAGAGGCACGTTAATACCTTGGGGGTGTAGGGTGACGCACATCAGGGGGTGTAGGGGTGTGGCACCCCCAACAATGGACCTATCATTTAGAACAACACAACATAACGAAACAGAATAATTTTTAAAAATCGGTCCAGAACACACAGAGTACTTCCTTGTCAAACCAAGAAACAAACAACAGACGAATCGCACTTTTGTTTGTTATACCAGTTGGTCCAAGAACAAAGATAATGAAAGTCAGTCGAGCTAGGGTATAAACCCCCAAAAAATTGGATGTGCGCCCCTGCCTGTATCCAATCGAAAAATTTGAGTGCAGTCGGAGAATTTGAAGCCTTTTGGCAAAAGTTGGGATGATCGGAAAAATTTTTATCTTTCGTAAAACTGAAGTTATCTCTCAAATGCATATGTGAACTGTAAGCTCAAGAGAAGCATAAGAAGAGTAGTAGTTCATAAGAAAATAGCTGCATTCTGTTAAGTCTACCCGATGCGGGAAAGTACTGTAAAATAGACAAATTTATCAGAACATTATAAAAAAAAATTCAGCATCTTTTAGTCTAGTTTTGTTAAGCAAAGCGGAAGGTCATGTGCTTCTTGCAGTGACACGTGACGTCACAATCCCATGATCATTTGTGAAATGTTTTTCATCAAATAGCTGGACTTTTGGGTATTGTGATAAACCTTCTGGTCATTCCGAAGCTAATTTTTTTAGGGGAATTTCTACCTAATTTACTTTCTGTGGAGGCAGTTGCATTTTCTCTTTCAGTGAAACAAATTGCTTGAAATATAATACCGGATCGATTGTCGGAAGGAAGATTGTTAGTTGGAGAGATGACTCAACTAAACAAAGTTGCTTTTGAATGTTTTAGGATTGGGATTAATTCTTACATTAGCCT
Organism: Catostylus mosaicus; assembly: GCA_964019065.1. Classification (NCBI taxonomy): domain Eukaryota; kingdom Metazoa; phylum Cnidaria; class Scyphozoa; order Rhizostomeae; family Catostylidae; genus Catostylus; species Catostylus mosaicus. Next base: position 4,299,203 of record OZ025186.1, read on the forward strand.
CTTTTCCATACCGCAATGATAGGATTAATTCTTACATTAGCCTCTTTTACATACCGCAATGATAGACACATTTCTTTCAGACATCATTAAATGTCAGAGGTGTGGCATTTCAAGGATGTGGTACCAAATCTGATCAGTATATAACACCCCCTCAATCCTTGCCTCTAAAATTTGCCTCTGCCAAGCACGGGCAAGAATCCTTGACTGTGAGACCACAGTAGCCTCATAGCAGGCTTCAGGCCAAGGTATGGCAACATTGATTTCAAGAGAAGAAGGACAGCTTGGATAGAAGACAAAAATTGGCGTTAGCGTTTCAAGACTTTTGGCAGGGATTGTACGCGCTTGTATCAACATGTTGTATTCATAGAGTCAAAAGGTTAATATGTAGCCAATTAAGCCACTTCAATGCTTCAATGCTTAATTAAACAGCTGTACGTAGCTAAGCAACATCTCAGTACCTCGTGAAGATCAAATATAAGATGGAGCTTCATTGTTTTAAAATGTAAATAAAAGCTTTTTCATTGGAAGAGGTCCCGATAGAAGTATTATTGTGTAGTTTTTACTACATTTTGTGGTCTTAGAAATCTCAAGTGTTGTGTTGCAAATAGAAAAAATGGGTTAGTTTTTTGACTTAATTTTAAAAAATGAAATTTACTTTGATCCTCCATGACCATGTTGGGGAAAATTTCCTAAAATGACGTCGTCAGCAACCAAACTTTGAGAATTGTTTTAGATTTTGTATTTTGAGATTCGGTCATCAAACAGCAGTAGGAACAAGTGGACCAATCCGATCTAAAAGAAATATTTAAATGAGAAGTTCTGTACGAAGCTTGCTAAGCCATCGATACTAATAAATGATAGAGTTTCATGAAGGTTATTATATCAGTATTATTTTAGATATTATTATTGTTATAAAGCCTGTTCTATGTGATAAGATTTAAGCATCTTGAGGCAGTTTGAAAGACTGAGATAAGACAAGTTCCAGGTCTTCGTGGTAGGAGCAACTTGCACTTGCGTGGTATTGCATTGGACCTTTGCGGCGCTCACACGTTCTCACACTCTGCCAAGCAATACACGCATGGGCGGGAACAGAAGGCTATTTCTAGGGCAAAATGTAAAAACTGTGTCAGGTGGTTATGATGACAGGGAAACCTGTTGAATACTTCTTAATTTCAAGGATTTCGTGGCAATTCTCGAAGGTTTTGATGTAAAAAATACTCATTGTTGCTTTCCATACATCATTGAATATACCAAAATAGCGGATTACATCGAACATTAACATGGATAAATGCAGAATACTTTTCTCGATAGCGTGCCCGGTGGGTCAACTCCCATTGTCACGTGTAAGCACCCGCATCTTTAAAATCTCTGAGAAAGGGGTTCAATTTCATCCCAAACCAAGGACATAGAAATTGGAAAAAAGTGTTGAAAAAAGCAAAAAGTTTAAGAAAAGGGATTTTTTAGGTCCAATTCATCGTCTTAAAAACAATATGTTCCATGGTTTCAGAGAAAAAGGTTGGATAAAATTTGAGTTAAAAATCAGAGGAAAGGGTCAATTTTCTAGGGCCTCAGCCGTGGGTGCTTACACTTGACAATGGGAGTTGACCCACCGGGATAGTTTGCTGTCTCGATGACGATAGAGGACTACGGAATTGAATATAAAATTGAAAAATATTTTCCATTTTATGCAAAGATTCTTCAGTCGCATTCAAGAATCAAAATTACAGTGCTAATTATGCATTTATGACATTTGCTAAGTATTCTGTGCTTTATTGTTTATTGTAAAAGGTAAAAGAGATCTGAAATATAGGACTTCTTAGACACCATTAGCACGAAGCCATTCCCATACCAAGATCTCTTCAACCATAATCATTACAATCGCCGGCGGCATCACCAAAATCATTATAATAATCACCATTACAATAATACATCACAAAGCGCTTATATCAATATGAACAGCATAAAAGGTAATATAAAAAGACTGCAAAAAAGGTTTTCATGATTACTTCTATATCCTCCACTTATCTGCTGACACTTGCGACTCACTCCTGGTGCCCCGCATGTTCTGATGCCACTACCACCGCCACCTCCTTCAAGCTTTCCTGTCATGACGTCATCTGTTCCTGATACAAACGGTATCTGGCCACCTAGACAATACCCTTTACCAGTAACGTTGAAAGATGCAAACGCTGCTTTTATGATGTTCGTTGAACCAGTGAATTTTTTGCCAAGATTCTCTGGAACTAGCTTGGCAATTTCCCCCTCTAATTTGCCACACAACCCCTGCGCTTCTTTGCATGGTTCGGTTTTCGTTGCCACTTTTACAGCACAATTTGCCACATTCACCCCTGGTATATTGCATGTTTTTTCCACCAAGGCCCGGCATACAGCTCCCATCAGTGGTGCAGGATTAGGCACAACAAAACCAATAGAAATTCCAGCATCAAGACCAATGCCAGCAGCGAATGAGCCTGTCAAGCACCCGGCATTTGTCAGTTGTGTGTTTCCTTCGGCTACAAGGCGGGCAGCTGGGTATATGGTAATCGGTATGCCATTAACTGCTACTGTTATCTCTGCTCCAACTCTAAGGACGCCTTTAAGCCCAACAGCACCTTGTATCGCCAAAGTTTTCTGAATTTGTTTATCGAAGTTATCAGAAAAGGCGACATCAAGTTTGACACCTTTAATTGGATCGAATGTTGCAATTGCCTTTTTGATGCTGACAATGGCATCGTTGTCGTAAGAGAGACTAGCCTGGAAAGTGGCTTCTGTTTTCATTTCCAAACTTAATTCTGCAACGGCTTGTATTTTTAGTTCAATTATGACTGGTACATAACCAATAACAAATGCCTTCATATATAAAATCATTGGTCTACATCTCAGTTTACTTGTTGGGGATTTGCAAACTGAGCATTTCTTTCCAACACAATCAGTCAGGTAGAGTTTTCTACTGTATTTTGTGGTTTTTGATGCTGTTGCTTGGAAAACAACTTGAGCCTTTACTGCAATCCTTCCATATATTGCAAGGTTTATTTTTCCATCTGTAATGTCTGCCTCAACGCTCACTCCACCAATTGGTTTCACTGATCCAGATAAAGTCACATATTCACTCTGGTAGTTATAAGACAATCCAGGATTTGTAAAAGCAAGGCAAGCAGATCCTTGGCCTCCCAATTTGATTTTGCACGGTGTCGAAGGATCTAAGCAGGATGCAAACCCTTTGACAACATCCTTCGAACAACCAATGTATTGATTTTTTGGAGATAAGCAATCAAGAAACTCTACTATTGGTTTGCTTATTTTCTTGGCGAGGTCCGCTGCATGGTCAAATGTTGTCATTCGTCCACATTTCATCTTTGACATTTGATTGAAAATTGCATTGCAGCCATCGGGGCATTTTGAAGGACATCGTGTACAAACGCCACTAGAATAAAAACTTCCACCATTGCACCAAAGACTCCTTGTTTTGTCACAATCAGTATCTTCATTGCAGGCCGCCCCTTCGCGAAATCCATTTCTTGGGGCACATATTGCTTTCGTAGCCGATACCTTTTCGCAGCGGCCACTTTTGCAGTTATTGTTGTCTCCAGAGCCATGGATATTCAAAGGGCAGCTGCCATAATCACTTGTCTTTGACTTGCACTTGCCACGACAGCCAGTTGTAAAAACTCCATTACACCATCCACTTTGACAATTTTCATTTGTTGAACATGCATAGTTCTCTCTCATCTTTCTACCGCAATATCCACATGTGCATTGTCCACTTGCACAACTGTTACCATCGTTCGCTCCTTGGCATCGCTGTCCGTCAGGGGTTTTGGATTTGCACTTGCCGCTGCATCCGATGGTTACAACTCCATTACACCAACCGCTTCCGCAATTGCTGTTTGTCGAACAACTGTAGCCATCAGCCATTTTTCGGCCACAATATCCGCAAATGCAGCTCTTACTTGTGCAACTGTTTGCATCTCCACCTTCCAAACAGCGTCCTCCATCTGCTACCTGAAATGTAAGTAGATGAGACGAAGGTAATTTAGCTTTCAGATTTCAGAAAATGAATAACTTGAGTATGCCATTCTTAGCTGACAGCTTTATGATTTTTAACCATAGTCTCAAATTTCAATCAGTTTACGTTTGCTTTGTACATGTCATGTCATGTCATGTCATGTCATGTCATGTCATGTCATGTCATGTCATGTTATGTCATGTCATGTCATGTCATGTCATGTCATTCATATCTAACAACTGATATCGATGGCTTGCGTCAATTTCAATAGTCTTATTAGAATATGAATTCCCGTGTGCGGGGGTAAAATGCCCATATAAAACTATGTATGATGTTGTCATGTCATGTTGTCATGTCATGTTGTCATGTCATGTAGTCTTGTCCTGTCATGTGGCAGCCTTCATGTATTAAACACTTAAATGGCTATGCTGCCTTCTATAGATGTTTCAAGGCTTTTGCAAATGTTTCAAGTCGAGAAAAGAAAAGTTTGTTCACTGCATTATGACGTTGGATAGATGAGAATACAGTTCAGGCAAAACAGTGCACCAAATAGTTGATCCTTTGAATATAATTACCCCCAAAAAATTGACGTCTTACACGGGTAATTATCAAAAAAGTAAGCAATGACTCAGCAAAGAAGCCACTCAAAAGTGTAATATTAAGATATTTTCCAAACTTAAAATCAACTTCCAAATAGTTCAATCAAGGAAAAAGCTTAGCTACTAATGTGACTCGCAGATTTTAACTGATCTGAGGTTGCAGACGAAAAGCACCACAACGGGTGAGAAATGTTTTTCGTTTAAAGGTGCTCAATTTTGGACTAGCCTCTTAGTTGACTTCTAGACAAGCAGCCTCCCTGACAATCTTCAAAAACTGTTTTTACACTGTATTTAAATCTTTAACATTCAATTAAAATTTTATTTAATTTCATACTACGTTTATTGTAATTAAGAGTGTTTTTAATAAGAATTAAAGTCAAGTAGATGGAGGGCCCCTTGAAAATAAACTTCTACTTTAAATGAAAGGAAATGACGTTTTTGAATTTTGAACAGATTAATAGATTGGATTCATTGCTTGGGAGCCATATGTTTACTTAGTTCATGCATTTTAGGACACCTCCGACATTGCTTCAAGAAACAGGACTTGAGTGTTACTTGAAAGTTTTATAAGAATAATAATATATTGCTGAGCCTCAAAGCTCTCAAATTTTGTTAGTTAATGTGTTCTCAATTTTAAGAATTCAAATTTTAGAAACTATATGATATTTGAATGAACTGACAACAATAGTTCCTTATCGGGATTTTTTTTTTCTATCAATGTCAAATTTTAAGAACACAAAATGGTTACATTTTACTGTGCTATCCAAAGCAGGGATAGACACAAGGTCAACTGGTCCCCATTTCGGAAGGCACTTACAATTCTATTACTCAAGCAAAAAAGAAAAAGAAAAAAATACAGAGTATAACCAAGGTAGCTTTGTACCAAATAATGCAAAAAAGCCTAAAAACTTTTATGAAATCCAATCAGGTTGATATCTTACAAGGCTTAATAGATTATTTGGCACCAAGCTACCTGACACAAACTAACAATGGTAGGGGGAGGGGTCGCTGCTGTTTACTTTCTCAGTATTCGATCAAAGCGCTTTGTTGCATTGATGAACGAAATTGTTGCTTCTATGATGATGCTTTTTTAACTAAATTTAGATTTATACTCCCAAATAGAAGCAAACTGCACAGTGTATCTGGATTCAATTTGCTTATGTCTAAACAAAGGATGTTAAGCTAGCGAAAGACATCTCTATGCATCAAATCAAACTGGTGGCAGTACAGCAGAAAGTGCTTGTTATCCTCAATGTCTTTCCCACACATACAAGTTGGGCTACTCAGGAGCGGATCCATACCGGGTTTAAAGTTTGTTGAAAGGGAACGATCTGAAACAACGCAGACTTGACGCTGATTATATCCCACTAATTTCTCACACTTCATATAGTGAATAAGGCTGTGACCACACGAAGAAGGGCACTTCCTAAGGACAAAGGGCGTCACCAAAACGGGAAAAAGGCGTGGTTCAAAAAATTTTCAGATCCCAAAAACCCGGTCACCATACTTTCTGGATCCGCGCCTGCTACTACAATCAAAGTTGTGTCGAAATCTGTGCTCATTCAGTGCGCTGAAGTTCACACGCAACATTATCAGCTTTTTTATCCCTTCTATATCAAAGACATCATAAACAGTTTTTTTAGGTGGTCTTATAATTGAAAGTAGTTTCTGTTTAAACTCGGATATGGATTGTGAATTTTTGATGTCATGATCTAGCAGATTCCATTCATGAAGAACATTTTGGAAGTATGTATGCGAGAAACGAATAGTTCTGGCAACATTCTGATCGTATGCGCGGGAATTTCTTAAGTTGTAAAATTGTCCGCGTTCAGGTGGTATTTCAGCGAAGAGGTACCAAGGTGAACCTGTTTTCCGTAGGTTGTAAAAATGACATAGGCGTCTGTACCACCTTCTGTGATATAGATCTTCCCAACCTAGTTCATCGTACAGTTTTTGCCTATTTGTACCTCTCCATGCTCCAGTTACGGCTAATGCAGCATGATACTGGGTTTGTTCGAGTCGTTTTGTGACATTCAGTATCATTTCAGGATTATACTTATGGTAGATAATATCACCATAGTCAAGGTGGGGTCTTACATAAAGCTTGTAAACTTGATCAAGCACATTTCTAGAGACATAATTAGAGATATACCTAATTATTCCAATCCCTCTCCTCGCTTTGAGGATAGCCTCTCTGATATGGCTTTGAAAACTTAGCTTGGAGTCAAGGACAATTCCGATGTGTCTGTGTTCCGTTTTTCTATCAATATCATCAGTTCCTAGTGTTAAGGGATCATGCAAGGGTTTATCCCTTTTGATCGAAAAAATCACTTCCTCTGTTTTGTCCGCATTGAAGTGCATTTTCCATTGCCACGAGCACAAGCGCAATAGCTCAAGATCCCTATTTAGTTCCTCAGTACTTCTATCATTCCGAACAACGGAGAAGATTGAAGTGTCGTCAGCAAAAAGCTTGATATCACAGCGAACATTGTCAACAATGTCATTAATGTAAACCAGGAAAAACAGTGGCCCTAGAACAGAGCCTTGTGGGACCCCGGCAGATACAGTAGCCCACCTTGAGCATTTCCCATTCAACAAGACGCGTTGCTGACGATCAGTTAAGAAGTTGCGGATTAAGATCAATAGATCCCCAGATACACCACAACACTTGAGCTTATAAAGTAACCCCTCATGCCAAACTCTATCAAATGCTCTCGACAGGTCTAGAAAGACTGCTCGTGTTTCTTTGGAGGGAATTTCTTCAAAAGCACTGTAAATTTTGTGAGTGATGGATAAGAGTTGGTTAATCGCTGAATCACCAGGTCGAAAACCAGATTGATGTTGTGTTATTAAACCATGGTCACAAAGATGACAATTAAGTACGTCAAAGATGATCTTTTCGAAGATCTTTCCAAAAACTGGCAGTAGAGAGATTGGCCGATAATTCTGCTTGCTCTGCCTACTTTCCTTTTTATGGACTGGGATGATGTTTGCTTTCTTCCACATGGTTGGGTAGATTCCTGTTGCAAGGCATTTTTCAAAAATCAAGCACAGTGGCTCGATGATGGAAGTATCGCAGATCTTGATCATTGAAATTGATATGTCATCACAACCATGAGCCTTCGTGGTGTCCAGTGCACGAATTAATTTGGTTAATTTTTCCCTATCTATGTCAAGACTTTGCAGAAGAGCGTTGCACGTTGGTTGATGGTTTTGAAGAGTGCTGCTGTTCACGATAGTGGAACACTGTTGAACAAAATGCTCATTTAAGATGTCTGCTTTCGTTTGCACATTTGTCACAAATATTCCATTTTCAAGTAACGGAGGGATATTAAAGGTCTTTTTCTTATTTATCAATCTGTTTAAAATCGCCCAGTAAGCCTTTATACCTTGGGCAGGATCAGACAGCTTACGACCCATGGTTGAAAAGTAGTTTTCTTTGGCCTTGGTGATCAATCTGGAAGTTTCATTTCGGACTTCCTTCACTAGATTCCAGTCCTCCAACCTTCGGCCGCGATCTTTGTATTTTTTAAAGACTCTATGCTTGCGTTTTATAGCAGTTTTTAATTCAGGAGTAATCCATGGTGGATCTTTGTCGTTCCACTTTATGACTTTGTTGGGAATGTTTGCAGATAGAATTGCAAAATGGTGGCAGTGAACAATTTCGTCATTTCATTCAAACCAAGGCCCGCAAATCTTGATTGCCAATCAATGTCGCTTATGAACTCTCTAATCATCGGGGTATTGGCCTTCGAATAATCCCATATCGTCCTTTTATACGGAGGTGGGTGGTGTATTGAAATGTTCAGCTTACCATAGACTATTTGGTGTTGGCAGTGATCATCAAGGGAAGAATGGACTCCCGATTCTACAAATATGTTAGGTTGGTCAGTGATGATAAGATCTATACAGGACATACATTCTCCCCTCATGTTAGTTGGCTCATCAATAAGCTGATATAAGTTATTTGTTTCAAGTAGCTCATCTGAAGCAGTTCCCTCCGGATTCTCAATATCTCCTCCCCCCCCCCCTCCACCATTGTGAAGATCGACAATTGAAGTCACCAGTCACTATAATCGAATAAGTTTTGAGTTATAGTTTGTTTTGAATTGTTCATTGTTTTGACTGGGACTGCGATAAATTGCTACAAACAGTAACTTTGGACGCAAGAAATTTATTTCAGCGACAACCGCTCCCTGTAAAATTTCATAATTATTTCTTCTCTTAATTGGGAGTCCCTCACGAAAATATATACGCAATCCGCCAGTTTTGGTATTGCTAGGATGATCACTCCGGAAAATTTCCCTACTAAAACCTTGAATGAAAATGTCCTCATTTTTAACTGATTGATCCAACATAGTCTCAGATAGCGCCATGATATCGAAAAGATGAACGGAGTTGTATACCTCCATCAAGGGGATTTTGATGCTTTCTCTAGCACATATACTATTTAAGTTCCAATGAAAAAACCTTAAACAGTTTTCAGTTTGAGGTCCGGGATTAGATTCTGTGTCTCCAGCAAGAAAAAGAAGAGCTCTCATATGTAAATTTACGACCAGGTATCCACAAAACTTACTTATTAATAAGGCAAACAATTAGTGATGGAAAACACCAAAATTTTTCTTTGATTAGCTGAACACTTCACGAGGAGATGTGCGTTGGTTTTGAGTAAGTCAAACAGAAAGGAAATTAGAAAAAATCCTGTGGCAAGGACATACGACGTCGAGTTGACAAAGTTCCGGATGGGATCGTGTAGTTCCGACTTGACCAAAAAAACATAAGCCCGGGGGATATCAACACCATTTACTGCTAAAAAGGAACACAATGAGGTACAAAGGACGGAACAAGGCAATGTCATAACTGAAATAAAGATGAATAGGTACAAGTAGGCAACACAATAACATGCAGAGGATAAAAGTTCAAAAACAGGCAAGTGCTTTTGAGCATGTAATTTGAAGCAGTACCTGTAACGCACAATTCCTGCACGCCATTCATTAATTCCTACGGGCATTTGCTGCAGGAGAGATCTCTTTGGCCATGCTTTGTTTGGATAACAATTAAATTTATTAGCCCATTGATAAACAGAGAAACCGTCAATAATTGTTGTTGAGCAGCGATCGAGATAAAGTGAAAAACAAGATGATACGAAAACAAAAACAATAAAATAAAACAAGTATTTAGCTAAAGGGCAATACAAAAGTAAAAAACGCATTATCCTAAGGGGCCAATGGGAAAACTGTAGACTCTTGATAGCTGGGAAAGTGCCGGAAATGCATTCCTTTTAATGAATATCATAGTTATTCACTGTGAATTATTTTGTTCAACATTGATGGAAAAAAGTTAACTTCTTTCCAGCACAAACCTCAAGTGATCGTGTCACAACAATGCTGAAAAAGATATTTTCCATAGAAGTACTATTACTGTTTTTCGATTTACCACTACTCTAATTGAAGGGGAAAAACCCATGGGGATAGACGACCTGAAACCCAAAATGGAACCGGACTACTGAAAATACGCAAAGTCGAAATGTTCAATAATATTAAGAGATACTTATGCGTCCAATAGTTGTCTGAACTGGTCTTCAGAGTGAAAGAAACTGTATTTCTCCCCAATTTTTGCACGTAGCCTACAATTAATGTCTGCAAATGCATAACCGTATTTCTCTGGATGAGCCCTCAAAATCGAGTTTGCTAAATCAGCAGGTCTAACCTTATCTTAGTGAGGTCCAGGTGAATCTTCACTTTCTCGGCTTTTTTACGTGCTCTATACACTTCAGATATGTGCCTCCATTTGGTTAAACGCACTATCATTTGCTGCCTGGTTTCCCCTTCTACGGTTTTATAAGGTCCAATGCGATGGGCTTTATCTATGACAGTATCAGGCACGTTCACACCTATCACATCAAAAACTTCCTTCACCTTCTCTAGGCACTGATCAGCCGTTTCATGACCGCCATCCTTGGGCAGATCTATCCTGTCGATTCGGAGACACAATCTTCTCGAATACTGTTCCTGACTTTCATGAACTATTTGCAACTGTCGCACACGACTTTCCAACATGGCTTCGCGTGCTTTGAGGACGTCGATTTTCTCGCCTTGTTCTGCAACTCGGGAATTTAGCTGGTCAATTTTGTCGCATTGCTCTTCTACTCGCTTAAGTAACGTCGATACATCATTTTTCATGTCTGTTACATCTTCCTTCGTAGCTAAGCGCTTCAGCAGTTGATCAAATCGACTGTCTAAGTATTTTACGAAATCATCCGAAAGCTCCATCATCGCTGCCTTTCCAGCACGCGTTTTAGTCATATCACACACCAACACAAAAATCCAGCAAGATAAATTCAGATTTTCTATTTGACTTCTATTTAAACACTTACTTATCTATTAATATTTGTTACAAGTTACTCATTCATCCACTTTCAGTTCAGCATTTTCCCACCAAAAGAGCGTTTTCGCGAAGCTGCGGGGAACGTGACCGCTCGATCCGACACCATAACCCAAGTTTTCGTCAATCCAAGGTGCCCTGTCAGTCAACCCCCGCCCTAGAGATTTTGGGAGCAAGTTATCAATGGCTTAACAACCTTAGACATTCTCCCATGGACTATCAAGCTACATTAGATAACATAACAACAGGCTTAGCTTACCAATGAACGGCATGTTCCTGATTTCCAAAATGTGCCACCATCACAAAATCCTGATGCACAATCTAAGTTTTTCTTACATCCTTCAATGACCAGAACGGTGAAAAAAGCAATGAGGATATACAGAAATCCGCTAGACACTTCCATAATTCAAGAATCACTTGCATTTACCTGGCGATTGTCTTGTCTGCACTCGATGCAAAGTTCTTCAAAACGCACAAGCAGATATCAAATTCGGTTTCCTCGTATTCTCTTGCTTATCATGCAACTACAACAAATGCTGGTACGCTGTAAGGCACAGGGAAACTACCATAATCTGACACCCTTCATTGTTAAGTGATAAAATACATATTTGCTTCAATTGCAGCACTAACTAAATCTATTCAAGTATGACTATAAGACTAGCTACTTATTGAACCATAATCATAACCATAATCCCGATTTGTGTGTAGAGGTTGGAGATTTGAATTTGGAGCTTAATTGTTGCAGCCCTTATCCCGTTTACACCGAATTATTCAGCACTAGAATCACATTTTTCTCAAGAATAAGGCATACAATTGTTCTAAATGACTAGCGTAGCCTTGGGGGATGGGGAGGAGGCTTACTGCCTCTTTATGGCAAAACGTTTGGTTTCTGGGATAAGCACAAATCTCTGAGGTCCTAAATGTCTTAAAATGTTCCTAGTGGCATTCCACATGATCCATTACGTTACACGTCTTGCTTCATTACCTCTTTCTCTCTCCCCCCCCCCCTGCAACGGATTCACCCTGTCTACGCCACTGTTATTAATGTGTCATTTCTGTAATGAAAATATGCAACATTGCCTTAAGGGCGTAAAATACATGAAGCTAGACTTAGAGAGGGATTTATTTTGGCTAACAATTAATAATGATATTGATGGTAAATGAGGAGAAATATGCACGCTTAAATGACTTCACGCGGGGGACCTTATGCTCTTGCGGGACAAGAACCAGTATTGACTGTTGTGTCGGAGAGTATCAAGATATATCATAAAAGTGCATGGACAAATTAATAAAAAGACAAACGGTTTTAGGGAGGATTGTTAAGCCAAATAAATTTTTTAGATAGGCGTATCGTGAGAATTGTGATACAAGCATGGAAAATTGTAGAAAGAGACAGTTTGATAAAACAGATTTAGATAGGGTGCGAACCCCAACTGAAAAATCATTGCTTATGCAATTTTTTATAACTCGGCATTCTAGTTTTTGTTTTGGTGTTTCGTTCTAGTAGGAATCAGCATTCTAGTTATTTTGGGTGTTCAATTCCAATGATCTAAAAGTCAATCTTAAAGAATTTTCTTAGAGTCCCTTTCCCCCAGCTAACATGCCACTATGAAGGAGTGGTGTGTATTGATCCTTTAGATATCAATACCAAAGGCATTGAAGTTTGATTTTATAAGAAAGTTATTCTTTTATTAGTCTTCTTAAATGTACTCTCGATCTACCCTGACCTGTTCTTGATAATTTGGCACATCTCTTTCCTATAGATTGTGTGATGTCACAATCTCTCAATTTTTTCATGTCTCTTTGAATTACCTTTCATGGAGATGGCTGCTCCGTGATACATGTATCACTTTCATGAGCAAAAAAGGTTTTCATAGGCTGCTCGCTGACTAAACTTTGCCACTTTTAAGGGATGTTGGATAAAGCCTGATGGATTCACAGCCCAAGTTTGCTTGCTTCTTAATACACATTTTATGCGAAGTAAACCGCCTCATTCTTCAAACTTTCTTGGCAATCCTTGGACTTCAGCGCTGAGAGTAATTATTTTTTAAAGTACTTTTAATGCTTTAAAGTACCGATTTCTCACCAACTCTGAACTCTTTGTTATAAGAGCCAGTAAAATATTGAGCTTCAAGCTAGTTTTTGTTAATTTTCCAAGATTTCAGGCTGAATTTAAAGATGAAAGCAACGACAAGCCACATTTGATAGATAAATAAGACGAGTCAAGAAATTGACATTTCTTTTATATTTTATTTCAATTCGACACATCCATATAAACAGGCCAGTGAAGACTTAATCAGTTAACATATTCAGGTTTACGACTTGTTCAGTTACGGCATGTTCAGAACGTTTCGGGGCGAGCTTCTCCCATCCTCAGCTAATGACGGGAAAATTAGAAAAAAATATATGTTTTTTAGTAATTTATTAAACCTGCTTCTCCTATATATTTATGCCCTAATTTTTCTATCAAATATGGCTCGTCCTGGCTTTCATCCTTAAATTCATATTAAAGCTGCGTTTTCCATCTGATGTCTCATTTTCAGGCTGAATTGTTCTTAATTTGTTCTTATACAATTCGATTGTAGGATATTTAGGCATTTGACAATATGCAACATTTTTTTAATATTCATCATCAAATCTTACAAAAACGAATTACTTGCCAGGAACTACTATACCATACTGGCAAGAACGATACCAGGCGGAGCAAAAAATCATGACTACCCCCTGGCATTTAACATAAATCTAAACACAACTACTTAAGCAACCTACAAAAAAACTACCACTGCAACATTCGGTGTTTGTGAAACATATTTTTCTTTAATAACATTAGCAGAAGATGATAGATACAGGTATCCTTAAGACACTAAACTTATTTTTGTATAACAACAATTTTGTATTAGAAAACGATCCTCCATTTTTTAGGAATTAAAAGAAAGTACTGTTTTAAAGATTTATGTTGATTTCTGTTTTTAAGATGCCACCACAGTTCTATTAAAGACATGGAGAATGTCAATTGCAATTGATTTAAATCTGAAACTTTTTAAGCTCTACCACTGAAAAATTCCTATTAAGGTACCTTAAATGCCTTGTTTCACCTGGCAAGCGACGAAATACAATGTTTCAATACAGTAAGCTAATTGGCTGTTAGACAGTAAATTGTGTAATAAAATGCAATTAAAAAATGTCTTAGGTTTGAAAAACGCAGTTTACAGAGTTTTAAGTTTTTATGTGCCGTGCACTATTTTCTTATAAACCAATATCCCACCATAAACGTGTTGCCAGAGTTCTGTCAATCCAATTCAATTAATTGTGTCAATTCAATTCACCCTGTCGCTGGGTCTCTGGTTTGTTGAGATAAACCACTGCGGTACTTCACTTGAGAGAACGAGGAAACACACTTTCTAAGTACTGCTTTGAACGCTTGACAATGTAACTTAATAAGAAGGATGATTGGTACAGAATTTGAGATGAGCTGAAAAAATCGAAGCGTCGTGATTTTCTCCATCAACTGATACGTGTATGCTTTCAACGTGGATAACCTGGCCTAAGGGATACAAAGATTCATGTGTAAACATTAAACATCATCACTTATAAAAAATGCATTTTAGATGACGACGTGGCTTTTTGCTCTTGCAAAAGACCAACATTATTTTTACAATGAATTTTCGAAGAGGAAAGGCTATTGCATGTTTTGTTTTTATTATTTTTACAATGGCGTTTTTGCTTATGAAAAGACGACAGAGGTTAGAGGGTACGTATCATCACATGCTTTGCAATGACGTCTGTTTACCCGGCTTTGCAACAGCCGTTTCAATATACTGTTTAAATTTTAAAAACGGTTTACATAGCTTTTATAGTTAATCGATCAAAGATGTTTAACTGAGCTTGATTTTGTTTTTCTTCGTTTATATCGCATTACTATTTCTACCCGACAAATTTTGAAAAATTAATACCTCGAAAGTAAAAGACGCTCAATTTCATCAAAGTTTTGACGGGAGTTATTTGAAGTGTCAGTAACCAATTGCAAAGTAAATTTTATTTCTTTATAATATTCCCAAAGAAATACTCAGTGTTTATGTAGGATTAA
The DNA here is from genome assembly GCA_964019065.1 of Catostylus mosaicus. Taxonomy (NCBI): domain Eukaryota; kingdom Metazoa; phylum Cnidaria; class Scyphozoa; order Rhizostomeae; family Catostylidae; genus Catostylus; species Catostylus mosaicus. The sequence continues at coordinate 4,314,279 of OZ025186.1, forward strand.
TTTGCTACCAAATTTTTTGCCCCTAGGCCTCCTTTCACTTTGGCCCTGAACCAAGCACTTTTTCTTGCATATTTCAAGAGGTTATAAATAGAGTGGTGATTTTTTGAGTTGCAATGACAGATATTTAACAGTGCCCAAATCTATGAATGGGGATGCAGATGTTTGAAAATAAATATATCACCTGTATTGTGGTTATTGTGATGAATACCTCCTTTTTGGCATTTTTATAAAGTGGGGTCATTCCTATAAATTCTGATGTATTTTTGCCAGGATTTAAGTGCTACTTGTAGAACACAATCAGCATTTGCTAATTTTAATATTTAATCTAGCTTTTAGAATTGTCATTTTTGTGTAGCAGAATTGAGATTAAATGAAAATGACACTTACTTAAATGATAGATATAAGGTAGGGCATGGGGGAAGGCAAAGTCCCATCAAGTCAGCATCTTCATTGATTAAATTTAGTTGTAGCAATGTCTAACCAAAGTTTACTCTGATGCTATTTAAAATAATTCCAAGTTTATCAGAATGACTAGAAATCCATGGAAAAACATTATTCTCTACTCCTAAATACCCTGCAAAATTGCAGGGTGAAAATCAAAAATAATGTCTCGGTATTCCACAAGAATCTTTTCCAAGTAAATTGTCCAAACAATGTGGCAATCTGGAAGCACATTTGTGGTTCATTGTTAATTTTCTTGCCTGAAATGAAATGTGATTGTTAGTTTACATTGCTTTAATATAAATTTTGTAGGATACCTGACATCAAAGAGGAGACTAGAGAATCTACAGCCTGTTTTGGATGCAAAAGTTGATGAGCTTAGGAGAAAACTAAGTGATGTTGAATATATTAGTAGTTCTATTTCACAGGAGCTTGCTTCCTTGAACACTGCTGTGCAGAAAATTATGCCTGCAAATAAAACACAGACTGCTCTGTCATTACCCAGTATCTATACGTTCCTGCCACATCTGGTCACTCAACCTCATGGACTTAACCCAAAAATACGTGTTGCAGCAAAGAAAGGGCGAAAAGGTCAGTTGATGTATAATTTAACTTGATATCATATATTTGAAGGCAAAAATGGCATAGAGTTATATCCCTATGTATGATTAACTCTGAGTTTTTGCCCCCCCCCCCCACCTCCTTTTGAACTGTCAGTGGCACATTTTATCTTTATGGAGTATCAGTTTTTTTTGAAGAACAATTTTTTTGACTTTTTGGCTTTTGGTAGAGTTTTACAGATGCACAAATCTATTTGTTGGATTTAATGTTGAAGCAGGCTGTTTGCAAACAGTGCTGTCTTACTTGGGGTTTATTAACTACCCAGTGTTATCTACAGTTTCTCGTTTACAATGTGGTGGTCCATTTTATGGCATCTCCACCACTCTCACACCAGATGTCAAGTTAATACTATCACTATCCTTATCTGTAAAAGTTAAAAGACTAACTTTATTGCAAAAGAAATATTTAGTAGTTTTCTTTAACAAGAGTAACAGAATTAGGCAATGTTATTGGGTTGCTGGCATTTAAGCGAAAGCATTGGTAGATAGGATTGAAAGGATAAATAATATGTAATTCAATTTTCTCCTTCTATTTGACGGGTACCAGCACATTGTCATTGTTGGAATTACAATTGAAGAATTCATTATTGAATTCTACGGGACAGCAAGTCTAAATAGTTTTAACTTTATCGTTAAATCTCTAGAACTACCCTAGATATAAGCCACTCGATAACGTAGACAGATTTAGAGTGTACTAAAAGATACATCAAATTTCCCATGTTCATTATCTCATTGACATGGCTTGTAGAGTTTGTACGCTTCTTTGTGTTTTAGATTTCGCGTATTGAAAGCGGTGTTTGAATACCTGCTGATTGAAGTAGCTTGTATTGCTTAAAAGCTGTTCATTCATTCATTTATTAAAACCGCTTTCCAGTTCAGCCACCCGATCTCCGCGATGTTTTTAGGCTTGCCCCGGATGGCCAAAAAGGACCATGAATCAGCAGGCGCTCATATGAGAAATTTTTGCAAGGGGAGGAGGAAAACAAGAAATAAACAATATTACAAGACTGTGTTCAAAAGCGCGATTTATCGTAAAAGTTCTATTAACCCCCCTCCCCCATTTAAAAATCTGGCTTGGATTCAGGGACCGCGCAGCAGTCTAAAAGTGGAGGGGCTGATCGAGCCGCAGTGGTGGTCCGAGGGACCCTCGGAAAATTCATTTAGACCACGCCCCTTAGATGGTTGGAAAACGCCCCTTTCAAAAAAGATTATGCTTCTTTACGTCCTTGTTTATATGCAACAGTTCGGTGCAGAAAATATTTCAGTTGAAAATGCCATATTTGTAATAGCTTTTAGGATTATCTTTGAAAAAGTGGGGGGCTATAGCCCCAGCTAGCCCAATGGCTGCGCGGTGCCTGCTTGGATTGCATCCCATCTTAATTAAACCACCTGTTAACCCTCGAGAATACTGATTTGGTTTCCGTTCAGGAATCCAAGAAGAAGATGTGTGTCTAGAAGATGTCGCAGACCTGTCAATTGACCCCGGTGGTTCTGATGAAGATTAGGATGTTATAATTGACTTGAATCTTTATAAAAACTAGACAAAAATAACTTATTTTGTAGCATTTGGTAGCTGCTTGCTAGCTATTTTTCATATGGTGTGGATCAGTATACACACATAGAACAGTCTTGTATCCTAAATTGCGAATTTTTATGACAAGCCCCCCCCTCTAATAACCACCTTGGGCGTGATATATCATTTACGATGCATTGGTTCTTATTTGAAATTGTGAACAAAAATTGAGATTTGTGAATTATTTTGTTGGAAGCATGGAAGCGCGTCATTTCATGATTGGACACACTCTTGTAGGGCGACGGCACTTTTATGCAGCAAAACATAATTTTTTTTTCTGAGTAAAAATTGAAAAAGGGGAGATTTTGCAGAATCATATCTTTTAGCGGCCTTTTTAGATCAACAAGAAGCCGTTACTTTTGTGGGGACGAGAGCTCCATGGGAGTATAGGATTATTGTTCTTTCAACTAATTTTGATTAACGTTGATGTTGACGATATTTGATAAGAAATGAAAGAAACTAAGTGTCACTGCTAGTGTATTCTCAACAATTAAGGCATGTCTCAAACTTAAATGACTGTCATGTTCTGGAGGGCATTAATCTCAGTTTGAGTACCCTGCAAAATACAAATTTAAATAATTACGCAGTGCATTATTTTAATCTAAGCGTTAATGTCCATTGTTTCTTTGATTAATTATATTTTTTTTCGTTCTTTAGTTACATTGGCATTCGGTATACCTTCAGTAAATAGAGAAAGGCAATCTTATTTATCTGGTACCCTTAGATCTTTACTACAAGGTCTTACTGAAGAAGATAAAGCCGAAGTAGTTTTGATTGTTTTTATTGGTGATGTAAGTACATTTACCATTCTTGATTCTCGTGAATTGGATGCTTTTTAGCAGATGCTTTGGCCCATCTATTGTAAGGCTAGTTCAAATCGTGTTAACAGACTCTGACAAGTTAATATCTCAGTTATATAAAGGTTTTCACAAAACATCACACAAACCCGCGCCTCAGCAGAAAATTCATCGCCCCCAAAAAAGCTGTTGAATGTATTTGTAACCTGAAAGTTTTCTGGCCACGACTTTGGACATTTTTATCGAGACTTAATATTACAGAAAAAAGTTGAAAAGGGCTATGACTTGCAAAATAGTAATTTTTGCATCGCTGAAAGGAATATTCCAATATTGCTTGTCTGCTCTAGAAAAATTTTTAGAGCTCCAAACAGTTTTGAGCATTATTGAGGCATCAGTCAACGATACTAAATTATTCCAAACATTTATTGGTTACATATTTACCACACTTGTAAGAACTATAAAAATATTATAAGAACTCTTGTCTTCGAATAAAACCTCTTCATTTGTCGACCAAATATTTCCCTCAAACTATGTAGGTTACTGGGGATTTTACATCTCTTCTCAGAGGCAGCGTCCGGGGAGTTGGGTTTCGTAATTCCGAATAATTGGTGGATTTTACCCTCTGATTCATTGGGTATTTTTGTCAGGTAATCATTAAAGTACTGCCGTGAGTTGCATTGGTTGTGATCCTACGCAATTATAAACTGTACCTGTTTAGATGCGAATTTTTTTGTTCGGAGACAATCAATGTTTTTTTGGCACAAACTGGACCATGCACTTTTGTAGGGCCATTTGTATCAACAATCGCCCGACAGAAAGTTCCATCTCTAAAAAGCAGGAAAGTGCGGAAAATGAACGGATAAATCAAGGCACATTTTTAATGAGTGTTTTCTTTGTCAAGGCACGAAACACACCAAATAACGCCCTGCTTTTCCCAGTTTGGTTTAATAGTTTGTAGGATTGCTTTTTGGGGCAAAGCAAATTAGTGCATGTAGTTAACTCTCCAATTAAGGGAACTGTTGTGTTCCAGATACTACGACAGAGGAAATTGAAAGTAGGATCTCCATATCCGGGTTTGTCGTGGACGTGGGCAGAATGTCTCTTCGGGAAAACTTTATACAAAACTTTGGCACGTCTCTAAATAACAAAAATCTTATGTGCCTTGAAATTGGACAGCACTGGATAGAACAACAATTTCCATCTATCTGCCTGCCTGTCTGCCTGCCCTGCCTGTCCGTCTATCTGCCTGCCTGCTTATCTATCGAATACTTTGCAGATACAATAGAATCGATATGAGACACAATGGGTTTAAGTATTCCTTCTCTTCACCAGACATTGTCTACTGCTGAAAGACGAGTGGAAGAACTAAAGGCAACGTTTCCTGATGCCATTGAAGAAGGAGTATTAGAAATCATCGTTCCACATCCGGACTTTTACCCGGACATGTCTAACCTACCATTAACATTTAATGACCCACCTGAAAGGGTTCGTTGGAGAACGAAGCAGAATCTCGACTATTCTTATTTAATGATGTATGCACAAAGTAAAGCGAGATTTTATTGCCAATTGGAAGACGATATCGTTGCAACCATGGCATACGCTAGTACTATTCAGACGTTTGCTTTACAACAGGAGACGAATGAATGGTTTATGCTCGAGTTCTCATCTCTTGGTTTTATAGGTAAATATATTCATTATATCTTATATATTTGATATAGGTTCACATATATTTTTCATACATTTAATATAGTTTATAGGTTAATATATTGATATGTCGGTATTTGATTAAATATATTTGATTAAATACAAGAAAAAAACTTCTTTTTGCTGCAACACGTTTTATTTTAAAAGAATATTGTAAGATATGATTGCAGTGTTCGATCCCGCCTAGCTGCCACGTGGTTCAATTTGGAACACTATAAATTTCAATCATATGGATTTTAAATTTCTAAAAGGAATTTATTTCTCCCTGTAGGTAAACTCTTCAAATCTTCAGATTTGCCGAATATGGTTAATTTTTTCTTAACATTCTACAAGGACAAGCCAGTAGACTGGCTGCTAGACCACATTTTATGGGTCAAAGTTTGCAACCCCGAAAAAGATGGCAAACATTGTAATTTACAAAAACAAAGATTAAAAATTAGATTTAAGCCTTCACTGTTTCAACATGTTGGTAAATTGTCATCACTCAAAGGGAAGAGGCAGTCTTTGGTGGTAAGTGCAATTCTACTGCTTTGGTATCTATTTATGATTTTGCGCCTCCTTAATGACGCCGCTGTGGGGCGTAGAGCAGTGTCCCTTGGCGATAAGTGCTGTTGTTCGATGACACCATAGCTGAGATGGCCGCAGAAGCGACTCGTTGATTCGTGCCAGAACTGATCCCGTGTCAACTTGTCAAGAAATACCTAGATGGATTTGGAAGAGGTGCATTGATAATGTCTTGTTTCACCACTAACCTTAAGGAATCACGTAAGATATGAGCCAATCTAGCAGTGCGTCCCTACCTTGAGTCCGTTCGCAATCGTTCCAATAACCAGCAAGCGATGAAATGGGAAAGTGGTTAAATTTTATAGGAACAGTGTCTAATCACAATTCCTAACTCATGGGGTTTTACAAGAAGCATGTTACTCTTTTTGGTCTCTCGAAATCAGTTATATAAATATTGAAAGTTTTTTGTATGAAGAGGGTCGATTGTTTTTTCTGGTGAATGTTTTCTATTGGTTTTTTATGGAGATTATATACGATACTTCCCAACCCTAAGCAGATAATAACACCAGTTAAAATGACAATTCTCTCCCGTCCAGTAGCTAAACTTTAAACAGATAGTTCTATTTGTCGGAGTAGTGTTATTTTAATTTACCCTACTGTTTGAAATTGGAAGCAGGAGGGATTTTATGGACTTTTTACTTGTTGCTACTTTATATAGATGAGGGAGAATTATATCTGTTTCTGTACAATTATCGATGCATAGAATAGTTGTAATTTAAACTGAAAATTCCATTACAGCTGCTAACTAAATTTATCTTATCTTGTGTGTTTATTGTTAAGAGTCATGTAAAACTGCAGAAGTGTAGATAACTATCTAAACATCTGGTCTATTTATCTAGAATGAAGCTAAAAATCTTGTGATTGGCGGTTTTAAGAGTAAATTATAACATAATGTGTGTGAGAAAGTTTGCGTCATTCCTTTTGAATCAGTTAGCATAAGCAGTGCCGTTTTTAGGTCATTTTTTAAAAACACATATGAGTTTGTCTTGAATGTCACGGTATGCTATAACTCTACCAACTGTTATTACAATTTGACCCGTGAAACCATTTTTTTTGTCACAGCTGACCCTTAGAAACCTGAAACTCGCTCTATCTATTTTGGTTCTATAAAAAAAATGCGCATCTAGGCAAAACGTGTCACTTAACCTACCTGAGATTAAGTTTCAACGAAGCCAATCTCTTCACAATGATTGAATCATCCATTTAACGTTGATTATTTGTTTAAATAGGCTGTTTCATGTCCAACTACTAAAGCCTGTCATCATATTTTTCTGCATGGCAAAGAATAGTCGAAAAGGTCCGCCTGATACACTGACCCTGACACATATAATAATTTATTGCCCTATTTCTATCATATATTTCAGAATTCATAACATCTTATTTGAAAAATGTTTATTCGTACATTCATTGCCATAATCATGATGATGATAAGCCTTAATTGGCTGCAAAGTCATAAAACAAGGCATTGGATTTGAAACGTGTTGTCTGGAAGTAGCGCTTTAATGTTCTCCGACAGCCAGTCTCATCGCTATCAGCCGTGCTTTTGCTTTGTTTCTCTAATTCTGTCTTTGGTTATCGGGCTGTCAGGTCCAGCCCCCGCTTTATCAATGATTGGCCTTTCTGGACCTTGTCTCATGTTTTGGATCTCGGATATACAGGCAGACCCTTAAGAGGAAGCATTCCGTATTTGTTTTGTTATTTGATGGATTATCTTTTCTTGTTTTTGTAGGACAAAGACTTCAAGAAGCAACCGTTGTTTCAAGCTCATTTAAATCCTAAAGCAATTGTTAAAACATCTTTTGAAACTTACCAACGATTTACTGCTGAAGCTGGCTATTTAGGCCACACATTCTTTTGGGGGCTGACGCCTCATGCTGGTGACGTCATTAGATTTTGTTTTCAAAAACCAACCAGTGTAGAAAGGTGAGCTGTTTAATTTTATCAAGGTTATTCAAATAATCACATCAAAAAGTTTATTTTAGAAATTAGTTACTTTTGCCATAGCATTGCAAATCACCACGAATGATAAATTTTGTTTCAATTTTTCGGCAGTTGACTGAAATGCAGGTAACTGATTGCCTCCAATGCCTCTTTTGCCTACTAGATTACTTCACTAGGCAGGCAGTTGTCTTCTCAATCCATTGTATATTCCTCCTGTTTCACCGGTTAATCTAAGAGAAATTACAAGACAAGAAGCTCTAAGATACCAAGCTAGTTTCTTAAGAGATTTAACTGAAAACTTGTTCCATCGATTGGAGTCATTATCAGTTTAGTCAATTTGCAGTCGAATTTATTGAACCACGAAGTCAAGTCCATTCTGTGTTGTTACTTTAGGAAAAAATTGGCTATTGTACTTAGGACAGTTAGCAAATTTTCTTCACCTTGCAATCGTCAATATGGTTTGGATAAAAAAAAAAACTTTCGGATTTATGGTTTCTGAAAACGTCGAACGTGTTAACTGGATGGTTACTGTCTTTTGCCTTAGTCACTTGAGAAAAATTGCAATAAAAAGTGGGAAATATTTATAAAATGCTAAGAATCAGCCTTCTGTGATTAACAATTGGAAAAAAGCTCTTCTTCAGTAGATATGAAGTTAACACTTGCACTTTTTCGTATCCTATGTGAAATCCATTGCCATGCTGACGAATTGATTTTTTATGATTAGGTTTAAACTTCAAACTGGAATGACGGACCACCCTGGCGACATTCTAGTTAATGCTACTGTTGAAGTACTCACTCAACAAACAAAAGATGAGTTGGATCGAATGAGTTTTCCTGGTAAGTTTTTTTCATCTTATCAATTTTATAATCTTTAGATACAAAAGAAGGCTCTGAGTTAATATAAGTTTAAGGTGGATTCAAAGCTCCTAAAACTAATTTTGCTCTTAGCTATCCGAAAGAGCTGTTTTATCTCTGTATTTTTATTTAAAGTGGATTTCTGGAACGATCCAATGTTAGTTGCCAACGAAATTCTCCAAGGTTATCATTCCGTGTTTTGAGAGCTGTGCATTGAAAGCTTTTCATTTCCGAGTCTCTACTGTACCTCCTGCAGAGTCTCTCCTGTAGGTAAATCGTAATCGTTAAGTGGGAACGCTCGTATTTATCTTTCTAATTGCTTTTTGCGCTGCAGGAAGTTTGACATAGCCTAGTCCTTTGTTTCCTCCTTCATAACTTTTTTGCCGTTTGTCTTGTACCTTACAGCCTCATCGGTTTTTTGCTATCGCCCAAAGGCTAATTGCTGGGCCTGGGTATTTAATTTACTAAGATGCGATTTTTGCACAATGATTCCACCTTGTAGTGCCCTTTTCTTGTATTACACTACTGGTATCCAATAAGATTGGGGTTATGTGAAATAAAACAGTACAATGCTAGAGTTAGGGTATCTTGTCTCAAACAGTGCCAGCTTTTCTATTGCATGCGACTTAGCAAGGTTAGTTTTACTTGCATCAAAAGATTAATTCCCAATGCCTCGGATTGATTTCCATTTGTTTTTTTCTTTTCTCCATTATTTAGCCCTTCCGCTATACTTATTTTCAAGGGGCCCTCATTGCAATAACTAATTTAAAAACTGATATAATATACTAGCTAATTACAATAATGAATAGATGATAAAGAAAAAGCAATGTAAATAATTTTCAAGCATTTTTAATTGCATTGAATCAGGATCTTTGCGTGGCTTCCGAATCGAAGCGGTGTTTTCTTTATTTTGTAATTTTTATTATTTAATTTGGTTATAATAATTTTGTGCAACTTGCAAAAAGAAAATGAGTTATAAGAAAAGTATTTTTGCATGGATTAGACTTCCCAGGTGCTTTTGTTTTGAAATGTGATTTTTTGAGCGGTTCCCTCCTGGAATATGCCTATGATGGTTACCTTTCTCTGCATTTATATTTCAGTGACGGAGGCAGAGATGGTCAATTTGCAAGATAAGGAGAATGCTATACAAAACGAATATCGAAGGGAAAACTATATCGTGGTTGGAAAGTTCACTTCAACTGGCCTAGCGGCAGGTAGATTACCAAATGACATAGGGCCCTTAGCAGAGATGAGAATTCGCGTTCTTGATCATAAAAACGAAAATTGGGTAGCACTTAGTGAGGTAAGCTAGAGAAATGTTTTAGAGCTTTAATTTTGCTATAAAGAGACCGCTGTGAATTTTATTATGGCAGTTATTTTGAGGATGTAACATGCGGACCACAAAAACACAGCATTGTTCATCATTCTTGTTTTAAATATAACTGTTCGGCCATGAATGAACTTCTTAAGATCGTGCTTGTCTTCTCTTCATATCTCTTACAGCTAGTAAACCTATTTCAACTTTTGTAATGGCCTGCTTTTTATCTCCCGATTTAACTTCCAAATATCCATTACAACTTTCGCTCTTCATTGTTAATAGTTGCAAACTGGCAAATCCATATGTAGCAGAACAGATCAAATGTTTCAGACTGCACCAAAAAGCAGAACTGAAAAAAGTTATTTGGATGTTTTCATATTCAGAAAAGTTTTGCACCAAAAGCTACTTTCACCTTATCTCTCGCTTTTCCTGCAGTGATAATAGGACGAGCCTTTTATAATTGGTTCGTAAGTTGCAAAAATTAAAGAAATTGTTAGAATCACCACTTTAGTGGCAAGTCGCATGGATCAACTTATCTAATTTACGTGGCAAATTCAATTTTGGAAAATAACTGTTTAAGTAATTTCATGCAAGATTGCGTAAAATATCATCAAATCTTGATACTATCAAGCAAAAATAGCTCTTTCCAACAGAAAAACGCAACAGAAGGCCTAATATCTCTCTGTCGCATGTCTGCATGATTTCAGTGTAGATTTTACTAACGTTGCGATGATGGGTGAATAAGATCCATGTTTTTTGCGTGGGCTCCAGATTAGTTCCTAAATACAATAAAGTCTAGCATTTCATTTTCTAAAGCTGTAAACCTAAGCAGCTTATTTGAAATCTTCATGGCAAAAGGTAGTAGGTTTCGATTTTGCAATCGGATTAAGAAACTATTTTTAACCGTATGAGCATACAACCCAGTGTGCTGGATAAAACAATATTTTGAAAAGCTTAAAGAAAAAAATCACAATATGCTGCGATTGCAACTGCTGTGAACGTAAAAGCCTGAATTCTTTCATTTCTTTTCAATAGATTCATATTGTGGAAAAAAGACGTAGATAACAAAAGCTGTATTCCTAGAGTTGATGAGGCAGCACTTGTTCATGGCAAAACATTCTGGATTTGGCTTGCTTTTCTTCGAAATCCACCAGGTTCTTTAACTGTCAGTTAGTTGGTTTTAAATCATCTTAAGAATGTCTATGTAACCACACTTCCCATTTTCGACGTTTTTCAAGCAATGCTCATTATTCCACGCCTTCTTTCAAAATAAGCCCTACATTGTATTGAGATTTCCCTCAAATATCTCACCACGGCATCTCCTTAAGCAATCAGGGATCAAGCAATTCTCTGCGCAGCAAGAGGCCTGCTGAGAGTTCTCTCTCGAAGGGCAAATCGCTTTTAGAAAAAGTAAACGAGTTTGTCAATCGTATGAAATTAGTTTATGATAATTTGGCTCATTTTTTATTAATTTCTGATTGATTTTTGATTCATTTTTGTTTATTATGTGATTATATTGTAATCATTGTTGTCCATTTTGTTGTTTCTTTATTATATTGATATTTCCAGATACAATTGATATTTCCAGATAATTTTGTGATGGTTACACAATTATTATTACCTTAAGATCCTTATGATAAGTTTATTATCACTTTGTTACTTTGATTTGTTTGTGTTTATCATGATAATTTATTGATTAACTTTTAAGTTCAGAAGTCTATAGCAAGCGGTTTGCCCTTCAAGTCTGCACTTTCAAGGCCCAACTTAGGCTATACTGCGAATAGAAAGTATGATTTCATTGAAGTATCGGCGGCATATTTTCGACAGTTAACTGCAGAAGTGTCTTTTTATTCAGGTTCTGGCGGAAGCTGCAGACGCACAGCAGGCTGACTTGGGGTGGGTTTGTATTGGATTGGACACAGGCTTAAGATCTTTTGAGGATATTTCGTCCTGTCCTGCCTCTAACTAGTGCCGCATTCTGTAGGAGGCTCGTGGGATTGAAGGTGAGAGCAAATGAGAATATAGAGAATTGTTAACTTAACAAGAGGGTAGGATGAAAGTTGACCTCGAGATATCAAAACATTTTATTTGATTGCCTTTGAATAAAAAATATCTATGTGCAAAAAAACCAAAGTCAACTTTTTAAGCAATTTGTTAATCGCACTACTATTCACGCTGTCTCTATTTTGCGCGTCTCATTCAAAGAACAAGTTTTCTTCAACTACTAGGGGATTTTAAATATGGAAATTCTAATTAATGCGTATTAGAATCAATTCGACAATTGTAATTAATAATATGGTTAGTATATTGAAGTTAGCACATTGAAATATTTTTAAATAACAGCCTAAAATTTTCGACATCAGAGACTATTGGCAACCTATAATTGTTAGGGGTGCCCCTTTGTCCTTTTAAAAAGAGAAACCAGTTTGCCATAACCCCAACTATATTACTACAAATGGTATTTTAAAAAGAAGAAATAATATAAACTATTGGTATGCCTAGGACATGATTTAGATCCAGGGCACGTGCCAGGACTTTAGCGGGAAGTATTAATACCAAAAAACCCTTGAACGAATTTTGTACTGTTCATATCTATGAATTACAGAATTCATTTTTTTACATCTTATTAAACCTTGCCTCCCCTTATATTGATATTATTATTTAATTACTAATCTTTGATTCGATTTCTCAATAATTTCTTCCCTAGTTAGGTAATAATTCTGACTTATATTATTATTATAATATTTCTATCAAAGTCCAAAATGCAACGCAATGGGTTCTATTGTTGAGCTATCGCTTTGATGGATTTCCGGACAAATATTCAATTCTTAGCCTGACCGACCATCCCGTGTTCTCTTCTGGCCGGTCGTTTGCAACCGTCCTAAGTTGGAACAACCAATTTTCAGTTCTTATAAATAGCCGATCATTTAACTTGAACAATTGAATTGAAAAATTTAATAAAGTTGGGTCAAGCCTGGTTCTGTTTCCCCGTAAAGCTTTGGATGCACTTCGTAGGAGGCAGCAATTGTTGGGAAAGGCGAACATGTGCCCACCAAACCTTTTTAATATCTTGATAAGTGTCCCATTCTCCAGCAGCGCCATTTTAAGCTTTTGTTGGAAACTACCTGGACCATAGAACCATTCCTTTCTTGACTTTAAAGATTCTTGTTTGTCCATCGCTCTAGCTAATAAGTGAATGTGAGGGCTCGGATATGTTACACGTTATTCATCATATCTGTTTTTATGCATATTGGTAAAACATTTTACAAAACGGAATGAAAGATACCATGGCAATTTCACAGTTCAGCTTGAATACGTCTCTAAACTATGAATAAAGAGCTACAAATATACACACGAAGAACTTTAGTGATAAATACTGATTTTTCAATTTTCTTTGCATATCTAAAAATGGGGATTAGTAGGGATGCTATATCGTTTATTATATTCGGTATGTATTGTTTGTTCGATTTTAATTCCACAACATTTTGCATTGTATATTATTATTACTGGGGATCCTGATTGGGTTGCAATTTTAATTAAATGATGCATACGTGCCTACTCTTCTACATTTTTCATGTTGCAAACATTTTGTAATCGTACACTACTCTTGCCGTTTGTACACATGTTAATAACAGTAGCTGGTTGCGTTTAAATTATTTTCAATTGTTTTAAATCTTGAAAAGTGTGTCATTCTGTAAAAGCCCATTATCTGCATTGATTTTCCGTTTTATCCCATGAATTTGAGTTCGAGCTTCAGGGATTTTGAGAAGTAAGCGATGTTGCTAGCTGTGCTGACGTCGAAGAAAGTTTCCTACGTTCAAATATTTCAAAAAGACTAGGCATGTGAAAAAGAGGCTAAAATTAAGTTATCAAGTCTACAACCTTTGCACAATAATCTGACTTTTGGTAAAGTTCCATTTTGTCACTAAATGCTAAGCTTTGTTCTCAATCATCAGGGGCGCATACCAATTTTTTGGTTAGGGGGTCGTGTAAACTAGCTGGACCGACTTTCATTATTTTATTTTATTTGGGACAAACTGGTTGTAAAATAAAGTAGCGAAAGTAAGTTTTTCGTTTGACGTGTTCTAGTGATGTTATTTTGTAGGTTTGTAGAACAGCTTTCTTACATATAAAATATTTTTGTACCGATTCAAAAAAATATCGGGTTTAACCCCCCCCCCCCTAATGTGCGTCCCTGCGAATGCAAGTGTTTTGTCCACTGGTTTTCATGTTGCCTCGATTTGGACCAGAGGCAATCCATATGATTCAATTCAATTCATTGTTTTTGGAAGAGGAAGGGGCAGACGAAGTTCAGAAGTTCTGTAGCATAAGCAGAGACAGGCGAGATGGAAGAGGTTGACAACATAATTATCCACTCGTTAAGGCAAATTGGATGGTAAGGCAACTTCTTTATATGCAGATCAATGTGCACTCCACTTGAATTATTACTTTTACATTTATTAAGCGCCCTTCAGTTGCTGTGCCGGGAGGTTTAAAGATGCACGATGAGGGGCCAGCCACAAGCCCTTCAGATATTGGGAATCACCCTTTTGAACAAAAAGATACTGACAAAAAGATATAGAAAGGTCAAATTTTTTTTGCGATCAATTTGCAAGACAGTATGTGATTTCGAAATGAAACTTAAGAAGGGCCTAGGTAGGGGTGGCACCAGAGGAGGCAGGGGGCTGTAGCCCCTCGTCGGGAAATATAAGCCCTCCGTCTGGGAAAATTTTCATGTCTGTCGGGGAATTTTCGACGAAAAATTGTGTTCAAATGCATAGAAAGATACCCTTTATTCTGATATCTAGCCCCCCTGTCAGGGAACCCAGCCACCCCTCAGGCCAATCCTGGTGCCACACCTGGGCCTAGGCAAGCATGGATAAATGGGTCTTAGATCAGAGTCGGGTATGCCGGCTGCATCATATTATGCCAGTTTCCATTGTCCTATTGTTTTGCTCTTTTGTTATAAGCAACTCTGTGCACCACAAATCTGTGAGCAAAATGAGCGAATGAAAATAGCAATCCACTTTGCTTAAATTTTGGAAACTGTTTTTTCCTTTTAGTCTTATGAGAACCCATCGTTTTAGGTTATTCATCAAACCATGAAAACTAGATGATGACCATTATCTCTATGACTACAAAACATAAATTTTCCATGCCAGAGTGCAAGATTATCATAGTCATGCAGTGTTTTTTGTTCTCATCATTTGGGCACATTTGTGCACTGTATGCATAGATACATATGGTCAATGGTAAGCATAACTTTGAGATGAGGTTTTGATAAACACATTTCAGCCATACAAATAGCAAATTTGACTTCATTTTTATTCCAGTGATATACCTCAAGAGCTTCAAACAATCAGAGAATTCACAACAAATCTGGTTATTGAAGCTGCTTCAAAATGTCTGCATCTGATTACTGGTGATACAAGCCTTCCAACCACTTTGCCAGGGAGTATGTCTGCAAGGTTTAGATTAGGTGCCAGTTTGGCTGCAGCTTGCCAGGTAATTCAGAAAGTTTTCTTGACAGTTTGACGTTTATATCATGTTTAACCATGTTGATAAACCGCAGTACATGACCCTGAATGTGAATACATGTGTTTATTTTTATCAATTTTGCAGTTAAACGTGTTAGTACATTTAGATTATAAGAACTCATTTTTTGTTATGATGATTTTTGAAAATAAGTTTTCAATATAGGGCTTCGTTTTTGAATTTAGGCATGCCTACCAAGATATGAATAGTGAATTTAAGAAGTTGTGATTAAGGGGCAGTTCATTGCATAATATGGCATACAGTCTTGTATGAAATGCATTAAAAAATGTTTAGGAATAATTAAAAAGAGAAAAATGAAAGTTATGGGAGTTTAATTTTAGCTGTAAATATTTGCCAGTGGTATAATGACATTGTTTATATCTTTATTTAATTGCATGAAAATTGGAACCATAGTTTGCATACTGAAGCATGTTTTTTGTCTGAAACTGCACTGTTCCTCTGCTGATGAGTGTGGCTTGAAAATTAATCTCATTCTATATTTTAATGCTTTTCTACTATACAACATCAATTCAGGTTTTGTTCAGAATTTGATATGATAGTCACCCCAATGAAAGTGTTGAATTTCTAACATCTTCTGCTGATTCTAGTTTGTATAACTAACAATGAATTAACCATCTAACAGGATCTTGGTTTCTCTGGGGAAATTGGTTATCAAACCTTTCTGTACTCCAATGAACATGAGTTAAGAAAAATTATCATGTTTCTTATTGAAAAACTGCCAAAGGATACTTCAGATGTTGTTGATGAGCCTTTAGGTATGAAGAAATTTATTGTTGTTTTTTTATGTTTTTATTGTTATCTCTTTTCTAAGAAATTTGCCCATAAAGTGAGGTAATAAATGCAAATGTAGATTGGGCCATATAGGCATTAAATCAAACATAAAAATCATGGTAAAACATGGAATGTTAAAACATAAGATCATCCAATTGTTATCAACAACCTCATTTCATATGAATTGCCTCCCCTGAAAAATTGCCTATAATTTTTTTATATTTATTTGCTATTTTTCATACCTTAACCACTTATACCTTTGTCCTCTCTTTTAGATAACCTTATTGTTATTTTAGCTAGCAAAATTTACTGTATGCGAAGGGTTATTCTATCAATTGACAAGCCCGTGTGCCTAAAGCTAAGCCTGATTTCTTTCTATTCATATCAACTTACATTTTACCTTTTTATATGTTGTCTAAAGATCTTATACTATTTACTTGCTTAGGAGCTTCTGTACTCCTCAATCGTCGTATTGCTGCAGAACTCAAGAAACAACTGAGTGGGTTTTGGTCTCCCTCATATTGTAAGAATAAGAATGTTGCTCGGCAAGGAATGAAGCAAAAACTGTGGCATTTTGAGGTGAGATGAAGCCTCTTCATAATACTAGGCAATGACTTGATATTCTTTTTTCTGAGAAACCGTGAAAGAAAGTTAAAGTCTTTAAATGTTGACGACAAAAATGTTGATAGATGAAATGCGCTTCATAATAAGTTTCCATTATTGATTGACAACAAAATCAAAAAATTTTGGAAAAGTTTGATTGCTATATACTTCTAATGTCTTGCGTGATTTTGTGTACAACACCTGGATAGTTTATGTGCAACATCCCAGTGGTTAGCTTGGGTGTTGGACTTGGAATAAAGTGCAAAGTAAGATGTTTACTTTACCTCCATAGAACCTAGCCAAACTTTCCTGTTATGCACTGAAACTTGTGGAAACCTCATGCTGTGTTTGCATCCACTTGCTTCTGAATTGCTTTACCACAAAAGTTGTTCTTTACATGATATGGAATTATGGCATGCCTTTGATAATGATATAAAAAATATCCTGTACATATTTAAAAGAAGAATTAAAACCTGAAAAGAAAAGGACTGCAACTGCAGACTTTGTAGACCCTTAAACAACCAATAACCAATAAAGAACTTAAACTGGAAATTGATTTCTGTTCACCATTTGAAAATCACTAGCCTTTTATACCCTGTTGAATGTCAGAGGAAAAAGTAATTTTTGCTATGCTCTATGTTTCTAATAACTAAAGTTCCATCCTTTTTCCTTTTTCAAGGGTGTGTCTTCAAATTTTGAGCCAAATGTAACACCATTAACTGTTCCAAAAGGTCTTGGAGATCCAGGGAAAAAGTTGCCTAAAGGTAAGCCTATCAGAGAAAAAAGTTGCTTGCTATTTTTCCTTTTAAAGCCCAAGTAGGGTCAGCCCATAAATAATTATCTTTACAGTATATTTGCTGCAACAAAATAACGAAATTTGTGTGGTTACAGCAGTTCTTGCATAATCATTGTGGTAGAAAGATGTATATTTAGCGAATTGATATTCGTAGCTGCAACCAAATATCGTGTTTTTTCGCTATTTGCATTGTTTTAGATTTTCTTCCGTTTGAAAAATGTGCCTATATGATTTTTCTTCCATGCGTATGTTCAGCTGACATCGGCGCACAATTCTGTCTCGTGCAAGAGAGCTAGTCTTAGTAAATGAGTCTCTGTCTCTGATCCCACTGCAACGCAACAAATCTCTTCAAGGACACTGTCTGTCTATGCTAATTTTAGCAATCTTTAACGCATTTTCTTTGCTTGCTTAGACTTAAGAAACTTCTATGAAAAGTATTTACCATTGGTTACAAAACAAGTCCATCAGGAAAGAGACACAGCAATATCAATATTGAATATGAACTCGTCTCTTAACGCCTTAAATGCTGAATGGGAAAGTGAGTGGAGTCAAACTGGACTAAGCAGTCGGCTGTCAGAGCAGGTATAATTATTTCTAAAATTAAAATCTGAAATTAATGATATCTTGCCTTTAGTTTCTTCTAGTTTGCATTATCACTTAACGGTTTTGAGTATCATTATATTTCACAGGAGTACAAAAGGCAGAAAAAAGACAAATTATTGCAAAAGATCAAAGCAGAGATGCACAGGGCAGCTCAGAAGACTGAGAGTTCTTCGTCAACTTCTGTGGATTTGCATGATCTCCTCAGTTCTATGGCAGGTGAAGAGTAGTAGTTAGCTTCTGTTTCTTAATTAGCATGAGATTTTCACGCATCACTGAAACGTTTATCCGCATTCAAATGCTAATGATCGAAAGCGGCTTTACGCAACGGTCAGCTGCATAGCTTCGCACGACCAAGAGTGTTGTGGCTTGGCGGGAGGCTGAGAGTTTTTGCAGTGGGGACCTTCAAATTTGCCCTAACTGTACAATAAAATCAATGTTAATGTAGAAATTGCATGGGAATCTGGTAGAGCTAAAGGGCAGAGGGAAACTTTGACGAACGGACCTTTACTTGAATAAAAGAAACTCCCTGTAAATAACACGGAACTCGATAAATACAAAAAATATAGTTAGACGTTATTTAGGAACAAAGGTTACACTGTGCTTTCCTTTGCCCCCATTTGTTGAGGGTAGTGAAATGTTTGTCTACTTGTGAGGATTTACTTGTGTTGTTTACTTGTGTTGTTTACTTGTGTTGTTTACTTGTGTTGTTTCCTTGTGTTGTTTCCTTGTGTTGTTTCCTTGTGTTGTTTCCTTGAGTACTTTGACGTGTGTCCCAAAAGAAACATTTTATGAGCAAGGTAGCAAACAACAACGTTTCAAGCAGACATTCGCCATTTTTTAATAGCAACTACGCTGTGTGACTTTCAAATCAACAAACTTCAAATCGTTCATTTTGAAAGTTTGGTTAAGCATGCAATGCATGCAAGGCAGGAAATATTCTGGAGCAGATGCATAATGATATTTTGATAGTTCAAGATGGGGGCCATCTCGGGGGTGGGTTATGTGGCGGGTAATCGAGGACTGACTGTATATAATTGCTTAAATGCTTATCTTTGTAGGACCTCATTGAATCAGACTTGTGGCAATTATATGTATAAATTTACAAGGACATTATTGTTTTGTGTGACACCAAACAATATTTTTACAAATTTATTTATTTTAGGTAGTGACTCAAAAAGCCAGATTAAAGGATCACGTTTTACTCACACAAAGAAACTGCAATTTTCCAAGGTATCTTATTCACCTTTTCTTATTTATCACTGATGTTGACATATCTATTAATTTTGTCTTGTATTATGACCATCCACATCATAGTCACCATCTTTATACAAATGTCTGCCATGGTCTCGCTGAATAAAAAGGATTCGACGTTACAAAAATAGAACCGTCCTGCAGATCGAAAGGGGAAGTTTTTGAGAGTTACACCTTTGATATGAGTGAACATCTTCATCATCATTATCAGCGTCATAGCTTAAGCAAAACCTTGCAGGAGGTATTGCTGCTATTTTTTTCAACTAAACTAATGATTCACTAGTAACTAACTGTGTTAACTATAAGATGTTGTTAACTAACTGCTTTTGAGCCGTCTCTGGGTATCTACTTTCCTGGGATAATCCGATCCTTCATGACCTGAATAATATCTGATGATATTCATTCTAAGTTTGGTGCAAAACACTGGAACAAAGAAAAAGATGAAGAGAACTCTGAAGAATTAGAAGTCCTTTTAATACGGGAGAGGCTGGTTTTTTAGTTCGCTGGCACTGTGTGAGCAATCGGTTACTTTCCCAGCCATTTTATAGCTTACTTTATCTTGCAATTGGACTAATTTAATGCTACCTGTCTCACATTATCACATTAGGATGATGAAAAGCTTATTACAGAACTGGCATCTCAGAAGGCACCAGATGAACCGGATACAGAAGAGGTAGATATGCGATGTTACTTAGTATTATTGTTACTAAGCATGGGATCTTTTGGGTCAGTTTTAAACTCTCTATTTCTAAAATCCCACGGGTTACGATTTTTTTCTGATTGAAGAAGGTTGAATTAATGCTAGAAACAACGCAAAAAACTTGGAAATAAGAACTTGAATGATGAAAAGTTCTAGAATATTGCATTTTCAGTTCGCTCTTTGGTAATTATGAGACCTGATTATACTCTGAGAAGTGTGGAGAGATATTGTTCTACTTTTTCTTGGGATTTCCAATAGAATTTTGTTTATCCATGGATCTCACTTAGCTAAGGCCTTTTTTTTAAGTTAACAGTTAAAGTTCACACTCTATATGCTCTTTACTTCCTATGATCGCAGTCAACTTTTCAAGTCATTGATTATTACTTTCACAGAAAAGTGTGAAATTTTTAATCAATGAAATGTCCACGCTTCATCCAATGATACTATTTCCAAAATATTAAAGTTTGCTTTGGTAAACATTGCATTTAATTAAAGATGCTAGAAGTCAAAATTAGAAATTCCGTTTGCCCTCAAAACGCAGTGTATCCTTTATTTTATCAATATTTGCAGAGAACTTGAGGTTCAATTTGCCTGTTCTTACTTTTTTCAAGATCTTGTGGCATAATTGTTCTTCATTTGTTCTTAAATTATTAGCCTAATCAAATTTTTTCATGACGAAGGTTTATAAACAATTACAAATTTTATAAATATGTCAACACAGTGGCTAGTTTGGCTAACGAAAATAAACGTAATGGCAAAGTTGCCAACTCACCTAAGGTTTTAAAGAAAATGACAGTTCATGTCAACATGTTATTAGAAAACCTATTCATCTTTATCTAAAATTATATCTTAAGGTGGCGCTTCAGCCTTAGCTCGTTCTGAGTTTGTTCTTAATTTCCGATCAATTTTGAGACTCGTGTTCTCCTAAAACTGTACTTATATAGAAAAGAGTGCTATTACAAATATAGCGTCCATTCTACAAACACTGCTTTAATTTTCGAACCTTTTAATTTACCTATTGTCCTTTGCCATTTATTGCATTGGTCGTTATTGTAGAGCAGGAAGTTGATTGATCGAATTCCTGGCCCCTTAATTTTGCCACCCCGCTCCCAATTTCGCTAGTCTGCACAACTCAGTTAGTTGTTTAATGCTTGCATAGAACGTAGCCTCACTTTGGGTAGGGGTCTTGCTGCATCCAAGTTATGTTCTCAATTGATACCATCCAGCTAAGATTTTGATGAATATTTGCATGGCAATCCGTGATATTTTGTCATCAGTCAAACAGAGATCAAGATTTTTAGGTATATTTTCAGTCACATGTGGTATGTAAGTTGTTGCTCTGAGTTTTGCGCGAGATGAGATCTTCAGAGAGTTGCTATCTTTTTCAAATTATAGACAGATTTTTGAATAAAACAAATTCCATATACAGGAATGATCAAAATATAGGTACATTGTAGGCAGAGCCAAATCCAGCCATATCTGAACAGGAGAGCAAGAAAGACAAAATTTCCGACAATTTCCAACAAAATTTCTGACAATTGACTGGAAAACAATAGATCCATTGTCTAAAGAACAGTAGCTTATTGTTTAATCTATTGTTTAAATCAGGTCAAATTTCCGACGAAATTGCAAATTGTGGTCCTTGGGGGGGGGCGCTCTGCCCCCCAGCCCATCCATTGGCTTCGGCCCTAATTGTAGGGAACGGAATAATTTTGGGGTCCCCTTTAACTTAGCCTGCTTGCAGATTCGACTTGCCAAAACAGTAGAGCAAGGCCTATACGTTGGCTAGTTCGCATGTGAATGCAAGGAAAATTCTGAAACGGACCCAAACAAGATCTCATCAAAACAAGAACGAAACGAAACCGTTCCAACCTTATGTGCACATAGTCTACAAGACTTTTATCAAAGCAAAAGGATGATATGATGCTAGGATGGCTTTAGCAGTATTGAAGTAGCTATTGGATAAATAATGTAGAGGTATAACTTGGAAGTAACTGAAAATAGCTATTTTCTACTTAAACCGATTAGCACCTACTGGTTGTTGTTATCTCCTATAATCTCTAACATATACGTCATTAAGAAGTTCTGCAACGCCCACTGTGATGCAAATCAAAAGCGATGACCACAGGAAGACAAGAAGTTACGTAACCAAGGCCAGAAACTAGAGAAGAAAACAAATATGTTTTGAAGTGGGCGATTGAATAGAAAAACAGAAGCGAATCTGTTAGATGATAGGATTGAGTATAAATAGCATCTATTTCTCTCAATCTATCTCTGATTATGATTACTATTATCATTAATTTTATTATAAAATTCTTTAACGTTGGTATAACACATAGTTAAAAAAAACTAATTCAAACCAATTGTTTAGAATACTAAAAATCTGAGAAATATGGAAATGGGACAACCCTACAGTTGATTCTTTTGGAAATTTTACATTATACCTGTCGGTAACACACTTAGAAATAGAGTGACATTGATGAAGACACTTACTGGAGTTTTAGTCAGGATGTGAAAATCCAAATTCTTCATCGTTATTGTTATTATAGTTAAGGCATAATTACAACGCACTCCAAGTCCAATTTTGTGTTAACTAGATCGAAAAAAGTATTTGAAGAAGCTTTACCCTCAACCAGTGGTAGAATGGGTGCGCCATTTTAACATGACAAAAAGGTACCAGTTAAAATTAAAAAATAGAAAATCATTCGCTTCCAGCTTGACAAAAATGGGTACACTAGTTAACAAAGCAAAGAAACAGATTGCATCGGTCTTATGAAATAGATGCACTTGTAGACGCAGAAAATACTTTGATAATATTGGTTTTAGTCGTGCAATTGATCTATTTTGTGAAAACATGTTAAAAATATCAATCCAATAAGTCTGCTGCAGACATAAGAAGTCTTACTTTAATTTGAGAATCTATAGGTGTCTATGATTTTTGGCTAGATACTGTCAAAGGCGAACCTTATTTAATGACATTTTAGGTTGACTGCCATAGGTTTAAAAGAACACTGTAATTTTGGGGCCTAGGTGGCTACAAAACTGTGCCTGTCTCTTCTTTCATCTCGTGGTAACCATTAAAACATCCGTTCAGTACTGCAGTATTTTGAAATTATGCATTAAGGCAGAAATGGAATTTAGCATATTGAAGGGTATTCCTTATAATTTCCGATTCTTTTTAGAGTATGAAAACATTGGATATTAATACAAAAACAGAAAGAAAATGATAACTATGTTTCAAAACCGTGTAAGGAGAGGAACTAGCTTGAATTATTGGCCACGTGTTCTGGCCAATCAGCATCTACTAGCCCCTATCAAACAATTTAGAGGTTAAATAAGATATGAATTAATGAATGATAAATGAAAATATTCATTTGTTGCAGGAAAGACAACGAAAGAGGGAAGAAGAAATATCAGCTTTGAAAAGTCAGTTTCAAGACCTGACATCACAAATTGAGAACATGCAACTGGAAATAAAGCAAACAAAATCGAATTCTAATCAGGTATGCTAAAGGTTTATTTTATGAATGAATGATGATTTATTGTCATCTGTTTTAGCAACTATTGTCTACCTCACTTCAATTCATTATTAACTTTGAATCAGTCGTCTGCGCCAAAAAGGGTTTACTAAATGTTTCATTTTATGTGTTTATGCTGTAGAGGAATACTAGCTGTTTCTCGGCCTTTTTTGACCGGCAAATTGTAATCATCCGATTTTGATTTAATGATTTAAGATTTTGATTATATTTTCCTTCTCAAATTGTTTAGGACTCCCTTTTCATCTATGTTCTTTTTTATGGACTTTGTTTTATGTTGATATATATGGAAAGTGTTGCATCATCATAACTTGCTTTGACCATTCCAAATTTAATTGGTTACGGAATGTGTTTGCTCACGCACCAAGCCATTGCCCAGCTATCTTGTTTAAAACTGATTGATCTTGCACATAAGCATACTTTTCGTGACCTACAAATCCTAATCTCTTTAGAGCAATCAGGCAGAGGAAAATTTGTATTTTCATTGCCGGAAATGTACAATATTAAGGAACTAACCGGCCTTTCTCTCCCCTTCAATCAACGTCATACCTTTTGTTTTGAATTGTTTTAACCATTGGTTTGCATAGTGAATAGAATCGCTGTTGTGTTACGAGATGTTTTAGAAATAGACTGATACTGATGTTATTTGTATTTGTACTTTTTTTTTACACTGTAAGGTTGCGGTTATTTTATCAATTGCAAACGTTGTCAAGTGTCATTATCATTATGCTCAGTTTTTAACGGTGCTTTTCACAAAGAACCGCGGCTTATTATGACAACCCGGATTTGACGAAGGTGGACGAAAAAGGAACGCAAGTGAGCGAAAGTGGACACGAGTAAACACAAGTGAGCGAAAGTGAACACGAGTTGATAAAAATGAGCGAAAGTGAACACGAGTTAACACAAGTGAGTGAAAGTGAACACGAGTAAACACAAGTGAGCGAAAGTGGACACGATTAAGCACAAGTGAGCGAAAGTGAACACGAGTTAACACAAGTGAGCGAAAGTGAACACGAGTAAACATAAATGGGCGAAAGTGAACATGAGTAAACACAAGTGAGCGAAATGAACACAAGTAAACACATGTTAGCAAAAGTGAACACGAGTAAACACAAGTGAGCGAAAGTGAACACGAGTGAACACAAGTAAGTGAAAGTAAACACGAGTGACCACAAGTGAGTGAAAGTGAACACGAGTAAACACAAGTGAGCAAAAGTGAACATGAGTTAACACAAGTGAGCGAAAGTGAACACGAGTATACAAATGTGAGCGAAAGTGAACACGAGTAAACACAAGATATAAGATTACTTAATAGAATTTTCTTTTTATAGTGTTGTATTTCGCTGAAGGGACTTCTGTGCATAAATAATAGATAATAATGAATGATAATAATGTTGGGGATCCTTGAAGCCTTGTTTTCATAAAGTCGTTGAAATCGTTGTAAATGGTTGCGTGTCGTTGGCAGTCATTATGAGTCGGTGAAGTGCTCCATTTAACTATTAGGGTCACTGACAGTGTACAGTTTTGTGGCAGTGTACTTGATTTCTAACGGAAAGGAGCTTATTAGAAATTTTAGCTTATTTTGAAGAAGGAAGCTTATAATGGCTTGAGGAATTACGGAATACTGACAAAGCATAGGTTTTGACTGATCCCCTTTTCTAGAAAGATCGTTTAGAATTTTTTTCTGACTTTCTAAAGCCTTTCTTCTAGATGAAGGAGTGCAAAGACGTGACGCATACGAAGAAAAAGGAGTTGGAAGATGCCTATCGCGTCAAGAAAAGAACGATTGATCTTCTACCAGATGCGGAAATCAACATCATCAAGCTTGAGGTTTTCCACTTTATTTTATTCGGGTTTACTATTAGGCCGGCTGCTTTTTAACGTCTTCGTATAAAAATATATTATATGTTTTTTAATGACTAATAAGTTTTCATAATGATTATATTACGTGCGATCAAAATGAGTCCTTAAAGAGCTGGCTCATCCTCACAAAGCTCCTTTAGTTTTATGCAAAAAGTGAAGTTTTTTGTTGAAGAGCAAGGATTAAGAAACGCAAAAAACTGGGAGCAAAACAGTTGTTCGCTGCATTTTTTTTGTCGAATCCCATTCCAAAGGTAATCCTTGGTTACAATCATAAATGCAATGTCCTGTGAACCTTACTTTGTGAATTTGAATTAATTTTCAAAGATTGATTCGGACGATTGTTGAAGTAAGTGGGTTACTTTTTATATAGCTAGCGACCACTTGTCGACTTTTCTGTTTTCCATATTGTCATCTTGTCAATCTCCCCGTTCCAAAAAAGGCCCGTTTTCTATTGCAAAAGGAAGTTTTCTTAGTTTTTGGGCAATTTTATTTGCTAACCATTATCATTTTTTTATTTCCAAAGTAAATTTTGTCTATTAATTGTTAAAGTGGCTTTTTTGTAAATTTCATTAAAAATACTATGAAGTTATGATTAGGCACATGTTAAGGAATTGGTAGAATTCCAAAAAAAGAATCATTTCTCTCCTGAAACTCTTAAATTTGATCGGTTGGTACTGCGTGTAATGTCAAAGAAAGATATGCAGGCAGATAGATTTATAGAGAGATAGAGTGGAACAACTTATAGAATGGCTGTTTTAGAAGGTTTCCAGTTTGATTTCGGTGCTTTTCACATCTTGTCGTGTAGTTCACATCCAAACCATCTTTGGCCTTCACTGAAGTCTTTTCACTTTTTCCGAGATTTCCTTCAAGGGCATTTCTAGCTATTATTTGAATTTGTTGTACCATGTGTATGATTTTACGCATCTTTTTATTGCATAACATTCATTTTTGGAGAGATGGAGCCAATTTTGTTGTTTGATCTCTCGGAACTTAATGAAGTGAAACGACAGCCTTAATAGTTGCAAGTCTTGGTGCGGATCATTTACAAGTTGGGTGCAAAGAGTTACCATTGCCATACGTGACCATTCAAAAGCCAGTCGTGTTTAAATTGATAACTTCCCACAAAACTTGTTTTTATGACAAAGCTATTTAGCTCGTAAGGGGAGAAGAATAGAGGACAGAACCATGCATGAACTTTAGCTTGGACCCGGTTTATCCTCTTAGAACGTCAACCCCTTGGTCAACACCTTGTGGTTCCCTTAGCATTGAGCAGCTGCAAACAACGAGGCTTAAAATCATTTGCCAGCTTACGTGACACCTGCACATATTGAGATTGGAAAAATTAAAAAAATGGAAAGATCTTGCGCTCTGACAGAAAGTCGCTTTTAATTTCAGAGCAGCAAAACTTTCGTTTGCAAAATTCTATCATTAAGAAACTTCCCTTCATCATCTTGATCATACTACATCTTCAGCGGACTGGACTGTCTTGTGTGTTCATCGTACTGTTCATAATAACCTGTTACTTCCAGACAGCAAAGTAAGAAATTGTTTGAAAACATCAGGAGCTGCCAACCACGTGGTGCGTTTTTGTTTGCACGCGGTTTTTGTGGCTTCGCAACTGAGGTCACTAAATATTCATGAGAGTATCGTTGAGAGTACTTGTGTAGTTGTATGTGTTCAGAGTCGCTTAGTTTGGCATCAACGCACACAAAGGTAGATGTGGGTTTTCAGCGACGAAAGAGTTACTTTCAGCGATAATAAACGGAATTAATCTGGAATCAATGCCTTCTTTTACCGATCAATTACATATCTAACTGTATCTAGAATTGTTGCTGGCGATTTTACCAACCTTGATTCTACCGCTCAATCCATAAGATTTGGTAATTATTCTACATTGAGAGCTGTCTTAGTTGTATGACTTACGTTTGGTTTGTATGCAAACTTAAATTACACTTACTCAGGAGTGCAGACAGTACTTGTTTGTTAGCATTCGTTCTGTCTAAGAGTACAAGAGGCTCAGCAGTGTGAAGGGAAAGTCAAAACAAACATACAAGGTAGAGGTTGATCGAAGAAAACATGCCTGATAAACAGCAGGTTGCGAGTGCAGAAGATGAGCACAGAGCAAACGGTCTCCAGTGCGACATGGAATATTGCTATGAAAGGCGTTCAAGGGGAAATTCTTTAACTGAACAGTTAGAACGAAAAGAAAAACGATCGAGAACAAATTCCACTTCAGACTCTTCCAAGCAAATGCGGACGTGGTCTAATTCTTCTTTAGATCCTGGAAAGAAAAAGAATAAGACTTTGAAAAACGTCAGCTTTAATACTGATTTGAACGAATATTTTGAGCCGAAACAGAACTGCACAAAACGAAGGGTTTGCCCCGCAGATTGTATCAAAGAACGTAGAAATGGAGTAAGCGTGGTGAAGAGGGATAGTTATGAAGTGCTGAGGATTCTGTCAATGTACACATCATGGAGGCTAGCCCAGGCACAAAAAGGAAGAAAATATGAACCATTCGCTGAATTTTTAGGGCGAGCCTCGCCTAAATTATTTGATAAATTCTTTATCGACAATCAGAGTCTATTATAGTATGTTTGTAAACTTTTGACATATTTGAAATGTATATAATAAAAATGACTAGGGATACCCATTTATAGACCATTTAAGTTAAATCTTCCTTGGATCATTTTTTATTGAGAAGTAACGATGTGTTTTCAGCAAACTTCTGCATTTTTTTGCAAAGCGACCCCCTAATTCAGTATTCCTGGGTGCTCCATTGATAATGTTTTTCATGAGATTGACCTTACCCTTAAAAAAGTCAGCCAATACCGACAGAAATACCGATGTTTTTCTTTGGGGGATTGGCAATGCTCTCATTACTAACGCTACGAAAAGATTTGACCTTTATTGAAAGGAGATTTCAATACCCTTTTAGGTAAATGCAAATTCAACTAGAAAACGATAGTTTGCTAAATGCGGTCGTGAATTGAATGTTGGTTTGCAAATGCTGGATGGCATCTCATGCCGTAAGAGCCGTAAACAGCGAATCGTTCTTCCTTGGGTGAAGCGGACAAATATCGACAAATTTTTCTTAGATTAGGTGGAATCTTCGTAAAAAACAGTAATTTGGTGAAGCCTATTCTGTTGCGAACCGTTTTGCTTCTAATATGAGGGAATCTCTATGTATAACGGGATTCCCGTTTGATCGGGAATATGCCACGAAACCTTGCTCCATGCGAGCAGGTTCAAAAAGGAAGGAGGGCATCTTGATTGATATGTTTTTACACATCATCGATATTAAATTGTGCTAGCTGATCGACATTTTCTTCTCTTTCCTTAACAAATTAGAAACGAATGATCTACTTTGGAAAACTACAAAGACGATACCAAAGGGAATAATAACTAGCCCCAGGCCTTCAAAGTGGATGTAGATGCAAAAATTGAACGAGAAAAAGGATGATCGATTCTTTGATATAAAAATAGCCCACCTTTTAAAAAAAAGCGATTTGCGAACTTTTTTTATCTGCAAGAAAACATTATTAACCAAAGCAACATCTAAATTATTGAAGAGTATTCCGTCCACAAAGTGGTCTTTTTCTATAACTTTCAACTGCACTGCAAGTGTTAACATGAAATATTTACGCGTATTCTATGCATGTTTGACGTCATTTTATGTTTCAAACCCATAACATGACCTCGTCTGAAATTTGAGATGCTCCCTTGCTAGCAGCATCGCCGACCTCTGCTGGGACACGTCCCCGTCGCTTACGACGATATGGAAACCAGGCTTTAGTGTTTTGTTTTACAAGAAAGTTATTTTTGAAATGGCACAAGCCACACGGGGGACGCTCCAGATAGAAAGCAGAAGTTGTGGCTGTTGTTTCAAAACTTATGGCAGTGATTGTAAACATTCCAGCCTCAATTTTATCGAAATTCAAACACTGAAATTTTAGAATTTCGAAGAAAAAAGGAGAACGCAACCTTACGATTTCTAAATAAAGCGCGTACATGCTCTTGGCAGCTAATTGGATGACGCAGTTTAAATAAAGTTGGGTTTTCACAATAGAAAGCTATCTAATGACACAAATCATCGGAACCCGTAGGATTAAAGGAGAGCTTCAAAGACTTAAGGATTTTAATTGGAATAAATCTTCGAAATTAAATTTGAAATTATAAGTGCCAAGTGCTTCAAAATATTAAGAATCTTTGCCTATTTAAGCCTTCTCTTCGCATCCATACATCAGTGTCTCTCGTTTTCTGTCACTGGTAAGAGTTTATAAGTAGTGGCTTGCTCCTTTCCATGTTTTCAAAGACCATATACTCTCAAGCATCTGCCCTGTTGCCATTTCGATCCTTGTTAGACAACAAATTGTTTGCAGTCTGTCAGTATTCTATTGGTATTTAAATTACATTACCCCCTCCCCCCTAGCCGATGGGGGGCAGAGCTTAGACGAAGATTGAACACAAGCCATATCCCAAGACTTTGTTCTAGGGCCTACTCTATTCATTGCTTCCCCAGACGACTCACCCGTTATCATCAACAGTCTGAATCTTTGTCTAGCTTTTTCAACGATGGCACCATTCTCTGTTGTGATGACACTTAGATATTTGCTGCAAACAACACGATCTGTTTGTCTAAAATGCTTAAATGTCTCTAATCACCGCGAACTTTTCTTTTTCTAAATCTCAAAGTCAGATAATGCCCGATTTAAAAACGTCACTACCACAGCTTGACTGTAGTAATATTTGTCCAAAAATGTGGTTTTTTTTTGTTTCGAAGCAACCTGATATTTGTCAGCTGTTGGAATTCTGTACAATCAAAACTGCTTTTTGTCTATTTGACTATGAATTTTTTGTTCGCCTCTTTCTCGTTCTTTCATTTCAAAGACGTTAAGAAGTGTCTCATCGCAAACCAGATCTCAATTTTGAATTTGAAGGTTTTGTTGAGCGAGTGCAAAGCGTATGGCAATTGCCTTGGCCAGTCAGCCCCCTAACTCTAAGCATATGCATGCCTGAATGCACTGAGACTTAGTACTAAGTATATAGGACAAATGAATAGAGACAAGTGCTAAGTTGTGGGCACCAAGATCAGAATCAATTATCTTAATTGTGCCCATTTACTCTTGTTTGACGCTGTACATCCAAGCTTTGCTAAAACCTTTCTGCAGCTTTAGAGAAGATGTTAACCATGTGTGAGGATAGTACGGCCAACCATCCAGCTTCTACGTAAGCCACCATGACTCATTACGCTCAGGTGCGCTATCCCTGACCACACATGATCTACTGTCCCCACACGAACATATGTTTCCGTTCACATCTCGGTCATTTGCACTGTTTCTTACCCTGGTTATCTGACGAAAAAAAGCTCTAATCATTTTTTTGTTCATATATTGCATGTTTATAGCATTGATTTTTGAGTTTGCAGGTTTTTTCTTGTGACATCTGCCAAGTTTTACTGATGCAGCCATTATTATTTGAAAATAACAATAGGTTCTGAAGCAAGCATACCAATAACGGCAATCGCAAAGCTCCAACCTCATTGCCCAAAATTCATATCTTTAATCTTTAAAAGACTGTTCTTCTGGATGTATATAAAATTGACATTATTGTTTGCAGAAACTCGTGGAAAGCAGTTCGCAGAGGTTGGTTAATCTTGCTACGCAATGGGAGGGCCATAGAGGGCCATTGGTTTCACAGTATCGGGAGCTTAAAGCAGCTAGTGAGACCCGGGTCGTAAGTTCCTTTTCTATTTTTTTCGTAATTTGTTTTCTCATTTCAGGAAGGGGAATGTTTATAATCTGTTCATGGACAGTACTGTTTCACAGGGACGCACATTAGGGGAATGCGAGGGGATTTCACATCCTCCAGAATTTTCTTAGTCTTTCCAGTAATATTTGATATATATTTAATTGGTGTATAAACCTGCAAAAAGAACTCACGATTTAAAAAAAGTTTAAGATAAACCACGCTACGAATTTTAATGTATTTTTTTGAACTTTGCAGCGCAACAAAGTTATTTTTATGGAAGCAGATGTCCTTTTGATCGGATAATTTATAAAATTCTTCCATATTGACCAAATCAAAGCTTTCTTTCCGCTACTTTAGAAAGCAAGTTTAATCAGTTTGCCTCGCTTTGTTATCAGCTAGGCGCATCGAGTTCATAGAGGAAACGGTCTTGCATGTTGAACAGGTCACACAGTTTATCCTCATTCATTTGTAAGTTATGCTGTGATAAGTTGTGTTACGTTATGCAATTTTACGTAAAATTAGTTATGTAAGTTCAATTATAAAGATGTCTTGTGGTAGAAAGACCCTCTCTTATAGGTACTTCTACTTCCAATTTAACAGCAACCATAGATAATTTGTTTTTACAAAATGGCCTAAATTTTTTCTAAATTTCATTAATAAATTTTCTTATCGTGAGCCTAAAATTCATTGATTAATCCTTAGCTACCGTAAATCCTCGAATTAGCCCCTGGGGGGCTTATTTATTTTTGACATTTTTGGAGAGGGGCTTATTCGAAGGGAGGGCTTATCCGAGTGGGCTTATCAAGAGATCTGAGACATGGCACATAAAAAAATCCATTTTTAAAGTTTCGTTTTTTTCATAATAAAAGATAATATAAAGTCAATTAATCAAAATTTAAAAACTAGTCCAAAATGTCAATTTCCTCATCCTCTGCTACGTCTACGTCCAGGATCAGGAATTCCGGACAAGCTTCCTGCATGTCAGTGTCGTCACGAATAAATGAACTCGCTGTACACAACGAAAACATTGTTAAAAGAACTCGTATATTTTAATTTATAATAATTGGGGGCCAATTCGAGGATTTACGGTACACAACATTTAAACAATATAAGGATCGAGAGAGAAAGTTCAGATGATGGTTTTACCTTTTATAAACATTGTCATGATAAATTCATAGATTTGGAGCGTGTTATACTAATTAGGGTACTGCAGCGATCAGCGTGACTCAAATGTTTAGCCTAGGATTATGTTTGTCGTATTTTCCTAATAGACATACACATCAACAGACCATTATAATATTATCCTTAATTCATCTTAGCCTCCAAAAAACCTCCACAGTTTGCCCCTAAAATCAAATGATAAACCCCTAAATATTATGTTATGCACCGCTTCATTGATTGCTCACAATTTATCATCAAATGTTTATACTGAATTGTCTTTAATATTGCTGTCTATAAATTAGTCGCCCCTTATTATAATTACAATTTTATAAAATGCCACAAGATCATGGCAACGGCAACCTAAAGTTCTTGCAATCTGAGAAGCTCTCATCCTTGAATCCTTTTATCAGAGTATTTTTGGTGCTTAGCTTTAAAAGATGCAACAACTAAAGAGGTGGACTATAATTTTTACAGGTGCTTTTAAAAGCAATATTTTCCCAATTTTAATTTCGTATTTTCTCAAACCATATAGAACGATATAAAGAGATCCCGCAGAAACTGTCTATTTATAATTCCAATCATATCCAAACCTTTTCGAGGAAGGCCTGTGACTAGGGGCCGAATCTTCATACCCTTAAATATATAAACTATGCATAATTCATTGACAATTTTTAGGCATTTGGTTGTGGTGACGGGACAAAACTTAAGAAATGTTATTTCTATGTACTCTTTTAACAAACGTGTTCTTCCAGTCAAGTTTGGAAACTGTAATCAGGAACTGGTGCAACCACAACTGTGTACACTCAGGAGGCAGTTGTCCCCTCGTCCTCAAAGATATTTACCAATACACTTTTAGAATCAAAAAGTCAAACTTTAGTTGAATTATAAACCATGCTGTTAGCCTTAATGAATGCTTAAATGTCAACCATTTCGAGCCTCAGTATTCTTATAGAAAATTTATCCTTCTGCAAAATGCTCAATACTTCACTGAGCAACATGAAGCAAAAGCATAAGATAAATGTTTGGTAGGCTTGCACAGTCCAGCTTAACTTCTTTCAGTCATGTTGTCTTGATCAAAACTTGTTAAAGAGTCGCTCTTTTCATCGCTCATCGCTGGGAATTGCTCACTAAGCCCTAAACTCGACCATGTTGAGCGTTTTTTGATTCTATGTTTAGTTTATTCACCCATTTGAGATATCTTGCTCAATCTATTTCAAGCCTTGCCCAGTGATATGTTGTTTCGAAAAAAACGTTGATATTTGATGACCAGTGCCTCGTTGATGAGCAAATGTAAAAAACTATTTCTCACGAAACTGAGTTCCTTAAGTCGCTGAAAGTCGTTCGTTCTGTGTTCATGCTTTTGTCCTTGAGAATCTGCGAGTTTCATATAATGTAGTACTCTCCCTTTTATTATTACAGTCGGAATTGGAAGTGAAGATAAATGAAATTAAACAACTTCGTGAGAAGATGAAGGCCGCTGCGGATGAAACACGAAATAAAGAAGAATTTTACAAACAACTTGTAAGTAAGATTTCATCTTGACTTTGCTTTTACTCCAGTATGTCACCAACAGCTACTTTCAGGTATTGGTCATCGTTATTGCATTGTCTCGCGTTTTCCAGATTTACTCTAGATGAACCTTTTCAAGAAGCTGCTTAGGCCAGTTTTTTGTTAACGTCACCCACACTACTAATCGCCTCGCCTTTTTTGAAATATGAAGTTAAAGACAAGTTACTCTTATAACGTCGAAATGAAAAGAAATGCTTGTTGTAACAAAACAGGAAATTGGCATACTCTCCATGAAGAAGATGAAGATTCTACCATCATGATCAATAACACGTTTTTTCTTATGCAATCTTTTAGTTATGGCCTACTTCTATTGAGGGTATCTTTAGGATGACCTCTTTTAAAATAGTAATTGTAACTAAGGTGCTACCAGGAGTCAAAAAGTTGATATGAAATAAAAAATGAAATGCTTGTAAAAAGTAGAAAGGAAAGGTCTGATCTATATTAAAACTATTGTGAATAGATTCGTGATGTTTTGTCGGAATGTATACGTAGTTGCCTATGTTTTATGAAAACAACTAAGCGATCGGTCTCATATTTCTGACAGAATTGTCAGAAAGAGATGATAAGCGATTTCTTAAGCAACTGAGGGAGTGCTACAATAGCCATCTAGATGGGGTTTGATCCCTCGATGTTACCCTTATCTACATGCCCTTACCTGAAGTAAGAAATCTGGTGGATAACAACATAAATTGTTTAGAATTTTGACCAATAACGAAGAATATCAATCTTTGCAGTTGATATTACTTTGTTTCAAAACATATTTTGTAGAAGTTTGAGCGAGCTATTTTCTCAACAATGTGAGAAATGCATTTCTTGTGAAATGCAGCTGTCTACCGTTAGCACGAAACTTTGCAGATGATTGAATTTTTTCAAGACAAGCCTTGGAGTAAAATGCTTTCACATTTACCATCTGAAAGTCAAAATTTTTAATATATGATAAACAAGCCTAAAGTAAAAATTTTTGCTTTGAAGATTAAAACTAAAATATCCTACTCAATTTGTTGTTAACGTCTTTCATTTTAATTAAATATTGTCGAGCGGAGATAGTCGGCATTTTCTGACAAGAAGCGGTTTACGGAAATGAATCCTAGTGCATTAGCTTTCCTTTACTTAATTAGGAACCGAACAGATCAAGATTTGAGCTCACAGCTTCCTAACAGTTAAAAACAGAAATAGAAAACCGTCCGAGGAAGCGAATGCTGGAGAAAGAGTTATACCTTCAGCCTTTTTAAACAAGAATAAATGATATGCAAATACGAGATATGAAAACCAAGGAAAGAGGCATCGTAGAAATATGATCTCCATTAATTAAAAATCAAGGAGGCAAAACCAAAAGTACGATATCCTCTGCGTAAATAGTTGCGACATCATGAATATTGAAATTAGAATGAGTTAAAAGACAGACAGGATTGATCACGCCTTTTAAATAATAAAGAGCGAAAGTGGTAAATGTCAAGCAAGGTTTCGGTTCAGAATGTAAAGTAAGGGATGAATACCTGAAGCTTATTCAACGTTTAAGACAAGTGAATTACATAGCTCTCATTTTGTTCTGTCCTTCACTTTGGATCGCTATATAATAATAGGTGACAGAAGAGTACATGTAAGATCCTGTACATGTATGTCATCAATAGAGACGCAGTCAATGCAATAATACGTTGATGATTATCTGCTATCCCAGATCATGACCTTTGGGTCTACATTGAGAAATGAAGTTTGTTTTTTTTAGTTGGAGCATGTGCATCTACAGGAAATGTAGATCTTGAAAATCAAATAAGAAATGTAGATCTTGATCTACGGAATATAACACCCAATCTTATAACTATTTATATAATCATATAACTATTGGTGTTAGATGTTTACCCTCGTCATTTTGTCGCATCGGCATTAAAGCCTAATGAGCAATAAAGAGAATTAAAATCTTCAAAAAAGTCCTATCTTTGCATTTTGTAATGTGTCTGTAGAAGTCTCCATCAATACCATTTTTTATTTTAATAAGCATCAGCCCATCTTCCTTTCAACCCTCTTCGACGGATCGAAAGGACCACACCTTCTTTGAGCTGGTTCAGATAGATCTGCAAAATATCACCCCGGCTCCAAGGCCTATCTTGTGATCGTGCTGTTTACAAGGGCAAACTTGACACTTATCATTAAGAGGCCATTTCAGCGTTTAGCACTCTGTTGCACATCAGATGCCTGCCAGACACTTATCAGTGGTGCAAGACGACTATTGTAGTCCTAATCTGTAATTTCCAGATTCCTATCGTTTTTGAAAGGAGCGATCCCATTTGCCTGCCAGCTGTACACGGCTTTGCTAGCTATTTGGTTCTTGGAAAACCATCTTGGTAGTTTCGTGGGGACCAAAGAGGGTAGCAAGCTTCAATGGTTGAACATTAAACATTTCAGAAAACAAAATAGGGCTCCATTCAAGAGTTTTATTCTTTCTATTCTAAGATAGTATGAACCATTGATATCCTGCTCCCCGCTTTCATCGGGCGATGCTTTAAGATTCGCCATGCATTATTCCAGGGCATAAATTCGGCAGAACATTTTCCTTTCACTTCCCAAAAGAGAGAAATTTGATGAATTGCCTGTCATTCCTCCGTAAAAATGGTCGCATTCTTGTCTAATTTCCTGTCGCTCAATCTGGTTTTAGTGAGTGGTTATTTACAATGATTTTTTCTGCCGAATAAAAAGAATTGCATTTATTTGAATTTTTCTGCTCGAATACAGATAGCAGAATATGAAGGGATGACCAAAGATGTTAATAGATCAGCTTATACACGACGAATCCTCGAGATTGTTGCAAACATCAATAAACAGAAGCAAGATATAAATAAAGTAAGTTCTATGTTGTTATCAATTAATACCCTTTTTGGTATCCGATTCTGTATCTTACGTACTAGACTTTTATGCCTCGATTTGGTGCAGAGTTTGTTTTTGTCATGGGGCATACTTACATTATTATTGAAAATATTACATTAAACCGCAGCGATCATCAACGTAGCGGTATATGGGGCGCGCGGATCAATTAATTTTCACTGACGTATACCATCGATGGACATTTTACAAATTAATTCAAATTTATGCACAGCTATAATGGTGAAGGCTGCTTGTTGGCGCCTCTCTACAGCATGGAAATTGATTTATTCAGGAGCCTGATCGCTTTTGATTTTGAAAGTACACATCTCATTTTTAAACCGAACTGCTGGTGCAAAAGTTTAGATTAAATGCTCACGTAATAGCTAAATATCCTTGGATTCGAAGTTAGTGATTTCCGCATGGCCATCTATTAAACATTCTATTCTCAAGCGACAGTCGAAATAAAGTCATTCATTATGCATGCTCTCTCAGGAAAGCGCTAATGGTGAGATTGTCTGTTTGATAAGGTGGCTAGAGTGATATTTTTACGAATGTATACAGGCAGAATCATTAGGGCATTGCTTTTGCGTTTATTTGGTATAATTATCTTTTTCGAACTATTGTTTCATGTTGCAAAACTACCACCAAGGGAGGCTTGTTTGCAGGGGCGTCGCGGCTGGGGACCCATAGGAGGGGCACAATTAGATGATTTTCCGTCGTGGGATTACATTGAAATTCAATCTAGGAATACAAGCTGCTCGTTTGAGATTCAGCCTAAGAGATATGACAAAGAAGCTCTCCGGCAGCCTCGCTTTGGCTCTATCAACATGCTTGGGCATAAAAAGCTTTTTTACTTCTTGCTCCTGTGGCCATGTATACCCTTTTGATGTTGTCAAATCATATTTTACATAAAGTATCTTCAGTTTAAGTCGTGCGGAAGAAATCTCTTTTGTAGACCAAACTTTGAAGACTCTGGTTCTGCTGATATTTTAAGTTAACCGTTAGTCGTTGTACTGTAGATAACTTTTACATAAATCATGTAAATGAGATGTCTAAAAAATTTTCCATATAACGTGCCCCCCTGCCCCCCCTGCCCCCCCTGCCCCCCCTGCCCCCCCTAGCCACGACGCTTCTTGTTGTAAGGGTGCCGATCGTGACAATACACCATATGCCTAATTCTTTATCTCACGTGGTTTTCGATGCACACGTGATTATTCATTTCCGGTTAATTTCGGTCACTGTCCGTTATTTTCATTCCTTGAAGGTTGTCGGCCGCAATAAGTGCGTTTGTGTACAATAAACTATGTTTTCATGTTCATGAAATTTTGTAATGTTTCTTGTTCATTAAAACGGCTGGCTATTTTTAAACTGCTAATGACGTCACCTTCCCGAGATTCTTTTTGACACTTTTGTCATCGAAACTAGGAATCTTGGACATTGTGAGAGAGTTTCTTGTTTTCCAAGGCTAATTTGCCATTTGTTTCTCTCTGCCCCCCCCCCCTATTTAGTGGGCTTTACTGTGACAACTTATATTATCAATAAATGTTGGCTTATTATGCATGTTTCTGTGCAACGAACTGCCTTCATATTGTAAACCAGTTGACGATGTATACTGCGGCGAAACGAAACAAACCGACGAGTAAAATTTTTTGTTATGTCTGCTAAATATGTCATCTAAGAACTTGACTATAGATAAGTTTGGCGCATTGAAATGAAAAGGGAAGACATGAGGGTTTAATACACAATTGTGCCCTTATTGTATCTTTAAAACCATCATCCTATTATTATTACGTGTTTCAGTCTCCGCTATTGTAGATATCATTCGTAGATTTGTTATGACAAAGGCCCTTATGATTGATACAGCTTAGATAATTGTGTCTTGATGAGAAGGCAGATAAAATAGTTGCCCTTTCGATTTGCCCCCCCCCCCCCAAAAAAAGGGTAAAGATGTATGATATATTAATCGGTGCTTTTGTTTAGGAGCCGTCTATTATCGTAAAACACTGGCATGCTGCCATAAAGGGTAAGCAAATGCAAAGGTCCTAACCTCCATGATCCCAATGACCTCTACACAGTACAGACGTCTATAATTTTGCTTATGGTCAACCTTTACCAAGCCGTGTGTCGATATAAATTTGGCTAGTTTATATATAGGTTCCTAATGTCTTCCACTACTCAACTATAAAGGAATTGTAAAAATTTTAAAGGCTATACAGTGTATAGGTAAGTTATTTCTATCCAGAAATGATCGTATTGATAAAAATATCCCAAGCCACGTCTATCCATGCCGACATAATTTATTTATAAATCAACAAACAAATAACCTTTTTTCTTTACTTAGGTCCTTGCTGATACTCGTACATTGCAAAAGGATATCAATTTCCTCTCAGGGAAACTGGAAAGGACATACACAGAAGCAGATGAGCTTGTTTTCAAGGTAGGACATTACATCTATTATGCTTCTATATCAACCCGATGAAATACAAGATACATAATGACTTTCGATTTTCTGTCAGTAGCTATAACTTATCAAAGAATAGTTATCAGATTAGGAGGGATATTACAATTTTTATATGATGCTGTTTGTTCTTGCACAGATACGTAGCGATATCCCCCTTAGCCCCACTTGTTACCGCCATAAATCTGTACCCTTGGTTAGGAGCTATCAGCGGGGGAGCCAGCCCCCAAAAAATTTGGGGGGGGGGAATGTAAACGTTTTGGACCACACCCTTTATTACGGAACCGCCCTTAAAAAATCAAAAAGGTATACTGTTCTGTTTTGCAAGTCCTTCATTCATGAGGAATTTGGTCAGCTTTAAATGTTTTAAACTTCCTTAATTCCGTACAAAAATTTTGGTTTTAGTACTGAGAGCTTCGAATTTGTATTTTGTATAACAAAGCGATCAATTTTCACCAAGTTCAAAATTCGTATCACTCAGTGAGAGAGTTTTCTTTCAAATCTGACCGAAGCATAGTTTGGATTGATTGTCAAATACATTTTTGCCATTTTGGAAAGTCCTCCCCCCCCCCCATTTTTTTTACATTCTTGGAAAGATTTCGTAAACCATCATTTGGAACAGGGGGCCCTCGACCCACCAGTTCAAGCTTTGTAGACTGTCAAATAACAGTACACATATTAAACAAGCATGCCTGAAGGATTGAGAATTCCACAATTCTTAGGTCCGCTGAGAATAATAGTAAATTCATGAGTGTTAATACACAATGCATCTTCTGCCTGAATAATGATAACAAAATAACGAGTCCTATCTGTCCCTTTTGCCAGTTATTGATATGTGAAAAAAAAATGAATATTGGTACTTTTGCAGGATGCAAAGAAAAACGAATTTAATAGGAAAGCATACAAATTACTAGCCAATCTACACGAGGTTTGTATCAAAGTGCGTTGTCTTTATATCTTCATGTAATTTCACATATGCAGAAACACAACGTACCCCTGAAAGCATTTTTTGTCGCCTGACATTCCTTGGAATTTATTTTTGTATAATACCAAGAAACCAAACTGAAGATGTAATGAAACCAAGGGAATTTTGCAGAGTTTGCTATTTGGTTTGGCAACTCAGCTGTACAGTACCGGAAAGGCTCAATAATTCTAAGAACCACTGTCATTACTTATTACAATCTTGTGGATAGTTTTCCAACGAAAAGGAAAAGAATATTTTTGAGTCATATTATTTTCTGCGACTTGTCGCATTTACAAACTCTGTGATATGACAATGATAATGAATAATTTGTTGGCTGCATCACAGTAAAATAACTAAACATAGCAAGCTGTTATGCGCTCCATACTCATCCAATGGATCAATACATTTTAAAAGCAAATTGATTTAATAGCATCAAAATAACCATCTCCTTTTGTAGTTTAGAACGTTGTCATGCTATGAAATTACATTACATTTAAAATTTACAAGGGGACACATCTATCGATGACTACAGCATTCATTTAGTGGCGCTTTTTAGAGGCCTTAACATCGTTTGAACTGAACTAGCTTACAAAAACTGAGAGGGGATAGTGAAAGGAGCATCAAAATAGATTTCTTACATTGTTACATAATGCTCATTACACATGCCATAGTTATGAATTCATCAATGCCTCTTGATATAGATGCTAATACTAATGATGCTAAAAAGAATACAAGATAGGAGAATCGTTCATGAAAATAAGAGACGGAACAGGAGATTTTGGAAAATAGTAGAACCGCTACAGTAACTACTACATACAGAAGCTCTAAGGAACTGCATATGAATTTGGAGCTCTTCGAGCAAGTTCTTATAATACAAGTGGCTGTTGTATCTAGGTAATAACAGGTACTCTTGTTCCTATCTCTGTTAGAAATTTGCTGAACTTGTCAAGAGCGTAGAGGAGACTGGAGCTACAATGAGGGATATACGGGAACTAGAGGATCAGCTAGATAACGTGAATGAGAAGGAAATCAAAGAGAACTTAGAGCAAATAACCAAAGATCTCAAAGAAATGAAGCAGGAAAACTCTGCGATAATGAAGCAAGTCAAAAGTAACGAATAATAAACTTGAAATAAAGTGCATGATTTAGTGTCAAGGGGTTGTTGAAATGGTATGATTCTTTTTTAAATTCAAGTTTTATAGTTGAAAATTATGATTTAATAATCCAATTCTGATGTTATGCACAAACACACGTGCGTTGCTTTATAAAAAAGAGTCTCCTGAAATTTGCATAAAAACCATAGTTTTATCACAATGTAAGCTTATTGTTTTGGTGTGATTTATGTTTTTTTTGCTATTTGATTTAATCTGCAACCCAGTTACTTGTGTTGCTTTATAAATGTCTACTCCAGAAGTAGAAGTTGACATTGGACTTTCATCAGGTGTTCATCAAATCCGCCTTGATAATTTGTGGAGAACAACTTCAATTCAGCTCAATCTTCAGGTCGTGCTTGGTGCAATTACGCAAGAATGTTGCTAGGATACTGATGTTGATGCTGTTTCCATCCACGTTTCTAATA
Organism: Catostylus mosaicus; assembly: GCA_964019065.1. NCBI lineage: Eukaryota > Metazoa > Cnidaria > Scyphozoa > Rhizostomeae > Catostylidae > Catostylus > Catostylus mosaicus. Next base: position 4,356,112 of record OZ025186.1, read on the forward strand.
AGAGAGACCGCTTAGAAATTCACTGTTACCACATGTGTTTGCTATTTTAGAAAAGCTTCTAACGCAGCCCAAAGCACATCATACGCCCATGTTCTCTCTTTCTCCCAGCCCAGCAGTCTTCCTATTAATAATAAAGCTAGTTCGTTCTATTGTGCATTGCACCTGTTCTGCAATCTTGAAGGGATAAAGATGGCCCATTAATGGAATATACCTCTTTACTTTGTTTTACTGAAGTCTGACCCGGCCCCCCGGGTCATGGAACCGTGAATTAAGAGTTAGTGATATGTTTATGGAGCATTATGCTTCTGCCTTTTGGGCACAAGTTCATTGCTTGGTATAAGGAACCTGGCGCTTTACCAGATAGCATGGGTCAAGCTTCAGATTCTGGGAACGCAAAAAATTTATATGGTCTAAAGTTGATCAATTGTTAATCGTAATCAGAAGATAAAAGAAGCAGACTTACGCTTTGTTTTTACCAAATTTCTTTATAATTTGTTGGCCCTAGGGCCTTAAGTTACCATAGACTCGATCGATGCTTATGTTTGCCATAATAGGAGGCATCCCTAATAAATATATTATCACCCCAACAACACTGGTATAGCAATTTAGCCAAAAATATCGTTGTATGTCTGTTTGTATGGTGACTTTTAACACCGGTTTTATAGCAAACCATGAAAAAGCCATATCGGAAGGGAAAAACTTGCAGGGACCTGTCACTATTTCCCGAAAATTCTCTAGGGAATTAAAAATTTGTCCCAAACGTTTGAAATTTCACATGGCTATATTATATCTAAGAACCCGTTTACACTACAAAAAACCGAACTTTTAGGTTCCCTGCCTGGAAAAGTGACGATGGGCCTTGCTTTTACACTAGTTGCGATTGATAACGCGGCTTATTCTAAAATTTTAGACACCATCACAGGGCGAAATTTCCCGCATACATAAAAAATAAGGCTACTTCGCATGCTTCAATATGAAATTTCCGTTCTTTTTACTCAAGTGTAAATCCCGGTGGGTCAACTCTCATTGTCAAGTATAAGCACCCAAGTCTGAGGCTCTAGAAAATTGACCCTTTTCTGTGATTTTAATTCAAATTTTGCCCCACTCCTCTTTTTTCTCAGAAACCAAAGAAAATATTGTTTTTAATACGAGGAGTTGGTCCTAAAAAACCCCTTTTCTTAAATTTTTTTGCTTTTTTAAAAAAACACCCCTTTTTCCAACTTCTATATCCTTGGTTTGGGATAAAATTGAACCCCTTTCCCAGAGATTTTAAAGATACGGGTCCTTACAATTGACAATGGGAATTGACCCACCGGGGTGCAAATGGGGTAAAATTTGGTTCCGTACCTTTTTGCTCACTGTGAACGCGATGGAAAAAAGTGGTATCGTGCCCAGGAAAGAAGTAACCCAAAGTTCCGTTCTTCTTTCTGTCGTGTCAACTGGGTCTAAGATCTCTTTGCTGGCTTTTTGCGCGTTGCAAATAAGTTTCAATCGTTCGAATAACTAATTGGTGACAACTTTACGAAAAATTCCGCCTTGCGCGACACGAGTTTGCGCATGCGTATATTATCCATGGTTTCGCGTAGCATGGATATGAAATTCGTCGAATGGAAAACCATTGTTTTACTTAACATTGAGAAACGCCATTTCTGAAAGCTGAGCATTCAAGAAAGTTCTTAGAAAAAAAATTGAGTCCAGTTTAAGATTCATAAATCAAACATCAAAATAGTAGCTAATTAACAGACCTTCCTATCAAATACTTGCAAAATATTCTAAAATACATAAATGATTTTCCTGCTGCCTTCAAATCAAGAACAGGTTCCATTTCAGATTCTTTTAACGGGTCTTGCTTGGCGTCTTGACTTTTTGACAGAAGTTTACCTGACCGAAACTAAGATCAACTGGTGACCGTAGAAATTTATCAAAGGAATTAATAACTGCTATAGGCCTTCCGTTTGATTGCTTATTGTAATTTATCGTTTTGTTTTGTTGTATTTATCAGCAATTTTGGATGATTTCACACTCTTAATGTTTCAAATGTGAATTTTTTGCTGACCAATGTTTTGGTGACGAATGAAGTTTTTGTTCGACAAAAAACGTTTGACTTCGCGCACTCAACGCAGGTAATTATAGTCGTATTTTCATTAATATTTGAAGCTTCTTATTCTAGGGTTCTTCTAATCCTCAAGACTTTAGTTGCAGTTGTATTAGAAATAAGATTTTCTCAATTAAGTAAGAGATAAAAACTAGCACCTTAGAAAGGCAGTTACAATAAATGCAACGATCTATTTGTTGAAAGGCGCTTCTTTAAACTCTGTTTTGCTCAAGTTCAAAGTAAGGCAACATAACGGCTGCTCTGTTTTCGATTTCGTGCGCACGGTCTGTGAAGCAGTTTCAACTAAGTATTCAACTGTTAACGAGCAAAAGCATAAATCTCTGTCCACATAGGAGGTTGAAATATACAGGAGACAGTAATTACATCTTCAGGGCCTTCATTTGCCTAGGCTAGCGGTAACAGGTCTTTGAAAAGTTTTACTTGTTTATCAACTTCGTCCGGATATTTTTGATCGGAGACAGCCTTGACGAGAGCAGTGAGCCGTCTATAGAAAGTTACTAATGAATGCATTACTTACAGAAAAGATGCGCACTGGGTGGGGCATAAGTGGTTACAAGTGATTGCTGTTGAGAGTTTCAAATGTTTAAGTAACGTTCTCCTTTGGTCGTCCTTGGTGACTTAAGAAAAGCTGTGTCTATTGGTATTGCCCCCAACTGAGAATCTGTGAGAAATGAATTGAGCGAGAAATGAGTTACGTATAGGCCTTCAATGTAAAATGATAATAGAAATGTAACGGTTGAAACGCGCAACTGATTAATAGGCTGCCAAAACTGGAGTCCCTTAGATTGGCCAAACTTGGGGCTGAGTAAAATAACTGTATGCATATGTGAATTTCCTTCTCAAATCTGTAACTTTGATATTATCTCAAATTTTTTGCATTCAAAACCTTTATCCTCAGTATTACTTCTGGTTTTCACACATTTATGCCCTAGTCAGTGGCGGATACTTGGGAGGGGGGACGAGGGGGGCGGTGGACCTCCAATATTTTGGAAAACAATAGTCTTGTTCAAAAAAATTGGAAATGAGAGATGTCATTCTACTAAAACAATAGGCTTGCCCCCCTTATATTTGGCTAAGAGTCTGCCACCATTGTAGCAATTTTTTTAGTGTTGAGCAGCTTTAAAGCATCTTTTAAGTGCTGCTGTCTCAGTTACATTGAGCAAATTTGAGGACAAGTCTAGAATCGAGTTGCTTTCCAAAAAGAATATGACCTGAACCACATTCATTTGTTGATTTTTCGTACATCGATCGAAATTGAAACAAAGCCTTTGCGCAATCTGCTTCAATTTATTGAATGTGAAATCTGCTATTTGGGAACACGATGATCATGGCGGTCACACACTAAACATACGAAATCTAGAGAATACCGCCCACATGACTTAAAAACACCTGAAACCGTTGATTGCAATCAAAAACCAGAAAAACGCCCATTCTTGTGCAATCCAAATCTCCTCCTTATCTTCTCATGAACACATCGATCTTGTGCAATCGCCTGAGAATATCGGATGGGAGATGTTTGAACAGAAAATGTTTTAGATTTAGTTTCTTACGCCCATATGATGCTATGATCCTTCTCTTTAGCTTTTAATGCTTTCAATGCTTTGCATTTAGTCTTCTCAGAGTTTTCCTCTGTTTAGGTCTTTAAGGTCAATGAATATGTTCCAAACAAGAGCAGAAATCAATTAAGATTTTAAGATGTTGTTGTCAAGCATAGAAAAAACTTAAATGATTTCCCTCAGCTTGGATCTGACTTCAATTCATCATCATTTCTAGATTTTAGATAACTAGATAGATCATTTCTCTGCTGCAAATCTTGGCACATACAGTCTCTACAAAAGGTTGACGACAAGGATGACGAAAAATACAGACATCTTCAAATTTGTTCATGGCCTCGACTTAAACATGAACTAACGACTTTGGAACGTCCTAACCGTTTAAGTCAAATTTTAACATGCTTATGCCTCAAGTCCAAAATTTAAGTCGCAAGAGCATAGATAAATTTTGTTTCGAACTATTCTGATGTTTAGTTTACATAAAAAATTCCACCAATCACAACGCTTTAATTTTCACGTGTGTGTTTACTTTCTGTCCGTGGTCGTCAGAAGCTGTGGGGAAAACCGCTCGCGGGTATTTCGGCCGCGTCGAAAATATACTTTCGCCAAAATAGAAGATATTTTAACATGACTTTAAAAAGTAAACACAGACGTGAAAATTAAAGCGTTGTGATTGGTTGAATTTTTTATGTGAACAAAACATCAGAATAGTTCGAAACAAAATTTTTGTATCCTAGTCGCAAGTTTAAATCCTAAGGTTAACATGTGTGAGTCGAAGCAAAATTAGATAACATAAAAAATTGAAGATGTCTCGATTTGTCGTCATTCTTGACGTTCGGGATTTCTTAAGATGTCTCATTTGCTTTAATACACCAAGCAGAATTCTTCCATGCAATAACCAGGGGTGGTTCTGTTTTGTTGCTTTAAAGGTCCAAGCTCCTAGCTTTGTTTAAAATGTATGCCTTTCCTTTCAGAAGCTGTACTAGCTGTGTCCCAAAACAAATTTTCTGCATTTCGTTACCTTGATCTCTTTCAATAGTCCCAAAAGCTGGTTTTTGCTTTCTTATAAAAGTTTCAATAAGGAAGTTTGTCTCAAATTCGTGGTTTCTCTTGGTGCTTGTTTGACAAAGGTAGGGTCAGGTAACATCTAGGACGTCATCACTCTGGAGTTAGTAGCAGATTAATCTGGTAGGTCCCAGGGGGGGGCATGCCTGCTAGTTTTCATCCGGAGTCTCTAACTTCTTAGCTGTCCCTAAACCCACACTTGTGTGCTCTTTTCCCATTCTTCTAAAAGCATCTTTCAGTTAATTTGAAAACCCCAAAAATGCATAACAGCGTGTTTTTATCAAGCTGAAACTTATTGTAATCTTTGTTTCTATCAATTTTAGATCTAATGAAATCTACGACAATTTTTCTGCTCATTTTTGGACTTACTTGGATTTCTGGTAAGTCAATCACAATATCCTTTTGTAATAAACGTTTGCAGTTACAAACAACCCGGGGAACAATAAGCTGCGAAGTTACTTTCATTGCGGAAAGTAATCCAGAAAAAGGCCAATAACCTCCTCTCCAGTAATTGTTGGATATACTTTTATAAACCATTTATACTAGAAAGTCCATCGCGTGTTCTGCACATCTACGAATTGACGAGTTCAATTCAGTTTCAGTTTATATTTTAAATATAGGTTCAACTAAATGCTGGAGAAACTGCCTTTTTGTCTGTTTTTTTGGGGAGAGAAATGGATTGCCCAGAAAGCATTAACACCGGTCTAACTGCAATAAATACATAACAACATGTAGAAAAAAGACATAAATGCACCCTCAAAGCTAACTTGCATAAAGCTTTTGGATTTGGAGCTTTTGAGTTGTTGGGGCGACCCTGACCTCTTGCTAGAATAGAAAGTCGGTTTCAATTGAGAAGGCAGACTCGTTCCTCTGATATTTTCATACTTGGATAAGTAAGTTCAAAGTATACACCTTCAGTGGAGGAAATCTAGGGGTACCCTAAGGCCCCCAGCAGGTCCAGGGGGCAAAGCCCGTGACGTGGCAAGTTTCTGGAAACCAGGAAACTTCCCCTCTAAATCAGCCCCTGACCTTGTCTTTTGGCTCTTTGTGCTTCCATGGAAAGAAACATTTATTTTTGATATGAGACAGTAGCACCTTATCCAGTGGCGTAACGCACGTTGTGCACCTTTAAGCGCATAACTAAGGGCCCCCAACAAAATTAGGTTTCTAGGGGGCCCCCAAGAAATTTTGTAGAATTTTTTTAGATACAAGCGTTTCTTAATAATTCTTGATTTGGAAAAGAATAGCGGTCCCAAACCCCTACTTTGACTAAGGGCCCCATACCGCTCCGTTACGCCACTGACCTTATCCACCTAAAAATAAGGAACCAAAGTTCCGCAAAGGAACTAAAGATACTAAATAAGTAGAGCTGTTGGTTTATCATTTCTTACAGCGGGAGTATTTTTTGTTTTCGGTCGTGTATGAGAGGTGTCGTTATCAATACATAGTATCCTCTTCCACTAACAGAATCTAGGCGCCATCACCATCGTGGCAAGAATTATGTTTATTATGAAGAAAAAGAATTACAACGGACGAAAAGGCATTTAGATCCAGAGCCAGAGAAGATTTTCGCAAGGATTGAGGTATCGCCAATCAAACATGCCAAAAGAAACAAGAGATCTTCATACAGGCCATATGTTTCAGGGCAAGGTAAGACATTTATAAGATTTGGAAGGGAGGGGGGTAGGAGAGAGAGGAACTTAATCAACAAAATCCCTCATAACTATCATCAATTGTTTCTGGTCATATTTATCTTTAATTATACACGTATACCTTCCAGTTAATAGGTTCCCAGTCTTTCAAATCCCTCCTTTCATAAATTCCCTCTTCTTCTTCTTCTTCTTCACCTTCTACGTGCCCTTTCCGCAGACATTGGCGACCATGATGTTCCAATTATCCTTGCTCTTTGTTAAGTATATGCCTTTCGTTGTTATGTCAATCCTCCAGTTTTGACACCCGCTCTTCAATTTTCTCCTCCGAAGTTTATTATACAGGAAAATGACATGAAGATAACGCTTTATTACAATATCATTTCTGAATTACTTTGATTTTTCTTAGTCCAAGATGTTCGAATCCAAATTAAACTAAAGTCATATTGGAAAGATGAGTTGACAAACAAATACACTCCACAGTTTCGACTTCTTGCTGGCAATGTCATCGATGAGGTGAGTGGAAACATTGCAAAGTCCAATTGAGAAAAAAACTCAATTTGACGTTCGAGCCTCATCCAAGCGCAAGGAGTGCTGGGTAGGATGCCAATAGGAATACAAAATCCATTAGCACCCTTACCGCTTTTAACATCGCATGCCCCGTTTACACTGCTTTGCTTCCAATTTCACCAGTTTTATCAACCAAATCCTTAACCTTTTTTCTTTATTAAAAAAGAGAAAAAATTGCCCCATCTGTTTTTGTAAATATCCTCTTTTGAAAGCGTTTAAAAATACCCCCTTTTTTGTGCAGAGAAGTTCGAAGGCTTTTAAAAAGGCGATTTTGTATGGTATAAAGACCAAATTATGGACCAAAACACAGTTAAAGACATTCTTAGGCTTGAGAAACGTATTGCTAGACTTTCTTTACTCATTTAATAACTGATTATTACCCTCTTATATATCATTTTCTTGTATAAAGCAAGTTTGTTAAAAGAAAGATCTTAAAGACATGTATTCTGACCAATAACAGAGTCAGGTAGGGAGGTAAGAAAACCCCCAGAAAAGAATCCTAATGCCTTTGCTTTCCTATAGTTTTGAACTGTCTTGCCCCCCCCCCTTGCAATGCAGTGCAGCATGTGTCACTGGAGAAAGGATAGCCTTTATATGTACACTGAAATAACATTTAAAACTGTTTAATTTCAGGTATCAAACGCACTCATAGACAACAGGAATTTTGTCGAAGCAGCCGTTTTGAAATTTAGGTGAATATTCTTATGAATCTTGATGTTTTGATATTTCCTTTTTATGCTTGAATTAAGACGCAGATGAAACCGCTTATTAATGGGGGAATTTGTCAAAGACAACATCACATAGAGCCCATGCTAGAAACTTTTCTTCGAAAATGAGAATGTCGGCCTCAATCGGCCCCCTTGTTGCTTAAGAATCTATATGTGGAAACGAACTCGATTGAAAGACGAATATGAAAATAAGCAAACCAAAGATCAAAGAACAAAAAAGTCAGAGAACACTCTCGACATTGGCGGAGATTCATGGTTATATTTGTAGGGGCCCATTTTCTTCAATTTCCGAAAGGATATACTTGAGACACGAAAGTATAGCTTCCTCCTTTTTCCTTTCGCAGTTTCTGCGTGCCTGCATTTGGAGATTTAGAGCTTTTTTATTCTTCATTTTATTTATTCTTATTAAGGCAAAAAACCCTATCAGCTATTTAACAAAGTGACTATAAATAAAAAAACCTTTTAAAGGTTGTTTAACGACGAAAACTAAATAGATAGAAAGAAAATTAGAATTAAAAGATTGAAAAGACACGACTCGGGAAAAGAGTGACTATACTCGACCCCCCCCCCCCTCACAGACCCAACAATTAATTTTTTTGAACCAACTCAATATTAGTTGTTTTCCTTTGTCTTCTTCTTGATTTTGCAATGTGAAACAGTTATTAAATTTAAAAACATCTGTTTGGTTTACAGGCCTAGTAAATGGAACACATTGGTTGACCTGTCAGTAAAGTTTTTCAAGACAGAAGTAGACCCATTGCATTATTTAGAGGGCATTGTTGCATCTGGATGGGTCTCAGGATTGCAAGTGTTCGGCAACTATTTCAAAGTTATTAGTGAGTAAAAATATTCCTTTCAAAGACGTCACGTGACCCTCTTATACAGACAGTTGATTTTAAAATGCGTGGAAGAACCAAAGCCATTGATTTCAAGGATGATGTAGATTTTTAACCTTGACCTTGAACCTGTGTTTGTTTTTATCTACAACGAGTCTAAAACAATTTAGTCTCCTTTTAATATTTTATGCATGATGGTCCCTCAGATCCATGCATCTGTTTTTTAAAGGGGCTATCTTAAAAGCTTATCATCATCATCATAATCAAAATATAGCCTAGACAAACATAGCCATTTAATGTAGGCTATGCAGGCACGTTCTCTAGTTTAATCTAAACTTATCCCAAACTTGAGTGCCCGTGGTTTCCATTAGATTTACCAAATTGCCTTAAATTTAGTGTTTACGAAGAACAAACTAAACTTAACATTAAAAAGCTAAGTGAACGGCACTTCGTCAGCGACGTTCAACTTGCTAACAACACTTAGACCTAGAATAAGTTTTAGCATCCAATAGGCAAATCGCCTGTGACATTAGCCCCCCCCCCCCCCTCATCCCAAGCAAACCAACTTATAGGGATGAGCCTAAGTATCCAGTAAATAATAATAAACATAATAATAATAATAAAAATAATAATTATAATAATAAAAATAGTGATACCACTTCTCCATTTCCGAGCAATTACTATTTAACACAAATGCAGTGATGGTAGTAATACGGGTTTTGGTTGTTGCTGTTTTTGATTCCAAAAAGAAAGTACTTTTTCTATCCTAAGTAAGTGTGTTGCTGCTTTGTTTCAATTTGAAGTCTTGCAGCATGAAACAGGGGAACCTAATTAATACATACACCATTTCAATGTCTCATTTTGATCTTTTTTTCTCCAGAAATTATAAATGGAAATGTGAATTTCCCAGCATGGAATTACCCTAAAGGCCTAAGGCTGCGGCTTCATCCTGCAATTTTAACAAAGGTCAAGCCAGTGAAAAAAGCGAAACACAAAGTCGTTCTACCTGCCAATTGTAAGTTCTTGCTTTCCATTTCCATACACTTTTTGTCAACAATGTTGTGTTCAAATGCACGGCTCTGCTGCAATTCGGAATGCTTAATGCATTTGAATTCGTTCACTTTTAACAAACAGCTGACTGAGCTAGAACTACCCCTTACACATAGTCTTCAAGTGTCCCACCATTAATAGGTACAAAGGGATTTTAATACCCTCTTTTACGCCCATTTAAGACCGGGTCTGGAACAGTTGCATCCTTTAATTTTTCAATTCAATTATCTTAGAATTCCTTATCAATTTCTATTGTTATTTTTTTCGGCAATTTCAGATAAAGAAATCAGGATTTCATTCCAGTTGTATCAAAAATGGAACATGCTTTTCATGGCAAAATTTTCGGCACCATATCGTCTTCTGAGTGGCAATATTGAGGAATCGGTATAAAAATGTTTCAATTTCAATCTTTCTTCAACCTGCTACATTTGATTCTTTTTGGGTGCTTTCACCTTTTGGAAATGTATGACTAAAGACCCTTTTCTTTTTTTAAAAGTTCCCTCTAAAAGGACCCAGATTTGTTTTACAATAGCCTTCTGAACATTTCAGTGTGGCAGCTGTTCAGGAAACAAAATTGTTCGCTTTCGAAATTTATCAACTTTCCAAGATTGGATAGTCGAACTGATTTTGCATTCTCATTGAACTTTCCGCAGTACTTTGATAAAGCAACATCCCTGATTAATCAAACATTCCATGGCTCGAACCATTTTCCAATCTCTTTGCAGGCTTCTTCCTCTCGATAAGTCGAACTTTTATGCAATTAGAATAGAAGTAGAAGTACTTATAGAAGTACTCGAACTTAAAAGCTTGATAGAAGTACTACAATATTTGAAAAAATTTAGCATCGAAATATAAAGAAAGTAACATAACGACCTTCTTTCAGTGAAGAACTTTTTATGTACTGATCTTTGGATCTTTTGTTTTGTCTAGTTTGGCCCCTTTTTTACCCGATTCTATATGAGTGAATCTCCAGTTTTTGATACGTATGAACAGGCTGGCTTTTTTCAAGTAATAACTATCAAATCGTACCTAAGATTTCTCAGTCGAATTACACCGTTTCAATTTAGTATGTATTTAACATACCTCGAGAAAATGTATTTAACAATACTATTATGATGATTATGATGTTGTTCACGATCACGATTATGATGATCATACAGATCGATGATAGTTGATGGTCATGATGATGCTGATAGTGATTACAATTGCAATGATAATGCTTTGTAATGACATTTTTTTGTTTTTATAGCTTGATCATGCTTTCACAGGATCGCCAAATTATCTTGACTCACAAGTTTTAGGATTCAGGTTAGTAACTGAATTTTAGATTTGGTAGCAAATCACTAGGCAATCGGGCATCAAGTCACATATCTCATTCAGTCTAACCAATTCTAAATAACAGTTCACCTTTCAAATTCAATTCTTCGTTTGATTATTACATTGTTGAACTCAGGGGCGGAGCTAGTGTCAGAAGATGTGGGGGGGGGGGGGGGGCAAACAGTCCTGAAGAGAAATTTGGCCGACCAGCCAACAAAATCTTGGCCGACTGAAAAGCGATTGGGGGCGGTCGACCCCCCCCCCCAAACCCTTACTGGCTCCGCCCCTGGTTGAACTCATAAAAGTTTTGACTGATCAATTGACTGATTGATAAACTTTTCTATAACTAGAGAGAGTTCTGAGGGCCAATGTGTTGTTGATATGATTGTTCGATTCTCAAGTAAAGAAGTTTATCCTGCCCAGAAATTGAAGATCTTGGTTTCATCTGGCAATGTAGGAGACACCCCGGTTATCAGCGATTCACTTGAAATCTATGGTTAGTTTAGTTTACTTTTTATTTTAAGTTTGATACATCATCAAAATAACTTTATGTCTTTAATTTAAACTGCAGCTCAGTTCCCTGAGAAGTAGTTCTCATGAACCAACCGCGCAACCGTGTCTAAATTGAATAGAAAAAGAATAGAAAAAATACTTTATCCATAAAAAAACAGCACCAATGCAAAGCATGAAAAATGAGATGATATTTGGTTGAAAATGATGAAATATTCATATTGATTGTTTTGCCATTGAATACGGAGAAAAAACTCAAATCACAGTGAACGATATTTAATGAAACTATTCAAGTCCCAGATCGCGCCAAAGTATAACCCTTTGTAGAATTTTACGATTGTAACTTTATTGTTGATGGTAAAGAAGCTTAAGTATTGTTCAAGGACACTTTAAGCATTTACTCAGTATCGTTCAAGTCATTTATACTTGTCTTTCAGAAATCAATAACATAACAAGTGACCAGCCAATTCAAGAACTTGTCCCACAAGAAGAATTTCCCAAGCCACACTCTGATGCTGATGTTAATCAAGGTAACGAAACAGAGCCTGAAAAGGAGAAAGGAGTGTCTATACAAAGTAAGAATGCTCCTGCTCAGCTACAAGAAACCACGAAGCCAATCTACCCGCTAATGAAGTTAAAAGCCAAGAACCAAACTGGATTGCCGGTAAGGGCTCCAGCAACATCTGATGAGGCGTCCATGTATTTGAAACTGCAAAGAATAAAGCTAATGAAGCAAAGTGGTGTTGTCCTTGTGGAGCATCAGTCAATCAAGGCACCTGAAGTTGCGAAGGAAAATGTTTTACAAGAAACTTCTCAACCAATTTACCCAATGCAGAGCAGAATCGACAATAATGGTGCAGTTATATCAGAGCAACAGCAACAACAAATTATGCCTCAACAACAACAACAACAACAACAACAGCAACAACAACAACAAACACTTCAGTATCAACAGCAACAGAAGGTATTTCAATATCAACAGCTGCAACAACAACAGCTAGTTCAGTATCCTCAACAAGAGAAGCAAACCGCACAATATCAACAGCAACAACCAATAACATATCCACAACAACAACAACAACAACAACCAAAAACAGCTCAGAATCAACAACAAAAGTCTCCTTCTTCGCAACTGACCAATGCACCTGCGCAGGGACAGCAGGGTTCACAATCCAAAGTGGCGTTGCAGCCGGATAGAGATTTGTGGCAGAGCCTCCCTGAACAAGTGGAAGGAAAACTAGTTATGAATCCAGAACAGCCTGTTTTGCAATCGATGCAACAGGAGAGAAAAATGGGGTATGAAAAGCAACTAGCACCTCTACCTGCTAAAACTAAAACTGATGCTGAATTAGAAAAACTGCAAAAAGATATAAAAGATCAAACAGGAAGCAATATAACCGGCAACAGTGAAACTCAAGAAGACAATTTAGCATACAGCAGTGATACACCTACATTGACAAAAACACTTTACCCTCAAATTGCATACACCAGTAATCAAACCAACGGTAAGCCACTTTTTTACGTTTTATTTAAGACATTCAATTCATATTTGTTGCAACTGGTTAAAATGAAAACATTGCGATGACCAGTTGCGTATAGAAGCAATGCTAGAAACCATGCATGGAAATATACTCTGGATTTTTATGATATCATTTGGCTAAATCAATTTTTACTTTGATATTGCAAGTATTGCATGTTCCATGTTACTGCACTTTTACTGCGAAGGAGTTCTAGATTTTCATAAGAACTTCTGTCTTTTTCTAGTTGTTTATACTGTCAGTTAGTCTTAAGGTCCATATTTCATTGATCTATTTCATAAATAATTCTTTATGAATAGTGACCTCTAAGATTTTAACATCAAAATGCTAGGGTCATGTTGAAAAATATCATAAAATCATAAAATATTACTAAATAGCGCTAATAATTACAAGGTTATAAATACATTCTAATGAATAAAAATTATGTTAAGTAATAAATCATCAACATCATTTCATTTGGGCTATGCAAGCACGGTCTTGTGCACTTTGGCACGACAATTCATAGACCATTGCACTTCTTTTTAGCAATATCTTTATCATTTTCAATGAGGGTTATCAGTGACCAATTTCGGCGCTTCTTCTAACTGCGAATGTACCATGTGGGCCAGATTAAAGCCAAATGCATTTCCATTTCTTGCAACACTCCTTTTTGTTCTGGCCTCACGTTGTAAATATTTTATGAAGAGTCCCAGCGTTATGCAAGTTTGATCCTCCCTTTTATTAATTATTTAAAATTTTTCATTTTTCGTAATACCACATTAAATATAGCCGAAAGTCCTCTGAAAATTGCGCTAGAGTAAACCGTATAGATAGGGCCTACTCTTTTTGAAAGAGAGTCTCACACCGCATTTCATCGTAAATTAGGCGCACCTTCTTACTACACTTTGTGAAAGGGCAATTGCAACATCTGATTCGGAGGCCGATTTAGGTCGGATTAAGCTCAATGCAATCCCAGTTCATTTTAAGCAGTTTTAATGTTAGGCTCTCATAACTTCAATCGCTGAATTTCGGTTTCCTCTATTTGCTTCAATGAACCCTGAGATTTCTAAGGTATTTACTGGCCATGCATTAATGAACAAGTCCATTTGCCGTACCGATCGTGCCATGTTTCTAACCCCAAAGAGGACGCAATGGTGATTCTTTTGATGTGTTTGGGTCAGTCTACACTAATGTTTCTTTAGCATTTTATTGAGACAATTTTTTATTTGAATAGGATATGAGGAACACAATCCAGGCCCAAATACAAACAAAACAACTAATCCTACAGGCCAAGAAAACATACTTCAAGCTGCTGAAAATTTTTTGAGTGAAAAGCAAGACAACCAGACTGACGCTGCCAACGTATCGAATAAAGAGGCTGAAGCAAAAGAGCAGAAAGAAGAGCACAATGCAGTTGCTACTTTGGTTGCAGGTGTCCTAAGTGAGCAAGTTAAGCACATCAAAGCAGTACAAATACAAACGGCATACACAATTCCGAGCTCAACGAGCAACACAAGCATAAATGCAGCGGCCAATGAAGCAAACAGTGAGCCGAAACCAAAACAAGAGCAAGGGGAAAGCGGAGCAGCAGGACCACAACAAACCTCAAATACATATATGCAACAAAAGACAACTGAAAGTTACCCCAAACCTGTTTCATATGTTACTGCAAATAGCACCGAATCGGTTAAGCAGGGCTCAATGGAACAACCTGCTGAGGGAAGTACCACCAATACCACGGGAGAAAATATTGGCAATGAAACGTTTTACACTGTAATGTCTCGAAAGGCTAAACCACAAGGGGGTATTGGAACTGCAAGCTGGAAGTTCAACCCAGAGAGCAACTCATCAAAGCAATTAATGTATAGTAACTATTCCAGTTATCTGGGTCTACAACAGGGGCAACCTGTGACAATGTTGGCACAAAGCGCACAACAACAACAACCAATTGCATATCAACAGCAACAATCAAGCTCGAATCAACAGCAACAACAGAATCAACCCAGCAATTATCAGCAACCAGTTATTCAACCACAACCACAGCAACAACAAGAAAAGCCAATCACTTATCAACAACAGCAACACCAAGTATCAACTGCTACCGAAGCAAAACCTGTTCAAACGATTGCACCAGATTATGTCAGTAGACCAGCCACAAGCTACCAATCGCAACAAAAGCCTCAGGCAGCTGAATCATATGCTAATGCAAAAACTGCACCTTCACCATATACAATATACTCAAACACTCTTAACAAAGTTGAAGGAAATAAGGAAGAAAATAGATCTTCTTATGCTTTGCCAAATTCAAGCTACAATACTGAAACAAATGCATCCCCCCGTCCTGCTTGGCCTTTAGCTACCCCTGTTACAAAGCTCATTGCCAACCAAGGTGCACAAAATGAAAGCAAATCGCCTGTTACGGAATACTACAGACCAGAGCAAGAAATGCGCAATGGTTATGAGCCAACAAACTACACTATTACAACGAAAAGCCCCCTTCAAGGAGAAACGTCGTATAAAATTAATCTCAAGCCTCATGTTTACACTCCAAAGGTCAAACTGTATCAATGGCCGCCCGTGGCTACGCCAATGCAAAATTCAAATCCTCCTGCGCAGAACAACCTGCCTGCGCAGTTTACCCCAGTCGTTTTATCTGAAAAAGAAATTACGTCATCGATAATTTGTAAGTGAAGATTTACATTGCGTTTTTTTGCTTTATGATAAACTTTGTTTTCAATGTATTAATCTTCATAATTTTGCATTTCACAACCTTGTCATAAACGCAATTTTGACAACAAGTACCTTAACGTTTGCCATCTTACAACTGAACAGCAATCCGCTTTTGATGGTTCGTCAAAAAGCCAAAGGACATATTTGATCATTTCCCCACCAGGCACCTAAAATTGATACTGCATTGTTCTGAAGTCATACGACATTGTTCATTTATTTTTGCAGATCATTCCCTTCATGGCAAAATGACTTTGCAACAAACCTGGCATCCAATGTTAAATGACACGACCAGTCTTCCTTATAAAGTCCTCAAACAACATATCGAGCATTCTGTAAGTAGTTGTCAACCTTACTCATCACCCAAGCTGATGTTATTATGTGGACTAACGACAACTCCCACCCCCACTGTTCTGAAAATATGGCGATGTAGATTCGTCAAAAATATGGGCAAGGAATGTAAGGCTTGTCAAGCTTCGTTTCTTGGTCAAATGCTGTCTTCTAAAGTTATCACAGAAAGATTTATCCTCTCTTAACTTTTCTAAAACAATATCATTGTGTCCAAAAGGGCGCTTCTCAAAAATCTGAAAGGGCGTGTTCAGACCCCATCATCAGCTTACCCTCCCATTTCCCAATGACTGGCGCCGCCACTGGATTGATACTTGATTGAGATATTCCAAGGTAAACTATACTTTAATCATTTGAATGGATTCTGCATATGCAGTGGAACTAACAATGTGATTGATTCTATTCACAGATTGAAGAGACTTATCTGTCCCATCACATGCGTGTCACATGCAAAGTCATTGGATTAAGGTAGGCCGTTTTTTTAGTTGCTGCATTGCTCTATCAATGTACTAACAACATCAATAATTAAACAAGTTTCCAGTTAACACTTTGGCCCGTTACTTCCAGCTACATTCAAATTCAGCATAATGAAGGAAAGTGCAAGAACGAAAAAGCTACGAGTGGCCTTTACATCGATTTCATAATTTCTCACAATAAAATTCTTACATGCTGCCGTACGTTTATGCCCTGATCCCTCTTTCCTTTGGTTTAAATGTCAGCTATTGAAGATTTTCTTTATCCCCCTACGCCGTTGACATAATAGGTGGATGCTCCTCTAATTGCGTTTTTAGATTGTAGGTGAATCGCATTCGTTTCAAAACAGTAATACTTTTTTACATTTCAGGAAGTCTCATCGAAATACAAGTCGTGCAATTGCTACTGAAAAAGTTGGAGTAGATTTTGACCTGACTTTTGAAAACAATGAAGGTGAAGTTGTTCAAACGATGAAACAAGTGTCCAAAAATGGAGTCATTTCAGAATTACTTGTCTTCCCAGATTCAATCTCGGTTGAAGGTCAGCCCCTTCTAATTGCAATAATTCTTATTTGTAGTATTCCCCTTTCAACCAACGTTAACAGCAGAACATAGGGGCTCTCATCATTTATTTACTAGACCGTTGCTCCAGGGGGCGATTCCCAAAACATAAGGGGCCTGGTTCTGGGAAAAATTAGGAAATTGGCACCTAATAAATGGCCTCAAAATGCAGTGATTGCCAATAATTGCCAACCTAAAGTAACACGCTTTATCATGAAACATTACTCTTTTAATGACACGCAAACAGGGCCGAAGCCAATCAGGGGGCTGAAGGGGCAGAGCCCCCTTCAAAAACCACAAACTGCCATTTCGTCGGAAATTTTGCCTGATTTAAACAATAGATTAAGCAATAAGCTATTGTTCTTTCAATTGTCAGAAATTGTCAGAAATTTTGTCTTTCTTGCCCCCCTGCTCGGAGATGGCTGGAATCGGTCCTGCTCGCAAACCCCACAACCTCCCTGCGTAAAAGTGTCTAGACGTTTGTTGCAGCAATGCAAGAGGCCAAAAGAGCATGCAGCGAACGATGCAAACTAATATGAATTCGTGCATGATTTAAAAGCAAACGCATAAACATGGTGCAGAGAAAAGATCAGTTCATATCGAATAGGCTAAATAATCCAAGGAATCAGTAAAGGGCCCAATTTTATATGTTTATTGTTGTCCCTACTTGTTTCTGTTTACATGCATGATCATTGAATTTGTATAAAGACTAAATTTGCTCAATGCCTTATGTAAAACGATGGTGATTTTTTAGATGCTGAATCACCAAATACATTAGCTCCAAAGAATCCAAAACAAGGAGATCAAACAACATCGAGCTCATCTGAGCAAACTCTTGGTGAGTACCTTTTGACACTTTCTTTTACATTTCTCATCCTTGTCTAATATCTATGGGCTGGGCATCCTAAATCCAAAGATCTTTGAGCGTCCAATTATAAGTACCGAGATTCATCGGCAACCTACCCCTACATACCTGCGCTGATATGGTCCTTAGTTAACTTTTTTCAAAATTCCCATGCTAAAAGGTTTTTAGAAAGGTTTTTTTCGCTTTCGTTTGCCTTCGTTTTGAAGCTTCATGCTATTGGTATACGTACTTAGTATTACTTAGTACAAAGTGTTAATCTCACGTATTTAATGCTTTGCTTACTAGTATTTTTTTTGTTCTTTTTTATAGTTGCAACGTCACCTATGCCTTTAGGAAACATCACTACTCAAGTCAAACCAGAAAACAAGACAATACCTGTAAATTACAATGTGTCAATCCCATCAACCATTGCACCAATTGAGCCAACAAAAACTCCAGAACCAACTTTTGAATTTGTGACTGCCCCTAGAGGTACATTGCATGCTTATCAATTATCCAGCCTTTTAATTTTATCGTTAATCCAATAAATTTGCCTGAATTGTGAAAATTTACAATCAGTTGAAATATAGTCAGGCCAGTTAGGAAAAAAAGATTTTCAACCCCTTTCCACGGATTTTTAATTCGAAAGAACTGTTAATTTTTATACGTCCTCTTGCTATAGATAAAAATTCGTGTGCGAGAAATTTTGGAAGACGGAGGGGAGGGGGGAGGGAGTTTATGCCCACTTCCTTGTTGTTGGTTGTTAGTTGTTGTATAGTATAATCTTATAGTCATAATAGTGTCTCAGTTGATGCAGGGCTGTAAAAAATACACAATACATATGTATATATATATAATAGCTATTTCGCATCGAGAAATTAGAAAACCCTTTCTGTTTTAGCAGCTTCATAAATGTCTATTACCAATATGCTCCAACTTTTTCTGTCTTGTGCCGTAATCTGAGATTTCTTAGATCGTCTATAGATTTAAGCTGGTTGAAATTGTACTTGTTGCCCTTGTTGGTGTGTTTCTTAAGCATTATTATGTCATTATGTAATGAGTTTGGCAGTGTAGTTTCTTAATTTCTTTGAGTTCGAATTTTCAAAATAATAGTTCATGGCTTTCTGTGCCGGTGTTTCTGGACTTAGGCGTAGCACGTGACCAAAAAGCCTCCATCTGCTTTGCAGTATTTCCAACGAAAGAACTTCTCCACCTGTTTGTTTTAGAGCTGTTTATTGCTGATGATTGTAAGGGATTTGATGTTTAATATTCGTCTTAATTATTGTCTATAAAAATACACTGCATTTGCTTTAAATTATAATTATTACATTTTAATAGATATTCCAAAGTCTTGTGAGGAAATACGTGACTCTGGCATCGGTAAAGCTGACGGGCAATACGTTTTGGAAGCAAGAAAAGGTTGCCATTTAAGCGTCATTTGTCAGAATATGGAAGACAAGCACCCAAAGGAGTTCCTTGGCGGCCCAAATCAAAAGCAATGGGAAGCATACCCATTTGCAGCATTAATCAAAATCTCTGCACACGATAAAGAGAATATTCAAAGTGGAGCATGTTTAGAAAACTCAGGTATTTTTCATGCTCCCATTTTTAACACCACATCAAGTTTTCGAGTTTATGTTAACTGTTTTTATTTGATAATTTGCCTGAGTCACATTCCTAGGTTTTAAATGCTTTACTCGGGAGGCGGGGATCTTTTGCTTTACGAAGGGGTTGCTCTGGAAATTTTGGCTTTTTCTCTCAAAAGCTGAACTCTTAACTAGCGCTGTCTCAAAAGCAGGTTTTCCAGCATTTCAGTAATGTTGGCACTTTGGATTATATGCCCTAAACTGTGTTCTTTTTACTTGGTAGATCCTTTACCTAGAGTTAATCCCACAATGTCCAATTACTTGCAAATTTCCCTTTTCAAAAAGTGTTTAGATGTAACCTCGGCCCCTTGAAAATCATCATAGAACCTCATCAAAATATTTTGTCTTGCAGACGAAGGAAGAAAACTGTTGGAACAGATCTTCAAAGCTAAAGGTAAACAGCAACTTCCAACTCCGCCATGGCAAACCAATATCAAAAGGTTGTTGGAAGGCAGACGTAGACGTGAATTAAAGAAGAATGTAATTTTCATCATAGAGGAGGATGCAGGTAGATATTAATTTATTGGGTTTGCCTTTGCCGTTGAATGTGACAGCGTATTGTACTGTTTAAGAAGATCACAAGAGCCATGACACACTGTGCAACACATTTTGGACACCCTAGCAATTTGTATAAATTCAATGACATAGCTATGCTAATACTTGTACATGGCTATGCTGACACCAAAAGTAAACCTTGATTACATACCTCTAAATCAATGTAGATTTCGAAAAATATATATAACATTATCAATAATTTGCACCTAGCTGAAAAACCCCTTGTCTTCGAATTACCTAATTTCTATAACTGGGAGAATAAACTCGGTACACGATAACACATTAATCTTTAATCAAAGGCTGTGTAATTCTTTTACAGGAAAGAAATCGACAAGGCGAATTTCAAGATCTTTCAACAGTGAAGATGCCGATTGGGGAGTGCTATAAAGAAAAAAAATTCTCCCTATAATCAATTTGACAATTCACTTTAAACCTTTCATTTGTTATATAAAATATATACATTAATATATTTGCAATGTGAAATTATAGAGATTCTATTATTAGTACAATACTTTTTCTTCAATTTGTGCTTCTTAAAGTTTGGTAAAGAGTTTTGATTTCTGTAATTTTCAATTAATATTAAACAAACTCTGAATTTGGTATATATTTAGTAAACTTCTTATTCTTTAAATCAATTTTTAGGCAAGGCTCTATCTTAAAAACCTGTCCGAGAGCACTCTCATTTCCAGGCCAGATTTAGGAAGAAATTGAAATGTGTCAGTCTTGAAATTTGTCACAATAGTTAAAACTTAACAACGGCAGTTCTTGACAGGAACTCCAAGGTTACTGGCATGGTAGTAAAATTTAAAGGTAACAGTCTAAGGGTGGAAGTTGCAAGGTTAGTCTTACATTTCAGCCAAAATCTTTTCAATATCAAAATGTCTGTTCTGAAAGTTGCCACTTGCATGTCAGAAAAATTTGTGAAACTTCTGAATGTCAATTTATGGCGAAAGTTGCAGATTATAGTCTCACACTTCAGCAAAATTTCAGAAAGACAGCTTGTGATAAGAATTGTGAGGTTTTTGTGAGAAATAGCAATGTCTTGCAGTTGTAAATAAAGCTTAATTTTAATATCATAGTTCTAGTAGAAAATTCATGGCTATAGCTTAATAATGACACGGCAACAAAGCTCCCAATTAACCCTTTCACCCCTGGACGGGTCACATGGCCCAATGACTTAACACCGGAAAAAATAATTTTTTTAGGAGGGTTAAGTACAAAATATTGTAAATGTCCTGATGGCAGTTTTCCATAATAGTTTACGCTTTCACCTAAGTTATTTGACTAGGCTACCCCCTGAAAAACATAAAATATTTGGGTTTTAACGGCTAGCTTAAAATAAATCCGGGTTCGAAAGGGTTAAACTTTATTGCGTTAAAATCAAATAGAACACAGAGAAAAAAACATTCGGCATTTGCGACAAAACTTTATATACAACAATTACATTTGAGCTTTTTGGTAAAAAATAACAAAAAATTCCATCCAAAAGACGAAATTTATATGATAATCAAACTTTCACAGGAATATTCATATAAAGCAACTAGATGTTCTTAATACAAAACTATTTACATTTATAGATGGAATGAGTGGCATATCTACATGGTGGCTATGATTCAGTAGGAACCTAACATCGGCAAGCATTTTCAGGCGATCAAATCCACTTAGGACAAGCATAACTTTATAACAAGTAATTATATCATGCTAACACGAAGGTCAGTTTAACATTAAACAGGCTGGCAGCTCTGAAATGTAACTGCAAGCAAATTGTTTAAATGGTGGAATTAGATTGGAATTTCAGTTTAGCGTGAACTTGCAATTGGTTGGATAACGTTCAAATAGAATTTTATTACCTTCAATTTCATGTTTTGGACTTTTCTTGAACAACTACTTTGAGTTGTAAAATTAAAAAAATTGGAATTAAACCCAGAAAAATAGAAAAAGAAACACTTTTTGTCTGACAATCCCAAGAGGCTGATAACCACAGATGTTGATCAAGAATCGATTTTGCAACTTAAAAACTAATATTTCTGAATTCGCTTTCCAACTACTAGCTCAAATAAGTTTTTCTACGTTGGATTATCCAGGAGATCAAATTTTATCATTTTCATTAGACGCTTTCCGTTTTTCCAGAGAGATAAAATGTTATCACGTCTCAGGCAAATATATTAATCCTGCCCAAAAACAGATACTTCCCATTACAAAAGATGAAAAACGTGCCTCAATCTTTCGCTTCTTTCAAGGTACTATGAGGGCTGAAATCTGACAAGCTCATAACATCATGGGGGATGGAGTTTAATTAAAATTGCGTGGGAAAAATTCTGTCATTTAAGGGGACGCTTTTATATTATGCAATGATACCCAATGGGGGCTGGGCGAGTGACAAGAAGGCTTACAGTCGGTGTAACTGCTATAACGTCTTATAAGGTAATTGGGGTTTGGATATGAACATATTTTGAGTACCTTATAGGTGAATACTCCCTAACGATTGACTCAATTTATTGTCAAAAATCATCCAACATATCTCTAAGTAGCATTTCTTACATCTTTTAATATGTGCGGACATCAGGACTTATATCAGCTCTTTGGCCGAGCAAATAAATGAATCAGTCATGTGTTATACCTTTATATTAATAGCCCGCTCACAAGGGAGAATGTATGCAAACAAATTGTTATAACTAAATTAAATGAACGATGGTCGAAAGTTCGAGAATGGGAGTGGATACTGATCTGTTGCTGACGTACCTGGAAGGAAAAAAGTTGAGGAAATAATTCACGTGAAATAAATAAAGCAAGATTTTCTATACAATTAGTGGTGTGAAAAAGTCTAACCCACAGCAATTTTGGTGAAGAGTTGGTTAAAAAAACTGCAAATTGACCTTCATCGATTACAAAATCACACATTTAATGATATTGATGAATCTCTCAAGAAAATTGCATTAGGAAATTGTATTAGAACCTAATATTAATTTATTTCAACAATTTATTTATCGGTCGGAGACTTAAAAATGGCACAAAAAAACGATTTAGAATTTATTCAAAAACTGTGTAGCTTTATCAGTAAAAGTTATGCAATTTATGTTATATGCAACGCTATATGCAACGCTATATTTGTAACAACTTGTCATTTGAAACCTGTTATAAATACTGCTTGTTTTAGCAGGTTAAAAACTCGTCTAACCTGGAAGTGGCAGAAGTTCTAGAAAATCGATTGATTCAGGATACATGTCGAGACCTATACGCGAAAAACAGTCAGTTTACTCAATTATTTATACGTTGAAACTACGATGTTTTACTGAATTTAGCATATATGAGCCAAAATAAAAGGAATCGCCGATTTAACATTTATGACACACCGAACAAACGGGTTGAATTTTCTCATGGACAGCATTAACGATACACAATTTCAAATAAAATCGAAAGCGCTAGTAAAAATTTAATCATAATGTGTCCATAACAAATTGAGCAATACAAAACTATTGTAAGTGAAGGTTTGAAAACCTAAGACATTTTAATTCTTTCAGGTGCTGACCACTTTTAATGTGTTGTACACACGGCGTACAAATTCTAATTAAAATTTTAAGGTAATTTCTCTTAATTTATCACTGAAACTAATTCAAAGGAGAAACTCATCGGTACATATTTCACTTAAGGAGTATAAAAAACTGGCAAGTAGTGTGAAATATTTCAAAATTTTATAATTCTGCACTGAAAAACGAAATCATAAATTCGTAGTTTAGCGTACAATCTCCCGACAGTGTCCAGAGTATGATCGAAAGGTTAACGGATATAAAACCAGCTGTGCATTAGAAATTACATGAGAAGAGGAATATTGATCTGATTGGCTACTTAATCAAATTTTGCCTACTCACATTTTATGTGTTTACATGAACATAGTTTTGTGGTATGATAATAATATTAACTATTCAAAGTTGAAAGAAGCAGTTAGTCGTACATAATGCAAGCTAGGATTAATGCGATTTAATCCAATTTTTATTCATTAAGAACCAGGAAAGACGTCAAATACTATAAATATTGATTCTCATCTGGTATTTATAAACATTAGCAAAGTACAACTTGGGACTTTGGTTAATTAACTTAGGTCTGAAAAAAATCATTTCGAAATAAGCATTTACACTTAAAAAATGCTCACAAGATCTGAGCGGTGGCTGATCTTTCCAAAATACACGAAAAAAACCAGATTAGCATTTTTTTCTTACAGCGAAGTTCCAGGGATAATCATAAACAAGGCGCAAGCGGAGCTCTTATGCTGACGTCAAGAACTGATAGCTAGCTAAAACAGCTTCTTGACATAGATTTGGTTGGCCCATCAGGGAGAAGTGGAAGCTTTCATCATACAAAGAAAGTCGTGAAATAATGAAACTCAGGAGCAATGATCTAAGCAGCAATTTGTAGACATTTCCTTGCCCTAACTCTTAACGGAAAGTGCCAGCAATGACGTGACAGTTTTAAACGTGGGTTACCAATCATTCAAAACCTCTAATGTTTTTATGAGGAAATAATCGATCGCTTTAAAGCCATATTTTGTATTAAAAAATCATTATTTTTCGAACCACCACTTCTTATCAGATAACACTGCGCGGCTTTTGAAGAGTGATTTGATCCTTGGTTAATTATTATTTTGCGAAATTAAAGAACAAGTAAGACTTACCCTGGGCACCTTGCATCTGCTGCGCATGTTGTTGTTGTTGTTGTTGTTGTTGTTGTTGTTGTTGTTGTTGCTGCATGGATTGTTGCTGCTGTTGCTTTTGTAATTGTTTTTGTTGTTGTAGTTGCTGTAGTGCTTGCTGTTGCTTCATGTGCAGTTGCTTTTGCTGAAAGAGTATTTCCATTGGCGACGGACTGCCTAGTGTTTGCTGTTTTTGTTGATTTATTTGATGTAGCTGATCATGCCCCTGCGATGCAGCTTGCATATTTGGCATTGCCATTGACGTTGAATGTGAGCTGAGTACATTACTATAAGCCAATGACGTGTAAGGTGCTTGCTGTGCTTGGGGCTCTCTTGTAATCCTGACGATGAAAAATTCATAACATAAGTGCGTAAAGAGGGTATTTTAAAGATTTGTAGACTCGGTCCAGATAACATTGGTCTACATTGCATTTTAACCCCTGTTCATACAAATCGTAACAATAACAATATCAAGGAGTGTAGGTACTTAAATGTCAAGGCTGCCATTCTTTAACACCCTCTCAACCCCCCCCCCCCGGGAGTAGTTGCAAATATGAAAGTTTTGATGGAGAGATTTTCTAGGGTGAGGTTATTTCATTGATTTCCATCAAGCGCCTGCT
The DNA here is from genome assembly GCA_964019065.1 of Catostylus mosaicus. Taxonomy (NCBI): domain Eukaryota; kingdom Metazoa; phylum Cnidaria; class Scyphozoa; order Rhizostomeae; family Catostylidae; genus Catostylus; species Catostylus mosaicus. The sequence goes on from OZ025186.1 coordinate 4,381,484, forward strand.
TGAAATCTTTAAAATGATATTTGGAGCATCCATCTAATGTTTTTTTTTCAAATTTGGCACAGTTTTATTGATTTGAGAAAAAGGTTTGTGGAAGTCTAATTCGACTGTATTTAATTGCAATCTTAATTATCATTAAATGTACAAAATTAATGGAAATTTTTAGTATTAAGCAACCATTTTATATGAACGAAAACTTTTACTACACCATAAAGGTTATACAAGATAGGGGCTGATTTGAAGTGGAGGGTTTCATTCAGGTTCTACATATTATGATATTTTACGACTTTCACAATGAATTTATTTGCACACTATAAAGATCTGCCAATCGTTGGTACTACACAAACACGAATTAATTCTTTGACTTAAATGGATGGTTGTCAACGGTCTTCCATCTAAAAAGCTTATGGTAAGGGTAGACCTTTAACCTGGCTACAAATATTTGTGGAGTCTAACCTGCTAATGGAATGTGATAATCCAACATGGGAATTCCTCAGTTCATCCGGTGAATGACCAGATAGCCGCCTTTGCTGTTCTATACTCGGCTGAAAATGCAGTAATGGGGATGTCCTTGACACGCCTGCACTGACAGCTCCATGTGGGCTGACGTTCTGAGGAGAGCTCTTTGGTGGTGTTGCAGATAAGCTCTTGTGATGTTCTTTTGGCGGTGTTTTGTAAATTGGTTTTGGTATTTTAGATGAAGCAGATGAAGTAGATGAAGCATGTTTCGAAGAAATCAATGGCTTAGAAGCAGCTTCATGAAAAACGTGTTTTGCAGGCATAGAGTAAGGTGGAGACTTTGATAAAAAGGAGGCAGTATGATCCCCAGGATGGGCATGAGGAGTCCATTTGGAGACAACATGGCTGGAAAATTGTGTCTGTTGGAGCGATGATGTTGCTTTCGGCATGGGTGAACTTTTCTGTAGTATTTTAGTACGTGAGGTCTCTGTAGCAGACACTTTGCTTGCACCACTGCTTGAAAAAGTGAATGGTTTCATGCCTACTTGTTCTGCAGGTGCCGTGGCATAATCTAAGATATTTTGAACTGGTTTCTCGTAGCAATGTGCAGTTGACTTTGTTGCAGGGGCATCAAATTTCGTGACACTGGTACCAAACTGTCGATTTGCTTTCGACTGATTTAAACTGTCATTGTGTGCAATTGAACTCATTGCATGATCAAAGGGATTGGTAATTTTAACATTACTCACAACCGTGTCATATTTATAAGAAGAAGACGGAAGGCTTTTTGAAAATGCGGAATCTCTGTTCAAAGGACTCGTTTGAATCCCTTGCTTTGTAATTGACGTGTCCTTGTGGGAGGGACTAGTACGAATGTCTTGTTTTGAAAAGGTCGCTTCCTTGTTTGAGGAACTCGTTCGAATTTCTTGCTTAATAACTGCACTTTTGTTTTCAGCTCTTACAGTCACATCTTTGAGGTTGACTTCCTTCTTCGTCACTGTTTTCTGCAAGGGTTTCCTTTCTTCTTCTGATGGCTTTTTTGACATAAAATTTGTAATCGAATTAGAGTTTGCAGCCATGGTTTTTGATTTGTTTTCCTTTTTGCCTTGCGAACTGCCTTTCAAATCAGCCGAATCCACAGTATTATTTCTTGCTTCGACCAGGTTTGTCAGAGAAGAGCTAGGCTTTAATTTTGGCTGTTCGAGATGAGAATTGGCTCGCGGAGTTTGTAGTGATTCGGGTTTTTTCATAACCTTTTCTTTCTTTGCTTTGATCCTGGAAAAAGAGAATTAAACTTACTTAACTGGTCCAGTTAAACATTGTACATTAATTGGTAAGATTTACGGTATTAGTCAACTTAAAGATTTTGGGCATATCTATTTTAATACAATGGCCACCAGGTGACACTTAACAACTCTAAAACTGAAGACATGGTCGACTAGCTACAACGCTGGATTTTAAGGGCCTCCTATGAAACTCAAAGGAACTTCAAACCTTCTCAATATCAAGAAAGACGGAAATTTGATGAAACGTAAGCAACAGCATTCTTACACAAAACTCCTCTATTCATCCCAGTCGCTTAGCTGACGAGGATGAAAAGAAAGGTGGGTAGCAGTGACGTAACGGAGCAGTGTGGGCCCATTAGTCAAAGTAGGGGTTTGGGGCCCCTATTTTTTTTGCGAATCAAGTTTACAGGCAAAGCACGAAATTACCCTTAACTGCACAAATTTTTTACATGTAATTTTCAAACAACATTAACTAACATCAATATAGCAATTATTAAGAAACGCTTATATCCAAAAAAAATTCACAAAATTTCTTGGGGCCCCCTAGGGGCCTAATTGTGTGGGGCCCTTAGTTTCGCGCTTAAAGGTGCACACCGTGCGTTACGCCACTGGTAGGTAGTTTATTTATAACTGTGGTATTTAATATGGCATATCCAGAAGAGCTCAATTTCTTTTGATTATCAAACAACGTAGTCAAACATAGGAAAATTTTGCAATACACTTGGAAAAAGAGACAGGAGAGCGAAAATCTTACATTGGCTGAGTTATGTCTTGATGTGCTGTTTTACTTTCCTTGAACAGGATCCTACAAAAATGAAAGACTAAATTAACAGATTCATTGATATAATTTGCTAGGATAGCTCACACAAAACTACTATCTGCTAAAAACTTGCAGCAATAATGCAAATTGCTCTAATCATTTTGCAAAAAATGGACACATCATAAGTGAGTTAATCATGCAGTATCCTAATACATTTGATTTGATGCAAAGGTATATTCTAGGTATGGCCCTCCCTTCTGGCCAACAATGACTATTTTATGCCACAATTTCAGTTTTCAATGAAAATCAAGTACTTGCAATTCGACCATATTTTGGTCAAAATACGAGGTGTATGGCTTTACCTACAGGCCAAAAATGGCCAATAATTGCCACATTTTCAATTTCCAACCAAAATCAAGCCTTTTAAATTCGACCAAATATTGGCCAAAATAGCCTTGTCTTTTTGGCCAAAATGGCCGACTTTTGCTACTATTTCAATTATCTACCAAAAATACAATTTCTAATTTGACCAAAGGAAGACAAGGACAAGGTCTGCTGCTAGGCCCTCCCCAGTTGGGGATGTAGATTTTGCAGGAAAGGTCGCATTCCTGCTTTTAACTATCCTGAAATGTATATTTATCTTAGCTTTAAACTGCACTAAACCAAAGTCAATTAAACAAATGCTATAAGGAACGGCTAAATCGTATTCTTGAAAAAGTATCAAATTTTTATCAAAGTACAAAAAGTACTATAGAATTGAAACGAAAACAAAAAGTTCTTTTAGGGTATAGGATGACTAATGACTAAATATAAAAAAAGATTTACAACAGTTCACAATTTTCAGTCGGCTAAAGTAACTCTCATTGTTTCACGCTTCAGTTAGGCAAATAGCGACATTTTCAGGTAAATGTAAAGTCGCCACACCTTCACAGTGTATTTATCAGGTAAATCTAACTTTAAGTTATTTTCCCTACCTGCTAGTCATCCAACCCTTGGGCCATAGTTTCCTGATGTCATTTTCCAGAAAGTCCTACAAAAAGAAAGTTAAATTTTTATACGCTCTTTCTGAAGTTGATCTGTCTGCCTGTAGGATGTGGGAGGCCATGCAAGCCAATCATTACTAATTTTCCCATCCTCCAACAATGTTATCATAATTTTAAAAAATATGGGATGCAACAAACCTTGATATACTCCTCCGCAGTCATACTCCTTGATTTAGACATTTTATACAATTGTACTTTTATTGTAACTACATCGCAAAGTAATTTCCTGTAGAATGAAAATGCACTGTCAACTAGAAACTATTCACATAGGATAACATAGGTCTACTACTCTATTCATATAGGATTAATATCTGTTTCTATACAAGTAAAGGACATCCGAATTAGCCCTCATTATTTGCTTTGAAAAGTAATGTCACGGCGTAAAAAGCTACGTTAGAGCACCAGGTTACCCAGTAATACTAGGCTCATCCACAAATAGCCTTTTAACTTTGAAAAACGGAGATAAGATGCAAATAAAATATGTTTGTATGGGAAATAGGGGAGCATTCAAGCCATTACTTTGCAATAATCTCAAAAAGATGGCTGCACACTTCCAAGGAAAAAATGTATTACATGATCTAATTGAAGACAGAAGTAAAGTATAACAATGTAAATTTGAGAAAACAACAGGCCAGGTAAGAGACATGTATGATATATATTTATCAAATATGCAATATGGCAGTACGCGGTTCGAGCCAGGGATGAGGGTAAAAAACCATTTACAATTTGCTAGCACCATAACGGGTAGAATATTGTCACCCAATGCCAAATTGCTTTGATAAAAGTATATAAAGAGGAATGTCAAAATCCGCAAATAATAATTTACGCACTTCAATGATACGGGTAGGTCACAAACTGGAATTCTTCTGGTAGGGTAAATCTGGACTAATATTCATTTTAAATGAAGCTGGTGCCACAAATCTTTTGTTTCCAGGACCTCCTTTGTTCCAAACGATATGAATAATTGATATTTTTTATTTCCGACAAGCAAGACGGATTTATTGCTCGTGTTCAAAACCCGTTCAAATGCCGAATTTAGCAAAGGCACAGAAATTTTAAAATGCTTCTGTTATAGTCATTGATACAATTAAAAACATTTCAGTGTTGACTGGTTGTCTTGTGTGTTCTGGTACATAACCCATACCATCTTATTATCATCATATCAAAGTAATACCTTATTTCTTCAGTCCAGTTGAATTTACGTTTCGGCATATTTTTCTTAACTTTATCTTCACTTGGTGTTGCCTATTATACAAAATCGAAAATGAAATAAAAGCAGAGAAGAAGAAGGCCAAGAAATAAATAAATTGAGTTATTCTAAAAGGCATTTCTGTCAATCTCAGTACCATGGAACTAAACTTTCATCGAGAGCAGAATAATGTTTTCTTATAAAATTCTTTTTTTCATGAAAAAGCGAAATCTTTGTTCGAAGGAAACTCCAGATGATAAAGAATTATAAATATACACACCAATACTATGAAAAAAAGTTTTAGTATGCTAAGTTCTTATAATCTGAACAAATTTCGTATTGAGGTCGCTTTTCTTCAAGGCATCTTAACCGTCTTAACCGTTTTAACCATCTTAACCTTTTTAACCGCTTAACCGTCGTCAAAATGAAATATGCAATTTATTAACTCAAACGGAAAGCACCGTACTTTAAGGTTTCTTTACCTCTAGCTATATTAGATAGGCTGCGGCCCCTTGTTTCTTGGTTTAAAAAAATTGTATGTACGGCTTTTAAGCTGAATTCATTATATTTTTCAGGCGCGTATGGTCAAAAAGTAAAAAATCAATGTGGATGTCAACGTACTAGAGACAGAATACGGGGACATAGACTACTAGCATTGGTCCATGGGATATCAAATAAATATGTTTTGTTTGTGAATGAAATTCAGTTCTTGGAAGTATCTAGAAAAAGATCTGCTTCTAATCATATTAATCATTCAATTACCGCTTCACTGGTACTTGCATTATCCTTTTCATCTGAAGAGACTATAGTCTGAAAAACAAAAATTTTTAAAAAACTCCTATTTCTTTTTAAATTCTTCCTTAACTTTTTAAAATTTCAAATGTTTGTTATTGAGACAACTTATGCAATAGGCGATTGAGCACAAAACAGAAAAAGATTAAACGTTTGATTTATAAAAGCAATAAATATCTTAAGAGATTTTATCGGTACGTAGGAGATTTCATCCGGTAGAACCTTTATCATTTAAAAAATACGATTTTTTGTGATAAATGCACAATTCAGACCTTATTAGAGGAAACTAACCCTTTTGTAAACTTACCATTGCGACACAAAAATTTAGTGAAAACAAAATGAATATGATTCGTAATACAAATATCGATAAAAATTGGCAAAACTTTGAATAGTAACCAATCATAGTGCACACCTGCCAATGTTCATCAAAGGTCGAAAGCATTCAATTGGGAACAAATGCAAAGATTAGATCAGATAGATAAACAGATGCTAGATATTAAGATGTATATAGATATAAATATAGTAAGTTTCTAACTTTGTCTTCTGTGACATCATCATCATCATTTGTTGCAGCAAATCCACTTTGTTTCATCCTCAAAAAGAATTATATAAAACTTGAATCCAAAACATGTGATGAAAATATGTATAATTTATAGAGGTAGAGAACATAGAAGTTGTTTCTGAAGCAATCTTCAGGTTTCAATTGTTGGGAGTATTGCTTTTCCTCATTATGCAAATGGGTATAAAGTTGAAGCAGACTCATCCTTTGAAACTTTTGTCTTAAATAGCTCCCATTTTCAAGTACTGGAGATGGCACGAAAAGATTCAAAATTTTATCTTCAATTAATGCATATCTCGATAGATATATCATTATTATTGTTTATGTATATATCTGAAAGACGTAAAACATTGAGAAACAATGAAAGCAAGCAAAAAATTGGATGATTAAACAGAAAGGAGGACGAGAGGAAGTGCAAAATTATATGTATTCATATATTCATGTATGCATTCATAGGCCAACACAAGAAAATTAATTAAATCATCATTAGACTCAAAAAGTAAATTCCAATTTATCAAACACTTCGACCTGCGCCTTCATCAGTAAACAGTGATAACCGATGAAACGCCAGTCGTAAAGTCCAAAAAGTTGAAATTCATTTGTTGAGTCTCTATACATTTCTCTATACATAAGTGGTGGTGAGTTGTAGCTTAACGTGGCGAAAATAATTATGCTCAAGTTGCTCGCAAGATACTGCGTTCATGCAAACATACATATAAGATTTTGAAGGTAAACGAAGCCAACTTTCTTAATGATATACTCATTGCATATCCAAAGATCTTATTCTTAAAAAAGGAAATTTACTCACTGTTCTCTGACTTTTTCTGTTAGGGCATTTGCAACCTCAGCGTCATACAGTTTCTTCTGATGTGGCATTTCCCTTTCGATTGCTGCATCAAAAAAAGTTACCTAACACTTTAAAAAGTCAGTAATGGGCGTAGCCAGACATAATCTTAAGCTGTCAAATAATAAACGAGTAGAAGGGGAAGCAGTCTTATTCAATTAATATTTACATTCACGGGTTTATGTGGTAAACTTAAGAAATTTAGCGCATCCATCAACCAAGCTAATTTTCAAAAGGAATCTATCATTTATCCTTGGTAAGTGTAGCGAATGATGCAATATACCAACAGCTCTTCCCTAGATATGATCTTGATTTACAATTTATATACAGTTGCCATTTATCCACAAAAATTAACGATAGCATTGGCTGGTTAAGTATATATGGACGGGTAAAACATAACAAATAAACGTACCATCTTTTAATTGATTTAAAGGAGCATCAAGCTGATTAACTTGATCTTCAATCATTAATGTCTTTGCTCTTTTTACAAGGGTTTCTTTACTACATGGTAAATAAAAGGCCAAGTAGTCATAAACAGTCTGAAAGAAATAAAAACATGATTTCCAATTAATCAAAGTCGTTCTGGAATGACGAATTTAGCTATGCATTGATCAGCTTGGAAAGGCTGCCCTTGCGAGCCGTGTAGATCAGACAATAAATAAATATCTTTCTATTTACAGTATTCTACTAGATAACAATAATACTCAGCGGAGTATTAGAAAATGAATATTTAAAAAGCATATGAGAATTGGCCTAATTCTGCGTAAAGGTACAACGAAGAATCTACGGTGTACAACTACGTGTTTGAAATTAGAATTCTGGGGCTAACTTCTCTGCAACGTTCAGGTTAAAATAATGAAAAGATATACAGCAAATACCGTTCAGGCTACGAACTTTTCAAGGCTGCAATATGCATTTGAAGCAAAAGAGACAGTTCGCTGCTATTTCTGATAGACTACACCGAACCATGTCTCTTGCATCCAAATACAAAAACTGTAACGCATCCATTAGGCAATTGTATTTCAAGATGAATTACAACAAACCATACGAGGCTCAATGTTATTCGTGGTTTTTACTTCAATAAAAAAACACTCCTTAGAAATTTGCAAAGGACATTTTGACTACTTACGGTTCTAACTCTGCATGGCAACTTGGCCAAACTTCTTGCAACTCTGAAATCAATCAATGTTGTTATCATTACCATTAACCATGAACATTTCTTGGAAAGGGAATTTTTATGAGGGGGGCTCATGAAAACTGAAAGATACAGATATATGAAATAACTTTTGTATGATTATTTTTCCATCAGTCTTAGAGAATATTCCATATTGAGACCACAATTGGTGACATTGAGGGAAATTTAGGCATATCCAGGATACACAACCGATTAAACTGACAAAAAGTAACCAGGTCAAGTCAAAACAACAATAATTAACCTGTTTTTACTGCGTTGTGGAAAAACTATAAGACTTAATCGTAATGAGAATAAAACATAACAAAACTCACCCGAGCAATGTCTTGTTCACTGAAGCATCAAAGAATCTACATTTTCCATTTTGGCAGTTTGCCGCTGCATCTTTCAGATTTTGAATTCCGGCTACTAGTATCAAGGGCAGATTGTCAGGAAGGCTTGGCGGACTTGAAGGCACTTCTGCTTCTTTCCGAGCTTCTTTCGTTGTTTCTTCATTTTTGATTGGTGTAGCGTTTGAATTAGGCTCGCCAGCAGCTGATGACAATTGTTTTATACCGAAGTCGGTGTTAAAATGTCTTCCTGTTTCGTCCTTAATATTTACAATTCCATTATTTAAATTACCTTTATCGCTTTGATATTTACTAACAATTGAGTTGTCTGGTTTCTGTGAAGAAGGAATTTTCGAATCATTTTTCTGAGTTTTGATTTGTGATTCAGGCAACTTAGTTGTACTTAGCTGCGAAGCTAGTCCATTAGATGCATGCATTGAATTGTAAGACTTCGGGGAAGTTAATTTCGATTCATTTTTGGTGTGCAATTGGAGAGGAACATCGTCCCCTTCATCATCAATTATTTGTTTTATTTTTCGCTTTTTAACCCTGAAAAACGAAAGAACATCGAGTTAAGTTCATCAATTACTCGCATAGAATAGGACAATGAATCTGACATTTTACTTTTCTTACCAAATTACCAAACAAAACTTCAAGAACGATGCAGAAGAGAAAGAAAGGGCTGAGAATACAATGGCGAATTAAAAGTCGCGAAACGATAAACTACATAAATCTAAATCATAAACAATTGACACACAATGAATGCTATACTATATTCTGTCAAAAATTAGATGTCAGGTCAGTGTCCCTGTCCTAATAAACAAACACTATGAAAAAAAAAAAAAAATTTCACGAGTTTTATATACAAGAGTGAGTGACTGAGTGAGTGAGTGGGTGAGTGAGTGCGTGAGTGAGCCAAGATGACTCTGAATTTCTTGCCTTGATCTTGAAATGTAAAACAATCATTTATGGTTTGAAAATGAACATTATCGGTTACTCAAGTCAGGGCTAGGCTGTTGAGAATTACAAGTCATAACAGATTCATCTGAAGGCGACTCGAGCTACCATAAGAAAGCCGAAAATGAAAACGGAAAGGACATCTGCCATAAAATGCTGTCAACAGATGATTTCCTTCAAACTGCTACAATAAAAGTTAAACTTCCAAAATTAACATAGAGAGGTTTTTAGAAGGATTTGGGCGTGAAGATCCCGCTTTAGCTGGAAATCAGCACTCAAATCGACTCCCAAACATAATTCAAAATATTCTCAGATGTCATGCAACTTTCCAAACAAGGCTAAAACAAAACTAACTTTTGGCTAGCTAGAGCATTCTCTAACTTTTTCTGCTTCTTCTCTTTAGTAAGTAACTGCTTCTTTCTCTTTTGCGTGCTAAGCTCCTTTGGAGTTTTGCTAACACTTTTATCACCAGCTTTAGTTTTGACTTTCTACGATTGAAAATAATTGTTTTTAAAGTAGAAAAAAACTTGAGGTGCGTTTGTATGATGAGAGCAAATCATGAGAGATCCCTTCTTCATTATATCTTGCTATCATCTACATAGGCATATATACAATAAGATTGGCTAACAAATAAATAAATACATTTAAATAGCAGCCCCACCTTCCCATCAAGAATCCTCCTTTTCTTTGGACTTTTGAAATCTTTCAAGTCACTGTAATGAGGGACAGAAAGGTGTTGAAAAAGATCATTTGTTTGAAAACACTTTTGTGAATAATCATAAAAACAAGGATGGTTGGGAATACATTTTTGTAGTCATTATGGATACAAAGATAGGAGAAAATGTAAGTGTCAGTGAATGACAAATGATTGTTGTGGAAATCAATATTATTACCATTCATGTATGATTTTCTACATCTTATTTTCTAGATTTATGTAATTGATCCATATCTATACCTGTCTGCCAATGGCCTGTAATGCAGTTCACCTTGATTAATATAAAATCCTCCATGTTGTGTTGTCCAGTCTGCTGGAACAAGCTCATCATACTAAAAGTGATAAACAATGCATCAAAGCAAAACAAATAGTTTGCAGTTATGCTAGAAATTAGAAAATGACATCAAAAACAGCAAATATAAATCATTTGCCATCCATGGACACCTGACCTTATGATAGAACCTTATCTATAAATCTATAAAGGATTGTCTAAAGATAAAGATAGATCTAAAGTTTTGTATCCTTAAACGGTTGTAGATCTGAAATATTGCCCTTCTGTCTGCAAGGCTTGTAAGTTTGAAATCGCCTTCAACAAACAAATAATAAAAATTTTAAGAAAGGTAAATACATTTCATAACAAAGAAACACTCAAGACTTACTGCTTCTGAGTTGTCAACAAAAGGATCACTTTCATCATATCCATAGCCAATATCATGATAATATGGCTGAAAAAGCATCAATTTTTCAAAAGGCAACTCTCATAAAAGATGTAAATTCTTATACCAAACACTTATTAAAACACTAAAAAAGATCATAATAAGGAAGAGAACATGTTTGTTACTTATACTGCCAGAGCTAGCATTGAAACTTCAACTATTAGGTCAGTAGGACAGTATGGTCAAACTTCAGAGAAAGGCATGTGGTCTGGTTCCTTAGCTAAATGAGCAACTGATGTGCAAAGCCGAAAGATGTGGGTTTAAAGCCTGTCATAGACATTATTACCAGCTCTGGATCTGATCTTCTTTTAAAAAATTTCCAAACAAAAAATTTAACATTATTAAAAATCATTTTTGCAGTATTATAAGTATTGAATTAACAAAGACCAAAGAGGCAATATCTATCATGACACGAAACAAATCTATCAATTTATGATACAGATTTTGATCATTAATACCTTGTTCTTTCCTCATCCTTGTCCTGATATTGTTCTTTCAAGAATGGCTATAGCTTTGAAGCTTACTGCTAATTAAAATGCAACAAGACATTTTACAGTTGCCATGTGAACTCTAGTTTGCTGTGTGTAGATGAAAATTAAGACAAATCACTTACATTTGAACTATACTTTCTTTTCTTTCCACTTTTAGCTGCTCCTTCTTTAGGACCCTTGAAAAAATAAGTTTTATAAATAATAATAAGGTATAGGCACCTTTTGAAACTTAATGTCAAGAGGGGTAGTTTACACAGTTGTACCTAGAGGATAAAATCTGAAAAAGATTTGGTGATCATTTGACAAATTGCAAACATAGATCTTGAATACCCTACTCTAAACTTTTCTAAAAATATGGGAAAAGCAACAACTATCGTTTAAGCTCTATTAAGCCCCCCCCCCCTGGAGGCTTTTTTAATTTTTTGAGGATCTAAAGGAGGGTTAAAAGAGAGGGGGTTTATTTAATAAAATCAAGGTCAAGGATAGAAAAAAATCAATTTTATTCTGATCCTTAACTTATCTGGTTTTTATCTAAAATGGCTTCTAGAGATGCTGAATACTGAACTGGACAAGAAAATTTTGACTCTAAAACACATGAAAATAGAAATTCGCCATATGACTCTAAATACATCTTGAGCTATCACTACATCATTGCATTTTACACTGAACTATTTCTTAGTATGAAAATGGGGGGAGGGTAATAACTTAATATTAGAATTTTTACAGTAATAACAAAACAGATTCAATATCTCATAGGGGCAGTGCTTAAGCTATGATGATGATGATAACAACTAGAGCAATCTTTATTGGCATTGCCCTTATCCATATTCCATGAATTCTAATAGAAGTCACATAAAATATAAACATATCAAATAGTTCTTCAGGGCTCATAGGTGTCCAGATTTCTTGTCAAGAAGTATTCAACAAGTCAAAGATGTCAAAGCAGTAAGCACATCCATCTGCTATGGACACTGAAAGCTTAATTAGAAGAGATGTCTTGAGAAGCTGATGCATAAGAATAACTTACATATTTATCTTCAAATTTCTTTGCCAGAGCCTTCAACTCATCAGCATCATCATCATCAAAGGGATCTAGTCCAGATTTTTGCTCCTCTTTCAAACAAGGATCTAATCCCTTAAAAAAGTAAATGTGCATTGTTCATTACAATCCTTGATGCAAAAATCACTGAGAGACCAAAATTTATGAAATTGCAACAAAAAAGAGCTCAATTATGAGTAACAATCTTTGTGCAAAATGCCTCCCAAACCTATGTCACACCTATCCAGAATCTCTACTAGGCTAAACTTATTTTTTATCAAAAAGTGCAAGAGCCAATAAATGCAATATAGCATGTCATAATATCTTATAAAATGGGAATCTACTCTAGTTGCATAAACAACTGGGCCAGAAAGAAACCTAAAAAAAATATCAGTTCCTTAAGGGGTAAAAAATATTTCTTTCAAATAAGTTATAGTCTTGATCTCTGAAGGGGATCTTTACCAAGTTATTGATACGTACATGTGAATTGAATGAATAAAAATGTGACACACCTATCTTTGCTTATCTTATAAAAAAGCTGTGGTATAAAGAAATTGAAGGATATTTTGTGATCTTTTTAATATATTTAAAGCCCAGAAAGAATTTAATCAAACTGGAATTTCTCATGGGCCATCTACCTTGCATTAAAAATGACTTCCAAAATGCATTGACACAATGAAAACTCACCAACTTGTCCTTAATTAATTTGGGATATGAATACTCTGGGCAATGCTTCTCATTTGAAGTGCTCAAACTTATTTCTAGTCTGACCGACTTCTGTATCTTTGCTGATTGTTTGTCAACAGATGCATTCCCGTCATCTTTGTCTTGGACCTTGGATGATGGCAACTTTTCATTTGAACCTGAAGCTTTTACTGCAAGGAGCGGCACTCGCCTAGGCTCTGCCATTGTCTTCTATCATCATCTAAAGTTTGATTTGAGCATTCGTCAAATATAAAACATTAATGCTTCTTCTTCACAATTTCATTTACATGAGAAGTTTCTAGCCGTCAGCTCTTCTACAAGTACAAAAATTTGGTTTCACTCTATACATCAACATTAAGAGGCAACTTATGTTAATTTGGATACAAAGAATTGGTTCCCGAAAAGCATATCAATTTTGGTCATTTTGAATAAAGATGGGTCTTCATCTTCCCAAGTATGAGAGGAAGACCAATCTATGATTTGATTATTTTGGTGTAAGGGTTGATAGATCCCAACTCCCCTATTTTGGATATAAACCTCCTTCTTTCAAGCCATACTCTTGACCTCCCTCCTAACATCAAAACCTCTAATGTTTTTCTAACTTGTTCAAGTCAGGGCATGCTTACTGTATTGTTTTAATTTATATGTTAGTTTCATATGCAGCATTTTCATCCCATCATTTTTTGTGGATTCAATTTTTAATAAAATTGAGAAATCACGTTTTTAAATAATTGCCAGAGATCTAGTATTATTATTGTCCCTATCAGCATGATAAAAAGAATGACTGACAATCCATTTAGCTTAATATTGTGTCAAAAAATCATTTTCAAAGTTTTGGAAAACCCATTTTTTGACTGCAATCAGTTAGAAACTGGGAGGAATGGTCTAGGTTTTATGGATTTAGTGTAGAATAAACCGTCTGGTGAACAAAATAGTACTGACTTCATTTAAATTAGCAACATATGTTAACATGTGAAGATGACTGATATGAGCTTGAATGAACACTTGTGAATAGTGGCAGCATTCTTTTGACGGGCATGAGGTTCATAACACATTGTTGACAAGGGTGCTATCCGAATAGGTGTGAAAAACTAATCTGCAGCCTGCACCAACATTTACTTGAAATTGAATGAGATCTATAAATTGTGTGATGTAGTGTACTACCCTAGATCTACCTTTGTAGAGGCCTATTATGAATAACGATCGAACTTTGCAGCAATTCACGGCAAAATCTTGAAAACCTTAATGTTTATAAGAACTAAGGGTTTCATTTTATCTCTTTCAGGATATCGCAGTCTAATCTTAGCTTCTTCGTTAAATGCCGGTTCATTGAATGCGCGCGGCATTCTCACAACAATGCCGCCATCATCCTTCTTTCTCCCCATGCTGTACTTGACTCATACGAAGTTTGTGCACTATTCTTTACTACGCATGCTCAATTCACTACTACGCACGCGCAGTTCAACTGAATAACAAATGCTTCTGAAAAGCAGAATAATTTTTGAACAGCTTCACGGACACCCGAAATAGGCTTGTTTCGAAGAGTAAAAATCGACCGAAATTTTTGCCCAAAATAGCCCATAAAATGAGTAGGTTTAGGCTCATTGCAACGTTCAGAATGTGCTGAAGCACATAAGAAAGCAAAAAGATTAAATTTAAAAACTCACCAGTGCGAAAACGGCCAAACCGAAGCGATTTCGATCCAATGTACTTGAAAACATCCTTGAAACATGGCGGTGAAGGCGGAGAGGATCTTAGAAAGTGCAGGTTTTCTGGTATGCCTGAGACAGTTGATCACCACACTCTCTCGTTCCCGCGAATATTGTGCAATAATTGTATTATTCTTTTACTCCGCTTTCGATTGTTATTTCAATTGTTCTATAAAACAATAGACAATAAGTTTCTGCCAAATAGTTAACGTTGATTGGGTAAAGTTTGAAAAGGTTATGAATACTGTCAGGCGATTGGCTGGAACCAAAGATGATCTCTAAATATGGCCTTGATTATTGTGCAATTTTGGGCTACATGAAGTAAGATGATTGTAGTAATTTGAAATCGCGAAGAGGGCCCATGAAAAGGGCTCTCTGCCGAACTTCGTATTTAACTGTATTCATTTGATGTATCTAAAGCATTTGTTCGAAAATTTTGCATTTTGAACGTTCAGGTAGGAGCTGTTTCCTGTATGTAAATAGAGAAGTGAAACTCTACAGCTACCAAATAGGCCCAGGGCTAGATTTACCTGAGCGCTAGTGCCAATGTATCTAACAACACAAGTTTCTTGCCTGCTTTTAAAATAGTTGTACAGAAAGCATCTCATCACACAGTCACTTCTGTCACGTTTATAGAAATATTGGTGAAATCTAAATTTTCTTGCGTGTGCTGAGTCAACTAGCCTGAACAGCAATTAAACTTAATGCAAAATTCGTCGACGCATTACTTTCAAAATGTGTAGAAGCAGGAACACTTCAGAAAATGCTGAAAATATCTAAATGCGCCGAAAGGAGTCCATTAAAGAACATTTATCGATATGGTATATATAGCAAATCAGTAAGTTTATGCGAAGTCTTGCCATCATTCGAAAACAAACTAGACGATTCTAGGCCGTACGAGACTCGTGTGACTCGGGAGTTTGCTCAGTCCGTGAAAACAAGACTAAAAAGGATGAATTTGAAGTGTTTAAGGCTTTTAGAATCAGATTTTTTTGTTCTGTTATCTGATGACCCTGTGCTATTCACCTAACAAATTATATGACGGCATAAATGCACTGAATACATTTGTCAAAGGGCATATTGTTTTTTTGCATTCAAAATCCACAAGTTTTCATCCCCTGTCATAGGTTGCCCTTCAATTTACTAACAAATTTTATCCTCTATTGAAAATTTATTGAATGAAAATTTTATCCTCTATTGAAGATAGGATGACATCAAACATTCCTATTGCTTTACAACAAAAGACATTGTCTTCCAAAATATTGGGGGGCCACGGTCCCCCTCGCCCCCCTCCCCAAAAGTGTCCACCACTAGTGCTTTCCGATTGTATCGGCTGAAATTAATTATACTCAGGCAGGCCCAACCATACCCCAAATACAACTTTTTATGCTGGATAGCTTATCTACCATACTTAGAAATCATACTTGGGAGGTTTTACATTTTGAAAAGTAGAAGTGCCCCCTTTTTTGAAATGCCCTGCCTGGGAAGATGCATTTCATAGACAGTTTACACCCAAGCTAAATACATGGGCAATGGCAGAATGCATTTGTAGAGAGAGCATCTAGGGTCATATGCAATACATTGCTTTTAGTTATATGCACCACAATTTTGTAATTTCATGCCATTTGCATACTTAGAATCAATTCTTTTCATTGAGAATCTGCAGAATTTATGAACATAAAATGCAACTTGAATGCACTTCAAGATCTTTCTCCTTTGATTGAAACCCAAGCTCAAACAAGTCACACCTGTCTCCAGTGATCATGGGTTTCCAAGTTTGAACAGCCATTTTAGTTGCCAAGAGTAGTGTTCCTATCTGTAGCATGTTGCACCTTGGCACATACTTTTTTAGATGATGACGATATTGACACATTTTGTGAGAATTTTTTCTTTTCTGGACCTGTTTAAAGGCTCTAAGCCTACATACAGCAACTTGGCATGGTATGGTATGGTATGGTACGGTATGGTATGGTATGGTATGGCATGGTATGGTATGGTATGGCATGGTATGGTATGGTATGGCATGGTATGGTAAAGTACAGTATAGTATGTTTCAAACTTCCCCATGTTTTCAGAACTGAAAATTTGTTCATTTCTTTTTCCTTTATTTCAGAAAGTGGCAGACCATGATCCAAAGAAAACAGCGATGTCCCTTTCAATATTTTATACAGAAGAACCAAATCACAGACACTAGCAAATGAAAACATTTCATAATTTTGCTTTAATTTAATTTTTCCCATGGCTGCAGATCAAGGTAAACAGCCATAGTGTAGACAAAGCCATTGCAACTGGCATAAAGTATTTTAGTCACAAAGATTACTTGGCATGCATTCAGTATTGTAACCAAGTTACTGAGTTTGATAGCAGGCCAAGGTACTAAATTAAGGTAATTCTTTTGAGAGGGACGTCAAACCTGCTGTAACAGGTAACAAAGTAATTGTCTCAAAACCGGTGAAAATTACCTTGAATGAATACTGTGAGTCCAGGAATTTACCCCTCCTCTGAAGCAGAAGCTCTTGGAACCACCAATTGTGAACTGTCAATTTTAATTTCGATTTGAAATTAAGGCTTCTTGAATCAGAGCTGAGTGACCACCATGAAATATTGATACCAGCAACATTTTAAATTCCCAAAGTTTAACTGAAAAGCAAAGAACCATGATGAAAGTTACTTAACAAAGTAATGCTTGAGCTAGAACTAGTCTATTCACTGTTGCTTAGCCAGTTGCAGAGTATGGCTGATCTTGACAAGATTTTGGGTCGCCAACAGTCCTGCACCTCAGGTGCAGGTGCCCAAAAACAGTGCAAAAGTCATGAAGTGTGCCACTACACTATGGGTACCACTGCACAAACATAAGAACTTCAAAATCCAAGGGGCGTCCAGGTGGGCTATTTTAGGCATTGAAGAAGTACTTTGGGTGCACTATTGCTTAAATCTGCATTCTGGTTGCTTAGATGGTTTCCAAGTTGTCCCATTTTATTTGCATTTCAAAAACATGGGCCTGATGTGAGACATCAATTTTATGACAGAAAGGGGTTTTCCTAAGGTGCCACCTTTTTGACTATTTAGGTCTTTGACTACCTGCATGTGTTTTAGGACAAAACTGGTAAGGTATTGTTGAACCCTAAAATTAATGTTTCTAGCTTTTTCATGCAAATCAAGCCATGAAATGTTTCCCCCATTATTGGTTGCTTACAAAAGATTGCCTTTGGCCTAGTCTCAGCAAATGACTGGCCTGGGTGGCATGGTGATCACTTTCCAGGCCCATCAAAAGCAAAGTGTAGACAAATTTAGGGGGCCTTCCTGTGTTGGTAAAATTGTCCTTAATCGGGCCAATTGAGATTTCTAGCCACCATGTGATTATGACCCAGAGCCTCCTTACCTTACCCTTATGTCAGATGCCATCTTCTTCCATCTTCTTTTTCATAGAAGACCTAGTAAGCATTCAGTAAGAGGTCCCAAAAGCAATAGATCAAAATGCTGTTGGAAGCAATGAAATTTTCACTGTCCATAATTCTACATACTTTTCTTGAAATCTGTCGTACGCATATCTGTTGCAGTCACAAACAGCTGCTTAAAGTCTTTTATGAGCTTTGTAAAAAAGTAGAAAAGGAAAGACTTTGCCAACAAGGTCAGAGCCAGTGACGGAGCCATAGGGGGGTAAAGTTTTTCAAATGCTGGTTCCTGGGATTCATAAAAACATGGAAAAAATTGGTCTCTCAGGAGGGGTATAACAACCTAGTGCTTTTGCCATGTAATTAAGCGATCTACTGAATGTTGGAAACCCAAAATATATTCTAAATTTAGCAAAAAGGGCGTTTTCTGCGTTTTCCGAGAGTTCAAAGGGCGTGGTCATGCAGAATTTTTAATGGCCACGCCCCTTACCCACTTACCCCTCACTTTTCCAGTTTCTGGCTCCACCACTGGTCAGAGCTAAGACTCACTAATGGAAATGACTTAATTGTTTCTTAAAAGATGAGATCATTGGTTGCTGTGTATTTGATCCATGAATTCTTTATGGTAAGCAGAGGTCATTTTAACCCTTCGTTGGCCCTCCATGCCTTCTTTGGCAGAAAGTCAAAAGCTTTGTAATATTTTGTGTAAAATGTAGGAAAATCTGACTGATACAAGGTTAATGGTTATGACACACTAGCAATTCTAGTATGTAAATAAATATATTATCTAGTAAGGAATGAAAAAATTATTTTGCTATGAGTGTTGCTCCAGTCAAATTTCTTGGACTCAGGTTTAAACCTATTTAGTCCATATAGTTATTCTATTCAGATTTACATAACGATGATTTTGATTTGTAAATTCGACTCTGGTTCAGAAATTTCAATTAACGGTTTGCCATGGTAATGAACCACTTGATATTTTAATAATTTCCATCTACTAATATTCTAAAGTTGAGAGTAAAAGAGGTGGAAACTCTTATTACCCATCAAAAGCCTTAGCCACGGGTCCAGATGATAAGAAAATACTATGGTGGTAGATGGAAACCAAACCCAGGCACTGCTCCGAATCCTTAGCCAAATATAATCTCTACCTTGAACAAGGGAAATATTCGTTTACCCTGGAACAACAGCCCTCTCTTGTCAAATCTATTGTCTACAAAAACATTCCTTTAGAGATAGCTGTCGCGGAACGAAAAAAATCACTTTAGGAATATGTATATAATGATATGAAGATAATGGTGACAATCTTCTATGTTCATTTAGATATTAGAGATATGCAAGGTCGCACTAGACATCTGGCCCTCCCCTTCATGTACTCTTGGCGTAGTAAAAGACTTAAGTTCTTGCTGCGAATAAAGAGTTCTTGCTTTTAAAAATAGCGCTTTTGTTATTTGGAGAAATTTAAAGGGATTGAAACAGAAAGAACATGAAGTTGAAGGCCAGATAGATATTAGCGCAACCTTGGTAAGATACATTAAAAGATCAAGAGATCCTATAAAATGTTCATTATCTGCTTTAAAAGCGAACATATATAAATATTTTACATTTTTGTCCATTGAGCAGCAAATATAATTCGATGCCAGTAAATATAATTATATACTACATTTGGTAATTAGAAGTCGTTTTTGTTTAAAAAGATTTCTTGTAAAAATATCAATGTACTTTCTCTTCTCGTAGATAAATTATCTCTAAAAAGAAAAATAGCACAAAGTTAGGCATGAACAAAGGCAGCTGCCCCCACAATATGAGTCTAATTTCGGGAAATATTGATTGTTGTTGAATAAGCCAAGAAAAGTGCATAAAAAACAAGGAGCAGACGAGTTCCTTGAAAGAAAATATATTTCTTATCTAAATTAAGGCAAGAAGGGATGCTGTTTATGCCACTTGGCTGCAAGAGTACTTCAGGACGCGGGTTATACAAGGGTCTTTTCTCATGCTGCCCTGAAAATAACACCCTGGAAATATTCGTATTTTTTAAACAAGGTCTCATTCTTGCTTCACAGTTTTTAAATTACAAGTGAATTGCAACAAAGTTAACAATGGAAATTGGTGCCTAATAGATAACTAGATATTAAGCAGATTAAATTCATTTAAAGGTGCGTTTTGCGCTGCTCTCATGAAAACGTGGACCTTTCGAACCAAGTTAGAATTTTCAAAAAACCTAACATGCATCACACGTTTTCCTAATAACGGCTTAGCGTGGGCTAATAGTCTTGTTTTCGTTGACATCTTTCATCATTCAAGGAAATTTGCCTCAGTAAAGTAGCATACAATAACAAGAGACAGAAATCTTATATTTCATTTATGTTTGGAGACATTAGTAAAGAGCTTTTAAGGAATCTTAGTAATTTTTGGTTGGTCGAATCTAAAGCTTTCTTAGCATAAAGTAGTACGTGCGTCTTGCCACATTCTGCGAGATAAATGTGCATGTAATTGAGTAATCACTAAATACCTGATAAATGGGCCAGTTGTATTGCTGGACCGGCACCAAGCCTGAATTCACATAACAAACAGGCTAAAAGAAAATATTAAATATAAAAATTTAAAACCAGTTTTTCACCATTTAAACAAATCTTATCTGATTTAAACTAAGGCCCACTTTCAACAAGCCACCAAACTTCGTATTGTGCTTTTTGATCATCAGATATGATTGCTTAAATTACGGTTGTCTTCTCTTCTTGTTAAATCTGACGGACCCTCTTACGCTACGCAAGTTATTTAGTTAAGCCCAAGGGCTTGTGAATTACAGCCATCCAAGAAAATACCATGCCAGGGGCGTCAGGTTTATCGGTGAGGAATCCTAGCAGTGAGAGTTGGCTTGGAGTAATCTGTGTTGTTTGTATTTCTTGCATTTAGCAGAATTTTTTATCACAATCATTCCCGCCTATCGATTAATACATAAAGTTCTCAGACAGTGGTATTTGGAATGCATCACCTCTTTAATGATAATCTTATTTTTATAAGAGTTCCTAATCTCATCTTCCTTCAAAAGTAAAATACATGATGCCAATGCTGAAGCTGAGCAATAAAGCAAATAACTTTACCTGGCAAATATTTTGAGCAGGAGGATATGCCATGAGATTGCAAGACATGCACTAAAAATTTGACAAGGTTTTGTTATCAACGTAGGTAAATAACATCATATGAAAGTAGAATTAATAATGAAAAGGCTGCGGGTTAACCTGCCCTATATTCTGTTCCATGCTGTAGCACGTAATGTGTGTAGGAGTAGTGACGTCACATTCACCCGGGAAGGTCATTTTTATCTTAGATTATGAAAGAAATCATTGACTGGGGAATTTGCCTGGCAAAAGTCGGTTTCTTCACGCAAGATAATGTCCTTTCAACACTCCAGAGCTGAACCACACCCAAATGCCTCTAAAGTGATGCTATTGAGCTGAAAGGGCTGGATCTATATTGTATAAAGTATTCGTTTGCACAATTCACTGAAGAGATGGGCGTGGCTTTTAAAGTCAGAAAAGAGTAATTCATTCTTGAGTAGATGCTCGGCACTATTCAGGTCTCAGACTTGTCTGAGATTAGAAGCACATTAACAAACACATTATAACCTTATAACCTGGTAGAAATCTAGGATTGTTTCAATTTTCAAGTATTAAATTTTGATGCAAATAAGACAATTTTTAAGGCTCAACTCACCTGACTGGGCTCAACGGGTACCAAAACATATGGTTCTGGTTGTGGTGCATTCTTCTGTGGCAAAATTGTGGCGGGTTTGACTGGAGACGGCGGTGGTTCAGGAACTAAAAAAGCAACAGAGGCTGTAGATAATTTAGGTTTATTTGATGAAAACACCAAGCCGTTTAACAGATGACGTAATTATAGGATACAGCTATCATTTGCTTGCAAAAGCCGATAGACTCAAGATTTTAGATTCTAATAGAAGACTCACAAAATGCTGTTAACTCTCGAGTAGTGCATATTCTATCACTGCTTCACTGAAGGAAGTAGTTGGTAGTAGGTTTTAGGTTTACAAAGGTAGTAGGTTTACTCAAAATTCGACAGTTACTGAAAGCTAAACATGGGGTAGATGATCATGGTATCATTAAAGCAAACCATTATCAAACTTAAAAAGCCTTTACCTGTATTGGTAGCTGTTGGAGAAGGTTGAAATTGGCTCCCCTGTAAGGTATAATTATCTTCTTTAATATTGTTAAAAGAAATGCACAGACTGTAAAAAAGAAAGATTTTCTGCAATCTCGAAACCAGCAGAGCCGCTGTTGCTGAACGCAATACAAACGAATGTCCACATTGGGCTTGTCAGCTTAAATGATGCCGAACATTGCCCCCTAGCCTCCCTCACCTATCGATATCCATAACTGCTCTACCAAACTTTTCCGAATCCTGTAGCGTGACTTAGCTTGGAATGAATCCAGTGCGTATCATGATACAATTTAACTGTTATTTTCATTTCAAGCGGTATTCGACTAAATTGTCAAGGAGCAGCATTTCTTACATTTCTTCTCACAGCTTTTCTGATTCTCAACCTTTTGCCTTTCATGACAATTGACTTCTAGGAAAGATTTAATATCATTAATCAATGGTTAAACTATCTAGAATACCATGATTATTTGATGGAAGATTCGATAAAACAATGTTGTTCATCTTTGTTGGGAACTTAAGCAAGGTCCCATGGGTGAAACTATGGGGAAAAAGCTAGTTCCTTGCGATTCCACTAATTTTACAATTTATATGCTTCAAAATGCTTAAGATAAATTCCTATTCACCATCACGCAAATTCTTTTTTCTTTTATCATCTTCTTAAAGGGCTTAGTTCTTAAGAATAATCAAATACAATTGACTAGAAATATGGAGACACGAAGTTATGTGAACACAAAAGAGATTTAAAGAATAGTCAACTGCTGAAGAGAGATTTACGAGCTCCAGATCCTGCTAAGGCTAAGAAGATCTTCAATTCTTCATGATCATGCAAAAAACATACCTCAAGAGAATAAGATGGATCCAATACTTAAGTGTGATCAAAGAGAGTATCTTCAATATATCGGTGGATCTCCTCATCTACACAGTATTGCCTTAATCTTTGCTTGAGACTGGGGAAGACTGTGTATTGTTATCAAAATCGAGAGGAAATCAAAACTTTCAAAAGCTTAAAAAAGATACCAATATGTGCAAAAGGAATATTACCTTTTTCAGCAAATTTGAGATGTCCTCTGGGGTTTCAAATGTAACAAACCCATATCTGAAAATACATTAACAATCACTCTAATACCTATGCAAAATGAAATACAGAAATGTGTTAGCCTGAATCTCGTTGCGAGGTGTAAACAGCAACTTTGAGTTGACACATCTTATTCTGGGCCCGCGCTAGCGGGCCACTTGAAAAATCTTATTCTAATCAGTCTACTTAACACTCAGCTCGAGTTAGGGCGAATTCTCGAAAGTTGTTTCCTGATCAATACTCTCTAAAGGCGTCTAGGGTAGTATTCCCAACTGTTAAAATATCATTTCTGTTTGTGAAAAAACCAACTAGAACATGCAGTTTTTCCCGCCAATGACACAATCTCAAATTCTGACCTATAAAATAATGGTTTTTGAAAAGCAAAGGTACCATAAGCTTTCCGGAATCATGCGTGCAAAAGGCTTTCGTTAAAAAGTTACCAATGCCAATACCAAAATATATACTTGTGCGTTTTTAACTCATTTAGTAAGGAGATTGAATTTATCATATATTTTGCAATATAAAAATGGATTTATCTATTTGATATATGTTGCAATGTTCGAATATGTTGCTTTTTTGGTTATATTTATCTTTGAACAAACCGCTTGCCGTACGTTAAAATACACTCAGATGATTGGTTTCAAGGTTCCTCGTTTGTACCTTTTGTAATATGTTTTTTTTCGACTTCTTTCTGTTGCTTATTCATCTCTTCATTCATTTCATGTATGTTATGACAACAGTAGTTTGGTCCCAAGTGTTCGCAATTAGGGCAGCGTTTGGTGTTGTATATAAATTAGTAATTCGGTATTGCACGTTTTTAGATTGAATTATTTAAAATGTCCCTACCCTTTGCATTCACCAGTCTTGCGATCTGTGACAATTCTTACGTCTTTTACAGTGCCAAAATCAGAGAAGAATACTTCCAGTTCCAGCTCTGTAGTCTGTCAAATAACAGTACTTGAAAAAAAACATGCCTCTATTATTTCCTATCTCTATCTAAGTTAATGATGGTCTGGACCCTGTTCCATATATTTTGATACTCAACATTCCTTCATTAGGATGTCTGTTTCCTAGAAAGCCTGTACTCAAAGCAAATAGGGTAGAAAACTGCAAAGTGAGCATGGCACGAAAAGAAAAGGTAAAATAGTTCCCAATATTGCTACGGCAAGGGGAGAATCCCAGTACTCAACTAAATCAAGCTGAAGTATGAAACTATTTGCAATGAATATTGAGTGAGTTTCTGTAAAGAAGGGTAATATAGAACAGGCTTGGGAGCAATTGATCTCTTGGGCTTCCTTCTGCCACCCCACTGCCCCTTCACATAGGCCTGCAATTAGTGTAAAAACGTACATCAGAAGGAATGCCTCCAAGGAAAATTCTGTTTGGAATCTCAAGCCCACCATCGGCTGTGGGTATTCCTATTGGAACTTGAATGCGTATGGCCTGGAAGAAAAAAGATTATATCAGATAAATCTATAGATTTTGAAGCTGAATTTAAGGATTAAATCTCGCAACTGAATTAAGGATGATTTGTGACTTTAACGGTTTTTCGGTATACTCTATTTAAAGAGCATTCTATAGTACAAGGTGAATCCATTTTTCTTGGTGTCAAAACTCGCTCTTAGTTTGCGCAACCCGGCCATTCAAAATATAGACGCAACCATTGCAGCTTTTAGTCACCGATTCAAACATTAAGCCTGGCGCACACTGGAGCTTTCTGCTTGGCAAAAAGTCATTCGTGGCAATTTGCTAAGCAGAAGGCTCTAGTGTGCGCCAGGCTTTATACAAAAATTTCGCAGCGGGGGCTTCAGGGAACCTTCTGAAAATTGGAGAAACGGAACTCTGCAACGAATGACTACAAACGTAAAAAAGGGTCTTCATTGTCTTTTTTTAAACGAACATTCGAAAGGACCCCAGTACTCAAACTTTTGTAGCAATAACAGGATTCCAGTACAGAAGAAACGAAAGATAACCATTTAGGGACTGTTCATTATTTAGCTAGGGATTGGTACCGAAGAGAACTTTATTTGATAGTGAAAATATCTTTTACCCAACTGCTAGGATATGAAAAGTTTTTTTTAGCCAACCCCAACCAATTATACCATGCAGAAAAAATTTTACCCAACTGACAGAGGCAAAATAAAGCTGACAATGATTGGTTTTTAAAAAGAAGAAAAATTATTTTTGCAGCCATCCACTGTAGAGGAAAAGCCAGCATGGGAGAAATATTTATATCCTTCCCCTAAAACAGACAGGTTGCTCTTCTTCAACTCTGTTACTGCTGAGATTTACAATGCTGCCTACTCTTCAAAGCAGACCCAATTCAAGAACTATCTTGATGGTCGACGGCAATTTAGATAGGATGTTATGCAAGATATCAAAGTTTGGATGAGATCAAACATCAGCATGATCAAGGTGTAGTACCTAAAGTGAATATCAAGCTGGATAGGCATGTAAATGTACCAGAAGATCCAAGCATCAAAGATGTGAGCCATGCTACTAGAGCCTTAAGACATGTTATGAACACACTTGAGAAAAATTTATAACTCTTGGATAACGTGAAGCAAAGAAATTTTGCAATTATATGACAAAGAAGAAATACAGCTCAAACGTTGGGCCAGTAATGAATCAAACATAATCCAGGGCTTTCTAACATCGTTGCATGATCTCCAAACCAAAGTTATTTCCAGATGAGAATAATCTAAGTTATGTTGTAAAGATTCTTCAAAAGAGATTTGGGCAAACATCGGTCAAAGATTTTGATATTGCAAGAACTTGCAGAGAGATTGCAGAGAAGAAGAGAGCAGAAAAAACAAAGACAAGAAAAAGAAGAGAGTTTAACTTAAAAGAAGTGTAAGATTGTTCTTGGCTGGGAAGAATCTCTCATGGGATGAAATTGACAAAATCTTCCCCAATTCATATGGCAAGGAAGGAAGCTGTACTGTCACTAAAAAGTATTTTGGTAAAGAAGATAAAGATAGTGCAATCATTATGTCGTATTTTAAAATGATTGGCAAACTTGCATACGATTCTGATGATTATATTTCCTGCACCTCCTTTCATTGAGTGATTCCAGTGATAATAACTGAGAATTGACTTTCAAACTGCCTTGCTGTTTTTATTTTGCTATGTACTATGAAAAATGTTTACCCAACATTATGATACAAAGTAATTGTTTTTACCCGGCCTTTTTAGTGTGTAAATTTTGGTTACCCAACTAATTTCTCTTCGGTACAAGCCCCTGGCTAAATAATGAACGGTCCCTTATGACCTTGCTATCCCAGACTATGAAAGTTCTCCGTAGTTCTTTGGAGGATAAAATTTGCAGAAAATTGTGTCATGGACTCTTTAATGCCTTTTTTTGCTCACCTGTTTAGCAATTTAATTTTTAGAAGCTGTTTTTAAAAGAAAGTAAAAAATTAAGTTCTGGAACAAAGCAAAATATTGCTGCATCTTCACTCGATGAGAAAAACTTCGTAATATTGTTTCTTAACTTTTTAAGGAGCCTAGCATTTCTGTCTTAAAAACCATTTCCTCATAAAAAACATTTAAATCAATTAAATACATTACAATCAAATAACTATTCATTCATTTCCAAATCTCATTGTACAGAGACAAAACAAAATTTAATATTTTGTTTTATTGCTACAATAATATTTGATCTGATGTGGCTTCCGCGCCAAGATGATAACCAACTAATAGAAATTTGAGAATAGCCAAGGAGCATGAATACTGGAATCTTGCAGCAGGAATTTGTTTTGGAGAGTTAAGCATAAAATTTCCTACAAAGTAGGCGTGGTCGATGCCAAAGTGGGTGGTGCTCCGTAAAACCTGGATCTTCAAATTGGATAGGAATTTTTGCCGATATTTGTACCAGCCTAACATTCAAGCGACACAACTCAATCTAATGATGCTAAACCCGGATAAAATACTAATGAAGTGAAATAGCGGCAGAGACAGAAAAATTAAAATAGGTCAGAACCCCTTGTCTTCGATACATCGACTTATTCACCTAATGACTGCATCTCGCTGGGCCATTCATAAAGTCTTTGAAACTTTTTTGTCACCAAAAAGGTAAATTTCAAGAGTATTAAGGCTTGTAATTGGTGTAACTTTTTAGTTGAGGGAGTTTCTTATAAGATCAGATTATCGAAAGCTGTTTCATAAACAAACCATTAAACAATCAAGATTGTAACCAGTCTTTTATAAAGTGTCAAGACCATGCGACCTCCCATTCATGAATCAGTTTCAATGCTACCGAGACAATGTAAGCAATGACCACCCATATGACAAAAATATTACAAGCCATTCATTCAAGTGCGCTGGAATAACAACGAGACCTTTGATGAGATTTACCCAAAAAGTACTTGAAAGTGTTGGGTAATTGCAGCAAACCTATGGAAATCAATAACCTTGATTTAAACTCCTCATACTACCAAAATACTTATTTACTCTTTACTTTCTTAACTTGATTATCTAATATACTAACAACTGTACGTAATACCTTTTTATAGTTAATGCACAAATTCATTTGATATGTAGAACTTTCAAATTTATATTTAATTACAGGAATTGAAACCTTGATTCGGAAATGACGTTTGAAATAATGGACGATTGTGGCCCTGTATTAAGAAAATTTCCATCCACGCCAGTTTTCATCTTGGTCGTAAATTATGATTAGGTTTTTACAAAGTGGCGTGAATCAGCAATGGCGGGGAAATGCCTTGAAAGTCGGTTAGGAGATTCCCTTGGGAAGAAGATTTATGATATACGATACTTTTTGCCCTGCAACGTCTGTACTTAGAGTTGGATTGTTTTTTAACAACATTCTGATTTAAACATGTCAAAACTAACTATCCTTTGCATACATGTGGTGATAGCAGTAGCTAGTTGAAAGAGCATATACTTCCAAAAAAAATTCATCTAAATAATGCAATTTCTCTTTCCAATCTTATATTAGCTTCTGCTCAGTATAGTTTCTTGGGAAGGTATGGTTATGAATATCGGAAAAATATGTAGAGCATGGGCGTGGTCGCGTGGTACTACAGATAAAAAAGCGTATTCGTAAGAGAGACGTTTCTTTTGAGAAACGGAAATACAAAAGCATTAAGAAAAGTTCTTCGTAAGAATTTCCTTTTTTATTTCAGTTTAGAAATTTCACTGCAATAATTATAATTCTGTGTTATCTTCTGAAGATTTTGAAATGCTGTATGAAAAGCCAACATCTATCTTCCCTGAAATTTTGGAGCTTCTTCATAATCTCTCCCAATTATTCATTAGTCGCATGCTTTATAATCCCTTCTTGCGTAACGAAATTCTTCCGTTTTGGGCATCGCAAAGGTATTATAAAAAGTCTAACTGTTGGAGTAATTTCAACCCATTTATAACTCGATATTTGCTTTGTTGGGTTTTTTTCTTCCTGAGATATTTAATCACTGACAAGGAAACTTAAATTCACTGTTTAAGAGGCAGAGACTTCAAAACTGCAGCTCGTGCCGCGCTGTCATAGAATTTTAAATTTTAAGTTTTCTTTTGCGCATATGATAGGGACTGCGTTGTCGTTCCTTCCTTTACCGATATTTGAAAATTAGCATTGAGCTCAACCAGAAAAAAAAACAACAATTTAGGGCTCTGATTTATTTGTTGGGCTACAAATACATAGAGTAATAAAACTCGCAGAGATTTTGGCGCCGAAGCCACAGCAAAGGTTGAGAAAGGATAAAAAGTTTACGCTACTTAAAAACTATTTGTGCTTTTGATACTTTCGATATAGCTCATTCTTACTCAACGAGGTCCGTCTTAATGTAGTTTCTGAAAAACAGGGTGAAGCGATTTGACAAGAAATTTGCCAAGGTAGAACCCTTTTTCAAGCCGATTTTGTCTTCACAATTGTGCCACGTTTGTGACACTACCGTACATCCCATATAATAAAGGCCATAATTTCTCTATAGGTCATAAGAGAACGATAAATGCGTTCCCGGCCATTCTAAAACTAAGAAGTGCTTTCACGCAGATTCAAGGCATTTCTTTGGGGAAATCTTACGTTCAATAACGCCTTTGAAGTCTATTTAAGTCTGCGAAGTAGTGACAATATATTATTCTTCTTGGTATCTTTCATGCTCTGGACGCCGTAAATTTTGGGCTTTTGTCCCAGATTCACAGGCTGCTCCAAATCAATATCACGTTTACAAAAGAGATAACTTTCAATATTTTCTATAGCAACGATATCTAATACCGTGAAAGGCAACAAACTGACATTCATACCTGAACAGATGCCATTTTATGCAAAGCCTTGCCAAGAGTGTTTTCTTTTCTCTTTACCCTTCGTCCGAAAGAGCGCGAATGAACCTTGGTTGACCTGCATTGCCCTATTATATTCAATCCTGTAAAAAATATTTTTCCTAAAGACAACAACTTCAATCTTATTGTTATCAATTATCATGAGAGTTACATCCTTAATTTTTGAGATGTTCATTTCACGTTATTTACTTCTGGTTTTCTCCTATTGCTCGAATGTCATTAGTATTGAGCCTCTTATGTTTTACAACCCATAACCCTTGAACCGCGCCCTACCTAAAAGGGCTATTGCTCACAAGCACCATTCGATCAAAGGTTCGACTCTAGAACAATGACACATTGCCATCCGCCAAGTATCCCTTAAAGGCAATCCAGCTGAAGGGACAAAATGAAATTATAACGCATCTTTCCTCTGGTGATTTTGACCTTTCACAACTAGAAATATTACAAGGGAATTCCCAACTCACAGGACCAGCGTCAAGATTTAACTTGAACAAAACTGTGATTGCAAATGTGTTTTTAACAATGGGGATTTTTTATTCTGATCACATTTTCCTTTTAAGCAGTGGTTTTCTTAATGGGTTGTAGTAGATCCATTGTGATAATATTAGCAGCCAGTTGAGCACTTACCCCAGTACAAAAGTTGTCCTCTTTAGCAGCAGCAAGTCTTTAAAATAACAAAAGCAATGTAAAAGTAGGGCTCAAACTAATACAATCTATGTCACTGGGCAACAGAGGCCTACATTATGTCGCGATGAGACAATTTTTATGGCTATTGAAAATCAATTGGACGTTTGGGCCTAAATGGAGACAACAGTCATGGTTGGTTTGGCAGAAAAATTATTCATACAACGGATATTTGTCAATCATCTTAGGAGAATGAAACATTTGTTGGGTATTATTTTAGCCATGTTTGAAATTTTTATCCCTTCTGACCATATCAGTAAGGATCCTAAAATTCCACCATAGTTCATTTTGCAAATGATGGGTCAACAAGCAGAGGCTAAAAGACAATGTAAAACTTTTATTGAAAACGTATTCCAGAAGTTTCTTTCTCGACATTAAAAGTAGAACAGAATGTAATCGACAACCTGTCAAGCTGCAACACAACAAAACATGGCCCTTTAACATATTGAAAGCATAAAGTAATCTGGAGTTGTTCCATTGCGAAGGACTTTAAACAGGTTGATTTTGAATGCCAGGGCCACTTACGCGTGCAAATGAAAAGGGAGAAAGACAGGGTGTTGCCTTCAAAGTGCTACTAATTGTTTTCAACAATGGAACAAAGACAACATGATCCATAATGTACCTTTGGCTGTTTTTTAAAAGTTGTAGATACATTTCACTGCAATAAAATTTTTTGGTTTTTTCCAAGAATAAGCTGAATGTTAAAGAAACTAAACGATGAATCTCAAACTTTGGTTTTGGGTAGTTGGCCTGTTCGCAGAGGCTTAAGGGTAAAGGTCTAGCAGGCCGTCAATTAAGCATTGGCAAACATGCACAGACTGGCCACGCGAGTGCACGAGCTGTACATTTCAACAGACCCTCGAGATTTAACTATTTTAGTTAAAAATAACATAAATTTATAAACAATAAATTTCAAGTATCACGAGACGAGAAATCAATCAGGAAAAAAGAGTTTGACTGTGTGACAAGGTATTGATCTGATTGGCTGATTGCCGCGTGAAAGAACAATAGGTTGACCATATTTAGTCAAACATGCCATATTTGTACCAGGGATGAATAACGCGCTCTCGTGCGTACAGCACGACAGCTTTGAAGCTGCAAGAATATTTCTGCCGGGCAGGATAAATTTGGTGGCGCAAGTTTAAAATTTGGACTGGAAGAAATCAGATGTTGTTTAAAATCGTCTAGGAAGAACTTGAGTGGTTTGAAAGAAAAACACGAGGCGACAGTGACTTTAAGCGATCTCAGGCCAACAATCATTGAATATTGGCGTCCGAAAGATGCACAAACTCTAAAAATGTAAATTTTCCGGCCTAAGCTCAGGACATAACAGACAAAACTAATAATATTCAAATGATTAAACTAAGAAAAGCAAATTTGGCGTTTTTGGACATCTCCCTTGTAATGTGGCAATAATTCATTTAAGAAAAGCTCGCTTCTACGTAAAGCAGAGTATTAATGGTAATATTATCAAAGATTATTTATATATATAATAATAAATGATAATGAATAGTAGTGAATATTCATTTGATTAATCTAAATTGGATTGGCATCTCCCCCTAAACAATTTTGCTTAAGTGCGCCCCTAGGAACTAGAAAAATCGGTTTAACAAAGTATGAAAATATCACATTTAAATC
This sequence comes from Catostylus mosaicus, assembly GCA_964019065.1. NCBI lineage: Eukaryota > Metazoa > Cnidaria > Scyphozoa > Rhizostomeae > Catostylidae > Catostylus > Catostylus mosaicus. The sequence continues at coordinate 4,413,540 of OZ025186.1, forward strand.
ATTCTCAATGGTCTTCGTAACGAAGCAGATTATTCTGAGTAGGAAATTAAAAAATAATGGAACTCCTCCTCATTACAATTTTACAGGCATATTCAAAATATTTCTCAAATACTTTTGCAAAATGAATAAAATACGTACTGAAATATCAAGGACAACAATTTAAAATTTGCCAATCTAAACAGGGGAAATCTGAACAGGGCGTTAGGGGTGCATCATTTCCTTGGAAAAAATTTTCGTTTGAAAATAATAAGATTTTAATGTCTAGATTTATTGAATCGTTACTGTATCCAATGCCCTAATTTAAAGAACGACATATTTACCTTGTGGGAAAATTCGCTTTGGTTACCCCCCCCCCCTTCCCCTTGAGAACCACAGATAGCACCGCCTTTGAATGTAGAGAGTACACATTTTCCTAAAATCGCCAGAAATGTAAGCGTGCATGTATAAGCTAGTTATCAACGAAATTACTTTATTTTATATTTTTGGCTTCCTCCTGCATAATAAACAAAATCTCTAATAAACTATTCAAAAGCAAAGTAAAATGCTCTCAAAAACTTAAAAACTCAAAAATTTCGCTTAAAGAGCTGATGTCTATCTGTAACCAAAGGCACCAAACGAATTAACGTGCAGCGTATTCAAAGCAAAATAAAAGCTGGCTTGTGAAACCTACCAAAGTATTAAACAAACTTCAGAGCTCTTCTATGGCATCAAAAAGGGTAGGGTAAGCTACCACAGAGTGCCTTAGCGCATGACAAAAAGCTGTGGGTAGGTATCTTGCCATATACTTGAACTTCAGTTTTGGTTAGATGAAACAGCAAGCAGAAAACACACCATGCCACGAGGTGCTGAACTTGAAACAAGACGCAACTGAAATGATCCGAAAAATTTTTGGATCTCTTTTATGATTTATAGTGTGTATAGAAATGTCGGTTTTTGTTAGAGGTAATCTTAACAGCGTACCATGCATTTAGCAACCAGGAAGTTTAAATTGATACAATGGAACTTATACACTTGGGAAATTGAAAGATAGGGTACGTATGCAAAGAATGCCAATCAGACATCGAAGTTTGATCCCTGTGGAATCACATCACATTCGCCGTTTTAAGCAATATTAGAAATCACACAAAACTAAAATCTCAGGGAGATTTTATATCCAGATACCCAAAGGGCCAGATACGGGGAAGGAAAAATTTTAAATTCTGTGGATGTTGCGAATTTGGTCATGCCTTACAGAATGAAATAGTTTGTTGAAATGCTGGTGAGATGTGCATGAGAGCGATGTTGTAAAGCACGTGTCTAGAAACATCTTTGCAGCACAAAAAATTTTGAAATTTTGTTGAACCATAACAAAACATGAGGGTGTCCTACAAAAAAATCCATATCTGCCATTTTGATGCGGTGCTTGGTCTAGCTGATGAGGCTTAAACTAGGCCGGAGCCCGCACCAGAAATTGCACTGTGGGGAAACTCCAAGGGTTTAAACTGTAGCAAAGCAGAATTAAAGCAGTCCATTGTTTCAAATGGCCACCTGTATGCAGTGATTTGTTTCAATTCGAACTCAAGATCGTGGGCGATTGATGGATTCAACCTTCCTTTGAATAAATGATAGCATAAAACAATATTCAAAGCAATTATCTTTAGCAGACAAAATTCAGATCTTTTCACAGGTTAGCGTTATCTGTACTTCAAATAAAGCAAGGCATTGACAAGGAGCGACAAGTATGTTTTCAATTACAATAGGAAAAGTAAAGATTGCAACAGGTATCTTGTAAAAAGGTTTTTGTTGAAATTTAATTCAGCAAACATTTGATAACCATTTGCAATAAATAACGCTGCATCTGCTGTAAGAAGATTTAAAGTGCTGTGTAGCGAAGATTAAGCCGGTCTAAAAGCTTGATAATAACGAGCAGATGTAGCAATAAAAATAAACGTGCTACCGCCTTTGATCAAAAATTCTGCACTGATTCATATTCAAATCAGACTGAAAACGTTGACAAATACTGCAGAGCTATTCGCGTTAATCAATGGTTTAGCATTGTGAAACCTACACAACGTTTTCTTCACCAATCAACGCACAGCTCTTTGCCTACAGTTTAGAATTTGCATATGCTTTTAAAAGTGCTGAAAAGAACATCATAACAAAGCCAAGGCTACCTTTTCCGATATCTACTGCTAGAGGTTAACGCAAGAGATTTTAGATTTTATTTCTGTAAAAAGGTTCCCTGTGACTGTAAAACGGCGATCTCATTGTATGCATCAGGCCTGCGCAAAAGAAAAAAAAGGAGAAGACAGAAGGGATAAAAAGATAGCTGGTATATACTCATTCGTTTATTGGAAGAAAACACTTCACATTATATATTTCACATTATTTGTTTTATTGGCAATTAACGGATGCAAGCGTCAAGCTACAAGCAAAGGAAAGGTCTTATTAACATTGCAGTGTTCTGATAACGTCATCAACATAAAATTGAGTCCGTTTTCGATCAGTCTTGTTTCATCTCTTTTAGTTCATACAGTACTCATCCTGAAGTGGAGAACGGGACATGACAACTTGATGTTTACATCAACACAAAATTCCCCCAAAATTCTCTTAAAGATCGTGGGAGAATAAAGCGGTATATCATCGTGGTTCATCTCTGCATCGGTTGCAACAGACTGATTATAGTAGCTCATTACATTGCCTGTTAATTCTTACAATACATGTTTACATAGCTTGAATCGTTTCACATCGATTCCACTTATCTATCAATATATATGTATACATAATAGCGGGTTGAGTGCAAGAAAGATGAATTTTGGAACTGGCAAAATGCTTTGAATGAAAATTATCATTTTAAAGGGTACATTTGTGCAAGTACAAAAGCAACGGAAAGTCTCTAGATGCAAGATGAATAATTTACCTTTCTAAAATCTTCCTGAGACTACACCAGCTGTTTTTAGGTGGATTTAACAGCTTCTTTGAGACCGTTTGCAGAAATTGGTTATCACGCCGCACAGTTTTGCACAAAAGTCCTTTTCCAGAGCTGAAAGACGTGCAGCTTCTGAGCGCTTTCACGTGAACAAACATCTTCATGTTCACAGATTAGCACTAGTAGAAGCTTAGGTTGCTCGTGCAAATATCCAACTTTTAAAAGGAGCTCAGGTGGTTTTCCAAGTGTTAGATTCAATGTTGGGGAGTAAACTCCAAACAAATCTTACTCTTAAAGTCTAGATTGATATTGAAAATCAAGAACTATTACATTACAAGGTATACAGCAGAGGAATCTAAGGATAAAGTAAAGCATGTCAGGGAACGTTTTGTTAGATTGACCTTGTAGATCATTACAATCTTATTAAGGATACAAGAACGTTACGTTACGTTGCAAACTACTATAAAATTTACAGCCGTAAAAACGAAATTCATCAAGGTAAGACAATAAAGATTCATGTTCATTGGAGTTTTACGGTAGCCGTGGTATTTTGTGAAACTGACAATATTATGTGAAATTATAGGTTGAAATAATTGACATAGCTCGCAAGCACTAATCATAGTCCTCAAAAGCCATCTTCAAAACATCTTGGAATCTTACGAAAACATTAAATAGACAAATTCCATGAAACAAAGATAAATAATAAACAGCATTCTCAGAATGAAAATCACAGAAACAGTTTAACAGCACAGAAACAGAAATCTGGGTGCATATTCATTTTATTCATTGTAAATAACTGTTTTCTTTGGCGAGAAGATACTCTAAATAATAGTAAGGGCGAATTATGAAACGAAAACCCGTGGCTGTGCATCTTTTCTGTCTCACAGTAAAACAAGAAGTTAAGAGATGTTAAGAGACAACCTACAAGTCTTGCTCTGGCTGTAAGAGTTTAGAAGACATAAATAATAGACAATTATTCGCAAGAGAAATGGCTGCTCTAAATAGAAAGGGTGTATTTACAATGTGCAAGACAATGTAACCTTTGTATAAGGACAGACGGTGTTTGAAGAGTATTTACAGAAATAGTGCGAAGAAAATCTATTCTCAGCGTAATACATACGATGAATTTGTGGTAACCGGACGAGATATAAATCATCTTTAAAGACTTGAAAAGCATAGCAATAAAATTGCATCACAATTTTATCAAAGATTTGTTGCATATATACTGTAAAAGCGGCAATAAGTCATTAAAAGTTGCAAAAGGGTAAGATATCTTGAGCCATTAAAGCACTGGGCACTGAAATCTATAGTTAATTTTTTTGAAAATAGCTCATCGTTTGTTGCTGAAAACCACCATTCTTGGGATTTATCTCAGTTTAGCAAAGACAATGAGTTCTAAAAGCAAGGAATTTCCATTAGAGTTTTCCGATCGAATTCGCAGGATGAATATTCGTCACGAGGCACTGCTCATGAAAAACATCGAGAAGATCGAAAAAGAACAGAAAACAAAGCTAGATCGACTGGAACTATCGATTAAAACAGCCGAAGCCAATTCAAGACAGAACAGAGATTTATTCAACAGACTAAAGAGAAGCAAAACTGAAACATCTTGTATCGAATATCGGAGAGATGGGGTTTTTGAGAATGACAAAGTGCCAACATTTCTCGATCGTCAAATCGAAGGATATCGAAAGACTTTAAAATTACTAAGTCACAGGGGCGAGTCAGATGACCCGTTTATCTTGATGAATGACAACACGCCACAATCAACTTTCGATGCATATTTTCCACCACTTAATAAGACAGCAAAAAAGGCAGCCAAGAAAGATTTCTATCCTAACAAGGTGGATTGACTTGTTTTCACTCACGAACTTCAAGTCAATATCATATCTTCATCTCATTTTGGTTATCAAAAAGTAATCAAAAATGTGTACGCAGGTGCACAAACACACTTTGGTTAAACCATAGAAACTTGATTAAAATTTAGATAAATCTTTACAAAAACAGTAAAGTGTTAAAGTAAAAGTCTAATAAAATATATTTCAAATATTATGGTGTATATCAGAGTATGATGTTAGAACGTAAGGGGTTGCACTTGCTACAAAGAACAACCATTTTAGAGTTTGTGTTGATGTTATCGAACATACTATACAATCTTTACCCCCAAGAAAGCCTTGGAAGGTACAACATCAAGTTTTGATTCAACTCCATCGAATTACCAACTTTTCATTTCGGGTATATGGGTTCAACCTACATGCATTTGAAAGGTAGGGTTTTAATAAGGACCAGAATGCATCATGTCATAAAAATTGTCCAGCACAAATTATGACAACAATTAAAGACCTAAGCACGAACACAACACAAACCAAAAGAACTGCAATCATCTGTTGTCTGCAGCATATTGTTGCAAGTTGTTTAAAGTTGTTGCAAGTTGCTGTATATTGTTGCCTCTTGGTGCATTTTTTCGCATGCTGCTGCATGTTGTTGCATGTTTTTGCATGCTGTTCCATTTTGTTCCATATTGTTGCTTGGTTTTCCATATTGATGAAAGCTTTCGCATGTTGTTGCATTGTTGCCTGTTTTTGTCGTGTTGTTGCAAGTTGCTGCATGTTGCGGAACATTGCTGCATGTTGTTGCAAGTTGTAAGGTCTATGCGTGATCAAGCACAATTAACATGTTCTGATATTGGTCTTAAATTGATAACATTATCAGCCCAAGCCTATATTTCATACATACGCAAAAGAACAGAAACGCATTTCTGCACATCTGTTGGTTTTGACAACAATTAAATCTGCACCATGTTGCTAAACGTCTTAGCACCTATGAAAAAATGACCATACGATCATCACCTTCTCATATGAAAACTAAGGATGTTGTATTGCAAATATCGAGTTGTTTGTACTGTAAAATGCACCTCTGTTCTTTAATTTTTACATTGGTTAGTCAAAATGCATCACAACAATAAATGCAACCTCAAGAACGCCCAAAGAACACAGTAAAATTCCATGACTGACAGAGCACGAGAAAAATTGTTCATAAAGCAGAAAGTATGTAATACCTAGAATGCACCTATCTCTTGTTTACTGAGAAGAGTTAATTGGGAAATTAGCCAGTAGAAAGGATTAGAACTTTTTCAAACTCTGCTTTCGGTTTCTTTGATACATAGCGAAGGAATCTTCTTGACTTCTAATCCTAAACTCATCTCGAAAGTCTCACCGTGTCCTTTCACGTTGACCTTTAACAACGACCTTTCACCACGCCCTTCACCATGACCTCTCACAATGATCTCTCAGACACTAACCATGACCTTTAACCATGACCTCCCATCCATCATCTCTAACCATGACCTCTCAAAATGGCAATTCACCACCACTTCAATTCTTTCAACTCTGAGGGCCAAATCTAAATATTTAAGTACATACTTTACAAAACTTGTCCGCACAAAGAACAAACAAGAACACAAACACAACTCGTAACAGTTTTCGTTAAACGATTATATAAAAATCACGAGCTAAAAGCTAAATTTCTGCTTATTACGTATCAATCACAAATGACATAGATCGTTAATAATGTTAGTTAGTTAAGTTTTTCTTAGTTTCTTGTTCAATGTAAACGACTTATAAAACTCATTTCACATTTCACCAGAGTCGCCTTGATCATTATCAGCTTCATCTTGTGCAACAGAGTCAGCTGCTACCTTGTTTGTAAATGAACGACGCTGCGATGACGGAGTGCTTTCACGTGACCCTGGTTCATCGCCATACACGTTCAATTTGTTTGTGTACGATTTCATCGCGTATCCAGGTGAGTTTTCAGGGCTTGAACGGTTATCAAGATGAATGCCTTTGTTTAAACGGTAAGACTTCTTTCTTTTGTACAGATAAAAGGCGATTATAAATGCGATGATTATCACAGCAGCCACGACGCAAACAACAATAACAACAATATTATCTTTGCTCTCATTTTGACATCGATCACCAGAATATCCATGGGCACAAATACACACTCTTCCGTTGGGTCCACGTTGGCAATTGCCCTTGTTCAAGCAGAAGCTATTTTCACAGTCTTTTTCACATTGCTTTGACCCAGTAGCTCTGTAGTATCCTGTCATACATTCACAGTTTCCATGAGTAGCATTGTTTCGGCATATTTCCATCTTCCCAGAACATGTGATAAGACTGCAGTAACCTGTTTTGAAAAGTTTTAAACTGGTGATCAGCACTAAATAAATGTGAAATTACGCGCGGCCTAGAATAGAGAGTGTGGGAATGGGGCACCCAAGATAGTTCTTACATGCCTAAGATAGCGCACCTGGGCTACCTTGGATTTTGAAGTTTTTATGTCTGTGCAATAGTACCCATCATGTAGTGGCGCACCTCACGATTTTTGTTCGGTTTTTGCGCACCACACCTGAGGTGCAGGACTGTTGGCGCACCCAAGATCTTTTCAAGATCGGCCATACTCTGCAAACTGGAGCGCGGCAATAACGGGAGGCAGTACGGTAGGCCCATCGACATCCACCAAGGGTCAAGGGCAACTTAGCCCTAAAAGGATATGGTAAACTTAAGAACAGAAAGTATCTAGAGGTGGCCACAATCTCAAATGATAACTAAATTTTGATAACGCGATCCTGAAATAAAGAAAGAGAAAAACTTTCGTTTGGATGGTAACGAAGCCTGCACGAGTACACTTGTTGAAGCCCGTGAATAGGTCATATGGATTGCAACAAGTTGAAAAGAAACCAAGAAGCAACATTTGAAGCTAGCAAGGGCGACCTAACAGAATAGCAGATGTCGATAATCAAGATAGGGCAATGGCTAGGATTGGGATGAGGACAAATCTACTTAAAATCATTGGGTACACTTAAACCTGTGTTTAAAGATGCGATAACCATTTATACAATGATCATTAGCCATGACAACACAGCTTGAAAAGAAGGAACGAAAATCAAAAGAATCGTTTCTTATTCAGATTGGATACATTTACTCTAACGGTAAGCATGCTGTTTCCTAGCAAGACATAAATCGTAGAATACGTTTGAAATTTTAAGAAAAGGCTGGTGTTTTCATTTCAAAAGCGCTCTCTAGTTAAATGGTTGTAAGACGCAATACCCTCTCATACAATATCTAATAAAACATTTCATGTTTACCTTTAGATTGATACGTTGCATCAACTTTCAGGGTTCCAACCGAACCACTTGATACTGCGGTAGTAAGGTGGTTTAAACGGTTCACCATTGATTTGTCAAACAAAAGCTCTAGGATTGCAATTACACTTCCGCTTCTGCAACAAATAAATGATTGATTGATTGATTGATTGATTGATTGATTGATTGATTAATTGATTGATTAATTGATTGATTGATATCAAAGTAGACGATAAATCTATCTCAGTGCAAGATTACATTTATAATGTAAATAGAGTTTTGCTTTATCAGTTCCATTTTGCTTTACCAGAAACTATTTAAAGGAGAGCAGCAGCAATCAAGAAAATCTAGTTATATACAATACTTGATTCCATTAAATAAGTACAAAAACAGAAGCAGCAAATGCTACAGACTGCCGGGCAATGGTCCCAATTCTTCGTCGTCAGATTGACATCACTGAGGCACTAAGCAGAAAAATGTAGGGCAGAATATTGGATTGATATACTCACTGAAGTGCCTTAACTTTGACAGACAAGAAACCCAGCTCACCCGCGTAGACTTTTTCAATCTAAAATAAACAGTTGATAATAGCTGAAATATAATTAGTGAAAAAATGCATCAAGTTAGTCAAAGCGTTCTTAAAGGACAGGAAAGATAATGCGGATATATTTGAAATATTGGGAAACTATGATATAAAAGAAAAGCGCCCAATATCATAAAAACTATGTTGCAAATTTATGTTCTATATCTTTAATCAAAAAGCCAAGTATAAAAACATAAACTAAAGTGATTATAATGATAGCTCAAAATTGTACCCAGCCCAAAAGTGCTAGTCACAACACCTAACTTAACCTCTCACCTAAAAATAAGGCTGTAGCGTGACATTCTGTTCAAAGCTAGTCCCGCTGAAACCAGCCGTTCTTCAAACATTTGCATCAAAGAGGGAAGGCAATTCTCTAAGTTAATTCAAACTACTATAAACTGCCCTGCATCACAAAGTATACCAAATCCAAACAGTTCTAAACAATTCCACACTGCTAGGGCTTATTCAAACCAATCCCATCTAAACTTATATAAAAACGCTCAATTCAAATTGAAAATGGCAAAAGCTGCCCCTGAATCAAACTAAAAGATTCCTCATTCCCTACCTGTCCCAGGATGCTTAAAACAGATCCAAATTGCACAAAAAAATCAAACCAGCTGTTCAAAGCCAGTTATTCAAAAGTGACATGCTAAACGTACCTCTTTGGATATTTTTGATGCAAGACTTCTAAATTCTGTACTGTTTGAATCGTTATACTTTGAGCTCCAAACTTCAGCGGTAAAACGTATCCCATAGATATCTTTGACTGAGTTGGCCATTGCTGCAAGATTCACGGATATAAAACATTGACAGCGTAGTAATTGCATTAAGAGGGTGTTGCTATGAATAACTTTACAGATATCGAGATTCCTCACTTCATTCTTATTTTATAAAATTTCAATAAATAAAGCTAAAAAAGTGATGGTAAACTGACGTGTTACAAATAATTTGAAAGGCAACCTTTAGCGCAACAAGTTATGTCTGATACAGTCGTTTAGCAAAACAATTACAGCATCAGCACTGATGCATTGCATTTCAAGATTTGATAGCCGTTTAAAGGCATCGAAAGATGATGCTACTTTAAATTCAGCTCCTCCAAAGTCTGGCCCACCGATACGAAAATGATTTTTGCAAAGCGCTAGATTTTACAAGAAGCAGTTTAATATGGGTACGTTTTGATAGTACAATAAGGTAAATGTAAAATAAGATAATAGTACAATAAGGTACCGGCACAAATGGTACAGCAAAGCAAAGTACGATATGATGCAATAAAGTTACACTAGGGTAGCAGTAAAATATGGTGCCATACAATTAATCAAGTAAAGTTACGTATACAAAACGAGATACAACAAATATTCATATTTTGGTTCGTATACCTACATTTACAATCAGATGTTGCAATGGCGCCAGGTACTTTCGTTGTTGTGCCACTTGGACAAGAAACACAGTATCGAGAAGATGCAATGTTCTTATATGTTCCAGTTGAACAGTCCATGCATTTCACTCCGTCTTTTGAAATTTCCTTACCAAGTGGACAAGTAACTGAAAAACGACACATCGAGTTTTAATGGAGTTTTTCGCCATACATTCTCATAGAATGTTTATAAAATTGGGGTCACGTTTCTTACAAAGGCTCTTAAATGTTGTATCCAAGAAATATTGGTAAACTCGATTCAAAGCAAGGCCAGAAGCCCTCGCTTTCATATATTTTCTCTCTACCCTCTTATAATTATGCTGTTAAAAACTATCGAAAACACAGACATCCAAATTCACCCCAGTTTTAGATTTTAATTGGATCACGTTTCCAATGTTCCGTTGTTTTACATTCTAATGCTATTCACAAAATTTTTCTTTATCAAGTCGTGAATTCTTCCAACACATTTCACACTGTATACAATACCGAGCTCATAGGAAAATATACAATGATATTTGTAAATGTTAAAAAAGCTAAATAGCGAGATAGAGATCTCTAACAGCTTCCATGGTACAAAGTCACTGGAAGTGGATCATATATAATTGAAGCTACGCAGTAACGTATTGTATATTGTAAACTGCCTGAAAAGCATCTCAGTAGCAGCCCAGACAAGGATTTTCCCTACAAGACAAGGATTTTGAATATACTTTCGAAACCCAACAGAACAATGTTGTCAAACCATTGGCATATCTGCTTTGAGGCCCATTCCTAAACTTTTAGTTAGTAACCTCCTGTCAAGGTCTTTGAAAAAGCACAAATTGTAAGACTAAAACTTTTGGTTTTAAGACTAAAAGAAAAATCTTAAAATGGCACCAGAGAAAACACATACTTTTGCAATCTTTAGAGCTCCTTGCACCTTCAATATAGGTTGTTGTTTGAACTCCATTTATCTCGGGACAAGCTGTGCAGAAACTCTCATTTGATGCTTCTTTGTAGCTACCAAGTGGGCAGAGTTGGCATTTATCTCCTGCCACTAGTTGACTGCCTTGGCCACATTTCTCTGCAAAATACAACGTTACGTGAAAAACATTGGACGAAGAAGGGGCTAATGAGGCAGGTGCATACAGAAGAGTTTAAGCTTGATAAAAGTCAAATAAAATTTGGCAAATTCTGCGTGGTTAGCCATTTTGTAAAATATTCTAGTGAGCCAACTTTTCCAACAAATCATTGAACTACTGGTCGATTCTCGTCCAAGGCTACCGAATTTCAACGCTTTTTACCATACAATGCCTAATTCAAAAATTGAAACTGGATCACATTGTCAACAGCATCTTGTGAACCAACCTTGTTTTTAAATTACAAAAAACTGCATTTGTATTCCATAAAGAATCGTAGGATACATGCAGTGATAAACGTGTTTTGAAGAATTCTGAAATGTCTGCTAAACAGTCCAAATCAAAGAGTTCTAGGATCCAGCGAACCCTGTATGCAAGGATTTCTGCATTTGGGACAATGAAACAAATGTCAGAACAACAAAACGTTCTTAAAAAGGCAATATAGACAGGTTTCTCTTCGTTTATTCAATACAAAGAAACTCAATTACTCGTAATTTTAATTATTCTCAAGCAATGAACGTGTCCGTTGGTTTATAAAAAATTAAAGAAGATCAACGTATTTGCTGACATTAATGAACAAGATTTTAACAGGGGCGTTACCAAAAAGAAAGCACATCAAAGTAGAGTTTGCAGGAAGACTTTTAAGGGGGCATATCAAAGTAGAGTTTGCAGGGAGAATTTCTACAAGGTGCCGCAGAACATATCAAATCTTTGCACCTGTGGTCAGAATAATGTAGTTATTCACATGTGGATTAACTTACCAATGCATTCAGAAGAACTCTTGGCACCAGGGTTTGAAGTTTTGCCAGATGTGCAGTAGTCACATTCCATTTTGCCAGTTTGATTTTGATAGAATCCTGCCGGGCAAAGCTCGCACTTGTTCGATGTCAAATTGAAGAAGCTACCAGCGTTGCATATTTCTATTAAAGTAGAAACAAAACTATTAAAGGGGCATCAAACTTGCAGATAATTAACATAGAGATATAAATAATTTAATCCTACACTGGCAAATGATAAGTTCAAGGTACATTGATGACCAAATTTTCCAGTGATGAAACTCATTTTTAAATGATATCTACTTAAAACAGGTTTAGATATCTGAAGGCAAGCCAAGGAGAAGCGATTATTATTTCGATACAAACTTTTGGCTCAAATATCAAAGTACGCCAATGGTCTCTGTTAGAGAAGGAGCGAAGCTAATTCGTAGAATGCTTTAATCTTTCTGGAGTTTGATAATTGAGAAAACAAGAGTTAGCTACACAAAGTTTAGTTGATTTAGGAAGTTTCAAATAGCTAGTGGGGGGTTTGATCTAAAATTATATGAAATGAAAAGAATCCTGATTGTTTAAAAAACTATGAGTTACCCCGTAAGATTTATTGCAATTCCTAAACTATGTTCACCTCTTGAAGGATGATTTAACCATTAATGCATCGGCAAGTAAACATTAAATATATACATCATAAGGGTCTCTCAAATATAAGAAAATATACCTTTACAAGCATAACTGCTATTTGATGCTGTGTTGAAGGTTGACGTTCCTGAAGGGCACATGGTACAGTTTGTCTCTCCATTTCTGTCTTGATAAAAGCCAATGGGACACTCTACACATTCGTTGCCTGTGACATTGTGGTGTGTTCCAGAGGGACAAATAACTAAAAGCAATAAGAAGGTTTTAGTTTGCTGTACTTGACAACATATGAAACGAAAGCCATCATTGCAATGATCACAAACATGTACTTTCAGGGTAGATTTTACAACAACATACAAACAAAATCACTTACTGCACATTTTTGTTTGACTGTTAAGGATGCTGCCAGTTGGGCATGAAGTTTTGACTGTTGTAGTGAGTCCATTATCCGTCGTCGAATTAACAGTGGTATTGTTTACCGACACGGTTAGATTGAACTGTCCATTCTTTAGGCCATTCTGCACTTGTTGTGTGTAATTTTCACTGCTTGTCGTATTTACGGGGAATGTTACAGTGATTGTTGCCGCTGATCCATCTGTGCTCCTTCGCTTCCTCGATGCCCCGTCACATTTGATACCCATATTAGTAAAGTCACACGATGCTCCGCAGATTGGGAAGTACTGCTGTATCTGTGTTATCTTGCTGATGAACTCCCGTCTGAATTGTTCAAGGAAAGCGGCATTACATGAAGCAGCGCCGTAAGAGACCTGATTTGTTGTTGATGTTGACGATGGTGAAAGCGCTAAATGGTGGAAATGGTAAAATTTTTAAGATTGCAGTGACGAATGTAAGAAGGCCTCAATGTTTAGTTGTTAACAAGGGGCACGCCGATATGAGGGGGTAACCAGTTAACCCTTTCACCCCTGGACAACCCATAAGGCCCAATGACAAACGCCGTAAGAGATATATTTTCAGGGGGTAAAATACATATTATTGTAAATTTTCTGTTGGAAGTTTTCTATAATAGTTAAAGCTTTCACCTAATTTATTTGACTGGGCTACCCCCTGAAAATCGTACATTTATGTGGGTTTTAACAGTTAAATGAAAATCAATCCGGGTATGAAAAGGTTAACTAAGATCGCAACAGCCGGTAAATATTTACAAAAGTGTGGACGGGGATATGTTTAATGCTTTCCTCCGTTCACTACTCACAACAGTGCAATCAGAACTACACACAAAATTGCGATTTATACTACAAGATAAAACAGCTTTAAGATGCTGATAATCAGTTTTGTATCAGTTACGTCTATAGGGGGGCGGGGGGGGTCTAAGATTGCTTAGATTGCTAACTTAGAAAAAGATATTAGTCTTATACCAGATGGAGAATATTCAGGCCAGTTTGGCGTGCGGCGTTGTAATGCTTGAAATTATAAGAATGCTTGAGCACATCCTACGTAAACAAATACTCAATGATGCCATTACTCACATGAACATGCAGGTAAAACGTTGTTTGGATTTTCAGGGTATGCTGGAGGGCCATGACTCCAATAACTACTCTGACCACAAGAATAATACGGAGGATGGGGCAAAGCAAATGCGTGTCCCGGGTAACATTTCGCATCACAGAATCTTCCCATTTCCCAGCTTCCACATGCTTTGGCACCATTTCGTGGTGGTTGTAACAAGGGACAGTTGTATCCTGAAAAAAAGAAGAAATTGAGAAGAAAAAATGAGTGAACAAATTGATAAAATGCACCAATTTGAATGCGAATAGGTTATATATGTATGCAAGAAAATCATTAAAAAAATAATATATCATACTTTATATCATCAATTTTTATTAGAATACAAGTTTAAGCCTCGCTCAAGTTGGGCAATTTACAGCTCACGAAAATATTCATTCCAAATTTAATGAATCCAGGCTTGTGCCGTTCCTTGCTTCGGTAGAAAAATAATTAGTATGTTTATCCGATCGAGATATATTTTTCTCAAAATGTAGGGTCGATGGTTGGTGTCTATGTTTCAATTTTGGAGTCAAAAAATATCGAAAGACAAAGGGGACAAAACAGCAAATGTAATTAAAGAGAGATTTAGATATCTAACGTCCTTAGATTCCTGTTTTAACGACCTTTTTACATCTTGAAACTTATGATACCTTTACCTATGCATAAATACCTTTGCATATATAATTGATGGTAAAAGCTCTCAAACTAGATCTCAAACTGTAATCATGAGATTGAAACAGCTTAATGCTGCATAATTAACGCTATAGCATTGATATCATCTGATTGAATAGTTGCAATCACCCTCTCAATTAGAAGTGAATGTTTAATGAATAAACAACGTACTTGTAATATACAGCTCAAAAGTACACGAAGCTGAATTCCCTGAGCTATCGCTTGCAATGTAAGTAACAATATAGTCTCCCCATGTCATGAAGGAGCCTGGCCGATGCGACTTTGTTATTGTTGCAATGACTTTGTTGTCAGTAAAAACTGGCTCTGTCCAATATATTTGGGACAAACGGTTTGGAGCAACAATCCTTGTTACATTAGGGCAGCTTACAACGGTTGGAGCTTGTTTATCTGAAAATAGAAATCATTGTTGCAATTAAAATTGAGAAAGACAAATCCTGGAGATAACTAATGTCAACTTTGAAAAATATTTATATCTATGAAATATGTAATAAACAGTAACCAAATGCGCGCGATAAAGGGAGACGAAGGGTTATAGTATTGCGCAATACATTTATGTGAAATACCAAAAAATATTGATTACTTTCTTTATGATTGTACCAATAAAATTGCTCCCTCTTGTTTTCATTTTTTCTCTAAATTAGTTGAAAGTGTTTATCAATATGGTACGCGGCAAGCTAGCAAGAACTATTATATTTGATTGAATTATTTGCTTCTCATTAGAATATCCTCAGTATGGTCTTAGGACTGTGCGCATCTTTGGAACAAGGTGCTTGAATAACATTCCAACGGAAATAAAGAGTTCGCCATCCACTTGTAGCTTTAAGAAAAAACTCGCATCCTCCTTCTTCAAAAATAATTATCAATCTTTATTCATCATACACCCTTGTCAACTAAAGCCCTATACTTTTAAGAAACTGAAGAAACAGCTTATAGAAATTCACCAAGTTCTTTGACCATTTTTAATATATGAAGCGCTCTCTCCTCGATAAGGCTAGCTACTGAGAAAGCTCCGTTTTAAGAAATCTGCCTCTATATAATTCTTTGTAATTTGTAACATTTAGTTGATCATTCTAAAATTTCTTCATGTTTCATCTAATGTGTCAGGGTATGTGGCGGAAGTTAAAAAATAATAATGAACTTATTTGTAGACGGTTTCTCAATAGATTCTTAGAACTTGGTATCAGAGTAGATTGATCCCCTTCTCAAAAATAATTCCCGGGCCGTTTTGCTACTGCCACTCATCTCGTTGGCCCTACAAACCACACCACATTTCAAACTTTGCCAATAAACAATAGGATATTCAAAATCATGAAACGTACCTATCTCTGTTTCACAAAATTGTCCTGTAAATGATGGAGGGCACGTATTACTTCCGCAAGTTTCTGGCTCAACAACTGTGACATTTGGTCCTTTCATTGCACCAAGATGGATCCATGACAACATCGAGTCTGAAAAATACAGCAGAAGAAGTTGACAAGCAGCACACTAAACTGTGGAAAACTAAACGTTTCAATTGCCTCCTCTAATTACATCCAAATACGTATTTCTACCTTGATAGCATCTTACGTGAACCAGCTTTTCCTTTAAAATATCCTGATGTGTTAAAATACGGTTATTTTTGCAACATTTTCAACCGTTTTTTCCACTGTACAGGCAAAAGTGTAGGGCTAATGTGGTGTGCTTATCGTTCCCAAGATACCTGCCTCTGCAACTTTCAGGTTCAGCGCCCTGAAGGTAGATAGCAGCACACTAAGCCTTTTCTCTGCTCCATTTAGAAGCATCAAAAGTGCTTTGAGCACTCAAGGCAATTTTCCCAGCAATATAAATCCTTTTTAAACCGTGGGGGATGCCCCTGGTTATCCCATACGAAATTGAAACTGTAAAAATGCTCCCATCTGCTAAATGAAAGAAAGCTTTCTTCAACGAAATTAAGAAGATACTGTTGTCTATAATATCACTAAGTTAACTAGAAATGCAAGAAACAAATTATAAAATACCTGTAAGATTTGAAGAGCAATTCACAGTAAGAGCAGATATCTCTTGATTGCTTAAGATTCGGTTCCAGACGCCTACTTGTCCAATTTCACCTGCAAACGAAGCCGCCGTTGGGTTGACAGCACCTGATGACATGATGTCCTGTCCAAGAACAATTACTCCTTTTGGTTGGAATGTTTTTCTTCCAACAAGACCTCCAACTGTGGTATCCACTTTGGCCCTTAAAAAGATATATCCATCTTAAAAAATGATCATGATGCTTTACTTTGCACCAGTGATGTATCTCTTATTTCTTCACATAATTTAGGTAATGACTACTTCAGCGACCTGGTTTTTGCACTGGTTCAGCACCAGGATGCTAGGTAAATTTCTAACTTCGATGAATTTCTATGATGATTTAGGGCTCTCAGTACAATATTTAAAGATCGAATAATACAACTCATTTTATCAAAAAAACGGTAGATCCAGATGGTCTGTGATGTTGTAAGAGTCTGCATTTTACAAAAATTAATTTAACAAAAATCCTTGGCTTACATGGGAAATTAACAAAGAGCTAGATTTTTGAATTGCGATATACTCAATATCAGTCTTTTGAGTCCCATTATTAAATTGCACCAACGAGCTTCTATTCACCACAGATCTAATCATAAGTCCTTCGGTTCTAAGCAATTAATGTTTTCGATCATTTATCTCATCTATCGCTCTGGCGTTAAAGAAATAAGCACCAACAACTCTACGTCTAAGGTCTGATTTTTAGCCTGTTTCAAGCAAGGGGCTATTTTACCGATTTTTCACTTTCCCCCGTCGCTATGCGTGATCGCATTTAACAGGGTGCAGCCACAAACAGCAGTCATAGCTACGAACCAGACACCCATCTGTACTCTTGGAAAGAACAAGGCACAATTTGTGTAAACACCGAGCCCAAGGATGCTTTCCTCATACATGGTAAGGGGGAGGATTTGAACCGGTGACGATTAAATCGCTTGTCCTAAACGCTAACCAAAACCTAACAGAAGCAAAGGCGAAAAATTAACATATTCTTTAGACTTAGTGACAGCTAGGCTGCAATGAGAAATCTCCACTTACTGGTTATCTTTATATATCTTTACTTTTCCCGTGTTGGTGTTCAATGTAACTACAACATGATGCCATAACCCATCGTTAAGCATTTTTGAGAATGGATGAGCATATTGCGTTCCAGTTGGTATTATTCTGACCAAAGAATGTGTTATCTCAAGGAAGACATCGTAATGTGATTCATTAACTTTATTTGCTAATACCAGGAACTTTCCAGACGTTGTGTTTCCCAAGAAGCGAACCCAAGATGAAACAGTTATTGTTTGGGTTGAAGTGTAGTTGGAATGCCAAAGATGTGATCCGCTGCCACCCGGAAATCGTAAATCGAAACGTGGTGATTTTGCTGGAGGTGAAATAAAATGTATTAGAGAATTGGTAAACGCTTTTAAAATAAGAAAATGGTTGAGAAAAGAGCAGTTCTCGGCTCATTAGGAAGTCAACAAAATACAGAGCCGAATTTTTCATATTTAATGAAAAAGGTATGGAAATAGGTGTTTTGCATGTTCCAAAGCATTAAAATTCCAAATGATTTTAAGGTAAAGGAATATAGCAATTTATAACAGCTTGCTCATCAAAATGTTTGCAAGGATCGGACAACCAAAATCAGCGTAGGGAATATGAGCCTGCATACCTTTTTGACACCTGTCTCCAATGTGCGTGACGGGACAATTGCAACGGAATGAATTGATATAATCTACACAAACGCCGCCATTGTAACAAGGGACACTACCATTTGGTGCCAGTTTGCAGTCATCGATATTGACCTCGCATTGCTTTCCAGTAAATCCAACAGGGCACGTGCAAGCAAAGGCATCGATCTAACCGGAACAAGTTCATAAATAAGAAATGAAAACACACAAACAAGTACACAAAAAGGACCGCATAGGGATAAGTATCGAAGTTATCTGTTATGTAATCATGAGAAAAAAACGGTAGCAATCAACTACTGGCATAAAAGTTGCCTGGGTTCTCAAATCTCTAGAAATGGCGAATACTTTTTTGGCCCTTTTTGGTGTTAACCAATGGTGCATTGAGAATGGATGACAATGATTACTTGAAAGAAAAAGGTTTTTCCACTTTCATATTATTTTTAACAATAGCTCAAATTTCATGAATTATCTAAATCAAAACGTCTTTCCCCAATGAAAATTTTTGCATCAAAAATATTATAGATAAAAATTGAATTAAGTCTAAAATTTAAAACATGTTTGATTATGCAGTACGTGCTTTTATTCATAAGCTTGAAATATATCAAAAATAAAAACTTTCTTGTAAATCATAAGCTTCGGCCACATCACAGTTTTCGGGCAGGGCATAATTTTCAAAACATTTTTCAAAAGAACAAAGTAATCTCCATTATGTACTTATTTGTTAGAACCTAGTGAAAACCATTCATCAAAATGAGTGGCTCAAGCGGTAGGAATCCCGCATTTCTAGAATATATGGTCAATAATGCATATTTGCTATCATCCAAAATTTAGGTTGTAAGAATTCCATCATAAAAACAAGAGCTTCAGAAAAATTCTGTTTCATACTTTAACAAACTTTGTTGCGTTTGCATTTAAGGTTTTGAAGTCCGAAAAATCTTCAAGATAGTTAGGAAATTAAGAAAAAAAATTCTTTAAGATGCATACCAAATCTTTACAAACTCCTCCGTTCTGACATGGATTTGATGCGCATTCATTTGTTTCGATTTCACATGAGGCACCTTCGTATCCTGCTGTACAATTGCATCTAAACGAGGTAGAATCCTTCACATTACTGCATGTGCTGTTATGCCTGCATGGATTTGGTGTACAGTAATCGATTTCAACTTCACAGCCTTTTCCCCTGTAGATAATAAACAATAATTTACTAAAACTCTCCAGAGGTTTAACTTTCAATTCCCAGAGGATGAGGGTATTGAAGAATATTTCTCGAGAGGAGCAAATCCTTAAAATATTTCATCAGCCTCTATTACTCACCTATAGCCCGGCTTGCAGTTACAGTAAAAGCCATTGATCAGATCCGTACAGTTGACAGCATTTCCATTACAAGGATCTGGGAAGCATTCATCAATATCTACGTCACAGTTTTTTCCCGTGTACCCAGGCAGACAGCTACAATTGTAATCATTCAACTGATCCGTGCAGTTAGCGAGGTTCTTGCATGGGAACGAGGCACACTCATCTATTTGCGTATCACAATCTTTTCCAGTGAACCCAGCCATGCACTGACATCTGGAATAGAATAACGGGTACATGATAACTATGTTATTTTACATAAGACCGAAAGAGGTCTAAATGAAACCACAAGCTTTTGCATCTCCTCCCCAGTACTTTAGATGTATGTTTCTTATAATCATATTATAGCATAAAAAAAACATGGTGCAGAGCAAAACCATTGGCTTTCTCTATTTCAACTGCCTTCTACATTAAGCCACATTCCAATTAAGGTGCATACTTCGGACCATAATTAAGTGAATTTAAAAGGGATTCATAATCGTATTCGTGGATAAATCTCATGAATTCATAAAAAAGCAACAATTAGAATTTGGAAAAAAGAAACAAAGAATTCCTAAACATAGAGAAGAGCAGCAGAGGTTTCTCTTTCATCAAAGAGAACGGAGAACATCTTGAAAAAATTATGCAAAAAAATTCTCATTGATGCAACAAACCTATATGCAGCCCGTAAATCAATGCAGTCCCCGTAAACACATGGATCGGGTATGCATTCATTAGTCTCATTTTCACAACGAGATCCAGTAAATCCAGCTTGGCAGTTGCATTTGTAGGAATTGATCTAAATAAAGTACACCTCATTAAAATAAAACAGGGATAAAATTGGTAAAAAGCAAACATCAGTTAATTTTGAAAATACACTAAATGAAAATTAACATGCCTTACGTCGAAATGGACACTGAGCCTATGTTTTTATAGAGTATAAGTTTTTATCGCCCCACTAAGTGCGGCCTAACCTATAAAAGGTGAACCTTTTCGCGTTTAGCCCTATTTTAAACCAACAAGCAGTATCACACTGGCACAAACAAAATCATGTACACGCTGGCAAATTAAACTCTAACGAGAAGATAATATTGTCAAAGAATTTAATAAATATATATGTGTGTCTGCGTGGCACAATGGATTGGTCGTTTAACTCCGAATGTGGTGAGCGCGAGTTCGAGCCTCACGGTCGAGGCTCAAAAATTTAAAAATTTGGCAGCACCCTTATGGTTAGTTATTATATAGCTTCCCAATTGTAAATTTTTTTTTAGTCTCGACCGGGATTTGGACCCCGTTCGCCGTCACCGGAGTCAAATCCACTGCGCCACACAGGCATAAGAAAACGCATGATATATTCACCACACATATATATTTATTTATATATATATTATCACCTGATCAATGCAGGTAGCGTTATTAAGACATGGATTTGAGTCACATTCATTGATGTTCACTTCGCATTGTCTCCCTGTAAATCCTGCTTCGCATGCACAATCGAACCCATTCACACGATCAGTGCATGTTCCGTTGTTTCTACATGGCACGGGTGCGCAATCATCGATGTCCGTTGAACAGTTTTTATCGGTGTAGCCTGGTGACAAGATGAGAAATAATGATCAACATTTCCATTGGCATTAAAATTGTCAAAGAGTGGCATTTTTAGACACAGAAAATTACCATTACTCTGTTTGTCATCCATGGCCATAATGTTTGCCAAGATGCATATAGGTATACTCATTACTAGAATATCCCTCTACGGTCAACACCAACATTTCTTGTGACGCACTTAAATCCAGAAAGTGGTGGAGACATTGCTATATTTTTTGGGAAAAGCCTGTTTTTTACAAGATGGCGTCATGTTTGTCCTTCGTTATAGAACAAAATGACAACAATATGGGGGCTGCATGCACTTCCTCAGCGTTATTTATAAATTAGAGAACTTGATTTTCGCGTGAGAGCCGTGACTGTCTATCTGATAACGTTTTAATGCTGATCATATCTCATTTAAAGAGTAAAACACTAATAAAAAGGTTAACTACCTGGTTGGCAAACGCATTTATAGTCATTTATACCATCCAAACATGTCCCATTATTAGTACATGGTTCTAACAAACAGTCGTTGATATCTATCTGGCAAACTCGGCCCGCAAAACCAGGTTTACATTTGCATTCAAAGTTGTTCACCAAATCAACACATTCAGCGCCATTTCGACATGGCCTCGATAAGCATTCGTTGGTCTCGTTTTGGCAGTGGGCACCTGTCAATTGATTGGGAACATAGTAATGAATAGAAACCAATTTAGTAAATAAAACAGACAATAGCAGATATGTAGAGCTAGTCGCAAAATTATTTAGTTTTGCCTATGAAAGTATTTCTTACTTTTAAGGTCTGTTATTAACTAGAGGCTAATCTACATACTTTACACTTTCCCCCAGTCGCTATGCATAATTCCATATAGCAGGGTGTAGGTACAAACTGCGCTCATAACTACGCACAAGGTACCCATTTATACATCACATAGATCAAGTCATCTTGTAAATGATAATTACAATAAACGTGTTAAGAGCTTGTATGATCTCATAACAGAAACAAAGAGAGGAATTAGTTTCGCGCTAAGCAAGCAATTCGCGCTGTTTTGAGCCTCCTGAAGTTACTTTCAAGAACTCAAGAGTTTTTCAAAACTAATTATACTATTCACTTATTTTCTAATGTCCAAGGCAGTTTTGACGTATTTGCGAAAATGATCGTATATGTCTGTCTGGGAGTCTAATCATGGCAAATAAAAGACAATGAAGCATACCTTCGTATCCATCCTTGCAGACGCAAACATAAAGATTAATAAGATCTATGCATGTTCCGTTGTTTTGACATGGTCCACTCGCGCATTCATCAATATTGACATCGCAGTACTTGCCAGTGAATCCTGCCCTGCATGTGCAAGTCACCTAAAAATTGAAGCTAAGGTCTATAAAGATATCATTTACGTGGATAAATAAGCCCACCCGTGTGTGAATTAACAGATCATTAATGAATAGAGGCGTTCAGTGGAGATCAGAAATCTACAACAACCCGTAGCGCTTATAGTCTTAGTGAGTTGTAGCTAAGTAATATACAGATATAGAGACAGATACAGATACAGGTAAAGATACAGGTAAAGATACAGGTAAAGATACAGATACAGATATAGATACAGATACAGATACAGATATAGAGACAGATTTAGATACAGATACAGATACAGATACAGATACAGATACAGAAACAGATACAGATACAGATACATATACAGATATAGATACATATACATATACAGATACATATACATATACAGATACATATACAGATACAGATACATATACATATACATATACAGATACAGATTCAGATATAGATTCAGATACAGATACAGATACAGAAACAGATACAGATACAGATATGGATACAGATACAGATACAGATACAGATACAGATATGGATACAGATACAGATACAGAAACAAATACAGATACAGAAACAGATACAGATAAAGATACAGGTACAAAAAAAGATACAAAAGTTTCAATTGTGACAATTTATAACATAAAATAATTTATATAATTTATGATTTGAATATAATTCATTTGGGAAAGCTGTGGACAGGATCCGAATTAATTGTCTTGGGAGGTAACTAGCTTAAGCACTCACTTGACCTGCAGGTATTGTTGTGTGATGGTAATAAATGATTTATACTACATTATGAGGTGATATTTATAATAACAGTATTAAATTTAAACGATTTGAAAACATTAATGGCCTTAGTACGATGTCTGTGAGAGCCTATTTGGGCCAAACTGAACAATTCCGGTGGGCATCCACCTCTATTTCATACGCCTTTGGGCAAGTGTCTGTGTAAACATAATAAATACTACAACAAAGGGCTCGCCAAATTCCATAATCATTCTCTTATACGCCGAGTGCGAAACAAAAAAAGCTGTATTTGAACTATATAAGCCTTTTTGTATGACTCAACCTGGATTTGAACCAGGGTCTCCCACGTGATCACGCTACTACTAATCCACGCACACGGTTATTTACTACATGTCAAAATGGTAAACGGTGGTATTTTGAGTGGAAAAATCAGACCAAATAACTTACGTCATTAACTCCATCAATACAGGTTGCTCCATATTTGCAAGGCTGGCTTGCACAATCATCGATGTTGACTTCGCAGTTTAGTCCAGTAAATCCAGTGGGACATGTACATCTGTAAGCATTGATCAAGTCTGTGCAGTTGCCACCATTTTGACATGGCCTCGAAGCGCATTCGTCAATATCAACTTCGCAGTTTTTGCCTGTGTAGCCAGCTTTACATTTGCAAGTGTACGTGAATTCGCCATGAATGCAAGTTCCATTGTTTCTGCACGGTGAGTCATAGCAAGAATCGTTACCTAGGGATAAATGAAAGCAAAATGTGAATAGTTTTAAGATTTGAAATTTTTGTTTATATTTTCATGTAAAACCTTCTTTCTTCTTTATTATTAACTATAAACCATTCAGCGACAACAACCCTGTTACGTTAACTATACCTTCCAAGCCTAATTAAAATTCCCATTGAAATTATACAAAAGAAATGACAAGTACATACTTGGGCATTCTGAGACTGAAATTGCACCAGCTTTTCCACCAAATTTACCACCACCAGGGCACGGGTAGCACACTACGCGCCCACCATTGGGTTGATATGTACCAACTGGGCACGTCTGACATGGACTGTATCCATCACTAGAGAAATTGCCAGCAGCACAAGGAGCTTAAACATAGAATTAATGACATAAAAATAATGAAGTAAAAGTAAGGACAATCGAGGCAAATTCACAGTGAACAAGAAGTAGAGTGAAACATTGGAATTCACGTGATGTCCATATTAGCCATAAGAATGGTAGGACCAAAACTGGCTAAAACGATAAAATGCCTGTTCTGTGAGTTCTATTTCATTTCGGGGAAAACTTTGCACTAAATTCTAAAATGTCATCATTGGCAATGATGCGTCTGATGTCTGAATCAGTAATTATTTAACAAAGCATGAATCATTTGAAGCTGTGAAGGAGCGTTTGTTTGATCCAAAGGAGCTAATTCAACCAGAGGTATGTCGGACTGGTTTATTTCATTGTGCCGATGGAAATCATGCTACTTGATCTTTAAATGGTTGCTTTGTGTATTCATCCTCCTTCTCTATCATTAATTATCATTTACAGAAAGCTAATCAAAAAGGCGAAAGTACACACATTTTTTATAATAAGCTCAAGCTCAGTACTCATTTTCTTAAATTTTTGTTGTTGATTTTATTACTAAAAGTTTCTTAAATACCTAAGTCCAAAAAGGTGCCTTTTTACTGCTGATATTGTTTGTTTTTTTTTAGTTTTTCATGATATATTTTCCACAACTGCAATACTAAACGGTTGTAAACATAGGCTTGCCATTTACAACCTGCCTTTGTAATAGAGTAATTGTGATTGCAGTTTTGATTAAGTATTTAATAAAGATCTAAAGGTCCACTGTTTGTGATGCAGGCTACTGACTTACCAACACATTGGCTGACATCAGTTGCTCCTTTTGATCGAGTTGTATGTCCAGCTGGGCATTTCAGGCATGCCATGGATATATTTGATGGCTGATATTCACCAATTTCGCATGGACGACAAACTGGACCGTAGCCATCGCATGAAAACGTGCCCGCTTTGCAGTGCTCTGTCGAGAGGGAAATTAATGTCTCAATAACTTGCAGATTCTATCGATAAGCTTGGAAGCTTTGAAATGATAGGTAAAAGGTACAGTTAAAATATTATACATTAAAAAAATCGAGTGGATATGATTCAATTTATTCCAGAGTTCTACAAATACAAATCGGATATCGAAATCTTGATTGCAGAAAATCAATGACTCTTGTTGTTTGGGGTGTTGTGATCTCATTCTTGGTACTTTAACAAGTCTATATTGTCTTGTTGCACGATTTGATTGCAAACGATTTTGCTGAATTCCGCTTGAAGGCGTTCAGAGCTTCATTCATTTATGCTATCATATGCATGTCGTGAATAAATATGTCATATGTCTGCAGGTAGAGCAAAACTGATCGTTGAATCCTAATTCTGATGCCTTCTTAGCATCAACAGACATTTGATAAAGATCAGTTCGAAATCAACGATGAGAGGAAGAGCCCTCCTAGGTTCACGCTGTTCCTCTTTGTAATTATCCAGCAGTTGTTCTGTGGCATCTTTTTAAGCAGCTATGTAGAATTTAAAGGCTGAAATGCACGATCATCTTCCAATGGTAGTCTTCATTTTTTAAATCAAATCAATTTTAACTACACGATCATTTTTGACTGATTGATGAAGATTTTCATTTAAAAAATATCGTGTATCTCAGCCTGAAGTGATGCGTCTTGCACTTACGCTTAAAGACCATGGAATGACGAGTCCATAGAATTAATGCCAGGTAATAAAGAGGCATTTAAAGAGACAATATAGCTTACCAATGCATGATGTTGAGTGCGTTTTCAGCGTCCCTGATCCGGCAGGACACGATTTACAAGAAGCTTGACCATCTTGATCTTGGTATGTGTTAACAGGGCACCCATCACAATTATTGGCAGTCGAGTTGAAGAACATTCCAGGCGTACATGCATCTAAATGGGTTAGATAGGTACATAAATTACATGCTGTTGAATTATCACAGTAATGAATGCTTCTTAGAGGCACCTCACCAAAAATGTAGGCAGGGCCGTACCAAGACGGCTCTGTAAAGGGGCACAAAGAAGATTGCAAGAAAAGATACAAGCTGGGTGCATGACGAAGTTAAAAAAATGCAAGTACAAGGGATGAAGATAGGGATACAGATGGAGGTGCAATGAAAGCTGCAGAGAGGGGTGTAGAGAGAATTGGAGAGAGAGGGTTGCAGATAAGGGGTGTAGATAAGGGTTGCAGATAACGGGTGTAGATAAGGGTTGCACAGAGGGCTGCAGAAAAGGCCGAAGAGAGGGGTGCAGATAAGGGGTGCAGATAAGGGGTGCAGATAACGGGTGTAGATAAGGGTTGCACAGAGGGCTGCAGAAAAGGCCGAAGAGAGGGGTGCAGATAAGGGGTGTAGATAAGGGTTGCTTAGAGGGCTGCAGAAAAGGGCGAAGAGAGGGGTGCAAAGAGGAGTGCAGACAGGGATGCAGACAGGAGAGAATGGGGGAGGGGGGAAGAAGAAGGCAGCAAGAATGAATCTGAGGATGAGTACGAAGACAATACATCAAGAAGATGCATAAAAACGCAAAAGAATGCGTTAAACTTGCCGCTTTCGTCATGTTTTTTTTCCAAACATTTTATCATACCCAAAATATGTCCAGGAAGACTCGTCAGCATTACGTACAATAGCGCAACTCTAATTGTGAATTTTTGATCAGATTCTGACCAAAACTATCGCAGATTTATCACAGGCACGTGATCCCTAATGTGATTCTGAGTGGCTTGAGAATGTAAAATTTTTCAACGTTCGCCAGATGAAGCCATGTTGTGAACAAATATCAAACATATCTGATAAAAAATATCATCGCTAGCAACAAAAATCTTTCCATTTTCCACCCAAAGACTTTTACAGCTTACGCTTGAGATCACCGCTGCTGGCGAAAAAGATCTGCTGAATTTGTAGTATCGAAGACGCTAATATGAAAAAAAGCATCAATAGAAGAATAAATATACAAATATAAAAATTTATACTAACAGCAGTAACTGGTTGCCCAACCGCCATTTTTAGTGTATACATGATTTGCGGGGCAACATTTACCAGCAGTGTCATCACAGCATGTTTGGTTTGACAAATACGTCACAGCTAAGCATGGGTAGGTGGCATTAGTATTAGCATTTATGAATGACCTGACAGCATTCGTAACATTCACAACGTAATCTTGTACGTGCTGCTGCATCACAGAGACACAACTTGCCAGCCTCTCCTTGGTTGCATTTTGTATTGAGACTGAGGCAGCAAACGAAACGGTTACTGTTGGCATTATATCGTAATAATCTCCCAAACTACCGCGCAAATCTTTGGTAGCCATTACGGTATTCTGGCATTCTTGAAACGAACGCTGTTCAAGATATGTAATGACTTCATTTACTCTTTCACGGGGTTCTCTAGAGCTCGTGATTGCAGTAATGGAACTTTTTGCAAATCGCAAACTCAGTTTGAATTCGTGGCATTTAATTATTGACTTCTTAACTGCAAAAAAACACTGCCTTATTGAAGAAGTTATCAATAAATAGCCGTAAATATTGCATGCAACGTTAACATGTGCGATGGTATTATCGGCTGAGTACAGTACAATACTCAGCCTTCATCATCCAATCAACCTTCATCAGCAGGCAAGAAAGGGATGGTATGGGCGTGGTTTGGGCGTGGTATTGTACTCATTGTCATTAGCAACGATCAAAATTGCTATTAGTTATTGCATCGTAAAATAATCTGGACCTCAGATATCAGTATGCACCACAAAAACAGCTCAATTACCATAAGCAAAGAAGCCTAGCAAAGCAGTAAGGCTTCCTCTTTTAAAGTATGGATTTACACGCTGATGCTATTATTTACAGTTTTAGGGAAGGAGGAACTGAGAGTGGCAAAAAATAGCTAGATCTCTCTAGAAATTTGGAAATGCATGAAACTACGTATTTTTGAAGAATGATGAAGAATGACAATTTTATTGCATTGTTTTGTCTTTCGCTCCTCATGGCATCGTCTCTGCAGTGTTGCATAGTAATTAAAGTATAGCAGAATGTAGCTTGTATTGTAACATTTTATATGGATATAAAAAATGAGTAAAAAATATGTTATTCCAAACTCCAGATGTTGGCATCGCCATAGCTTCACAGCTTAAAGTTATACATTGGCAAAACCACATATACAAGCACATTGGAAATTATCAAAAACCAATAAAGAATTATCTCTGACTAAATGGGGGTGATCTCTTCGATCTAATATAATTGTAACAAAATCAACACTTTTCTGCCAACAACAATAACGCTTTTGATTCTATAGTTGACATTCTTCCGAGATGCATATCAAAACAGTCTATGCATGCAGGATATGGGTCCAGTGACTAGTTTCTCTAATTTCCCCTTCCTCAACTACGGATATTTCTACAATCTCTAGTAACAACCCCATTAAAATATAGGAGTAGCTACTTACGAGCACATCCTGGCGTAGGTTCAGTCCACTTTCCAAATGGGCAATGAAGAAGTTTACCAGTAAATTTCTTGTCAGCTATTGTATAGTTCGTATTACAAAACACATTGCATGATATTGGAGGTTGATTCACGTGACACTGGGCAACACCATTGATTGGATGGACATTACAGCTTCTCAAATCAGGGCAGCCACACCCTTGAATTGAGATCATTAAGTAGTAAAATCGAAACAGACAACTGTTTATCAGGATACTTCAACGAATTATGAGAACGAGGTTTTGAAGTAAAAATGACCAAAGGAATGACCATTGACTCTTCAAATAACATAACTGCCTCCAAGAGAAAGACGCAGGAAACTTTTTGTATGAACAATACATTGATATTCCCTTTTAATTCTCAGATACCCAAAGAAAGTTCGCCAAATACCGCACTATATTTCATTACAAAAATTTACTTCCACTCCATTTTACTACCGAGCTAATAATTATGTTT
This sequence comes from Catostylus mosaicus, assembly GCA_964019065.1. Taxonomy (NCBI): domain Eukaryota; kingdom Metazoa; phylum Cnidaria; class Scyphozoa; order Rhizostomeae; family Catostylidae; genus Catostylus; species Catostylus mosaicus. The sequence goes on from OZ025186.1 coordinate 4,443,058, forward strand.
ATGCTCGTGTAAACAATGGTAACGTTGTTAAATGATCGTTAACCAAACACTTTCTCGATCGCAGTCACGCCATTTTGAAAAATTAAAAAGAATTGAAGAATTTTACAAAATTTTTTTCTCCGATCAGTGCTTTTCTCTCAAAGCCACTAAGAATTGTTTAACCCTTTCACCCCCGTACGGTCCATATGGCCCAATGACATGCCAACACCGTAAGAGAATCTTTCAGGGGGTAAAGTACAGAACATTGTAAATGTCCTGCTAGCAGTTTTCTATAATAGTTTATACTTTCATCTAACTCATTTGACAATACTACCCCTTGACAAGCGAAGATTTATATGGGTTTTAACAGTTAAATGAAAATTAATGCGGGTGCGAAAGGGTATCAAAGACTCAGAGTAAAAACCTACAAAGTGAAAATGATGATATAACGAGCATCTATCACACAAACATTTCTTTTCTGAATAAAATGATTTTATATCTGAACCACACAAACACACATAAAACATTACAATTGAAACTGCAGCAACTTCATAAGAGCAATGAAGTATAACTAACATGGCGAGAGTACAAATCTCTCAACATAAATAAAACAAGCCAACTATTTAGCACAATAAAGATACAAAACATTCCCCTTACCTATAACGAGAACTTCCATTATACAAGAAGCATTATTCCCTGCGCGGTCTGTTGCTACCATGGTTACTTTGGTTCTCGAATCTGACATAAATCTGGTTCCGTTTGGTGGGTTAAACGTCAAGCTAGCAACACCGACATTATCAGTAGCATAACCATTTGGCCAGATAACTTCGACTGGAAGATTGCTTGTTATATTGAAATTTTGCGGGCACTTTGTCACAGGCGGTTCTTTGTCTGCAAAGAAATACAAGTATTAAGGAAGGCTTTAAAATCTGCTACATCCTGTTAAAAAGTAACTCATTTCTATGTTACCACTAAGACCGCTCAAAAACTTCCCAAATAGTAGATTCCTCCAAATATATAGACGACTGAGAATTCGAGCTTATTTCAAAAGCCTAGTTCTCCCACCAAAATTAGCTATTAATTGGTATTGGCTAATAAACAAAATTGATCTTATCAAACAACTGGTCAGGTTTACATCGACACTAAAAATAATAAAGCGTTTCGAAATTTTCCTACCAACAACACGAAGTGTGAAAGTACAAGTTGCTTCATTTCCGTCTCTATCGACAGCTGTGTATGTGATAACTTTCTCCTCCGCAGTCAACCTGATTGGCGGTGAAACCATTGGCGATACAGTGACATTGGGAAGCATACCGCTGTTATCAGTTGCACTTGGAATAGTCCAGGTAACGACCATCGAGTTTTCACTTTTTGGCAGAGATACAGTACTGCTGTTTGGACAAGTACTTCCGAACGAAGGCGGCTGGGTGTCTGCAAAAACCAATGTCTATATAAGAATGTGTTGGTAAGAACAGTTCAGGCATCTAGCTTGACGTGCTGGAGTTTCCTTTCACCATCCAAAACAATATCATAATGAAAAACTAGTTATCATTTTACAATATTGCGAAAGCTATATATGTTAAGCTTAAAATGCAGATTTTACAATACGGTTAATCTGATAGTAGGACAGAACTTTATGATGGTGCTGGGGTGCAAATTTAGGAATTGTTCATGTAAAGTTCATTAGAAACAAGAAAACAATAACAAATAGCAACGGAGAGAAGCTCGAACAAGTATATATTTGTATAAAAGAGTATTGCAATGTAAATATACGTTTTGCTGAGCAAGAAGGTAACATGTTAGAAGCCCGCTCACGGACGGGTATTTGACGTTACCATTAATCATTTCAATTCTTTAAGGATTTTATTATTTGTTAGTGGATGAAAGTACCCCCGTGACGACGTTGCTTGTCTTTGCATTTCTCATGAAGCAGACGAAAACGAACGGTTGCCCTCCCTTCCAAACATACCTTTACATGATGGTAGACTGCCGGTCCATGATGTCCCTTTTCCCACCACGAATACACAGGTTCGGTTCTTGTCTCCCTGTATTGTGAAGCCATTTCTAGTACAGCTGTAAGTGACAGTTTTTCCAAAAACTAAAGTGCCGGACCGTTTTCCGTAAGCTGGTATACCAGGATCGGGACATGGTAGTGCTAAAAGGAAAAAATCATATCAATCAGAAGCGCTTGAATTTTTCATTCATTTTTGAAAAGATTTTCAAATTTGAAAAGAAGGGGCAAAAATATGATGGTAAAAAAATTGTGATTGCGGCACAACGTGATGAGCTGCCTTTCAAAGCAGAAAAGTGGGGGAGGGGGAGGGGGCATGCCGTGCTCGGAGGCCCTGGAAAGTGCTTAGAAAGTTGAGTAAAACTACAACAGCTCGTTCGAAAATTAAATAACGTATCTATGGTGGTTAGGTTGATAAAATACAGAAATGTCAAAAAACAAATCCATAAGAGATTCATTCTTCAACATCAAATTTATGGTGTTTCCAGATGTTAAAATTGATATGAAGAAGTGCAAATAAATAATGTTAAATTTAAAAACCTGTGATGAAACAAAACTATTTCATCAGGTCCATATCATATCATGCAGAAAATGAATTTAACATACCTTGACAATATGGTTCACTTCCGGTCCATCTACCATTTGCACCACATGATCTTTCCTTGTCTCCTCCAGTGAGATTGTATCCTTGGTTACACTCGTACAAAGCCTTGTCACCAAACAATGTGCCGTTTTTCAATGTCAATTTCCCATTTTCAATATTAGCCAATCTGCCACATGACTTTCCTACAAAATAATACAATACAACATTTGCCAGTAATAAAACATTCAGAAAATTGCTCAAATGAAAACATCACGTGGTTTTGGATGGCATGTTAACTTCAATTGCCTTCAGCATCCGTCCTATCGATTGTCAGAAGTAGAGCCGCAATGTTTGCTAGGTATGCTAGATCTATAGATTTTCGAAGACTTTTCACGGCAAGGGAAGTATTACTCATACATACGTTTGCAAACAAGAGTTGATCCGGTCCAAGATGCGTGTGTTTCATTTGCCAGACATTCCCTGCTGAAAGTTCCCCTCTCCTTCTCATAGCCAACATTACATGCGTACGTGACGACAGATTTGTAATTTGAGCCATCAGTTATGTTTGTGATACCGTTAACAGCCTGGCCATGATCTCCACAGTTTACAACTGAAAGCAAAAATAAAACATTAAATCAGTGCAGTTATTTTTGCCAACAGCATGTTAAGGTGGTGGGGTTCATTATAACTTTTTGCTAGAATTTCTTAATTGGCTTTAAAAAAAGGACAAAACCGCGTTATCATTAACAATACCTCAATCATGTAATTTCAACATGGAAAGGTCAATCAGTTTGCCTTAAGTAAATCAGGGGTTGATGCAGGTGATTTGGGAGGTCACTGTCAATAGGGGTTGTGTCTTTGGATGCTTTCGTTGGGTGTGCTAACTTTGAGGGGGCACTGAGCTTGATTGCATAGAGGTGCCTTGGGGTTGCTATCTTCGGCGGTGCTGTCTAAAGGGTAATGTAACCAGCTTATCTCGTCGGTAAAAAAGTTCAATTTCCCTCTCTGACTTAACAATTTCATGATTTGGGGTTTTCTCCGAGGTCAGTTGGCTACACGAAAGCGTCCTGGTTGTGCCAAAATATCAAATGAGCTTAGCTTGAACTGTAGTCTAGGACAAGCTTTTTTTTCTAAATTCAAACGTCTAAAATTTCAATATGAGCTGGCATTCTAAAATCAATTTCCACAGACTCAAATCAAAAACTCACCACTACAAGTAGCAAAGGTGTTGCTCCAGCTACCAGATTTGGTGCATGCTATCTCTTTTGGGCCATTTCGTAAATATCCTTCGTTGCATTGTGTTGTCAAAGTAACAGGATATCTCGTTGAGACATATGGTCTTATTCCATTGGACAATGGAGGAGGTGTTGGACATTTTACCCCTGTATGCGGGGAAATTAACATCAATTAAAAGTCATGCGTTGCGAGGAGGCAGATAGCACCGTAAAGAATTTGTTGGTATCAACTTTTCAAATTACATTTAATTATTTCGTTGAAAAAACAAAAGAACAAATACGCCTAAAAAACGAGGTATAATGTGAGGTTAATGTTGTTAAAAGTATCAAAAATGTGAAATGAAAAAATAATTGTGGTGAAAATATCCAAGTAAAGTGAGATGCAACGCAAAAGACCCTTTGAAGTCAATTGTAACAAACGCGTGTGGAAAGAAAACCGTTTTTGCAATAATATTCTAACGACAAATAATGCCAAAACGTGTTCAAAACTGAGCCGTTTTGAATAATTCATGAATTTCAGGTTCAGAAGTGAAATCAGTTAAAAGCCCAAACTCTAAATCATTTCTGTATAAATTTGTCTTTTTTTAATAACAAACTTCAGCAAGATCCGATCATTTGTAATTTTTCAGTAATACGAGGACCTTATTTATTTTACTACAGTGCCATTGCATTTTGCATATTTAAAGTATGCATTAATCTTCTAAAAAGTATTATCACTCTTTTTACGAAAAATTGGAGCATTGCCTCTTCAGTTAAGCAATGAATCAGAAAGATGTTGCTGATTTTCTAATTAATAGGTAAGGGATAATGGAGATTTAAAACAATTGCATTCAGTGCTCTATTTCATGAAATATTTGATTTTGTGCAGCCCTGTAGTATTTTCTTTCACTTTCACCTTTTACAAAATATAACAAGCCCACATTTGGAAATTATTTCCCCTCTTGCTTGAGGTTTCCACAGAAAGACAACAAGAACAAAAATGAGGAAATGTCAAGAAAAATACCTAAGCATGATCGATTCGCAATTGCTTCAGAAACAACTTCGCCTTTGCCTGTGTATAGATAATATCCCTCTTTGCAAGAGCAACTATAAGTTCCTTCTAGGTTGGTACAGTTGTGCTCGCATTGCCCATTGCCGTCCAAGCATTCGTTTATATCTATGAGAAAAAACAAATGTAGAGAAACCAGAACCGGAGCACTAAGGGCATGTAACTTTCTGAGAATAGAAAAAGATGTCCACCTTTTCTTCAGCATTGCTATCTTTAGGATGAGAAATTTGAAAATACCCATTTTAATAAAGAAACAAAAGTTCTAACACTTTTAAACTTTTAATATCTAAACCTGTGCCAATAACCGTTGACATTGTGCATTTGCCTATCTGTGCTCTAAATAAACAACCATAACAATGCCACAAGATTGTTATGCCCATAGCCGTTTTCCTGAAACACCACTCGCGTTAATACAACACGCATATATTCATATACATTACCAATTCGGCATTGGATGGCATGAAGGGTAACTAGCCATTAGGTAAGCAGCCAAATGTAAAGTTTTTTGTTTACCTCAACCGTGATCAGTACTCCACTTTGCCACACAAGTTCGCAAATTTTTAATGTTCGTAAAAAGCTCTTTTTGCCCTTTAAACGTCTTGAGCAATTCAAACTTTGCAAAAATACATCTCCCCAACTTCACGAACATAATGTAAATTTTAACTTCAACAATAACTTCGACACTGGCAAATACTGACTGGGAACAACGTCGAAATCCTGTGAATGTCTATCAAAGAAGTAGACACCTTAGCCACCATTCATAGGAGTACACTATTGTTGCCTCTCATACCTAATCAATGTGTATTTTGAAGAAAACTTGGAAGAGGGCGGAATGAAAATAGGCATACCTTGGCATGTATCTTTGGTTCCTGGGACGAACTGAAATCCAGTCTTGCAGCTGCAAGCAAAGGAACCAATCATATTTTGACAAGTTGCACCTGGGCCTTTGCAAGGTTTGTTCAAACACTCATCCCGATCTGCAAAGAAAAAATTCCATTGTCATCAAATCTTTAAGCATTATAGGCAGTCAAAAATAGTAACAACTAAGGGGTAAAGGTTTTGGCATCATAGGCAAACAGATAATAGTAACACCGAAGGGGTGAGGGTAATTATAGCTTTGTGATAAATCGGGCAATTAACCAATTTCAAGGTAAATTTTTTTCGGAACTTCCTTCCAATTTGTACCCACTTTAAGTCCCTGGCAAAAAAAGATTAGAATGAAACAACGTACCAACACAACGTGATGACGTGTCATTGAATCGTCCATTGCTCTGACATATGATCTTTCTTGATCCTTTCAACATGTATCCTACGTTGCAACCAAATTCAAGAAGTTCCCCATATCGCACGGATGCAGGGATGGTTTTGTTGGCACCCACAACATACTTTCCATTAACAGGCGGTGGGAAGACTGTACAGTATATCACTAATGAAAAACAAAATATAACATTATTAAATTAGTTTACTCATCTACATTTTCAACCATTAATCTCCCATTCTTTACTTGTGAATTATCCTAACATTGCCGTAAAAAGGGCGAGTGAAAGCAAAGGCAAAAAGAATAACTACGTGTAACATATTATTTAGCGTTTTGATATGATTGAGATAAAAATTTTCATCTGATATATTAAATTCATGTGATATAATGTATAATAAAAATAAACCCCATATATTTGATAGATGACGTAGGTAGTAAAAGTCTTGTTTCGAAGAGTAAAATGCTGAAAATATTTCAAAAGTCTTCAATCTCTCTGCTTGCGACAACAAATTGGCTATTTTCGAGTCGTTGTAAGGCAGTCTGAAGAAAAACATTACTTAATAAATGACAATGTAAAAACTTTGATACTTTACTCAAGTGCCTGCCAAATCGCAAGACCTATAAAATGTTGTAGTCGAAAAGATAGTTAGATAATGTGTACTATGCAAACCTTGACAAACTGGAACACGCCCATTCCAATTTCCATCTCTGTTGCACATTATAGAGCTCAACCCAACTAGCCTGTACCCCCTGTTGCAAGTAAAAGACATAATTGAGCCAACTCTTGTATTATTGATGTCTCGCATTCCATTCCCGGGTGTTCCTGGGTCGCCACAACCGACATCTGTAGAACAATAGTATAATATATGTATATCAAGAATATATATAGTTTACGTTGTAGAAATACTTTATTGAAAACACTCCTTCTTTAAGTGTAAAGTAAGCAGAGAGATGAGACAGGCTTCTGTAAAGAGGAATTGAACATGAAGGGTGGGCAATGGAAGTGAAAAAGCAAAATATGACAAAGGAGAGTGAAGGGAAGGGAAGGGAAGGAGAGAAAAAGGAGAGGGAAGGGAAGGGAAGGGAAGGGAAGAGAAGAGAAGGGAAGGGAAGGGAAGGGAAGGGAAGGGAAGGGAAGGGAAGGGAAGGGAAGGGAAGGGAAGGGAAGGGAAGGGAAGGGAAGGGAAGGGAAGGGAAGGGAAGGGAAGGGAAGGGAAGGGAAGGGAAGGGAAGGGAAGGGAAGGGAAGGGAAGGGAAGGGAAGGGAAGGGAAGGGAAGGGAAGGGAAGGGAAGGGAAGGGAAGGGAAGGGAAGGGAAGGGAAGGGAAGGGAAGGGAAGGGAAGGGAAGGGAGGAGAAGGAAAAGGATTGAGAAGAAAAGGAATGCAAAGGAATGAGAAGGGAAAGAAAGGGTGGAGAAGGGAAGCAAAGGGATGAGACATGAATGGAAGGAAAGGGAGAGAAAGGAATACTACAAATTAGAAATCTTGTCTCTCACTTCTGCACGTTGGTTTAATTCCGGACCATGATCCATTTTTAAGGCAGATTCTATCTGGACTTCCTTCCAATTTGTATCCACCATAGCAAGCATATCTCACGACGCTGTTTAACTTAAAATTTCCAGTAACGTTGTATTCTCCGTTTTCCAGCAAACCAGGATGCCCACAGTTGATTTCTATGCAGGCAAGCAGGAAAAAATCATGAATGATTGATGAATAAAAACAAAAGGATACAAAAAGCACATGTGTGGTACATCTTTGCGAAACATGTCTAATGATTTAATTTTTAGACCATCAGTGTTATTCAAACTAGTTGCAATATGCCAACTTATGGTAAGGACATACTTTTTAAGCCAGGGCCTCATAAAGCAGTAAATGAAAAAGATTCGATATAAGGTACTAAAGTAATATGATATTTGGTCGGCGACTATAACTATTAAAAGTGAAAATTTGTGGAAAACTGTATTGAACTACGCGAGAAAACATAGTCCGTTTTGGAGTTCAGTCTCAACAAATCTAGCACAATTTGCAGTATTTACCAGCTGGGGATACTATCATATAATTGTATTAAGTTATGCTGTTGCCACAGCTTGTTACACGGGGAGACTGTGCTTGCTTATACTGAGATGTAAGACAATAATTTCCTCTGTTGATTTTTGGGGTTGAAAATTATATACGAGGTTGTGATCGGGATTGGTCGGGATGAAAATATTCTAACTAAATTAGGGGAGCTGATACTGTTGCACTGAGAAAAAGCTTTGCAGTGGCAATAGCAAAAGGCTAAAATGGGACGAAATGAAGTCACTGTTAGTTTGATTGAGCAGGTGGTCTTTATGAGCCGAAAATGCAGAAATGGCGAACTGTGAAGAAGTCCTCGGGCTCAATATTAATTACAAATATTGATTTTATTAATTACGTTTTGTGTTTCTGCCCCTTTGCGTATTTCTCCATCTTTATCAATGGCAAACGAACCATTTTATCCTGGCTGTGACAAAATGGGCCTGATTGTCGGACTTCAATGGGTCTCAATCATATCGTCAACATTTAATTCATTTGAAATTCTGTTTACATTTTCAATAAGATGAACGTAACTGTAACCTTAAACGTACCCTTGCAGCGTGGGGAGCCTGGAGACCATTTCCCGCCAAACAAACATGTTTTTGTGACGCCATCAATCAAATTGTAACCAACGTCACAGGTGTATGTAACTTTTATCCCATAATTTGTTTTCTTTGTGCTGATCGCGCCATTTGCTGGTACTGTTAGCATGGGGCAACCTGGAAAATACAATGCATTAAGAAGTGTAAGAAAGATCTATCTCAGTTACCGCCCTCCTAACAGCGGCTGTATGAGTTCCTTTTCATGCTATTAAAAAGAGAATTTCGTACCACTTCTTAATAGTTTACTGGGGTGATCTATTTTGCATTTAACACATATGACCTTCAGTGGTATAGCACCAATCTAAGATTTTTGGCTGTTTTTTATTTGATTCTTGGTATTCATTGATCATCAACAAAGTTTGGGTAAGTTTGACAGCTGTGCACCTAATGCGAGCCAGCAGTGCGTTAAATTGCGCCCTAACCACATTTCACAGCATCTATTAAGCTCTGAAGAATTGAAAGACTAAGTTTGAAGCACAGCTTGTAAAAAAGAGATGTACTTACCAATCGAGAATGTTGCGTTGAACCCTTTCTTGTTGTAACTGTAATCAGATGTAAACAAAACTAACAAATTCGAAGCTCTTGTCAGCAGTAACCAAGACTGCGATGGCAGTTTTGCAAGATTTCCTGAATACCTCGCTAGCTCTGTAGACGTGTTTGCGTTTTTGACAGTTAAAAGATCGAAAAACTTCTCAGTGTCCAAGAAATGAAACATCATATCAACAGTTTTTCCATTTGGTTCGTTTATCTTCCACGTACATTGAAGTTTGTCCGGATAATTGCTGAAACCGAACCCGGGACTTGATACAACTCCTTGGCTTCTGTTCAGCTCCATGTAGCATCCTTAAAGACGAATAACAACATAATAATTATCATTGTTATCATCACAACTACGACGGTTCTTACGACATCTTAACAAAGACTAACATACGTTCAACCAATCACCCTTTAGTGCACCCTTCGCACTACTCATTGCTCCCAGTTCCGGGGTCTAGTTTGCAGTTGACATTTAGTTGGAAAACCTGGAGAAAATCCATGAGCATATATTAACACTAATACTATACAAATATAAACAATGATACGATCCTATCCTATAGAAATTAAAAAATTATTCACAGAAACTAATTTCAACTTTTCAACTTTCGTCTCAAGTCAGCATCAGTAGTAACTATACAGAAACATACAGCTCTTCGACAACACAAAAGAACAATCAATAATTAAGCAAGGAGGAGCAATTTGGTCCCGCTCCCCCCCCCCCTCTTGCAGTAGACGTATGCTTTTTAATTAGTCCTTTCCATGAAATGCTTCTGACGTCTCTGATTGAAAACCACTTACCTCCTCTAACGCTAATTTTGAATCCTCTCCTGCCATTTGCCAGGTCTGATGTGAACTTGATGCTAAGTTTTGACCCAGTTGAAATGAATGCCTTTCCCGTGTTCACTCCAGAAAGCCTTCCTAATAATTGATCTGTGCTTGCTGCCCCATCCAGTACATCGACGACATCATTGATGGGTTCCGTTTCGAAGTCAACGAACAAAATGCTGATCACGTTTCCTGGATTGGTTGAAATTGTCCAAGTGCATTTCCTATTCGTTGGGTAGTATGATGGGTAGTTTGGAGAGAGGATCTCACGTACTTGTCCAGGTCCGACTTTTAGTTCTCCTCCACATGATGTGTCGTTTACTGATATGGGGAGAAAAAAAACGGAGATAGGTCATAGAAATAATAAAAGTAACACGTTTTTACATTAACCCAGGTGGACTTTAAAAAAAAAAAATTATGTTATCAATCAATTCCTTGTATCTTACAAAATAAAATGTGAGGATTACAAAAATCTTGATTAATGATTTACTACAAAATTAAATAAAACGAGATGAGAATCGCTATCAAGAACAGGCTAAAATTTAAGTTAGCCCCCATTTTGTGCGTTTAAATGTCAAGGTTTCAGTTTTGAAGTTATCAGGTAAAAAAACTGAGATATCATAAGTCTTTTTATTGTAAATTGTTGGTTTCTTTAAGTTGAAGTAGGCCTTTAGCTTTCAGGTATTTGATCTGGGAAAACAACTTTAAATAAATTGTTAATAATAATTAATAATTAATTAAAAATAAGAATGGAAGTATCAAGTAAACAAGAGCAAAAATACTGAATATTTCGTTTTTAGAAACGAACTCACCAGCTCTGTAACTTGCTGAAAATCCCCTGTTTTGAACTGATTCATCCGACACAAATCGGACAAGAATCTGATTTCCAGATGACATCATTGGTGCCGGCTTTCTTATCCCATGCAGCCTTGCAATAATCTTCGAGCTCAGCGTCGGCCCATCGTAAACATCAACGTAGTCAAATCCAGGTTCAAGTGCAATGGAGTTGAATGTTAACTCGATTTTCGATTTGCCTGGAACTGTTATCTTCCATGTGCAGTCGGAATCTGACGGGTAGTAACTGGGGAAGTTTGGTGATGTGAACGTGCCCTGGGTTCCTTCAAGCTTTCCACCACAATGATCTGTTAATAAATATGCACACTTACATAAACATGATATTAACCGTTCACAAAAGAGTCAAAGAGAATGGACCGGAGACTAGTACGGATAGGCCTTACGTTTACAGGAAAACGGTTGGAACCGTTTCATTTCAAACTATTATCCTTACTCTTTTGACTCCGCTACAGAAGCAGCTCTATTCGAAACCGTTCCGTTTGGCTCCCGTTTAAACGGTTAGAACCAAACGGCACCGAGCCAATAGAAAGCGGGCAACTTCTTGATTCGTTTGGAACTATACCTCTTACCCGGTCAAAGCGCAAGTGCCCTGGAGTTGTTTGTAACCATTCTAGAAGAAACTGCTCCATCTTCTCTCAAAAATAACTCTTGTTCACAGGGGAGGGCCTTCGACTAGCAATGGCCATTATCAGACGTTTCATAATTCTAAATTTACATCATTTAGATCTGGCTATGAATTGTCACACCCGGATCTGCCTGTCCCGTAAGTATCTGCATACCATTGTTGTGATGACCCTAACGTTGGCTTTTCTCAGAATTTATTTTGTCTGCTTAGCGTTCTATCAAAATTTTAGCAAGTTTAATCGGCTTTTATTTATTTTATCAAGCAATTTCGTGAATTTTTCAGAAGCAGCTTCTTTGCAAGCAATCCTTTCAAAGATACAAAGACGGGTTTTTTGAACAACAGTTTTTTGCCTAAGGTTGTCACTGTTTGCTTGGCATAACTTAATTATGACGATGATTGTAACAACCAAACAGCTTCGGTTTATTGAGAAGCATTTTAGGCACTTTTATATCAAAAAATATGTTTTTATCAGCAAGGACGCCTGCACCACGGAAGGAGCGGGGGCGACTGCCCCTTACCCTAAGCTAAAGGGGACAGTGGGGCAAGGTGTACCCTTCTCGTTTGATTTACATTGGCGAATCGTAGCCACGACGTCTGATTGCATCTGAATATTAATTTAACGCTCTGTTCTATGCATAACGCAGCACTCTTCAAGGGATTATTCAAGGTAAAATGTCACATGAAATGTTTGCGGCAGGAAAACCCTTTGTACCAATGTTTTTCATAACTCCTATAATAATTTGCATAACACGAAGCAACACGTGTATACACACGTGACCAACAGTACCGCGACCAGTGAATTTTGAAGCAAGTTAAAACGTTTGGTTAATGTTTGATCTGTTTATCACATATGAAATTCAATATCTCCAGGAAAGAACGAGATTTTACGGGGATATTAGTTGCTTTGTCGTTTTCAGGCCGCACGTTCTTCTTTAATTCAATCAACAAATTTATGCAGGACCTTGTGACCCTTATACTATCGCGCTCGTTTTAGTTGAGTTAAGTCCCTATTCACGGAATTCCAAAAATATCAACAAAACAATAAATGAATGATGGGAAAAGTTTTTAAGGAAGAGTATACCTGTAAGAAAAGAAGCTAATTGGCAGATTGATTGCAAAACAAGATGGTACTTTGGCACGAGAAGTCGAGTGTTTGTTAAAGGCCATTTAAACATTCTGGGAATAGCGTGTAACAGCTTCAAATAGAAACAACCTGTGGTATCTGGGGTAGGACATTGTAATACAAATAAACACTTTGGGTATATCGAATACAGGGAAGGATAGCACATGCTGCGGTAAGGTGCTATGCTGAAATAAGATAAATAATGACTTTATGACAAACTTACGACAATCTCTTTCATCTGAATGATCTCCACAGTCATTAACTTTGTCACAAACGGCATATTTGGTTATACATTTGCCATTGTCACATCTAAATTGACCTTGAATGTAAATCAACAGTTTTCAATTAGAAATGCACAATAAAAGGTGCGGGTAGGTGTGGGTAGGTGTGGGTAGGTGTGGTTATGCGTACGTCATTATGAATAAAGTTATAAGGATTAAAAAGGACAAGCAAGCGTGAGAAATTGCTTATCTTCAAGGCAAAGAAACATTTGAAGTCCCTCATTATACCCCACAAAACTCATTGACTTGACCTGCCCTGTATCAGTTTTTGTGAAAATGGTTTATGATTAGACAATAATTTGGCACCAATCTGGTTGGCCGACTTTACATGGGAGCGTGAATGTGAAACCATACTATGCGTTGCTGGTAACTGCACATTAACTACCCTGAATTACTCTTTTCGTAAGAGAACGAAATAAGCTATTATATACCCCCTGAAAAATCTAGCTCCGCAAGACACCATAGTATTTTAGTAGTAGGTGGAGGGGGTGGATGGTTCCTCATTTGAATACGCATTATAAGTGGTTATTATAAGTGGTTGAACACTAACAGATTGTAACGGAATGCTGTGTTGTACTTTAAGGGAAGCTCTCATCAAACCCCCTGTCACGCAAAATAAAGGCCTTCTGGAAGTAGCTAAAGTTCTTTTTGTTTAAAAATCATGCTCGAGTTATGAAGCCTTTTAACACTTTTAACATTAACAAGCAAAACAAATCCAATTAACCTACCTTCATAGCAAGCTCCTGCCTAAAAATGAAAATACGACATTAGAGTTCGGTAGATAATTGATCATACATAGCTTCCTGCTGAAAGGCAGGTCACTAAACAAGCATATTTTGCAAGCGGAGGAATTGAATTATTTCACTAGGCTAATTAATTTACTAAATGTGCAGGGACACACATCACTTGCTACTCAAATTTGTTACATAGTCGGTCCCAAATAAAAGATCTAATACAAGTCGTACACACTCCTCTCTCACTAAAGAATTGGATGTGTGCCCCCTGTAAGAGGTTACAGTACTCAACGGATTGGTATTATGGTTTGCATGATTTGGAATATCTCCGTGCTGAAACACAAAACATAAAAATACATGTTTTGACATGCTCTGGCTTGCTGGTGGCCAAGAACGCGACCTTTGACGATCACAAATAAGATATGAAGTTTCAATCCAATGAATACTAAATATAAAAGACGATCTGTTTTATCTCTTGACTGCGTGGGCTGTGGAAATATTTTCCAAAAAGTGTTACACTTTAATCTCCACGACCTCTGTCTTTCAATACATTCTTCACGGATACGTGATACGTGTAGAACACATGAATCATAGACCAATGATTCCTGTCTTCAGCAATCCGGTTCCACTTTCCCTTCATTTCTTTTAGTTAAACTTCTGTCGCCAGTCATTCTACTGCCTGAAACAACGATAAGTGAATCCCCTCTTTCTTAAAGTTTGTCCTGTATATTGTTGTCTTAAAGATAGGCGGCCAGTGAAATTAGGAAAGCGAAACTGAAGTCACAGCTGATTGCTATGAAATCTGGTGCTCTCTGATCTTATACAACCTGAAGTTTTGCTATTAAGTACATCGTGAAACAATCTGAACTCAGGAATCCATAGTTGCATGTTCTGAGCAAAATTTAAAGGTATGGGGTCACGAATTTATTAATGACTTAGCGAATGAACAAAAGGCTTGAAACCATTGATCTCAAAAGAAGCCTGGATCGAGCTCCTATTATTTGAAAAGTGAAGCCAAGAAATTTCGATGGCGGCCATCTTACTAGGACCCACAACGCTGCGGTTTTTAGTGTAGAGTCAAAAGCAAGCCACTCGGCATGGATTATCAAATGCCATTTAACAGGTTTTTAACTTTTGGATCGTATGTTTTTGATAAACTTGTACTTTATAGAGTATACTTTTCCACGTGTTCGCTGTTGTTCATTGTTTGGGTCCTACCAATATGGCGCCGATCTGGCTTCAAAAAGTTGGATTCGAAAACAATAGGTTGCTCGATCCAGTCTTTTCTTGAGATCAGTGCTTGGAACCAACAGCAATGCATCATTCACAGACAACGCTGAACGTTCTTCTTTATAATAACCACTTTCATTTGAATTTTAGTTTATTCATTTGATTTTTAGCCCACTTCGTAAAGCAAGGGAAATGCATTCTGGGACAAAGCATATTGATTATCAAAATAAGCGGATTTTTAGCTTGACATTGAAGGGGAGGGGGGTCACAACACAATTATTATACTCGTAATCGCACTAGAAACTAATTCACGACATTATTTTTTCCAAAGGACTGCATGTTGCACCCGTGGCAGAAACCTTGCGTAGTTGACAATCTGCATACGCAAGGCATTCTTCTTAAATACGCAGAATCGCGTAAGGAAGTACCGCCCTCCACAGATAACAGGCACTGAACGGCAGTTGATGGAAGATCTCGGGCATGAAACAGAAATCATGCAAAACATTTCAACATACTTTCCTGGACAAATATTTGCGCGAATATGTTGAAACAAGAATCTAACTGAGCAAACATAGAAAGAGTGCCTTCTCCTAAAGATACGCCCAGTTTTCTTTCGCAACAAAAAAGTAATCTTGGCAGAATCACAAAAGATCCAAATATAAAACAAAGCCGTTTAACGAACGCAGACCTTGTGACGGACATGTAGTTGGCGGAAAGAAGCTGAGTCATTACAATACCCGTTCTTGAATTTTGCAATGCCAAAAGGAAAGTCCCAACTGGGAAATATTCTTATTCGGGTCTTCACTCACATGGGAAAATTATTGAGGTTATACACATTGGGAACTCCCCCCCCCCCCCCCCCGTAGTCCTGCTATTGAGAAGGTGTGCGGCATTCTGCAGTCAATAACTTCCATAATCCGATCTCCAAAATTGATTAGAGTGTATACTAGTGCTCACAATATTGTGAAACTAACGTTAAAAAAGGTTATTATTATTATTATTATTATTATTATTATTATTATTATTATTATTATTATTATTATTATTATTATTATTATTATCTATAATTCAATTATTTTAATTCAATACTTTTTGTTCGGTAGATTTTTCCTCGGAAAATCACATGAATTGGAAAGTGAAATTATGCAATACTGAAACTGTTCGCCCGCCATCTTGACAAAAGCCATAACTGTTGACAATACAAAGCAAGTAATGTGCACAAATATTGAGTTGAAAAACAGTAGTCGAACAAAATGTTTACCAAATAATGAACCATGCAATGAAAATGAACATTCAAATGACGTCCAAATCGGATTTGTACACGCTAATGTTTCATAACAGTATGATTCAACGCTAGATAATTCTCAAAAGAAACACCGTCAAACTTTTAATAAAGAGATTTTGAATTAAATGTTGCAATTTGGTGACCAGCTGTGCCGCTAGATGTCATTGATTTGGATTTAAACCCTTGAGACAGGGCCTAAGCCAATGGGGGCCGAGGGGGGCAGAGCGCCCCCAAGGACCACAAACTGTCATTTCGTTGGAAATTTGACCAGATTTAAACAATAGATTAAGCAATGGATCTATTGTTATGCAGTCAATGTCGGAAATTTTGTCGGAAATTGTTGGAAATTGTCGAAAATTTTTTCTTTCTTGCCCCCTGGTCGGAGATGTCTGGATTCGGCCCTGCCTTGAAATAATGAAGTTGACATGGGGAGGGAGATGCTGATGCTGATGCTGATGCTGATGCTGATGCTGATGCTGATGCTGATGCTGATGCTGATGCTGATGATCATGATGATGATGATGTTGATGATGAGGATGTTGATGATAATGATGATGATGTTGATGATGATGATGATGATGATGATGATGATAGTGGTGACAGTGGTGACAGTGGTGATGATATTGATGATGATGATGATGATGATGATGATGATGATGATGATGATGATGATGATGATGATGATGATGATGATGATGATGATGATGATGATGATGATGATGATGATGATGATGATGATGATGATAGTGATGACAGTAGTGATGATATTGATTATGATGTTGATGATGATGATGATGATGATGATGATGATGATGATGATGATGATGATGATGATGATAACCATATCAGGCTAAAAGAGCATGTGAAGAAGACATGATATCCTGAAAACATAACTTAAAAAGCAGCACATACTTGGCAAATAAAAGGCAATTCATCCTGACAATAGTGGTCACTCCACGATAATCTTCTTCTTCCACGAGCATGCATTTGCACACAATCTTGTCCTGGTGATCTGTCATCTGGTTGTCCTGGACCAAACCATCTGAAGCTGTATCTACCTGCCCTTGTGCCATCTGACCATTGGAACACGTCTTCTTGTCTTCGGTCATTTGCACCTAACAGTCAAACAGTCAAAAGAAAGTAATGAATTTAAATATTAGATAAGATTCCCCAAGGCCTAATTAGGCAAAAATTTTTCTACGATTTCAAACTCCTGGTTGCACAAATAATTTCCTTTTTGTCTAGATAAGTTAACCAGGTTTCTCAAAGTTCAAAAAACAGCAAAGGAAATACAGTATTTAAAATTCCAATTTATATTCCATTATTTCATAGACATGGGTATGTAAGGGTATACTTACCGATCCAAAACGTTCTTTGCCGTCTATCAAAGTATCGGACAATTCTATACATGAAATAATTTGTTGCCCAATTTCGTGCAGTTACCAGATCTCCACCAAGTCTGCAGAAAGAGGAGGATTATAAACATGGGGTTATCAGTACATCGCTTTATGATTCAGCGAAGATTAATCAACATGATATAAAAAGCCTTAGGAGGTTATATCGGCTACGGAACAAAAATGAGCGTAATCGGAGAAAAGGGTGTGGTATCAACGTGACTGTCGAATTCATACCAGCTCGAACTCAATCCGTAATAAGTAAATCACAAAACAAAATAGGATCTTTTCTAAAAAATTGTTACATACCGAGTTAGTATATTAATAATTACTGTACTGATTCTGTTAGCCTGCTGGAAGAAGTCACAAATGAAGTCTTAATTGTTAAAAAAGGGAGATTTCGCATGCATTCATCCAAGGACAGCCAGATTTCAGCAAAATGCAGTCCATTTGAAGGTTTCTTCTAACGTTTAGAAGATGTACTCTGGAGTACCGCTCAAAAGAACCGGGCGAATCATTAGGTACATCTTCCGAAACTGCTCGAAGGGTGACAGTGTCACGCAATATCTCAAGATAGGTTTGTCCCTAATTTGAAGGCATTACCTCCTGCAGTAATACTGCGCATCAACCCATTGCCGCGGCTCATCCACATACAAGAAGCAACGATTGCACCTTTGCACCCATCCTAGAAAAAAACAAATTTCATCAAAACCGTGGAAATGGTAGAGGTAGTGATTTGCTCCTTGCTGAATGAAAAGGATGACGAATGCAAGTTGCGCAAATAGGTTCCCATTCCCCAGTTAACTTCTGTCATATATGGTATTACTTTTTTAAACACTTTAGTAATAATCAAACGTTCTGAGAAACATAATGGCCCCAACACTAGAAAACGTATGAAACGTTTGAAAGGTAGTTTCAAAGGGCAAAAATTGAAATGTGACGCCATAGATTAGCGTAGCCCGTATGAGCGTTTAAGGCAGGCCTTCTAGTTTAAAGTCTTTTTCTTAATTCCACAAGATTTTTCATGTTTAATGCAACATAATAGCGCAAACTTAATGTGCCACTAGAGTATGCAGGATTTTCAAAGAATTTAGCAAGGTTTAATTTTTAAAATCTCAAAACTTTTAAAGAACACTTTAAGAATATTTGTGGATATAGTAACGAGCCAAGTTGTTTACCACTAATCCTGAAATAAGCCCCAGCCTTTTTCAGGCCCCTAGCCTCTTTTGAGCCCCTTAACTTCTATAATTCTTAATTCCTCTTTAAAAAAACCCTGCTCTAATGATTCAGTAGAGGTTCCGCCCCGTGTTTTAATTTCAGGAGGATTTGCCCCCTCCCTGTTGTTAATGACCACCCTACGTCTATTAAGTTCTACGTATCGGACATGACCAAAATACGCAAAATATTAACGAAAAAGTAACCAGTATCACCAACCCTCTATTTTCATTCTCTTTAAAAATTCAGAAATTTGAAGATATTAACAAACGTTCACCACTTTCTCAAGGAAACCAACTATTGATAATTGGTCGGCATGAACAACTTTCATCTATCCCCTCCATATTCTTTTAGATTCACTAGAGTGTAACTCTTTCAGACTTCTACTCGAAGCCCCTAGGGTAGGCTCAGAAATTTTTAATAAGTGCCTTTCAATGAATAGCAAGTCTTTTCAAAATTCCAGCTTCAATGTTCTAGTCTTCTAGCTAGGAGGGAGAAAAAGCTTTGAGTGCCATACTGAGGGCTGAAAGTCCAGATACCTAGACAGGGACGTAGATCGCTCCCCCTCCTTTTGAAAGGGGAAAAAATAATTTTGTTTCTTTATCAACAGTTTTGAGCACTAACAACAACAAAACAGTTAAAACCCTTGATCCACCGCCACTGCGCCGCTCCCAAAACCACCTCATTCCTTTATTTACAGTCTTCACATTGTTTTCCTTCGGTCGGCAGAGATAGAACTATTTTTACTGTGAACTGCAAAAATTGCCCATTCCTTTAAACCTCCGGGCTACGCCCCTGAAACTGAGCATGATTATATTACGCCTACGCTTATATTACATTTGATAAAAAAAACCGCAGGTTCAAGGAAAATTTATTGTTGTTAGCCAATAAACTCAAATTGGATTCGGCAACATTTTATTGGATTTTTCACACGATTCATGGGATTTTGAACGATAAAAAAGAGTGCATGCCTGTTCATTGGAGGGGGAACAATGGCGTCTTTCCATAAAGAAATGAATATCAACTGTGTTGAGTTCTTGTGAATAAAACATTAAAAAATATAAAAGCAACTGGAAAACAACTGAACCCTATTTTTGATACTGTTGCTCGGTGTGGGGCTGTGCCGGTACAACGGAAATTAATCGTTTGCAAAAGCTTCAAAAGAGGGCTGCTAGGCTTGCTACAGATAGTAGTTTTGATACACCCAGCCTACCACTGATTAAAAAACTGGGATGGAAAACTATAAAAGAACTAATCGAATATGAATCAAAAACGATGGTCTGTAAGAGTCTAAATGAACTCGCTCCCCAATATCTTCGCAATCTATTCACGAAAAATTCACAATGTGCTACACATAACCTGCGTAACACACTAACTGACCTTAGGTTGCCAAAGAGAAAAACTTCAGCGGGGCAGAGGTGCTTTTCTTTCAGGGGCGCGTAACATTGGAAAAGCCTCTCAGCCGACTATAAACAAGAAACCTCCTAAAAAATCTTTAAAAGCCGCCTTTAAATATTTTTTACTTTTGATTTGTTCTTTATCAACTATAATTTCTTTTTAGTATAATTAAAAATATTTTTTAAACATTGTAATTGTAAGCTCTTAATTTTGCATGTATTTTAAATGGAGAAGTTGAAAATCAACTTCTCTGTTGAAGGGCTACCCTCCCTAAATAATTTGAAAATGAAATGAAAAATGAAAAAATGAAACAACTTTCGTTTGATTATCAACAGCCTACACTATTCAGGGGCGTAGGAATGTTTTTACAAGTAGGGTAGAGGGCACAGCAACAAAAGGAATCCAAAATTGGGGTACACGATAAAGAGGGGCACTTTAACGACTAATTGGGCACTTCGACTATAAATAGGGACATTCTAATAATGAAAAGGGTCAAATTTTCTAATTAATAGGGGCACGATATAAATGGGACACACCGGATGTAGCTAGAAAAAATTGGTGGGACACATGCCCCATGGGCCCGTCTGTTCCTAAACCATTGAGACAATTAAAGTGAATGGAGAGCCAAAAAAGGAGAGCGCAACAGCGCATAACGGGCGAAGCTCGCGAGATTAAAAATGGGCTGTTGCTTTGAAGGGAAAGAACAGACTCATGCCATAAGTTGAAAATTTCGGTATTGAATTGAATTGCCGGACGCACACTGCATGCGAGTCCGTTGGCGAACCCTAAGGATTGTGGCATACGACGGAAAGCACAATGTTTGCTAGCACCTCCCAGGGCCGTCGCTAGATGTCCTGTATTAGAAAGGTGTCTACTATGAATTTACCAACAAAATGGGCGTGCAATCCTTAATTTGCCGACGAGTTAGCGAAATTTGCCGCCGAAAAACTCCGCCATGGCCAAAAACACCTTGGATTAAACACAATTTTTTCCCTGGGGATGTGACACCCCACCCCCTCACTCCACTGTAGCTACGGCTCCGGCACCTAGACTCAGAACTCAGTCGTCAAACAAGCTAACCATTCGAAAAAGCTGCTTTTTCGACGCGAGGATCATCGTCTCTGGAGGAGCATCTTTACGTTTGCACAAAATCAATAGAAATATAAGTTGTGTTGACAACATTGGTAATGTGGTTTACAAAAATATAACATATCGGCATACCCAGCTGAATTATTATGCAGGATCTATTACGGCAACTAGTTTTACCTAATGTTACAATAACTCCTGCTTACCATCGTCTGATGCTAACTCTAACCTTTCTATGCCCTAACCTTATACCAGTGACACCAAGGCCTTACCCTGTCGGTCTCATTTCATTTTATTCTGCCACCACTCTAAAGACCACAGCTGGCCCCCTTCCATAGCACCACCCTCCTACATATGCCAAACATACTTGATAATTATGTGAGTTTGTTTATCCATACACTCTTCTATTTCTAAGAACCAGTGAAACTGAGGTTCATGCCAGCTGCTCTCAATTCGTCCAAAATTTGAACTCGAATTATTTCTGTGTTTAGAGCCCTGAAAAGAGCCCCAAAATCATTCAATAGAGTAGATCTTGCTCCAATTAATTGAGAAACGTTCTTTTAATGAGAGAAGAAGCTATTACGCCAAATTCGGTCCCTTGTGACAAATAATCGGTTTTTTCAAAGCACCCCCCTCCCTGAAATAGATATGTATGTGCACCCCCGACTAGAGTCATTCCAAACATTTTTCAACGAAAACGTGCATAATGATAATGTCACCTTTATTGAGACATATTCCCATATTGATTACATTAATTAATGTCACCGCCATAATTCATGGGTGACCCAGAATACATCACATAACCACTTTTACGCAATTTGCAATGAGAATTCACTGTTGGCTGTCCAGATTTATGGTTCCGATACAGACAAATTTCAATTCATCGCATGGTTCCGTGACAACAAAACAGATTAAGAACCTTGGTATTCTGTATTAAAATAACTGTCGCGTTGAATTTCCATTTATTTACATCGTTACGCTGTGGAGATGGTTCGCTTTGTTTCGCAATGGTATTGCAGAATTAACCATCTTTAGAAGTCCACTTTAGCTAGGCGGTGCAAAGAAGCCATTAATCTCAGTTTCTTGATAAGCAGCTTGACTTAAGCTCATCCCTCAGAATAAGGGGCAGCGGGCAGGAGGCAGCAGGGGCAATTTCCCATCGAAGATCAGCCAGGCTACTTTATGTTGCTGCTCTATTTCCCTTATATTTGTCCCTTTGCCACCCTCCTCTTCCTTCAATGCTTAGTTATGATAGCTATTGATTTAGCAGCCCCTGCCAAATGTTGTTAGAACTCTTATGAAAAGTCATGCTTTGCTGGTTGCTTCATTGCTTCCGGCCAAATAACGTTGGTATCACCCCCTTCCCTCACTAAAACAATGTTGCTTGGAAAAAGGAATACATTGACTAATGTTTACAATTAATTTCGGTTAAAGGGTACCAATGAGACAAGGTTTCAGCAATATCGTATTGAGGGGGAGAGGAGGGCTGCAGATAGAAGACAAAAATCGTGGTTAGTGCTCAAAGATTTTTGGCTGTTAAAAAATTCAAATAGGTCCATAGTTTGGGATATTGGTGTGCAAAATGGATGAAAACCTGAGGTGATACAGCAGTTAACTGTACTTTTGAAAGATTTCTGCCCAAATCTGTTACAGATTGACAAAAGCAAACTTCAACCCTAGTTGCTTTTTAACCGAATGCGTATTTTCAGAAATGTTTACAGAAAACAAGCGATTGTATGTTGAAAATCCAGTCACAAAACAAAAACATGGTGCACTCTAACATTGGGTAACGTTTTTAGAAAAATTTGAAAAAATTAGAAACGTAAATATATGAGCCTTGGTTAACAGGCAGAGAAGTTTAACTTTACGTTTCTACCATTGATTCACACATTAAAGATATTAATTGTGCATGTAAAATTACTTACCATCTGGACATTGAAAATATCTTCTGTAGTAACCGTTGTTTTGATTCTGAAAGAAGAACAAAGGTGAGATTTTTTAATGTTACGTAGAATAATAACAATTGCAAATTTCTTTGGCAGAAAATTGTAACAGAACCCAGTGTGAGGCTGCTTTATGCATAAGGGCAACTGTAAGACGTAAATGGGGTTGTAGGGATCATGGGTTCAGCTAAAGATGGGGACATTCCGCCCACACAAGTATCTGGTGTCATTTATTGTATCCATATTGTAACTCTTACATCTTCTGTATCTTTTTACATTTTTTTACTTGTTTCATAGATTTTTGTATGTTAATGTAGCTGCATCTTTAAAATAAGATGAAACTTAAACTTTAAAAGTAGCAGGCTGACGTTATTTCCTGATTATAGTATCGATCAATTTTACAAATACTCAAGTATCTTGTTGTATCAGTGCTATTATACGGTTTTGTTCCTCTATCCGCCCTTCCGATTAGACGGCCAAAACACCAAAATCGATTGATAGGAAAATGATTCCGAATAAACCAAACATGTCTTAACAAGAAACTCTGGCACATAGTCCATTTATTCCATTCATCCTGTCTTATTTGGAATAGACGAAGTTTATGACAACAAAATATTTTCAGCAAACTTTACTTTTCTCGTAGCAACGCTCCATTATTATCAATAGTTTTGTAGAAAAAAAACCATGACCTCATTTCAAAAAAAGGCGATAGGCCAATCAGAATTATCACAGATTTATCCCCGTAGTTGTCACGTCTATGAACACAAAATCGTAAATTTGCTTACAGATGGTGAATTTCGTGTTTCACCATCTGTAGCGTGCCCTAGGCCGCCGAGAGGTTTTCGAGGCCCAGGGGCAAAGCTGCAAAATTAGGCCTCTTCTGTCTGTCTGTCTGTGATTGAAGCGAGCAGAAGGGGCAGAAAGCAAGGGAATCTGAAGGAACTGAATCGTGAGGCACCTTTAAAACCTTGTAGGCTGCTCCAATTGAGAGGTTTCTTGAATAGATCTAAAGAGGCCATAAATAAATATTTTGATATAAATTGATTAGGCCCACTGGACTCTGATGCTCCTGGGCAAACTGCCCCCTTTGCCCCTCCCTCTCGGTGGCCTTGGACGAGACAAGATGCACAAATTAAAACTTGGAGCTTGAAAGTAAAAAAGAACTTTGGTTAGCTCCTTGCATGCCAAGTGAATACACAAAGCCCAGTATGGAAGGAACTTTCCTTGACAACTTTGTAATTAAACTTTAAAAATTGGGCGACAGTTAAAATGAAACTTAAGGCTTCAAACAATAAGAAGGAATTATATTTTGACGTACAAATTGCATTGCAATGATTTTTCATCACACTTTCTTTAAAAAATAAACAGAACTTACGTAATCCTCACGGGATTTTAAATCTTGTGATAAAACACGCAATATTTGTCAATCTATTTGATGCGAATGTGCGATTGTGCATTGAATGGGAGGTAGGCCTTGTTAACACTAATGTAATGACCAAAACGAGCCAACTGGGAACAATATACTATGCAAGTTGTACTGAAAATTGTGATGAAAAGTATGATTACTTAAGCAAAGTATGAAACGGCGGGGCGGGCACTCGCACATGTTTCAAACGCCATCTTTGTTGACTAAATGCTTCGTGCTGCACACTCCAAAAATTGCATGATTAATCAAAAACACAATTAAGAATTACATTTTGATACCAAAATATTCCTCAAGATACTTGGCTACAGGTTGGGATCTTTATAGGAGTAAAGGCAGACAGATTAAAAAAGGGAGAACTTTGTGGGAACATATTTAATCGTAGATTCTTCAAGAATAAAAAATTGCCGCAAAAACAACGTGGCTGCGCGGACGACCCGGGATATTTCAGCGTTCTGGGGATACACGCGCGGAAAAATAGAACGCGGCCAGACCACAGAATAGGCCAGACATCGATTTTGAGACATCAATTGGCTAAGACGGTGAAGTTCTAAATGTAAACATTTAAAGATTTGTTAATGAAATGTCTTTTTGTTTTCAGCAAAACGTACAAAACTGGAATACTTAAAATACTTTTATAAGCCAAAATAATTGTATAATTAAAGACTACAGACTCTCAGAATTGCTATTTCGCGTTTCAAGCTCGCATAACGCGCCTTTCCCACAGAAAATAGGAAAGGGGCCTCCTTACTCGCTCAAATTATAGGTCACAGAGATTCCACTAGTCAAAATTTGGTCAGGAAATGCAAGTCTGCGTAACTGGGCGAAAATATCAAAATTCCTGAACTTCGCAGTCGGTGAAGCGACAGAAACTGACACACAAGTATTTCGCTGCTCGCTTTCAGGTAGGATATTTTTTTTATATGTATGTGAACAATTGACTGAACTTTGTTAGTGGCATATTTTTTTATTGCTTTAGACATCATAACAAACAAAATAACATTTCTTTGTGAACAAGATTTTCCATCGTTTGTTCTCTATAATTGTTGTACCGTTTTTTCACAATAATTTTCATATCATGAAATCGGCAACGTAAGATATGGATATCTCATGTTTATTTTTCATCGAAAATTAAACGGAAGAACCCTCATATACAATCCTTAATTTCGCCACTCGCACTTATCATGTCATTAACTATAAATATGTTTCGCAACTAAAAGATGCAAAGGAAGAAGGGTGCATTGAAAGAAAAAAGATCTTTAGGAAGCTTGCGGGAAATTTCAGCAAAAACCTCCATCCTAACAAATTGAAAGTTGACGTTTTCATTACGTGGCTTGGAGTTTTTATGCAAGGAAAAACATTTTGGCCTACGAAGTATTCCAACGTTTTTCGAATCTGATCTTATGCCGATATTTTTCGAGATCTCGTCAAGTTCTGCGGTACTCTGTAGACTGGGTTTTAGCCTGGCGTTTCCTATTTTACAATAAAATTTGAGCCTCGGGTTTTTCTTAATTTGTTGCCTACTCCTAATTTTCAATTAACCTTAGAAATTAAAATCGATGGCGTTTAACTAATTTTATTACAATTAGTTTATTTAATCGTTTTAATGCAATATTTTCATTGTTTTCAATATTTGTTTGAATTTCAATTTCACAGTCTTGTTGAATTTCAGCTTGCATTCCTTTCGTTTTCGTTTATCCAATATAATATAGTTGGCATTGACGGATTACTAACGAACAATCGACTGCCAAACACTACAAAGACGATACCAGGAGGAGCAAAATATCATGTCTACCTCCTGGTTTTAACATAGACCTAAATTACAACCAAATATAGATTTTATATAGATATTAAACGCTAATTACCACAAAAACGATTCTACAAATAAACGAAAAATAACTAAAAGATGCTTTCTTTTGATCTTGTTCTTATTCTGGGGCAAATCGCAGCCTTATGTTTCTTATAAATGTTGTTCTTATAAAATGAGATGAGTATGGCAAAAGCCTCACTAATTTCACTTTTAAAAACTTTCTTGCGTAGAGTAATGAGTCCTGAGCTTTTCTGAAGTCCAGTGACCGTAATTCGAGGTAATTTTCGTATAAAAAAACGAGAGCTTATACAGAATACTTACAGTATATTGGGTGTGATCCCAATATGGTTTTGAACTTTGATAAGGGGGCTGAGCCCCCTTCCCAACGGCTCATTAGACCTTTCATAGCAGCCCAGTAGCATCGGGAAAATGATTTTGTCACACCATTTGCCATGGGAAAATTCTAAACCCCAGATTATAACTCTTAACCTCTGAGTCACCAGATAAATCACTTTTTTGTTGGCACAAAAAATCTCATCTTATGCCGAAATCTTTCAAAGAATAAAGAATATTCGAAGAAGAAGGAAGCGAGCGCTTTGCGAAATAATGTTCAACTCGATTCTAAAAAATAAACGACTAATGTCGAAAAAAGGTTTTTTAAAGAAAAATAAAGCAAATCAGCCGAGAAAACGAGAGCAAAATGTTATCTTAGGTACACACAAGTTGGGTAACTTCCCACGAACGTGCGCGAATGTATTTCTTCAACCTTGAAGTTGTTGGCCGCTGAAAGAAAATTCGAAGACAGGGAACTTACCGAATCTTCCACTTGACCAAATGCAGTAAAAATCAAAATCTGTAAAATAACGAAAATGCCGAAGTTTGACGCCATATTTCTTTATCAAAATCTTTGCTTGAAATGAACGTCGAAAAGGTTATTATATTGTTGACTGGACCAGCCAGTTTTAGGTTTGCTTCACTGCTCAACAGTTGGCGTTTTCTGATTTCTCGACACAAAGGATAGCCAAAACGGAATTCAATGCGTTTATAGAAATGTAATGGGACTATTGTCTGGTGACGATTGTTGACAAAAAAGACAGTTGGGATTTGTGTATTGACAGTTTCTTTGTGTATGACACCCACGATATTGTAAGGTATGACATAAAAATGCATTCATCTGCTGCCCACTGCCATCATCAACATTGTCACCAGTATCATCATAATCATCATAATCACCGTAATCATCATAATCATCATCATTATAATCATCATCATCACAATCATAATCATCATCATCATCATAATAATAATAATAATCATCATCATCATAATCATCATTATCATCGCAGAATCGTCATCATAATCATCATAATCATCATAATCATCATCATAATAATCATCATCATCATCATAATCATAATCATCATTATTATCGCATAATCATCATCATAATCATCATCATAATCATAATCAAAATCATCATCATAATTATCATCATCAGCATCACCTGATTCTGATTCTCATACGATACTAAAATGATGTTTTGACACCATCTACAGTCGTGGCTTGTGGGGCACCTATTTGACGGCCTTTTTCGGGGTCTGTTGGGTTTACGCCCCCCCCCTCCCTCCTCGTCTTCTTATTTGCTTTTGGCAAAGTTCTGTAGATTTGAGCCTTTCACAGAATTTTAGAATGTAACTTTATTAGTAGGGGAATCTATTGTGGATAACGTTTAAGACAATCGGTATGGTCTTAAATGTCCTAAAATTTTAGACATACATCTGGGACATGCCCTATTTATTTGCAATTGAATTCTATGCCCTCATCCTTGGAAAAAAATTCTAGAAACGGCGTTGATAGCGCCCCCCCCCCCCTTCTAGAAAATGGGGGCACAGAAACCTTGTAAGAATCAAACAGAATTTAGACCTTTCGTGTCTGTTCAATAAATTTTTAGTACCCCTTCCTTTCGTAAACAATTTGGCAGTGGCCCTAATGGCAGAAATCATAATAGTATTCAAAACAAATCAGTGATCCCTAACATGCCAATTTTTACAGCACGTAAACATGGCCAAACCGGCGTAATCCTCTCTTTCCTTTTGTCATAAAGAGGTGTAGGTGGGTGTAGGCATTTCATTAAAGAAACAACAATGGTCTTCCCCCGTGTGGAATTTTAGGCTCCGGTGCAAAGATCCGTTGCCCACACACTGACGTCACGCCAATGCTTACATAATGCCAGCCTATTTGGGAGAAGGTATGGTGAATATTTCAATGAAATTTAAAT
This sequence comes from Catostylus mosaicus, assembly GCA_964019065.1. Classification (NCBI taxonomy): domain Eukaryota; kingdom Metazoa; phylum Cnidaria; class Scyphozoa; order Rhizostomeae; family Catostylidae; genus Catostylus; species Catostylus mosaicus. The sequence continues at coordinate 4,471,871 of OZ025186.1, forward strand.
GCCTGTTTTCTTCTTGTCGTTGGCATTTTCTGATAAAAAGTTTTAAGAAACCCATGCTTCAGGTGTAAGGGCCTTGTTACTAGTACACAATGTTTAACAGGTTTATAGGGAGGAAGTACTCGTCTGGGCAGGTCTCGACCTTTTTATCGAGTTCTAAGGAGCATCAGCATGAACTTGAGTGGCCACGCCCAAAATAGAGCCAAGCCCAATCTTAAAAGCCCCCTCACTCGAAATTATGCTCCGGCGTCCTTGCTAACGTGTGTATCGGGCGTATCGAGTGTACAGTATGTACTTCTGAAACGGGGAAACGGGGCACTAATGGCTAAATTCTGTTCAAAGAATGGAGAAGTACCACCTGTCTCTTTTATAAGCCTCCGTCACAAACTTAAAATTCTTAGTGAAATGCACATTGAATTTGAGTTTCATAGTCTTTGATGCAGGCTACATTTTTAAGAAAGTTAAGGATTACCCTAAGTGTTCAAACAATTGTTGAATTTCTGTTGTTGCAATGCTTCCACGCCTCTTACATAAGATGCGCATTTGGATTAGATCCCAGGGGAGGCCCTCAGCACATCGACATACGGGGGTCAATCCAAGAATTTTACGGGCCACCCAAAAATATCAGCTCATTTTCAATAACACCCAAAAATATCAAATCTAATAATGTCGTGTACCCAAAAATATCACAAATTGCAATTTTTGATGAGAAAGTATCTTTGATAAAGATGTGGAAATCGAACGAAAACCATAATAATATCAGTGTTTTTAAATTTGATGTCTAGAAATATCAGAATTGTATCAAATGTTTTTGCAAGACCCAAAAATATCATTTTTGACAAATATTTTACCCAAAAATATCACTTTGGGTAAGCATTTGACCCAAGATATCGGACTGACCCCCCCCCCCGTAGGTCTGTGTGTCAAGTGCCCCCTGGAGATTAGATCATAAATTATAATACCCCTGGCCCAAGGAGGAGGATATGCTATCAAACAAAATGAAGACTGATAATAAGAACCTCTATAACAAATTGGCTTCATATAATAAAATACACTCAAAAGTATTATGGACAAATTAAAATAAAGCCGAGAAATATCTCAAAAGATATGTTGTACAATAAAATAGAATCCAAATTGCAGCTAAACATGATACGATTGTGGTAGGAAATGTGAATCTTACAATTCATGATGGCAAATGATGTATATAAGGGGGAGGAGAATCTCCGTTCATGCTCCTATCTCGATATGTATCTTAATATTAATAATAGCAGAAAAACATAAACCAATTTCGGAATAAATATGTTACTTATACTATGTGTGGTGTGAAATACTCAGGGCTTTCTAGTCCCCACCTCAAATGACAACATTCCATTCAACTGACGAAAATATGATACAGGAGGCATGCAATATTATCAATAAAGAAGCGTGTTCTTGTAGGGCTTGGGCGCGGTCAATGACGGTTTTAAATAGAAGAGAATATAAATAGCAGAAAAACGGGCCTTGGGCGGTAAAATCCTAGATATTGCCTGACATTACCCTTGTTCCGCAAGCAGAAGGATGCGTAAAAAGTCATTCGAAAAGAAGTTTGCAATTAAACCAAGATTTGCAAACAAACCTCTGCATTAAGGCTTTACCTAGTAAACAAAAACTCGGTTTTTAGGACACTTATTAAAACAGAAAAAAGTTAACCAAATGCACAAGAAACCTTTTTTGGGAAAAGGCTAGAGCAGCTTTAGAGAGAAAAGGATAACATTTGGGATAAAGCTAAGACTCCTTATTCAACAGGACAAAACTGTCCTAGCGGACAGGCTACAAAGAGTCTTTCAGGGCCTGTAGCAAGCCAACATAAAGAGGCTGGTTTGCAACTTCGTTTCTAACTAATGCATGGTTAAAAGTTACAACATAGTTCACGAATTGATGATCGGCCCCACTAGGCGACTGCACGTTTTGGGACTGAATGAAGAGGTAGTTCCCCCTTGCCCTACCTTTTTCAATGGGGCTGGTCACAGGCGTTGTTATTCCAGTCTCACGGTGATTTAAACGAGAAGAAATCATAGATGAAACGAAATCAGTCATAAAACACATAGTTTTTAAACTGAGCAACAAGGCTGTAACATGATCTAACATGCTAAATTGTGTTTCCTTCTTTTTGTTTTGTTCTTTTCATTTGAAGGCATTTCAGTTTTGTAGTACAAAATATTAAGTAAATATTGTCTTATGTTGTAATATATTAAAAAACCTGGAAAAGTTCTCGAAAACAAACTTTAACCGAGCAGCTCCTAATGCCGACACTAACAGTCACATACAGGGGGCGGATGCCATTAATTTTCCGACGATTCCCATCGTCATAAGCCCACAATCAATCTTTGCTTCGTACAAAACGCTGGGAAATTCTCTGACAAGAATTCAGGTTTTCCAACAAGCAGTCTTATGGTGATCCCCCTATCTCCACGCCCCCCCCCCCCGTTTGAATCGGCTCTGACAGTTCTATTATGCGACATGATGTTATAAAACAGAAGTCTTTCTATTTGAACCTCAGAATACTAAAGCATAACGCCTGGTTTTCGAAATCCAATTTGCAAAGATGATTTCGTTATTTTTGACACGTTCTCCGGCAAACTGACACGTTCTCCTGCTAATAAACCTTATGAGTGATGTAACCTAAGTTCTTACTATACCAGATCTTACAAGGTATTGCTTTTCGACGTCGCTAAGGTAATTCACAAAGTCCATAAAGTATGATTGCTTGCTCAGCTCTTGAAGGAAATTGCTAAGATAGACCTGCAAAATGATAGTTAATCAATCAAAATGGATACGCTTTACAATATTTTACAATTCAATTTTATCGCTATTACTATCATGTATACTGTCTGCGTATGCTATTTAAACTTTATAGTGTAATACTTTTATAGATATCGTTTAAACTAATGTAACTTTCAAGTCAAACCTACTGTGAAAATGTACTAACATGAACCCATTTATTGTAGGTTATTACCCTCCTTAATTATATCTTATCATTACAAAAACTTCCTACTTAAAGTTTGTCTCAATCTCCATTGTATCTTTGCGTAAAGTTGCACAAAAAAAACATAATTAGGCTGAGATTTTCTGATAGGCGTGCATGCAAACAAGCAAAGATGCAAGAATATGAGCAAGTCGATTTGGTAACAAGAACTGGCAATCCGGGTCGCTGAGGCATCAGCGTTTTTCCCAAGTTGGCATTAACCGCTCTCAGAAAGAATAGAGAGACGAGTTGGCCAAACGGCGCGGGCAGAGAGTTAAATTCCCCCCACTTTCAGCAGCAAGTCGAAAACTTTATATGATACCGTATGTATAAAGGAAAATATTTTCGAGTTACGCCTGTTTGATTCTGCAGAGCGTGTGAAAATTTGAAGAATATTTTCAAAATGAAGCCAGAATCTGTTAGTTGAAAGAATGATTTAAAAACTGGAAGGAAAAATTCACTATTGAAATCCAGGTAACGCCAAGTCGGCTTTTTATGTTTTTGTAACACTTGACGACTTTCAGGATTGTTATGATTGGTATGACCAACAAATTGTTATGGTCTGTAACGCAGGCTAGGATTCAGTCTGAACGGAAGGACAAAAATTGGTATGACCAACAAATTGTTATGATCTATAACGCAGGCTAGGATTCAGTCTGAACGGAAGGACAAAAACAAATGCTTATCTCCAAACAAAATCAGTTACTAAAGCTCTGGAAATTAAAGTCCATTTAATAGAAGAACACGAAATCAAGAAACGATCTTACCTTCATATCTGTTTCATTAATAGCATCATTCTTGACATCAGGATCATTATTATATTCTCCAGCAGCATCGTCATCGTCAAAGCCTTAAAATAAACGAGACAGTCATACAATGTGGCAGGTTGAGGAATTTCTGTTAAATTTGCTACAATTTCAATGACATTGGAAAAATCGCTGGTGAAAAGGAGGACTGGGCTCTTGATTTTCCTGGGTGTCATTGGACTGTATGGGTGAGGAGGGGGGGGGGGGCTAATTGATGTTTACCTAACCTGTCACATTCAATTGTGGGTAAGCCACCTTGCAGCTTGTAGGCAAGTAACTTGTTTAGTATTGTAATATGCCGATACATCTGAATATTTGACAAGTCATTTAACCTAGCAAAGGTGACCATTTTCATTATTGCTGATCTTCGTGAACTCTCAGGGTTGTGACGTCATATTATTTAGTATGGTCATGCCCAAATTTGAACAGCGGCTTACTAGATAGTTCTATGTCAAAGCATTATTTAACGAGAAGAAAGATCGGAGCAGGTGAATAGTTGCATGTTTACATTAAGTCTGGTGTCCATTAGGTTGTAGTTTTTTGCAATATTTTGGAGAATGTTGTAACATGAGTGTTGTGAAATACTGAAAAATGTTGTAATTTTGCAGGGACTCGCACGAAGCATTATAACAAAAAACAATTTCCATCTTGTTACAGAATGCTGCAGGAGAGTAGGAAAGCTTGTCTGTTGCAGGGTTTTGCAGAGCCCCGACCATGTGGAAACCACCGCTGCTGATCGGTGCCTTCTAAATTGGAGATTTGACTGTGACTTTGGGGAGGGTTAGGCATTAACGTAAGGAGAATGGGCACTATAGTCACCTGAAGAAACTCGCAAAGAAATCTGATGTACCGAAGTTAGGTGAAAAATAAGAAACTCATAAACAAGGAGTTCGCGTAGGTTCCACATCAAAATAATCTAACGCTTTTCTTGTATCTAAAAATCTACGGCTAGCTTGCAAAGTTTTCATAACTTCTAAGTAGCCCGACTAAAACCATAAATATCACTTATTGACTTCTTATCGAAACCTTAGTTTGTATATGTCGCATTACAGCTGAGGAAGTATAAAATACGAATGACGTATGTTTAATTAACGTGACAAACATTCCATTTCAAAATTAAATCAATCTAACTTAACACAATGACGATTTAGAAAATCTTTCAGATCTTTCAATTCCCTATCAGTGAATCACCATTCCCAGGAATTTCAATAAAAAACAGACAAAAGACACAGTACAATGCTTGTCAAACCATTTTGTTATCATAGATTGAAAATTCCAGGTTGATTCAATTCTTAATCGGTAGTAATTCCCCGCAGAAAAGTCTAATTTTTAAACTTTATGAAGAAAAATAAGAACTTCGCATAAGCAAGCAGAGATGGATTTGACACAGGCGTTCCAAACTAGTACAGATGTAAGTTAGCACAGGGCGACCCCATGTGCAGAAAGAAAGACGTCACTACAGTGGTAGTCTGGGAAAGGTGATGGCACTTTGGTTGCACGAATAATTTAGCTCTGTATTGGGAAAAAAAGTACCAATGTAGTTAGCACTCTAGTAGTACCATGCCTTGACTGCCCATGAATTGAGGACTAATGTATCGGGTACCAATGCAGCGAGTTCTCCTGCATCAAGTAAACACGAGCACCAATGTATCGAGTACCTCATATAAATTCTAAGAAAGTATATGAGTGATATTTCTTTGTATGAGATGTGCAAACTTTTTGCAATAAAATGCGATGCAAAGAAAACTAAATGATAATGGTTCCAATGAAGATTACTTCTATCAAGCGTATTTGTCTATAAATCTATATAACAGACCTTTTTACGGCAGGGGGTGTACCACTTTAAAAAAAAAGGAAAATGTGATACCTGGGAAATCCGAAGAAGAAGCAAACATAGACTCTATGACACTCTGAATAGTCATCTCTTTTGGTGTAGCGTTCAAATTTTCGTCATCAACATCTTCCCACTCCTCTTCCTATAAAATAACAGAAATAATGATAAAAACGTAGTTGATAGACTTAGGTATATAACACACTAAGCACAGGCTTGAAAGGGGTTTATAATCAATCAAAATATCGTCTAAATGAAGGGAAAAATGTCCGCTGAAGGAGGTTTTTTTTTACTTAAGGAAAAAAGGGACCTTACCCCCCTCTCCATCATAGATTATCTAGATGTGAATTTTAAGCTATAACCAAAACTATGAAAGGATATGAGCAACTACAAGTTTGAGGTTGCAGGTTGACTGTCAAAGAACCCGAGGCTAATTAAACATGAACAAATGTAACCTTAAACTCATGGTTGACTCAGCTTTGATACACTGCCTTGACATCGTAGCTGAGTGAAATGCATCAGTTGAATAAATTTAGAGGTATTTCTAATTTTTCATCTGTATGTTTTGACACCTGATCTGAACTAACAACGATCAAAAAAATCCACAATCTCTTTTGCCCTGCACGGGTAATATGACCCTCTTAAGGGATCTAGAGTAGTTTGGCCTCTTAATTATTATCTTAGCTACTGTTTCTGAAGCCAGGTGTCACATAAGTCTGCGACTTTAAAATTCTGGTTTAAATGTTTTCACAGGGGCACATTCCAACATTCCAACACCCCAAAAAGGAATGTACAAGGTTTTTCGCTTTTTGTCAAGTATCTGAGCATGAAATCAGATGTGATCAGATTGTATTGCATTCTAATCTATTATGTTGACTTATTTCAAGTCATGTTTTATCATATTATACTATCTTATGTTACGTTTGATCATACTATGCAATATTCTATCATATTTAACATCATAAGAGTATGATGCATTGTCGAAATGAAGAACAGCTACCTCATCATCTTCATCATCGTCGTCCTCAGCAAGTTCATCTTTTTCTAATTCATTTGCAAATTCATTCACAATCAACTTGAATATTTTTATTCCAACAGGAATCATTGTGTACTCTTTTGCTCCTAAAATTACATCCGGAACGGATAATATTTTATGAATATAATATTACCAATGAGAATACAACACTAGAGATGATAATGAATACAAATGATAAAGTTCTTATTATCAGGAAGTTCAGTATATCGGTAAATGTAAAACATCGCTCCAATGGCCATCTCTGCTATGCTGTGTCTTCAATAAACAGGACGCTGCTCTGCGTCACTCAGCATCAATATCATAGGCACAGCCATAGTTGATATACAAAATATGATTTATGAATTTTTTTAAACACCATTTTCTGTCAAAAGGTGCCGTGAATGAGAAACTAAGATTGATAAATTTAAAAATCAAAGCTGAAAATTTCTTTATGCAATGTGTACAGAGTATCTTATATCTTGTCATTACCTGCCTTACTCTTCGATCTTGTCTGAATACCACCTAGGGGTAGAAAGAAAGATAAAGTGAAAGTAGGCAATACTTTGATATAGTTTGTCATTTACTAAATTTTGAGTTCATTTTTACGTTATATCATATGAGATTATAATCGTTATATTCTTTATTTTATATATATTTATCATCGTTTTTTTACGCTATTTTCTTTTTACCCTCTTTTTCATACAATATGAATTAGCTTCGATTTAAATTGTCATTAGGTTTAAAATTTTATAAAGGGTTTGTTACTTTGTATGTATTTCTGTATTATATATTATCGTAAACAGCCTGCCCCCTTCAAAAACCAGCGATTGCTGAAGGGTTACCCTCTATAAACATTTGAAATGATTGAAATGAAACGACATCCCTCCCCCAATCAGAGGCTAAACGTTGAATCGTTCGACAAATGAGAATGAAACTTGCTCTATAATCAGGGAAAACGGAGAAAATCAATCAAAATTTAACAAAAACCATTTGTAAGTGGTGCTCGATACATCTTGGCAAAGATCAAAACACGCCAAATGATCTAACCGCATTTGAGAACCATATATACAAATTCCAATAAAAAAAATACAGTAACAAATGAATAGTGAATACATTTTTTCTAAAAGAGAAAAATATGAGCTATTGAATTGGCCAGCATGGGAATCGAACTCAGGTCCTTTGGCTACGATCACAAATGATATACAGCTACCTCACAGGCTGTGATCATAACCACAGATATCGGGTGCCAATACTGGGAATGGTCGTATCAACAGTCTACGGTTTACAACAACTCTCTTTACAACAACACTTATATTGTAATTCCGTCAAAAGACAATTAACAAACAAATAGATAAAAAGAAGAAAGTAAACATATATATAAATATGTAAAAAATACATAAATAAATACATACAATGAATGAAAAGGTAAATAATAAACATCTCTAACCTTTATTTGTGTTAATTTCATCACCAGCAACAATAATTTCTTGAAATCGTTTGTCTCCACTGCTTAACGCATGTTGCAAGATTTTGCACAAAGCATCGCAGCTAAAAGTAAGAAAACTTTTTAGCACAAAAAACGTACAATAGAGTACAAATGTTTTTACATCTTCATTTGTTTATATATATCAGGTAGCAGGTAGCTCATCAGCATGTGCTGGTTTTCAAGGTGCTTTCCATTAAATAGAACATTAAGTAGATCAGTATTATTATTAAAGCAATTTACAATTAAATCAGTTGCTTCAAACAACTACTTTAAACTTTTTCCAACTTCAATATCCTCTTTAGTGGTCAAATGATTTGTCAAAAGATCCTCCTATCTATATATCTTTGCTACACAATTGCAACGAGAAAAGATACTTTCTGTTATTATTGAGAAAGGCGCACATACCTAGTTTTCCTTTCATATGCTCCATAAAATTCGTTCTGCTTTGCACACCATTCGGTCAAAATATATTCTAATGCAGCTTTACCGGTAGGACCCGGGACCAAACTAAGAAACTCTAAAGTCATTTCAAGTTGAAATCGAATCAGTTGGATGAAGACCATAAGCAATGACTACGAAAGAAAACAATAAAAATAGGATATCAAATCATAATCAAGACGAAAATGATAGCCTATTGATAATCAACTGCTTTCCGCTTTCTCGTGAAGTCCTTGAAAACCATTCGGGACACGTAGCCATGCTTATCAAAGATCTGAAACCTATAGTCAACGTTTGCAACAACTCATTATGACAAGAATCAAATTGTTAAATTACTAGCCACGGTAATGTAAATCGGTTGTGAGTTTTCAATTCAGATTTTCAGTTGAGTATAAAATAAACTTTAGTCAATTTTGACAATCAAGTTTAACACAATACCTGAATAACGGCTAATGATTCTGCCTGTTGTAGTTTGCTCAGCACGGATCGTAGAATCAATTGCAAACTATCGCCCAATGCTGCGCCAATCTGTTGAAACAACAACACATGTGAACAAAAAGCAATTACCAAAAAAATCTGTCGAGTTCCAAGAGGTAGTGGCACTTGATACCTTCGCTGTTAGCAGCGCAGATTAGCAACTATGTGTATATGCTGCAAAAAAAAATAAGGCTGCGCCTATGATGATGACGCTGGGTTGCTCAGAGCAGCGTCTCTCGTGCAAGCGTTCTGTTGGTCGACAACACAGCATAGCTGGGACAGCCACAGGACCGACTCGTTGCCTTGTGCCACAAAAGATGACGTGTTGACCCATCAGAACCGTCGTTGAACCTGGGTTAAATGGATGGTGGCTGTTGATTGAAGTGGAAGTTTTTCACTCAAAGATAATTACAAACCTTGATAACTAGGCTGTTGATTAACTTTCCAACAAAAACAGCACTATTCTCGGGAGCTCGAGGATCAAGTAAATAGGTGACAATTCGCACGACATATTCCAAACCAGACACTCCATTTTGGTCATGCCTAACGTTAAAAGAAAACAGAAAATAGGTCAGCAAGGCGATTGAGAGTTTTCTGCAAATCAAGAAATCAAATATGATCTATTATTAAAGAATCTTCTTAAGATACCAAAACTAAAAAACATCTCCACATGGACAACGTTCCCTATCGATAGGAGGTAGTATTCTTTTGAACACTCTGTTAGACAGTACAAAAAAGACTTTTAAAACGATTATCAACAATTGAAAGGAAAAGTAATACTAACGCAATATATGCAGGTCAAACTTGAATTAATTTAGATCTTGGAAAGGCATTCTTGTAACAATTTAAGTGATAAGGACGATGTACAAAAGACATCTTTATTTTTTTATTGGAGTACGACCTATACTGTATCTAAACGTTGAATGACACGGTGACTTAGTCGACTTAAACGATGACGGTGACGGTGACGGTGACGTAATATCAGAATTAGACAGTTTGATCATTTGAACTAGTCAATGCATTAACTGTAAATGAATAAGTTACTATAATTGTTGTTATCAAAGTGAAAGCCATGCGTCAGGAAATCCAAGTACAGCCTGTCTCAAAGGGAAAATATTTTAAACAAATCTAACCTACGTGGTTTGACCTATTGAATCAAAACATGTTTGTAAAACTTATAATATTGTCTTTGCTTTGAAATGTCTATGACGTGTAAAAATTCTGAAGGAAGCGGAAAAAACTTCTGAAAAATTTACTCAAAACTGTGAACTTGCTATTGAAAATTGCTGCCCGGGTTGTCAGATTCGGAAAACAAGGTATTCTACCCGAGTTATATTCAATACACAACAGAAAAATGTTCTTACCAGGCAATGATCTGGTCAACTGCGCATGAAACAAAAGCTCGAACGCATTCGCCACCGCTCTAGAGAAAATTGAATTTGAATTAACAAGTAAGAAATGTTACCAACGATTGTTGAAGGCTAATTTTTATCCCTTACTTTAAACAACCTACTGTGAGGACCAGACCTTCGGAAAAAGGGTGCATATAAAAAGAAAGAATGAAAGAACAAGAAGTAGGAGAGAACGGCAGGGAGATAGAAAGAGCCTTAAAGTTTATTAAATGGCTATCTCGTTCTGGTTTGTGATTTTCAGCCAGTCAAAAAAGGGACTCAAAAAGAGACCCTGCTTAGAATTGGTCAACATGACGTCATTCTCAGACAATTATCCGACATGTGACAATGATAGGTCTTAAAAGGTTATGCGACCATGAGATAATTTTGAAAATGTGAACTAAAAACCGTAAACAAAGAAGAAAAGGACATTAAAAGGGATGATACCTGCATGACTGCGTAATCCTCTGTTTGTAAAATACACTGGACAACGGCTGGGAAAGTTCTTGTTATGAATATATCAGCTATTGGTGTAGCACTGTGCCTGATTATCTCCACTAAGACATCTAATGTTGGCTACAAAAAAACATGGAATAAGTTATAGCAAGATTTACTCCGAGAGATTGGCCTAAAGATGTCGAAGAACCGATACGTGTCCTTAGTGAAATGACATAAAAGGCACGGTGCTACCAGTGAATCGTCCGGCGTCTTTAAAATTTAACCCGCTCCCACAGCCATGATAGCAAAACCTTATACGCCGCTTAGGAGGAAACGAACTTAAACTTCCTAGAAATAAAAGCAGTTATTCTGAACTAGTTATACTTTTTATCGATAAGTATAAGAAAGACAAAGAAAAAATTGAGAGTTATTGACACAGCAAAAAGCTTTGATTCTTGGGACCAAATTCCTACATCAAGTACAAGGCTGTATTAGAATAGTTATTGAAAGTTAATCACATGTTTGCAACCGGAGGGAACTGTCCAGCTGCCCTCTTCTAGTTGGGTCCGGGTGTAAAATACTAGGTATGTGAAGGGTTATGTCGAATAGAACTAAAAACAAAACGCATACTTACGGGAACAAGAGCTTGAGGAACTTTGTTAACTGGAGCTTCAATAACGCTTGTCAACATTGGAACAGTTTTCTCTAACAAAACCTGCGACAGAAATCAAGAATATCACTTCAAATTGACACACCAAGTTTAATGCTAAAAATATTGATGCATTGGCACCTTCGGTCTTGAAAACTTAGACATTGTCGGATATTTTCGGATATTTTCGTATATTTTTGTCAGGTCATGTGCTTGAACTTTTTTGTCAGGACCTTTTCTTTTAACATTTCATTATTTCACGCAGTTCATCACAGCAGTTTATGATTGCAACATTTCCAGGGTTTCTGGAACATTTGGTCTTGATTTTCTTAGTCATAATGGGGCCTTTTTATCAGCTACTAGAATGCATTGATGCTTGTACCACTCACTCAAAACCTGATATAACTGACACATTAATTTATCAGTCCAAACGGACACCCTTATTGATTCGTATTAAGGGTAAATTGACCTCCTTTAATGATTTTGATTTATGATTTACGATTTATGACGGAGACAGGATGCTTCTTGCCTTGTGGCTTGTAACTATTTAGAATGATATTCTAGCAAATAAAATTGAGAATCGTATGTTTCTTGGGATTCCAAAAAGCTTTTATCTTATTAAATAACCTTTCCTTACTTATGCAGTTCATAAGGTTAAAGAGATTTAAATTGTCATGTTATGCACTAACAATACGTACGTGCATATACATAGGTAAAAACTTTGAAAGATTAGAACAGGCCGACATAAGGTCGATTTCACTATTATATACTTCAAATTCATCTGAACTTCTATATTCTTTCGACAATCATAACGCTTAGTTCGCAAAGTCAGTGTAATATATGTTTTTGCAGATAGTTCTGCCCGATTTTCCTTAGGTAAATAAGTCTTTCTAGCTATGTAGGAAGTCTACCTTTCGTTGCTACATGGCCCCCTGAAGTCGTTTATGGGATACTTTTTTTACACAACAAACCTGAAAACAGCCTGGATTTGGTGCCAATGTTCCGAAGATCTCTCCAAGAACACAGTTGAGATGGACATCTAGAGTCAACCGAAAATTAAAAGTGACTGTTAATTGTTAATCATTATGCTACAACCAAATGCAAAATTGTTGCACTCCCACGGCAAAAAACAAAGTTCTTAAACCCTTCTCCCCCGTGTCAATGTTAATTTGAGATAAATGCTATCTTGTAAGACGATGGTACTTATCATTTTCTGTGGGGCGAACATTGAGAAAGGAGGGAAGAGGAGGTTGGGCCCAATTCTCTGTTTTTTTGCTGGGGGTCCAATAATGTCACAACTGATTGTAGCTAGAGTAACACCTCCACTAATGGAGTTATCATCAATAACATGCTGAAATAGTATGTATTTACGCTTCCTTTTTCAATAACAGATGAAAGAACTCAATAACAAACATATTTAAATGTATTCTTTTATTTATACATAACACAAATCTCAGTGAATTTAATTTGTGTTTTTAAACATTTGTATGGAACTAGTGTCGTTAAATGAAATTCAATAATGATGAAGATGAACACTTCTTATCCTCAACAACGAGGACCAATTCACAAACAAAACTCAGCATGGTTAAACAGCATGTATCATCGTTAGGATATGAAACATAGGATGAGTGTCATGCGTTGTATCTTAAAACTAACCTGTTCCATATTTTAAAAATAATGCATTAGCCAATGGTATCAAGTCGCTATTAGCCGCAAACTCTGAGGTGAACTTTTCATTGATCTGAAACAAGAATTTTAATATTTCATCTTTTTTACGCATTTATGCACGATCTTAGAGTGAACAAGAATGGATTGAATTGTGGTACCTTCTGTAGGTAATAATTCAGATTTCAAGATTAATGAAGAAAACTTTTACAGGAAGCACGAGTTCTACATCGCCTGTTGCTCTGGACAAAATTTTTTTTCTCTTCAGCATTCTTTAACCTAAACCAAGATTTGCAAATGGCCAATCTTTAAGATAAAGGCATTTGAGTAATTGAATGATGTGTTGTGTAATTCTGTTATTTGGAAAAACCCTAAAATCTTGGCATACAACAAATTTTTCTAACAACAAAATCCACTAATTTAATGGAGATGTAAAGAAATTACCTACCGAAAGAAGAATACTCAAAGTTTCCAAAGTTAAAGCAAGAGCATTTTCAGTAATATGAGCTCCGAATGTCACCAAACCACTGGCAATAGAGTGCAAATGTCCTTCAATCAAACTGACTCTATCCGTTTCCTTCAAGTGTTCGCAAAAGCTGTTTTAAAGAGAAAAACTGCGATGAAACGTAACTCAAAAGAACGTCAAAAAAATTCCGACTTTAAGAGCCTCAGTGGGCCAATAGAATTGAGGGTACGGACATCATAGACATAAAGGATTGGGAGTAAACAAATAGAAAGGATACCATAAAAAAATTTAGCTGGTGAAATACTCAACTTTACAGTAAATGTGTTGAAAACTTGATTCGTAAAGTTAAACCAACTGGAATTACTTTGGACCAATACAAAAAACAATAATATTTATGTGGGTATTATTTGCTCTATATATCTAATAGATCATAAAATTGAAAATTACATATTATGAACATATACATTATGCCGTCTCGCTTACCAACTTAGCCTGATAGATGTGTATTAATTGCAAGAGTAGTGCGTCTCACATTCGTAAATTCGTAATTAGCTACGTTCAATTGATGCAAAAGATGGAGTGAGAAGATGTAATGATTTTGAAGACAGTATAAAAAGAGAATAAATTCATACTATTTTGTTGTGGAATTGGCAAGGTCCCGCGGGACCAGAAAACTGCTAAATAAAAAAACCAAGGCGTACAATGCAGTGGAAAAATGAGGCGTACAATGCTAAACTCAAGCTGGCCATGATATGAAAGATGAAACAGAATAAGCAATTATAAATATGTAAATATTGTGTGTGCCTGTGTGGCGCAGTGCAGTAGTACCGGGAGCACTGAATGTGGCGTTGCGCTGGTCCGAAGCACGTGTGAGGCTAAATAACAATTGAGTAGCACCCTTGTGGTTATTATTTGCTTAATGTCAGCCAATTCCAAATGAATGTCATTTATGTATAGAATGAACAGACAGACAAATTGGGAAAACACGAGTTTGCCAACTAGTTTCGGCAAGTAGACGTTCTCATGATCATAAAAAAAAATTAGCTAGATACAGATATGTCATAAAGATATCTGAATTATTTATTATTTATAAATGTATGGTTCCTCCAAATATTTTTCAAAGCTCTCAAGAATCATTAATCTAATCTTATATAATAATAATTAAAATTTAAGTATTTTTGATGTTCAATGGAAACACTCACCCATAAAGTGCCTTTACTGCAAAAACCCTCATAACTGGTGGCTGGTTATCTTGAATGGCAGCAACCGACGTAGCAACGAAACTGAATGTCAGAAAAAAAAGTTTTCTTACATTTGATTATTTGATGTACCTTTTTTATTGCTTTTACGCCTCTCTCCATGCATTCCCTATCATTAATAACCTCTCCATTACACTTAATACAATGTTCAGGGAAATATCTAATCTCTTATATTTGAAAAGTCTAGAAAAACTGTTTAACTTCTTCACAACAGTATCCAGGTATAGCAAGCGCCCTTATATCCTCAGGTATCTTTTTTAAGCAATCAAAGACACCTCAAGTAAGCTGCTTTACAATTCATAAGTTATAATAAAAATAAAAGATCACTGGCTTGATGTTAAATGTATGCCATCGTGTCTAATAGTGCCTGATTTTTACCGAGAAAGCAATAAGATACGCAGCCAGTGGAAATGAAATAAAAGTGATTTTCAAAACTCACGTATTTAAATGTTCCACAGATAGAGCACTGACGTATCTGCTGCTGCACCAAAGTGCTTGACCCATGAGGAAAACAGCATCTGAAAAATTAAGTAATAAAAGCAATAATAGATGAACAAGTACTTTAAAAGAAAGATAAATGAAAGATGGCTTACAATCTCAGCACCAAACTAAATATGTAGCTTGAAAAAATTTATAAATTGGCCAAAGTAAAAGATGCTTTTTTCCTTATTTGACTTTGATCTATCCATAATGTGATGGACCCAGGGGCGTACATTCAATTTTTTTGCTAGGGGGTGTCTTCCAGCTGGATATACTTTCATTATACCATTCAGTTGGGACCAACTGGGCATAACAAATTAAAGAAGTGAGTTTTGTTCAGTTCTGTTTTGTTTATCTTGTATTTTCTATATATGGTGAGGCCTTTTTGTAGGTTTGTAGACTGATGTTTTTCATATATTTATAGGCCGACTCAGAATAAATTGGGGGATATGGCACCCCAATCTGCATACCTGGATGGACCATTACCATTTTCTTGCTAGTCAATGAGAAAAATCTTTTTGCACCACAAGGCACTGCTGGTAATATGCCTCTTTTGATAAAAGAGCATTAAAGTATAAAAGCATAAAAGTATCTTATCCTGGCTTTTACCACTGGCTGCGTAAAAGCATAAAAGTATCTTATCCTCTAACGAACCACTGCCCTTATCAATATAGCTAAATTAATGAACTACGAAAATTCCTAGCTTAACTTAAGTCGCTCTTATTCCTTAATAGCTTTTTCTTGAGGTAGAAGATGAAATGACTTACCAGTGTTTTGACAAGATTCAACCATTAGTTTAATAAGAACGGCATTTGCATCGAATTTTAATTGATTCGCTTGAAGCATTTCCATGATGTTTGGTTGAATCAAACCCAAGGCAAGTAAACAGACTTCATGATATTTCCACCTGCAATGTAGGTGTTGCAACCTTACCTTACGTATAACCTTACGAAATATTCATTGAAATGAGCTGCAGCCCCTGCTGAAAGTCATTGGACACTATCCACAATTTTTGTCTTCTATCGGTAACTTTCTCCTCTCCCCCTCAAAACAATTTTGTTTATACTGCGTTTTATGGTTGCCCGTTGACCGAAATGAAACAAAAGAAAAGGTATTGGTCTTTCCAACCAACATGTGTCTTACACCAAAAACCTTTCCAATACAACCTACTACAAAATTAGCTTAAATCTTATGACAAGATTGTTAGAATCCTATATAGAGCAATCGATGATCAATTTTTAATAAGAGAAAAGATTTACAACTGAAAACATCTCTAAAGGAACTAGAGATGATGCCTTTTTGATTTATCTAATTCCGTGTTCAACAGATCCTTTGCTTTCTAATTGTATGGGAAAGCGAGCTGCCTTTTGGGCTCTCGGCTGACTCCAAGAGAAACAATCTGAAATTACCAGTTACTGTCTCCTTGTGATTTAGCTATATCTCCTCTCTGCTGAACTTTAGCAACTGCATTTACAAGTGCCTGAGCTGAAACCTTTTGAAACTTTTCACACAATCGCTGCAAAGGAAAATATGATATCATTTCATGACTTGATGAAGAATAGATATTGATAAAATCCAACAAGTCTTACAATAATCAGTAATCAAGGTTTTTTTTACCCTTTTATCACCAGCGGAGATATGGGAAGTGACGGTATGCTGATTAACTGCAATACGCAGAACCAGTTGCATGGTGTGAATGTCGCACTATCTTAAACTAAACCTTTTTTATAAAGATATTGTGTTCACATAAAATAAAATGGAAAATGTCAGGAGTGAAAACTTTTAGATCTTCCTCTCTCTCTCTATTTATGTTCATTAATAGAGCTCATGTAAAGTAATTCACAGAGCTGTACAAAGTAATTCGTTATCGTAAGCTTTATACTGAGTAAAGAAACTAATATTTGAGGTATCAAATATGATTTGCTTAGATTTGGAAAACCCCTACCATAACAAGATATTGTGCTGAAATTCTGACAGCACAGGAAAACGACTCTTCATCTTCATCTTCAACAAACTGGTTTACATTGGACATCCACTGATCTTTCTGAAACAAAAGCATACACAGCAATTTAGCACATGGTTAAAATGCAGTGAGTTCTATTCAAAAAAATTACGTATTTGCATAATTCTGATGAAATTAATAGAGGAAACAAGCGATACCTACCGTACTTTATTTGCAAAAAATAGCTCAATGTCTCCCTTCATTCGTTTGAAGATCACATAAAATCTTAAAGGGATATACAGCTGATTGGCTTTATTTTCCCTCTCGTTAAAAAGTCATCTTTAGGTCACATGGCAGCAAAACAGGCACATTCAACCTCTTAATACCAAACCTGATACGCTAATTCCTGTGTACAGAGGCCACTAAGAATGACATATTCACATTCAAAAATCTTGAAAACAGCGCGAACAAGGATTTATGATTAATCGATGATAACAAACTTGACTAAAGAATTAGTTGATTACAGATTCAATTATTATGATGATAATTGATCAAGAGGAATCAATGTTATTTACTTCAAAAAAGTCAAACCAATGGTGGAGCCACAAGGGTGCATGGGGGTATATGATAGTGTACATCCGTCAAAAGTTTAGGGTGGGGTGTGTCATTTTTAATTTTTTTTTTAAGTCACAAACTGCCTTCTAAATGCTCACAAGAAAAGATTCGATCAAGCATAACTTTTCTAAAACAGTAGCATTGCGTTGAAATGAACGCTTTCAAAAATTGGAAGGGCGGGGCCAGAACCCTATCATACTCTTTTAACCCCTTTTTTTTTACGAAACGCTGTTTCAAACCAAGATAAACATAAGAGTATTACTCAACAAGCAGCTACCATTGGTGTCTTTTAAATGCACTATTAAACACAAATGCAAAATGTATTCATTTACTCGCCTGTTCTTCGGTTATCTGCATATAAATCATGGTATGGAACATGATATCCTCCAAGTAGCCCTTCACTGTCTTTTTAAATCGCGGCGTCTCGACTAACGCCGTGATAAATTCAAATATGCTGTATATGAAATTTTCAAAGCTTAAAACCTCTCCTGTGAATGAAAAAGGGATTTTCAAATCATTTTTAAGTCTTCTAAACTTCATAGGATAGAAGTTTTGGTACCGGAATATTTCACAGTTGAAATATTCCAACGGATGCTGAAATTACGATTTTAAAGGTAAACATGAAACTAGTGAATTAGAACTAACATGACATCTGAAAAATGACATTATTAAAAAAGTTCTTCCACCATGCTAACTAATGTTGATGTTTAAGCATATGAACGAACAAAAAAAAGAAGAGAGAACGAATAAACAACAGAGCAGTACAAAGAGACAAGGAAACGAACAAATGGATAAAAAAATCAGCAAACAGACAAATCAAATTAATAAATTTTGCATGCGATAGGAAATAGGTAAATGATTGGTGAATCAAAAACTTCAATAATAACAAACCATCTTCATCGATAGGATCTTCGTGTAATTCGAGGCTGTTGACCACAGATCTCACGTAATACTCAACACTTTCAGTAAATATTCTCCAAACAGGTGGAAGGATTGCTCCTATGTGATTTGACATAAACTTTGGGTATCCTTTCACTAATGTCTGCAGAGCCTAGAATTTTATAGAGTTTAACATTTTTATATTATATTATGCGACATAACGTAACAATTACAGTTTCTGTAAAAAGAGTTTTGTTAAAATAAACATATAATACTCTTCATCCTATTTTAAATTTTATTAGGTTATCAAAGAGAAATCAATAAAATAAAATATGTTATAGATAAACAAAATGAATCAATAATAAGAACTGAAAACGGCATTTAAAAAGTAACGGTCTGCCTGCTGAAGTTCAACAGAGACTAGTAAAGATACAACAAATAAGCAAATTAAAGATAAAAAAGAAGAATGTTGTATTTATAAAGAAAGATATCATATTTTGAAAACTTACATTTAGAACTTCCATTTTAATACCCCAATCTGAATGAGCACCATCAGGAGTCATAAGTTCCTTTCCAAAACAACTAACAAAACTTGGAAGAAGAGGAAACAATAATTCTTTTTCAGCGTTCTAAAAGAAAAAAATAACTTCTAGGACCATAATCTATAATCCAATTCTATACCAATGGCATTTGTTGTCTGTTTTTTAATCAAAATCGGCAGCTTGTTTACCAATTTTCCCAAAGATGAAACTAATTCCACTCATCCATTTAAATCCCAACAAAACTTTCTTTGCTACTGTGTAACCATTCAATTAACCACTCACCCTATAAACCTCTTTCATGAGTGCAATCATATCAGCTATGGTGTTAAAAATATCCACTGCTCTTCCTCTTGTGCGTAAGCTAAATGTCTAAGAAATAAAATCCATCAAGAGTTTTGAAATCATAAAGATTAAAAGAATTGCTTAAATCGTTGGAATGGTGGTGTGAACTTTGAAAAGTTCTGTTTTGGGCTTTAAAGCAATAGACATTATATTGACGATGACAGGTAAAATTGCCTATGATTACTGTATACCAGCAACTGTGTTAATTGCGCCCTGGTTAGAATATGAGTTTCCATATCTGAATTTGGCTGTAAGAAATGAGTTCTTGTGATTTTACCACCAAACCATTAAAAACTCAGAAAGTTTGCAATTGAAAACTGAAATGCTTGATCTTAGGAAACACTCAAGTATCTAAGGAGGAGGGTATATCACAGCCTACCATCTGCATTTTTCACCATCAACATGGCTAACAACTGATAATCGAAAAAGCTCAATTTCAAGATTTCAGAGAATTAACATGCTCTATTACCTCAGTTTGTTGGAAAATGTGAAGAACATTAGGTAACAAAATTGGTGCAACATGTGGCATTTGTAAGTCTGAAACTTCTTTGACAAATTCTAATGTGGAAGGAAGGAAATATTTATATCCAAATAGCTAATTTCTTTGTAAAAGACACAAAAATATGGTTGAATGGAAAAACAGTTATACGAACTGATGCTGATGTGACAGGTCAAATGAACACCATTTAAAAGACAATCTTGTTATTAAAAAGTAACTTATTCTCCTAAGCATGAAATTCTTCTTGGGTTTGGGTTAACAAACAAGCTAAATATCAGAGCTTCTGGCAACAGGGGGGCTGGGGGCCTTGGCCCCTACTTTTTTACAAATTATGTCTTTAAAAGGCAGCTCATTATCTTTTGCAGTGGTAATGCTTGACCCCCCACTTTTTTGTCTCATCAGGGGCCCTGTATATGGATGTATAGAACAACAGGATTAGAGAAGACTCAGAAGGAAGAGGAAAATGGGCTAAATTACTAGCCTCAGCACATGATTTGGTCCCTAGATCATGGGCTTCTAGTGGTGAGATCTATATCTATCTGTATCATTGTAAGAAAATTGCAGAAGAGGTGCTTCAAAATACATCTATGAAACATATAATTTATCAGTAAACTTTAACTGTGCTTATAATATGGGAAAGCGAAAACAATTTTTGATGCTCTGAGCCTACCTCTTAATGAGATAATTTTCCTTCAAAAAGGTTCAAAATATACCAATCTTTGAGATTAATAACAGGGAATTTTGTTGCTATAGATTACCTATTAAAGCAAGGTCAATGATGATATAATAACATGATATAATATGGTACCCATCACTCACACTTCTAATCTCTATCCACCCTACTCATATTTGTAATTCTTCTATAACCAGCGAATTTATTGATAACAATTTGTTGTCTTACCAGTCATAACTCTGATGCCACCATGAATGAGATTAGGATCTCCACTATTGATAGCTTGGATCAAAATGTCAAAGAAACTCGGCCATTCCTCTGGCCAGTCCCAGTGAGCAATGCTTGATAATGCATAAGCCTAAAACAAGACATAAAAGCAGTTACAGAGAAAATTGGTATGGTGAATAATTATGCCTGGAGTAAAATTGGGACTTGCTTTTGTTAAACAAGGATAAGTATAATTAGGCAAAGCTGTCTCAACAAAGAACATTCTTCCCCCTGAGATGAGATTCCTTGATTGAATGATTGATACCAATGGACTGCCTTGTCATAACATTGAAACAAAGTTTCAAACAACAGAATCATGGAATTGCTTGTATTATATGTCTGCATAATCACAATCACATCTGGACAATGTGTGTATGTCTTTTATTTGAAATCAAAAAAAAATTTTTTCTAGTCTATTTTGATTATTTACATGACAAAAACAAGATATACGAAATTACAAGCAAACATTTTTATGCTTGTCTGAAACTAAGATTTGAATTTCTATTTGGCAATAGAATAAAGTAGACACTGATCTAGCATGGCTGGAGTTATCTTTCTCAAAAACAGTCTAAATGTTGGTGTACCCTGATCAAACCTATAATGCAGTTTTATCACAGAAAACCAGGGATTCTCGAAAAACAAATTGTTTGTTCCACTTACAACACATGAGCGTATTTTACTGCTTGGGACTTGAAGTGCCTTTGGTAAATTCTCCCTAATTACAGCTTTAGCCTAGAAAATAATAACAATATTATGAAAAATTATTTTCACAAATGATAACATGTAAAAAACAGCCAGCACCTTGCAATTCACTTACAATAAACAAAGCAGTTTTTTTCTAAAAATGACCATTGAATTATCTATCATTTAAATCACTTTTTGCATTGTTCAAAGACAACAATTGCACACCTTGTCCTACATCTGTATGCAACTGCTAAGGAGCTTTCTCAACAATTCCAATACAGTCTATTCAATGCAACTTGAATCAGCCTTTCTCCTTATGGCGCAAATTCCCAACTGCACATTCAAGGGAAGTGAAATGTTCCTACAGAACTTTAATTCTATAATTGTATTTTTCTATAAGAATGTTTAATTTTTAAAAAAAGGGAGAGCAACTGTTAGGTTAACTTTCATAAAAAAGATCTGATTATCTTTTTCTTGGCCTTTGCATCTTCCCATTCTTTTCACAATACATCTTGATGCCAACAACACACAATTTTTTACTGATTCTCTACAAATGATACTCTTATTGTATGTTTAAGGTATGGTAAGATCTGTTGCGACATTGAGAAGATAAATGCATACCTGGTCACTAGTCTCTGGTGGTTTGAATTTGTCACCTGCATTACAAGACCAATGACTATCAACATACTGTCTTAGAAGAACAGAAGCAAGCTAGAAAGGAGAGAAGAACCACTGTCATAAATTTTAAAAAATCAAAATTAACTTAACCATTCACCCACTGCCAACTCAACTGTGAATTTTAACTTTCCAAAGAACTGAGCCTTCTTGAATGCTGTGTAGCTGCAGCTATGGTATTGCATTATGCTGAAAAATTTCCTGTTAGTGGCTGACAATGGCTTAAATGAACAAAAGAGCATTTGTCATGTTTTATCTACAGGACATTAGAAGACCTTTAGAAACAAAAGAAAAGATCTAGCCTTGCCTTACCTGTCTGATTGTTTCAGGGATGCTCCCTTCTAAAATGATATTTGTCAGGATTACACCAAAACCTGGTCAAAGAAATATGAAAATATTGACAACGACTCTTTTGGGACATGCACTCAAAACTAAGCAGATGACTCTTTGAAGCATACATATTCAATCTTGGATCTAATATTTTGTCAATTCCTTCAATGTATCGTTCGCTAATATTTTCTTTTCTATCGTTTCCCCATGCCCCCTTTTCCTTGCCAATTCCTCTACTTTCCCTCTTTACATCCCCTTCAAAGTCGCTCCTAATCTAAGATGCCTCTTAATCAGAATAGTTGCCAGTTTTGGAATACTTTATTTGTCCTGCAAATGGGGCCTAGGCCCAACAAACAACTTTCGAAAACTTTTCGATAAATCCTTGGCAGCAACCCACCTTCAGAAGTCTCGAATATTTTCAGCTGATCTTCCGAATAAAGCCTTTCCTGCTGGTTTACGGATAAAGTGCCAGCCAGAGTGTTTAGTAATGACTCTTTGAATGCAACATCTTCATCAGCCATGGTTGATTTTAACAGAGAAGAAGAAAGTGTCCTAATTCAAATCTCTCAAGAGAAAAAACCCGCTGCACAAGGTATATTTCAGACCATGTTTTATTGACCTCTTTTTCAGAATCAGCAAAAAATTGGCGGGAAATCTCTTGTTTCTCTGGCGAAGATCGAAAATTCACTTTTTTAAGTTAAACTTCAATTTGTTGCTTCACGTTTGGTTCGATGAAGTACCGGTGGAGGCCCCGTGAAGAGAAACAAATACTTTAATAATCATATTAATTACTTTTACGATCACACTTGTTTTGCAGTCGATTCAAGTAATTTCTGTCGAAAAACTTAATTTTCCTCGTCCCCTTCACGTAGCTTTTTCGGTTTTGCACTGGGAACACACCCCTATCTGTATTAAAGGGCTTCAAGGAATCGCAAATCCAAAGCACCTCATTTTCTCCCAATTGGGCCTGTGTCCCCGGGGGGATACTTGACCTCTCGTAGTTTTGGCGGTTTGAATCATACTTATGTTACAAGTTCATGAAGCTTAGGAACTAGAGATCATCTCGTTTTAATTTCCTTGAATAAAAATGCCTTCGATGTCCTAGTCAAATATGCTTTCTAATGCGAACAAAAATTAACACAGCTGCATCTTCTTCTGGGTTGTCACTTCATGACTTGCGTTGTGAGGGTGGCAATACTCTTGCTTAAACATGAAAAGAGTTGACATTAAAATGATAGAAAACCTGTCTTTTGGTGGGATGGAAAAATACCCCTACACGTAGCGCCCCTGTATCCTACTGCAAAAGATAAGAATGAGAGAATAGAGGATCAGCAATTATATTTTTATTTGTGGCTCTATATGTTTATATCAAATTAAATAAACTTTCAGCAGTAAACAAGTTCGTTTATAAAAAGGGAGCTATTTGTGCTAAAGATAACCAAAGCTTGTTATTGGTGCTTGAATGATGAAATATCTCTTTAAGTAAAGTCGTTTGCTAGCGCAATCGCCTTCTGTATGGCAGCCTTCTTCTGAATGGATGGCGCCTTCTGTATAGCTGCCTTCTTCTTGATGGGTAACGCCTTCTGTGCAGATGCCTTCTTCTGAATGGATGACGCCTTCTGTATGGCTGCCTTCTTCTGAATGGATGACGCCTTCTGTACAGATGCCTTCTTCTTGATGGGTAACGTCTTCTGTACAGATGCCTTCTTCTTGATGGGTAACGCCTTCTTAAGGGAAGTCTTCTCCGTACCATTTGGTCCACCTTTTTAGTTTCTTTCAGTAAATTCAATAGAGCCTGCACTAGAGCAAATAAAATAGTCTCAATTAATAAACAGATGCAATTTCAGACCAATTGGGTCTAGCTTAACAATCACTATAAACAAGTTTACAAGATAGTTTAATTACTGCTGCTGTAACACACTAGTCACGTTATACCAGTTCGTGATAACCAGAAACATTGGGCAGTTGGACCTCTTTCATAGAAAATAACGCTAAATTTTTTACTCGTCTAATTATTGTGCTTTTATTTTTCATGGCTTACCGCCTTCAGAAGAAGAATAAGAAAGTGAGGTAAGATGTTGATGGGATGGGGCAATCACCCCCTTCAGATTAAGGAAAACGTCCTTTGAACTTAATGATACTGTGAGTGTCCTTTGAACTTATTGAACTTAAGAATTGCTGAAAAAGGTCAAATCTTTTTGGCAATCAACTTGCAAGACAGTATATGACTAAGAAACGAAACTTAATAATGGTCTAACCCTACCCTAAATTTTCACGAATCTACATAACCAAATTTTTAAAAGTAGGAGGGGAGTCAATCACCTCATAGACTCCTGTGGCTCCGTCAATACCATAAGTGTTTTATGTTTCCCTGGTTATGCGAGATCCCACTGTTTTGTGCCGATTTCCGTTCCTTTAAAATCGTTTTTCGCCAAATTTTATAGCTACTCCTAGTTCGGGTTCGCAATATTTTTGCAGTAGCTTATAGAAACATTTTATAATTGTACTTATCTTAAATTTTTCATCATATTTGCTCGAAATTAGCCTGCAATAAACCTAAACAGACATCTTGACAAAAAAATTGGGATATGTAATTGGGGATTTACACTCGATGATATTGGAATATTATATCTAAACTTGATGACTAACTTTGTTTCGAGTTAAAGCCACCTTGTTTGGGCCATTTAGGTATATCTTCATCTTCACTGTAATCTTCCTCTTCATCCGTGTCTTCATCCGACTTCTCGTTGTCTGCAATTTCATCTACGCTTATGCGATTATCACTGGCTTGATCTTGATCTTCGTCCTCCGAAATCTTATCATCGATTTCATTCTCCGAATCTTCGTGATTTCCCTTGTTCAATTCTTGTCTTCTGCCTGCAATGATTCTGTCCTCTGCAGTTTTTTCTGGTTGTATTTCATGTTCCAAGTTATTTGCTACAAATAACATAAGTAGCTTATTTACTGAATCAAAAGCAAACTAGATTGCGGAGATAGCAACTCATCCAGAACTCAAACTATCAGCAGTCTATTTAAGCGACAAGAATTGGGTGGCCAAACCCCGGAAACAAGGAGTATTACTAGCAATGTCAAAAGGGCATGCTTTGGGAGTGGCGTGGCTTTTTTTAAAGTAGCCTTTCTTGTTTGTTATAGCAGATACATGATTGATGCTATGAAAAAGTCTTGATGGAATCATGATAAATTTTTGAAAGAGCTTTAGTATCGTGAGAAAACTGATCAACCCCTTAAACTTAAGCTTTATAAAATCAAAAACTAATTTGCATCGAGATAGGCCAAGCCTTTTCAGAGCTCTTTTCAAGAGGTATAGGTTTTATTTCTGCTTTCCACAAACACGAGTATCTTTATATGATAGACATCCCAAACGCCCCTCCCTCAACCAAAAGACTCACTATTGGTTGATGCAAGTTATTCCGATTGATTTAGGTTATCTAAACTGAAATATACTTTAATTTTTACTCAGAAAATACTATGAAGGGCAACTGCAAACAGATAAGAAAATCTCCCTCAGAATTGTTAGCCATAACCCTCACAAAATCAGGTCTCGAGGCTGCACTTTCCTCATCATAGGGAGCGCGAATGGCCGTTGGTGCATCGGCTCAATACGCTCACTTTTTTCCCCAAAAAACTTACAAACAAATGAATTTTATAAACCAAAATACAAGCAAAGTTGATTTCTGGGCAGGGAATGGACAAGAAAAGCTTTCTTTTCTCACTTATACGCCGATGCACCTGTCCTACCTTAGATTTAAAACCGATTAATTCGGCAAAGCCTAAGGTATGAAAGCAAGAATAAGACTGAAGTTAAATACTATATCTTGAAATTGATTGATGAAAAAACCCAAGTTACATGAGAAGAAAGAAAAAAGGGGGGTAGGACCCGATACACTCCAAGAGACTGCCCAAATGATCCGATAACCAAAGAAAGGCAAACAAATCTGAAACGAGAATAACTGATAGTCAAAATACATTTAAACGAACAATTATATACCTATCAAACAACACTAGAAAAGGGGATGGGAGGGGAAGGGAAAATTGGAAGCAAAACGTAACACGTTTAAATTAGCAAGTGATGCCCCTCCCATGCCTGGGAATATAAATAGTACTCTTGTCCCACGGGACGCAAAAAACTAGGCAAGCCAGCTGTTTAGGCCCTGAATCATTTGGTTAAACCAAACGAGATCCACATTCAATCTTAACAAACACCTTTATAAGCAAGAAGGCGGGAATAAACGTACCAAGAGGCAGTACACCAACCACTTCATTACATTCAATACTCGAGAGATGCGCATATAACAGGTTTTCTTCGTTAAATTAACTCTGATAAAATTTCATTTTATCACCATCAAAAATTATTTGAGAGCAACATTGAATTTAAGGGAAGGGTAATTTAATGTGATAGTGGTTATGTTTTGACAACGGAGGGGCATTTCATAAAAATAAGTGTAATCGCAACAAGCAAAGTTGAATGATAAAACTAAGCAAAGAATTCCCACCCTATCATAGGGTCACTTTCACACACTTTTAATACAAGTGTTGGTGTTTCCCTTCGAAATAGGAAATAATGCATAACTAGCTAAAGTTTCGATGTATGTAACATACTAGTTTCATCTTCTGCGCAAACTTGATGCCAAGTGGCAGCACAAAAGCCAAGGCACACAATTAGTAACGATAACCGCATGATGCAGATGATACCAGAATAATGCCCTAGAAGATAAAAGAAAATCAAGACCCTGTGGCAACTAGTCTTGCCCTAAAAGTCTGTACTGGTTTGAATTGGAGAAATGAACGTCATTGCAGTCCCATAATTTGTAAAACACTTTTTGTAAGACAGCATGCTTTTGTCACCATCTAGGACCACGATCCTAAAAGAAACTTTGGTGTTCCTCTTTTTTAAAAATGCAATGCAGATGAACAGCAAGGGGAAAATTTTTTATTTGGTCAAACTTATCTAACAACAAATGTGCCCTAAATGGCAAACGTTATGGAAAAATAATATTGCAAAATAGTTTCAGAAAATTGTTGCAGCAAAATTGGTAAACGTTCTTTTTCTCTTCTTTACTAAAGTATTGTGTTGCACTCAGAGGCAGATGATAAAAATTAAGCCATGAATGTCTTTTCCTAGCAATAAAATATTGCAAGCAACAAATTTTAATCAAGATGATGAAACATTAACTTTTGAAAACAAGACAAGATGGCATTTCTCCTTTGGTTTATAAAGTTCAGAAACAAACATAGCTGAATACCACTATTTAAATATCCACTCTCTTTTTTGCCAAAATAATATAATGTGAAAGTCTGTTATAACGTACCTCCTTGCCAGTCTGCAAATCTCTAAACTACCTGAAATTACCTACGATGTGGTAAGCTTCTATCAGTATAATTGGTAAACAAAAAAATCTTCCTAATTGCATTCCAAATGGTGACCGGCATTTTAAAGGTAAGCATGAATATGTAAGTTAGCTTAAGAGATTTTCACATGGGTTTTTGTAAATCCCTTCTAAGCGTCCCTAAAAGTTCCGCTTTTAACAAAGTAGGATGCAAATTTCTTGGTATGATTAACAACTTTTGAACACGATGAAGCCATGAAGATCAAAGAAATTAAATGAGACGCTACAAGCAATTTTAATTTCTTAAATTAATTCAAATTCAAAATCTATAGTTGCATGCAATTAAAAATTATTTAATGCGAAGAAAATAAAGGAAATAGAATCGAATAAATAATTCAAAATCATAAAAATATGAAAAATGTTGACTAAAAACCGGATCGAAAGATTCTCTGGGGAAAGTTGATCGCAATAAAATACAAGAAAAATATGTTCAAATCAGAAGAAAGACCGAGTTATGTTTATTATGTCTGCATGCTTGTTTTGTAATTATATCATTATTTGGGAGCCAGATGCGATCATACGCAGCAATTACATACATATATAACTTCATCAAAATTATTGAAAATTTCGAAACTTTTTCAATTTTTGTTGAATGACTTGGAATTTTAAGTTTTCGGTAGATTATCTAATTTTTTTTAATACGATACTTGCATTACAGTTATTAGTTCTTGCTTCAGATTCCTTTGCCTGTAACTCTGGCATCTAAGGGGCTACCATGAAGTAAAATGGGTAAAAAAATGTAACGGAAAAAATAAAATTAACGTTAAGCTGTTTAGTTTAAATGCTGTTTCTTTCTCTCTATAGTTACTGCTCCAGTTAGTAGACCAGAAATCTCGAATAATGGAACTAAGAAAATAATGAAGGCCAACATGATGACAAAATGGGTGATACTTGTTCCAATCTCTTGCCAGCTACCTTCGTCTTTTATGAGAAAAAAGAACATAATAGACATGATATCAGTCATTGCCATCACAACATAGAACAGGCCTCTTATTTGCACGCCGAGTGAGTTCTTCATCGCACTAAAAGCACAACAGACTATCACGAGTGGTATCAATACTTTGAAAAACAGAACAGATGCCATTATAAAAGGCCTGAATATCGTGATAAAGCAGTTGACAGCGGCAGGGTCGAATGAATTTAAGCTTGCTATATTCCCAGTGCCGAAGAAGGCCAGAAAAATAAAGAACAGAAACATAAATGATATCCGTACATGGGTAGTTGATACGTGGATAGGCGAATTCAATGTTCGTGAATTATCAATACTTAACCGACTATCTGGAACCTCCATTAATTCCTGTTCAACCTTTATCCATAAAAACATACTAAGAGATAAGATATATACAAAGAGGCCTTCATGTGAAATGCTCATCAGGATGTAAATCGCAACGAGGCTAGTAACTACAGACACCAATCTTGATATTGAGGTTTTATCCGACATGACTGCTAATGAAGGTAGCGATGGAACTAAAAGCCAGCTCACAATTTGGTTAAATAACGGCAGACCTGTCTTTGCATTGATACTTTGGGCTGTATGCAAACGTATAAATGTGCAAAACGTGACGGCGCCAACAAGTACTGTCACTACTATGGAATTTTTTGTCTCGTTTACGGGTAGGCAGGCATAAACTAAACTGGTAGCAGCTGTGAGGAGCCCTGCTATAGCAACTAGTCCGTAATTCTCTTCTCTGCCAATGTTCGGTAGCATTGGGAAAACAGAAAGCGCGGAAGCGACTAAAAGCCATGTGATATTATAAGTCGTGAATTTCCGTTTTACAACTGCAGGAAAAACGGCAATGCCTAATAAAATGTAGGAAAGAATTCCACGATGAGTGAATGACGCTACTAAAGAAATAAGTAAAGTAGTGTATAAGGCTACGAAACCAAGAACATTGACCGGTGAAGAGTTCATGGTAATCCTTGCAAGTTTCTTTATCGTTAGATGTTGAGCCGAGAGCTCGTAGAATACAATCAACGGCATGAAACAATACAGATATTCTATGAACGAAGCTGATGTCATTAAGAGACAAATGATAAGAATCACGGCTGTTATGACGAAACATCGCTTAAAGATTTTCTCGCGACGCCCATTATCTGCCAATGATTCTAACTTGCTCGGTTTTACGCCAAGCTCTGTATAACTTTGGAAAATTTCGATAACAATGAGCATGATCCATCCAATGAACCCAAAAGTTGCGCAAAAAGCGATGTAGATTGTATTGTGTGAGTGGTAGTAGCGCAAGCCATTCAGTGCAAGGTCTATTAGAGTTCGACTTTTCCTTATTGCTTCATCATATCTTCCTTCTCGAATCATTGAACTAATGCTTCGTGTATATTCCTCTTGGATGGATCCTAATGAAAACAAGAACGTAGCTTTAACACCAGCTTTACATTATAACATTCTTTCTGCAATACGAGAATCCTGCATAAAATAGGTGTTTAATTCCTTGCAAACTTGAGGAAGATGGTCTTTAAAACAGCAAAAAGTTAAATCAAAGCGAAACGAAACAAAATGAAACAAAACAAAACAAAACGAAGCGGAACCGAACATAACAGAAAAAAACAGAACAGAATAGAAAAGAACAGACCAAAACTGAACGGAACGTTACAGAACAGCACAGAATGCAACATAACAAAAAGACACGGACTGGAATGGCACGGAACGGAACAGAAGAGAAAAGAAGGGAAGAGAACAGAAAAGAATAGAGCAGAACAAAATAGAACAGAATATATCAAAACAGAATGGGATTTAACAGAACAGGACAGGACAAGATAGAACAGAATAAAAAAACGGAACAGAACAGAATAGAATAAAACAGAAGAAAGAAAAGAATAAAAAAGAGTAGTATAGAACAGAAAAAA
The DNA here is from genome assembly GCA_964019065.1 of Catostylus mosaicus. Lineage (NCBI taxonomy): Eukaryota > Metazoa > Cnidaria > Scyphozoa > Rhizostomeae > Catostylidae > Catostylus > Catostylus mosaicus. The sequence goes on from OZ025186.1 coordinate 4,502,991, forward strand.
ATAGAACAGTTGGTTGCAATCGAGCAGTTGACTAATGGCAAAAAAATTTAATGGTCTTTAAATGCTTCAATGGCATTGCTCCTAGATATCTTAGTGAAATTTTTACAAAAAATGCCGTTAATGCAGTGGGCAGTCGTAAGACTGCCTTTGAAAAGCTCTGCTAAGGAACAAAAATGCTTTTTGTTCACAGGTGCAACATGCTGGAACAGCTTTCAACTGAAGCCAAACAGGAGCCTTCAAAAGCCACATTCAGGCTAGGTTGTAGTATTTATAAATGTTTTAGTTGTATAAGGTTTTTTTCTTCTTAATAATTGTTAAATTGTTATTGTAGACAGAGGGCCCTTGAAAATCAGCACATGCTGAAGGGCTACCCTCCTTAAAAATCTGAAATGAAATGAAACAGAACTGAATAAGGAAAAGATCAGAAGAGATTAAAATCCTCTCCAAGCAAAAGTTGAAGTATGCCTCAAGAAAGTTGGGCTTGAATGGAGGTATAAATGCTAGCCAGAGAGCTACTATCAGGTCTTGATTGCATTTATATTGGTAAATTTGGGAGCATCTTACAGTCCCATCATTAAACAGTGTATGGTATCATGACAACTAAGTAAGTCAGTGGATGCAGATACCTAAATTAATATAGAGACTGTCTGCAAGAAGCAACCCCAAAAAGTCTTACCTGATAGCTTGTATGGCCTAAAAATGAGAGCATTCTTTTTTACTATTGATTGCTTCTGTTTATACTGTGCCAAAATCTGTTTAGCATTGCGGAATAGATTCTCAGCTTTAAATTCTTCTGAGCCATCTAAGTAGTCGACTGGTAAGATCCCAACAGAGTTTACTGGAAATGGGATACCTGTAATATAGAAATTTTACTGTTATTATTGAAAGGAATATAGACTACAACAACATTATTTGACATGAAATAGACTCAATCTTTTTTAACAAATTGCAATAAATTCACCTCAACCATTTAAGATTAAATGTCCCTTATACATCTAACAGTGAGAATAAAATTTAGAAAAGAATTCAATTGGCTGTGTGCTTCAGTTAAAATTTCCATATCTCGGCAATTCATTAAAATTAAAACTTACCAACCAATGTTGCCATTAGTGCAGCAATGTCAATTTGATTTATATCTAATCTTCTAAGATTGTCCAACTGCCAGTCTCTTGAAACAGCATCATTAATGACATCATCTTTAGATGTGATTTCCTTTGGTCCTTGAACCCCTGCACCCCAAGCTACAATCGGGGTCAATGTTTCATCAGGATGCCCACTCCCGTGGGATCCCCAATCAGACATGCCATGGTCTGATGTCATCAAGTAAGCCGTATTACCATCATTTCCATAAAATGATTCAAATAAGTTCACCATTCTTTTCATGCCAGCATCTACTGATTTGATATTGTCAAGATATTCTTGTGAATGAGGTCTATAGCCATGGCCATTGACATCAAGTCCTAGCATTAAAAACAGTGGAATTGTAGTGGTTATCAGTGCCTATTCATCAATACCTTGTTAATAATAATATCTGAGACGTGCCAGTAAACAGATCAAAGCTCAAGTTGCTGGGGTTAATTGCATTTTCCATCAACCTTTTGTAAAACCATTTAAGGTCAGTAAATTGGTACTCATGCAAAATCCTGAGGGCACAGGCTCTAGTGTCCATGACACATGCCAAGTGCCTCAAAATCTAAAACAATAACATACCTAAAAGATGAAGAAAAAACACTATCTTGTCTGATCTTATTTCATCATTTAATTTTTTGTTGCTTTTGGCTGTCTTGAAAAAATTTTCAACCTCCAAAAAAACCCACTCATCAAGCCGAGCACCATTTTCATCAGCAAAATCAATCATGTCTTCTTTATAGCACTTTCCAATGACATTTCTCCTAGTAGTTCCTCTTGAAAACATTGGTACAACTTCACAGCTTCCCCAGCAATATGACAACCTTGACTCATTGAGAACAGAGTCAAAATTAACAGGGTTTTCTTGCCAACCTAAAAAAAATTCAATTTTGCAAGACCTTTATGCAAAATGATAAAAACTCAAATAGTCAAGCTAAAGCAGTCTGAGGTGTCAAACTAACTAAATTCTTTCATTTTGTTATTTTTTATCCCTTATTTTCCATACTTCTGTCCTGAATTGCTCCAGGCATTCATAAAGGTAATATTTCAAATACATGTCCAAATTTTCTTTATCATATCTATAACTTAGGGTTTGGTCTGAATCTTTTCCATACAAAAGGTTAGTAGTTAAATTTTACATAAAACTATGATTGGGATCAAATTCCATGCAAGTTATTTCCATATTTTTATCTCATCATCTGCACTGGAAGGGCCTAAACTTTCCTACAAATAGTTTTATGTCAAGGTACAAACTGGAATCAAAGTTGGGGATACAAAGTTGAGATTTGCAAACAGTAGGGCATGGTCTCTGCAACAGCAAATAAGTTAACGTAAACCATATTCATAAGAAAGTGACCCATATTTGTAAAATAATGCATAGGTGCCCCTGTTTATAAACAGTGATTTTACTTAGCATTAGAAACCTTTGTTTCCTCTTTGATAAACTTCTATTCTATGCTATAATCTCTGATGCACTTTATTGAAAATATGCTGAAACACAACACAAGTGTTCATCATTTGCTGTCGAAACCTTCATTGTGCAGACAAAAACAAGAGTGGTTTTGCAGAGCCCCCCTGACCACCTTTTTAGAAATGCCCTCGTTTTCATCTCAACTATTTTACGGCAGGTTCCGTAATTCCGCGTGAATGGGTGCACCTTAGTTTTATTCTGATTATTCGGGAAAATGACCTTGGTCGAGGAAGAGACATACTATGGTTTTGCTGCTATACCTTTCGTGACCGCTGAAACATCTTCAAAAAACCCAGCAAGTATTGCCACATGGCCTGGTCTAGTTTCAGTCGGTACTCTAGAGTGTGAAACACCCCATGATCCTTGATTCTTGATAACGTCTCGAAGGAAAGGAGCTCTTGACTGGAGGAACTCCTTTGATGTTTGGAAAAACTTGTCGGCTCTTAGGCCATCAGCAATGAATAAAACTAAGCGTTTTGCTGGAGCTTTGGTCGTCACAGACAAAGGCTGCAAATCCTGCACCAATGGCGATTTAAAATAAACGTCAAATATCGCAGCAAGGTATAATATATGGACAAACAATCCAAGGAAGAAAATTTTTGATCTGCGAGAAATAACGGCGTCGACAAAAGCCATAACTCCCGCCATTCCCAAACTTTACTTCCAGTTAGGACAGGTGCAAAATTTGACCTTCTTTGAAAGATGTATCCTCGTTTTCACTCCTACCTCTCAATCTTGTCATTTTCGTACGAGGCAATAAAAATATTTCAGAGTCGAATTGAGTCATACATGGTAGAGACCAGATGACCTTGTGTCTTTCCCCTCCATGACACACGTAAATAGTATTTCTTTTAATCAGATTTAGGATTTTTTGTTTAGAAAAAAAAATATGGGAGTTGACAATAATTGGTTACGCAAACGCAACCACTTCTCTGTGACGCAACGATTTTGAGACTGTGACGTATATTGTCGTTTCTGCCCAAGTCAGACAGCGTGGCAGAGCTAACCATATAAGTCATAATAATTATAAACAAATTGCAACCTTGAAAGAAATAGATCCAAGATTGAATACACTTTTACGGCTAGATGTTCGTCACTAATCCTCTTTTCAAAAGGAAGCCCCTGCCCTCCTCCCACCCACGAATCTGTCAGAAAAATTTAGCATCTGTCAGAAAAGTTAAGAATTAAGCAATTCCTAGCTGTTTGATTAGGAAGATTAAATTCATTCATAGTGGAAGTAAAAGCGGAGGAAGGAATAGATGGAAATCTAATTGGAGGAGACTCGACGAACTCCGATTTGAGTTCTCCTCGCCTCCTCGTAGCATCGATGTCGCTGTGCATAGCACTGTTAATTACGTTTTGACTGGAAATATTCCTTTTGGCTATTCCAACCCGCTCTTGACAGCAATAAATAAAATGTGAACATATACAACCCCACGCGTCAGATGCGGAGAGGAGGCGAGGAAGAACTCTTTAGGGTACATGGGGGTACAAGAAATTATTGAGTACTTCCTGCGTTTTTTAAACAAAACGATGGTTGCTTGTTTATGGGATGGGATTTTATACTAATCATGTTTTTATTGATTTATACTTAAAATTGTCATGTATTTCAAACAAAGTTTTGACTTGAAAATAGTTGATCTTCTAGCTATCACAAATAGCCAACTTTATTATAAAGATTTGTTATAACTTTGACTATTATTGGCGGATAGAGATGAATCACAACCCTGGTCAAAATTTCAGGGACAAACCAAACAATGGTAGTAATTCTCATTCCAATTAGTCCCCTTCCCCTAAAATCATTGTTGAAGATCTCAAAGTCATGCTGGGGGTTTCCTACTCAATTATCATCCCTACGCATCAGTTTTTACAAAATGCTTGAGTCACGAAACTCATCTTTTGAAAGGGGGGGGCGGCTTCTGGCCTCTCCCCTCTGTCCCTGAATAGGTGACGATATTAAGTTAAAGCTGAAGGACTAGCGTACGCTTTCATCAGAGTGCGACTTTCTTTCGACAACTGTCTTTTTATTACACATATCTATTGAATACTGTGTATAATCTATGATTGAGAATATATGTTTCGGTCCTCTTTGATTGAGAAACGTCTATCTTCATTTTCCCCACCATCCCCCTGAACCTCTTCTTCTTCCACCTCCATACAATCTTCTCCGCCGACCTAAAAGTTTCGGTTCTGAAAAAGAAGTCATAAGAATATTATTTCGTATTTTTTGCCCTTCAACAGAAGTTAGTTTTCGAGAGCCCCTGAGCAATTAAAACATTAAATTACAATAACTAAAAAGCTATTAATCAAATTAAACCATAAAGTCTACAATGTTTAAAAATCTAAGTACAACCATTTAGAAAAAACAATCATAGATTTTAAGCAAAACAGTTTTTAAATGGCTTTCTTGAAACTAAACAGGGAGCTTGCTTGCAAACAGTTGTCCATTATGTCCATTAATCATGCCACACCTCTGTCCATTAGTTGATTATTGTAACAACAATCTCAGGTCCGTCTCATTTTGAATTCGGGTGAAAAGACCGCAAAGTTTAAATGGTTATATCATATGTTAATGATTAGTGCAATACCATGTTTTGAAATAAATATTCATTTACATGGTTCATACTCCATGTGCAAGAGACGCCCAGTTTATGATAAATGTAAAGCTAAGGACCATGCTACCCAATACTGCTTGGAGTGTGAAGCATATAATTGCAAACACATGAGACGTGTTTTACATTTTTTAAATCAAACTTTTTTTAAATCTGCACATTTTTAAATCAGTCAAATTTGCAATGATAATAATAAATAATTCTGTTAATAATTCTACTAGCCAAAGCAAATTGGTGGCAAAGCAAGGCCCGCAAAAAGGTTTTTGAAGCCCAGGGACAAAACTGCAAATTAAGGTCCCTTTGTTTGTGATCGAAGCAAGCAAAAGGGCAGAAAGCAAGGGAATCTGGTGACTTGAATCTGAAGCAACCTTAGAGCCTTATAGGCTGCTACTATTGGAAGGTTCCTTGAATGCATCTAACGAGGCTATCAATAAAAATTTTGATATTAGTCGATGAGGCCCCCTGGACCCTGAGGCCCTGGGGCAAACTGCCCCTCTGCCCCTCCCTCTCGGCGGCCCTGGGCAAAGCATGACCTTCCTAATAACTGAAAGCTAAAGATTTCACAAGAGGGCGCAATTTTCTTAAACATTTGCGAAGAGAAAAATTTTTTGATGGTGCCACACCCCTCATACTATGGGAACTGCTCTGCAAAGAATTAAACAGAAGATGTCATTTACCCCTTGCGAGACGCGCTTCAAATGCATCTTCTTCAACCGGTGCATCATTCGTCCAGTCTCTTTCGATTTTACTATCCTCCTCTTTTGGTTTATCAGGCACTTCGTCTTCGTCAATCTCGCGGAAGTCAACATTGTCTGTGAGATCTTCTCCTACCGAACCTGAAAAAATAAATTAATTGCTGCATCGTATCAAGGGTAGTAAGGTTGAAATGAAAGTGTATCTTTGGTGTGAAGAAGCCTAATCTATACTGAAACCAAAACTAAACATGGTTTAACTGAAAGCAAACTACAAAGGAGAGTAAAACAAATTTCTCTGAGGAAATGTGGGCCCCATGAGGGATATATTGAATGTTTATGGGATTGCCCAAAATTTTATCAAAAACCCAAGATAAAAAGCCCATTTTTTAAATTTAAATAGTATTGAAGGTTTCAAAAATATCATCAAAGCCCTAAAAATGTTCATATCTGATAGAAAAGATTATGCATATATCTATACAAATAATAACTGGCTAAAATTTTTAGCACCAGCTTATACTTTCTAGACCTCGGATAACTTATGTTTGTCTTTTGAATAAAGGAGGATGGTGTTGAAGAGTGTGCGCTAGACTTGCCAAACGCCTTATGGGAGGGTAGGGGGATCATATGCGGCGTTTACCGATTCTTCTTACGATAATAGATAGTCATCAAGGCTAGGCAATAGACCTAGCAGATATTTTTTTATATAAAAAAACTTATGATGATTTTGTATAAAGTTGCACTATTGATAAAAGAATTGGACTTGAACACGCAACTGAGGACGACTTGACAAAATATAACACAACACGCTTCACATTTTTCACATACCTTAAGAGGTGGGAATTCAGGGTTACGTTTGAAGGGGCTCTATCTCGCAAATTTCCGATAAGAATATACAAATGATTTCAAGATATATTTCTAAGCTTGAAACAGAATCAAGAATTTATCTAGGAAATTGGAAATATAATAGTTGAAGCAACAAGATCAGTTATATTGCTTGGGATAACTGTTGACTATGAATTCAAATTTGAGAAACATGTTAAAACAGTGTGTTAAAATGTTTGCAAAAAAGTCAGTGCGTTCTTAAGAGTCGCAACCTACATGAATAAAACGAAAGGCAAAATTCTGTATCATCCATTATGTCCTTTTATCTCAATGTTTTGTGGTAAACGTAGAACAAAGAAAAAGAGTTTGCGCTAAAACGAGACAGGGTCTGTATTCTAAAAGCAAAGATTAATAAAAAATTAGGCCATAGAGATGAAATTTAGCCCAATACATGGCATTATCTTGAGGTGTCTTCAGATATCTTGATTTATTGCTACCTCCATTTCCCCCTTATTTGCTTGATTCATATTTGCCTTGCGCTGCTTCATAAGTGCTGCTAACAGACGTCACGAGAATTCAGTAGCCTGGGGTAGGCCCAAAGCAAGATAGCTCCAGTACTCAGTGGTACGGGGTTTTGCCTTTCACTGTCTAGTAATCCCCCCCATAAATCCAGAAAAGTTCAAAAAACGATACCCATTAATCCGGAAATTTTCAAACATAAATTTGCAAATCTGGAAAGCTAAAAGTCACATGAAGCTGTAGTCTGCAATAACTTGGCAACATTAAACAAATTACCTTGGATGTAAAGAATTGCCATCAAAACAGCTATCAGCATCAAAGACTTCATTGTCCTCGTTTTTCGTTGCTCTTAGATGTCACAAATGTGGAAACGGTAAGCCTACAAACAGTCTCGGTGAACAAAATTTGAGGATTAGAAGCGATAGTCGACAAGGTTCTTTTGTTTTGTGTGGTCTCACGTGCCTTTTAGCTGTGCTGATTTACCCAGTGTACTTTAGTACCTTTTTCAACTTCCGCCTTTATATATTCTTATTATAGTTCATTGTTATTTTAAAAATTTTTTGTTATTCTTTTTATTACTTTGATCTTCGTGATAATCTAGACCTTGCATGCCATTTATGGCTTTATGGATCTATTTTAGAGGATATCCTAGAAGTCAATGCTGATCTATACTGAGTATGTCTATACAGATGCCCACTGAACTAATAGAATTTTAGAAAAATTCATCATACTTTTGATAGCAAATGTCTGTTAAAATGTAGAATTTGCAATAAACCCTGATCTTTAGGAAAAATGTGCAATGAAATATAATTCAAATGTCCTTAGGAAAAATCAATATAGGTAGATTATTAGATAAAGGCCTTAATAAGGCCAACCATTGCTTTTACCAATTTGTCTTGTAAGACATTGGCATTTAAAGCGATTTTCCCCTTTCACTGTAAGCAGAAGAGAGGCACAACCTCGCATGGTTAAAAACCAGGGGGGCGTGTGCTTCTTCCCGGTTCTTGCGTTTATGACTTGAAGCCTTATTAAAGGAAAGCTGGCTAATCTTTTCTCTAGAGATTTCATATCCACAAACTTCATTTGCACCTTTCTCTTTATCAGCGTGTTGCATCGTGGCTTTTGAAATATGCTGAAAAGCGTGTTTACTGTTTTATCAGAAGAAGCAGTAAATGTTTTGCATGTTCATTCATGTTAATAATTAGGCAAACGTTGGCTATCTTTAATATGGTGCTTTGGGAGAGATTTTCAGTTAGAGTTTGCAGTTATTTGCCTGACCAAGCCCTAGAATGAGTAATAGAAGTGCCGATGGATTCAATAACACCCCAAATTTTAAGATATCTTGGGCTAACGAGAGCATCCTTACGAATGTTTCGCTTGATGAATGGTATAATACAACTTCAGTGAGGCCTATCACTTCGAAATATGAGAGAATCTTGCAGGCCCTATCACAACAAAACAGTGTCAATAACAGCGAAGTCTATGAAGCTAACGGGTTGCAAAATCAAACAAAAAATGGCAATATCAAGCAGTCGCAGAAAATGACTGCGTTAATTCTACCGATGGTTCTTCTGGGGGTGTTCTTAGCATTTGTCGCATTTTGCCATAGAGTTGATACGATTCGAAACAGACGAAAGCTGGCAAGACAGAAAAAGAAATCGATAAAGACACCGAGAAACTCAGAAACTGAACAGGCAGTTGAGGAAGTTGACCAAGAGGCTGATGTGGTGCTTCTTCGTGATCGCCACAAGGAGATCATCCAAAATCTAGGACAGCACAATCCATTAATGTGCGAAGATGATGGCCAGCATGCTTTTGGTCGTTGCATGTGTAAACTTGAGAGGTGTGCTCATTGTTTGGGATTTGAAGCAAAGAAACTCCAATGGAAGGGTATGACTATTTCAACCATTCCAACATATCTGTGTAGTAAGTGTAGATAGGCAGGGGCAATGTCATATTAAAAAGTGTATATGTCAAAAACGACGCTTTTTAAAAAAATTAGGTACTTTTGTCCTCATGTTTATCTCTTTCATCCCTAAAGGGACCACATGGCCCTACATTTGTTATATCATTTTTAGCTCCAACATCATCAATCATCGGCCCCCTTGAAATCTGATCAAACGTATTAGTTGCTACTGTACAACTGTATAATGACAGGGGGGTGAATGCACTACTCCAACAATGTAATCCTTGTTTTTTTTCAGTCTCGTCAACATGATTACCTTATAAAGATTCCTATATCAAACACAATTGTCAAATATTATTATCGTTGTCTCAGTTCCAGAGGCTTGGTACTAATCATTACACAATTTCAACTATTTGCTCAAAAAGGAGATTATGTGCCCCTAGTACTCCTGATTCTGGCCAGCATTGCCTGCTGTGAAAATATAGGGGACAAGTAGCAAAATTAAATTATTATGCCTTTTCTGAGAGCAGGAGGGCCATTACCGCCTTGTTTCTGTTTTGTGCCCCCCTGATTCTAACCACCCTTACCTTAACATCAGTGTTTTATAATTCTTGTTTCAAAGTGTTACATGATCTCTTCTCATAGATTTGGTCTACAATGCAGATGCAAAGGTGATGAATACATTTGATTTGAAGAACGCATCAACACAAACGTGGATGCCTGTGCACAACAAATTTAGAGCCCTTCCTCAATCATCTCATAAAGATGGCAGCCTCTCTCAGAAGCCAGCCTGCATTAATAGACACTACGTTGTCGAAGCTGACTCTGTTTTTGACAGCGAAGTCAGTTCTAAGCCGCATTTCCCATCTTCTGCAAGCAATTACACTGACAGCAAGACGAGTGACTTTCTGTCTTCTATTAGAGAAGGTGAGGTGACTCCTATCTTTTTCACAGGACCTTTGGAAAGACTTGTTTGTAGTAACATAAAAAATTTACCGTTTGCTGGCAAGACCAGGGCCAAGAAACAAGGTTTTTTTATAACAACCTTACAAAATTCGTCACATTGTAGATATAATCCTGACTCTTCTACTGGTTTGTGCTATATTTATAGGAAAAGAGTATTGATGAATTTGTCCGGGAAAAAGTCCCAGAACTCAGTAAAAGGGAGGTTTTCAAGGGAGCAAGAGAACCAACCTTAAACCAGCCTCAATTTAAGCCAGATTTCGTTCCTAGCAAACATTTCTTGCTGACGGTATACATAATTTATTACTTGAAATCGGTGAGTAGAATTGCCATGTTTGTGTTTTCATTTAGTTTCTGGAAGTTTTTACTACTCTGCAACTAGCGCTAACAACAATTCAGAATTCCATGAAATGTGCTCAGCAGGGCCAAGTGAAGATACAAAGTCAAAGAGGAGATCCCAGAAACAGAAAGGTTTAAAAAAGCAATATGTCAGCGAGGCTCAGTTACTTTCTGATGAAGAAGATTGGATTTGAGTCATTAACACAAACTTTGGTTTAACAAATGTCTTTTAAGAAAATCATTGATTAGTAAAAAATACTACAATAAACACTATGTGAGGATAAGCTCTTTTAAAAAAAGGTTAAAGTAAAAAAATAGATTTCTTAGCACTTCTTAACAAATTACAATGACCTCAAGCATGTCTGAACAAAGTATTGAGCTGGGCGGCTGCTCTTACAGGAAGATAAGGTTAACATGAATGTTATTTCTTTTACTTTATCCTCAAAGGAATAAAGTCATAGATCGTTGCAAATTTAAAATGATGGAAATTTTCAAAGCATCCATCGCTATCTGGTCAAACTGTCAGTGTAGCTATCATTGAGAACACTTCATCTAATCGTGGCTATGATCAGTAATATATTATAAACACCCATTTAGCTGGGATGTATCGACCATATAATAGTTCACTTCTACGATAAGAGTAAAGACGAAACTTCATCTGACGTCTCTCCAGGTGCACCTTATTACGCAGCTTTGATCTTGCAATTATGTTCTTCATTAAGAACTGCATTAACCCATTGCTTTGTCATTACCTTATGCATTTCAGTGGCAAATCTGATATAATGATATATCAACAAGCTGCATAGAAGCATAAAAGGTCCAATTTCTAGAAAATCTTCTAGAGAATCGAGCTGTCCCGTTGCCCTCCTCTGCTCACGGCATGCCTGACTAATTTACATACTAATTATCTGAGTTATCTATATTACTAGCATATAATGGTTAATTGTTTCTCAGTTCAACTGAGTAGTCTCCGAGTCAGTTAGTAGCTATCTGCATTGGGTTCTCAAAAATGGGTGCGATTTAAGTGAAATGCAACAACATGAATGTTGAAATCCACTAAAGGAAACCTAAAGATCATTCGAGTGTTTTACTCTAGTCAAAGCAAAGAACTGTTACGCATCTGGCATAAAAATAGATCAAATTTTAAGCTAAAGATCAAATCTTAAGCCAAAGGGTCAAATCTAAAGCAAAAGGTCAAGGGTTTGAGTCCTGTTCGGGTCAAATCAACGGCATAAAGTTTCTCTTATTTAAACATCACTTCTGTTTCTGTCATTTCTCAAACTAAAAGAATATTTCCAGAAATGGAGCACGTAGGTGTTAGAATTGTTTATACATTTAAAATGCTTGAATTTATTAATTGTTAATTTGAGGAAAGATTCATGATTAATCATTCTTGACTTATCATTATCATTGCACAAGAAATAAGAATCTGTGCCTTAATTACTTTGGCCATCTATTTGGGTATCTTCACATTTAATATGCAGTATAGAAAAATCTAAATCTTTCGAGGTCAAAATACGTCCCCAATCTGAGCTACGGAAAGCAAGATTCTAGAACTACCCCACTACTGATATAGCAATATAAAAGGTTTATAAAATGTAAATTACCCAGTTCCATAATATTCAAACACGAGCTATATTATTTTGACGATCACTTTCTTTTTCCTGCAACTTCTGAATCTCAGGGCTCGCATCTCACTTGTCAAGAATCGTTAGGCTTGAAAAGGATGAAGACGTGAATTTAAAATGTTTATTTGATGATGAAGCTTAACAACGCGGCATACACGATGGAATTGGGACCCATTAAATGGGGAAACAGTTTTTTCATCTGGAAACTATCTTGTTATTAGCCACATTTTGAGCCTTCCTGTGGAGTTTAGAACTTCATTACTGCTGCACAGCATCCTATTTTGGCCAAAGTTTTGAAGGCCCTGATGAGGGGGGGGGGGGAGTTGCATAGAGAATAGCCGAAATGACAATATCTCTTTTACAGCACATTGAAATTACAGCACTACAGTAATTTTTCAAATTACAGCACGTTGAAGGTAGAGAGTGCTGTAGATGGTCCATCCACTGTTCATCCAGAAACCACTAATAAAGCGACTGATACAACATAATAATGATATTGACAATAAAATCGACCGTTGGCAAACTGTCTGAACCAACAATGTTTTGAATGCCCACAGGCTGTGATTTCAAACCTTCACTATCTGTTATGTGGTTTACGTCTGTAAAAACATATTAAACGGGAGGCAGCCTATTCACGCAATACTGCCCATGATAATATTTTCAAATAACCTCACCACGTGTTCCAAAGTCTTATCTTCTTCTTTCCATGCGACATTGGCTTTGAAAAAGACACACTTAACATCAATCACAAAAGTTATATGAAATTGATAGTACACCTCAACTTTAATACGTTATTTCTCAGCATAACTTGTTCAATGGAACATAAAACTAACATGTATTGATCATAGTTACTGTTGAGCTTCTTAACAATAATACGAGTTTGCATGGTAGATACTTGCAAAATTGCTAGTTGCCTTTTATTATGAAGACCAGTACAACATTACATCCATTGCATAATGAAAGGATATACATCAGAAGATGCGAGGCAAAAATAAATGGCCCTGGAGATTTTTCCGAAGCAGAGGCCCAATCTAGGTTGAGAATTTGATACGCTAATTAAAATCCAACTGCTTCCAAACCAACATATCAAAGCACTTATATGTAAAAATAATTCTTACCTGCCCATTTAAGGCTTTTCCAATATTTACTGTGGACCTTGCATGCATTGATGATTGACTTTATTGCACTAAATTAAAACCGGAGAGAGGCAATGGTGTTATTCTTGAAGAAGAAGATCAATCGTCGATGCCAAAATTAGGGAAAGGGCTGGTCAAAGAAGGAGCACTTTTGCATGATTTCCCAAAAATGTGGAAGGGGGCATGACCCCTAAGGTCTCTGGTCATCCATGACATTTGGAGTACGCAGTGTGATGTGTAGTATACCAACTTATGCTTGATGTCTAAAGTTGGAGAAGTAAAATGTTTTAATTTAATAATAGTAAGTAAGTTTTAATAAAGCAACAACCGTATCAAGCAGAATATCAAAATAGTTATTGTTATACTTGTACTAATCAGTGCATCAGTTTCTGACTGTTATAAGAAACATGTAACACATATTAAGGAATACAAAAGTGGCGCAGTGCGTCATTGAATAGTCTGTAATGGGTGCTATATGCAACTAAAAACAGATACAAATGAGGAATCAGCTACTATGATACCATGTTAGAATCGGGCGAAGTTACAAGCAGTGTTTAAGTATGTACTAATCAAAAAGGATAGACAATCGATTGAATGATAGGTTCATTGGATAACAGTTGGAAAATACAAATACCTCTCCGAAACATCAGATGCCTCGATCAATGGACAAGGATCTCCAAGAAGGCTCTTTACACAGGCTTCCATTGAATAAGATATTGTACTCAGATTATAACCACCCTTGAAAGTAAAATAAAACTCTTCTCATAGCATAATTCAATTTAGATGAACAAGGTCAAAATTTTTAGATTTGCCGAGAATATCAAAATCTTTGATAAATCCTCCCTGACCGGTCTTAGAAATGTGGTGAACAATCGCAGAACAGTGTTTTTTTATCTGTTGACCTGCTTTGTTAATTCCAAGTGCTTTTCACAGCGAGTAAATAAATGACGGGTGGATTTTCCGTAGTACAAGGTAAACGTCTCGACCCTGACTAGAGTCACGATCAGCAATGAGAGTCAGCATAGGCAAAATATTATAATAACTGAAACAAGGAGGATCAAAGCATGAATAGAACCAAGAAAAGATCTATCGGCAACTTGAAGTAGAAGAAGCACAGAGACAACAAGTAATCTGAAGTATCAGTTTGAAAATGACGAGCTTTTATTTGAAAACAAGGAAAAGAAACAGATGATGACGATATGAAAACATCAGCAACTGTAGCTAAAATCATCCAGAATCTCCAGAGCAAAAGCAAAAGAGGTTTGACAGAAACAATCAAAAGAAGACAACTTGAGTGTTTATGACAATCGTGCAGGTTTGGAAGATCACCTGGTCCCTTTACGATTAATGAAGGAAAAAAATGAAGGTAAGAGAGGCAGGGGAAGAGAGCCAAAGAAGGACATACATGGGTAGCTTTAATCTGTTTACCAAAGAGAAGATAGCGGGAACATAAATCTAAAAAGCTGAAACTTGGGAAAATTAGAAGCATTGATCGTCAACGTAATCGAGCAGACAGAGCAGAGCAGTAGAATAGGCCAGCAGCAATTTACAAACACTGAGCAAGAGTTTGCAGCTCTTTGCAACCGTAGGAAATCCGCACTTTATTGTGATGACAGTCTACGTGGGAACATACATTTATAATTTCATATAAGTCGCCATACTGATTAGTAAAAGGTGATTACTTCAAGAGAACAGTAAACCTACCTCTAATATCAGGAGGATTTTTCCATTTGCGAGACCCATGAGGAGATGCGTCATTTGGGCGAATCCTTCTGGAGTAATACAACAAAGACCCTGTAGAAAAAACCCCACATATCTAAGTTTATCTTAGAATTCTGAAATATAACCAAAAGTATTTCATATGTCGTTTTGGAATTGATTCCAATTCTTGGGTATTAACACTTCTTATCAAATTTTTCCCCATTTTGGGGTATCTATTCTGCTGTGAAAAGGTCATTTTCTAGCATTTTCTTAATAACCATAAATATGAATGCCCTAGCAGCATTACCTTGTGATCAACGAACATCTTAATGAACTCAAAATACCTAGACTACACAGTATAGACATTCTATACGTTCCCACGACAAGATGAACTTGCATGTTCTTCCCCATTCTTGGGGCAAATTTTGAAACATCACCCCACATTTTCAGGTGTAAAGCTATGTGGTACCTCCGAACGTTGCCGCCTCCAGTTTTCGGTGCTACCAGGGCCTAAAGTGCAACATAAAACACAGTTATTAATCATCAACTAAATTCTTTGTACCTTTGGGTCGCCTAATCCAGAATCAAAACCACACGATACCAAGACAATCTCTGGCTGAAACTAAGAAAGAAAAAAATCTTAAAATCAAGCTGGGGTCAAGAAAAAGCTTGAATTTTGAACTAATGAATTTTGTCGATGGAAGAACCTTAATCGTTCCAGATTTTGGCTGATAATTGATCGGGTGATCAAAAAACCTTTAGCTCAATTGGACTCGAAAGAAATATACAATTTATTGAACTTTTTTGCAAGCGAATTTTCTTGTTGAAAGCTGCAAGGACAAAAGGATTATTAAAACTCCACCCTTTTAAAAGGAATTCAGCTGTTGGTAACTTCAAATAAAAATTTAATATCAATTTGACGCAGTTGAGGTCATGGACGTAAACAGGGGGCAGATGGGCCATTTCTTTGACAAACTATGCAAAAGTCCCACCTCCAAACCAAGAGGCTTACCGTTTATGGGTGTGGTTATGTTTCCCTTCTAAAAATAATAATAATCTTTTTATTTAAACTTGGAGAGAAGGATTAATTCTACATGACTAACAGCAATGTGGACTAATTTATACCAACTATTTACAACTTTAATAAAAAATGAACCTGTCGTACAATATGATATAAAATATAAAATAAAATAATCATTTTCTACAAATTTTGCAGTTGCATTTGCTACCATTCCAATCATTAATTTTTCTTTTAAATGAATTCTTTGATTTTCCCCCCCCCCCCTACATTCTAGCTGCTTCCTACGTTAAGCCAGTTTTGTCCGAAAATAATTCGTGTGAATAGCAATCCAATCCCAACATCTAGAGCATCAAGAAAAGAAAGTACTAAAAAGGATCTGGTACAGATCTACAGAAAAGCTTGTCGAGCAAATGGAATTTTCGTGAAAGTATTGTGCTGTAATAAACAAGCGTTTGTCATTAGAAGTCATATGTCTTCGGCATCATAAGACAATCTCCATGTGACTCAAAAGTAAACAGTTTCACGGGAGGTCATTCCAGCTTTGGTTTAACAAAATCGACAATAAACAATAATCATGCGATCAGAGTTGACTCTCTCAAGTAGAATCAAGCGTAAATGGATACACCATCTCCTTTCATGATGAATCTTTGCCTTTACGCATCATAATCAAGATGAATTATCAGACAGTAGATTGAGCTATATAACTCAAAGTAAATCTCACCTCATAAGCAATGGGCATTATTAACAAATTGAACGCTGTTAGGTATTCGCTATTGCCCATACCTTTCTAAAAAAGAATTAAAGGTCAAAGTGATTACAGAGTGGGCAAATCCATATTAACAGTTGAAAACCTGCAGTACTTGTTAAAACTCAAACTATCGGCATTGCAAATTAATTTTCATATCAAAGTCAGATACAAAAATTAAACTTTAAAATCAAATACGCTTATATGATCAAGTCCGGTATTGCATAATACAGTCAACTGTACTTTTTGCATTCCATTTGAGGAAATAGAGTCATTCATATCTATCTCTTTATGAGGGGGTCACTGGTAAAACAGATCTATAACTGAACCACAACATGTAATTGAAAGGAATTACTCTTCGGAAATAGCCGAAACCTTTGAAACGTGTTTAAACCTTGTTCCCGCAGCTGCACTCTACGATCAAATACTCTTAATCAATCAATTCAACTTGAAATATCATGAGAAAGCATTTGCGTTGATTCTTTATTGAAGCACACAATGGCGGACACTTGGGCAAATATTGGGGGGGGGGGGCAAGCCTATTGTTTTGGTAGGATGACATCACACATTTCTATTGTTTTAGAACAAAATACTTTTGTCTTCCAAAAATATTTGGGGGCCATCACCCCCCAAGTGTCCGACAATGAAAGCACATTCACACACTCCATCCATTCGTCCTAACTTGTCCTGCAACAAGTATACATTTCCAACAATTAAAGTCCCCAGCCAGTCTAAATGAAATAAAAAAAATTGGAATTTTATCAGAGATTAATCGAGCTAAAACAACAAAACCAAGACTTGCTTTATTCCATGCCACGTGAACAGTTGTTCCTTCTCCTTTTCCTTTTCCAACCTCGTAACAGTCTGCCTCCTTTTCATGTGGCCAATATTCTGTGTGGTCATGGCGATGTAATGAGATGTATACTACTCTGCAATACACAAGGAAACTGCTTTATCATAGAAACATTGCATTAAAAAAGTTTCAATTCTGATATCAAATCGCGATGTTGTGTTTTTGGCTATTGAAAACGGAATCCTTCTGAGAATCAAAAAAGGTAGCATTTTACCTTAAGCTTCTTACATCAAATTGTAATACGGAGCGGGGTCACTTTATAGGAAAGATGTGATAAATGGCAAAAACCTTAATTCATCGCGCAGAGAAATCCAGTGATGCGGGCTAATCATCCTTATCAAACTGGTACTAAATATCAAATTGTTAGCGAACTGTTAGCTTTTAATGTAAATTTTAAATGTCGCTTTTCCAAAAAGAGGATCCTGATCAGCACAGGTTGCGCCTCTGCAAGAAAAAGTGAAAACGAAAATCTCGCTGCTTGAATTAAATTGCGCAATTATAAGACTTGTGATGCAATATTAGATTCTGATCACCTGAGCGAAGTATGAGGCAGGGAACGTGATCACAGATATAATAACGTGGAAATAAGCGGCTGGATGGATGAAATATAGTGAATGAGCGGATGAAACGACACGTGAAATTTTACACATGACCTACATACTGCTCTAGTATTGAGTAATGTATGAGTAAGTATGCTCTTTGTTGTTTTCAAGATTCTTAAGTAATGCTCTTTGCAGCACCCTTCAAGTTCGTTGCCTCTAACAATGTTGGTGCTCTACTGTTACTTTTCGAAATAAACGTACGTTTATTTTATGATAACGATCTAACAATCCGTAGAGAATACATCAGTTTATTGTCATCATATATTTGTCTCAAAGTACTTATATTTTGTAATAGGCTTCTTTATTCGCAATATCTAATAAGCTGATTTACTGTAAAGACAGATATTGTGGATAAAACCAAATTAAATAGCATCACAGTAGAAACTTGAAATATTGATGTTGCCAATGTTCTGTAAGATTGGAGGATATAGATTGTTGTCAAACAAAATATTCATTGAATGTGATTTGGCGCATACATTTTTCGATATGTAATATTATGATTGGGCCTTCTCGACATTATGATTGGACGGACATTATGTTGCATCTGAAACTCACAGGCTCTTTCTTCTACCCTTGATCATTAAATATTAGACGGACCACACTTTTGTCACATTCCATACATTCCTTAAATCAACCACTTAAAAACCATCCTTAAAATCATCCATCAGATCTACCATCTAGAAATCATCCTTCAGATCTACCATCTAGAAATCATCCTTCAGATCTACCATCTAAAAATCATCCTTCAGATCTACCATCTAGAAATCATCCTTCAGATCTACCATCTAAAAATCATCCATCAGATCTACCATCTAAAAATCATCCACCAGATCTACCATCTAAAAATCATCCTTCAGAACTACCATCTAAAAATCATCCATCAGATCTACCATCTAGACATCATCCTTCAGATCTACCATCTAGAAATCATCCTTCAGAGCTACCATCTGGAAATCATCCTTCAGAGCTACCATCTGGAAATCATCCATCAGATCTACCAACTAAAAATCATCCATCAGAGCTTCCATCTAAAAACCATCCTTCAGATCTACCATCTAGAAATCATCCTTCAGATCTACCATCTAAAAATCATCCTTCAGATCTACCATCTAAAAATCATCCTTCAGATCTACCATCTAGAAATCATCCTTCAGAGCTACCATCTAGAAATCATCCATTAGATCTGTTATCTAATAAAATTCATCAAATCTGAACTAAAATTCATTCATCAAATCTTAACTCTGCAAATAGGACAAACTAGAAGATGGAACTGTGCATTCATTTGATGGTTGCAAAATAATTGAAAAGTAGTGAATTTATGGGTCTCTAGAAAACCTTATTTGTAGTGCATGATATGCATGTATATTAAAGTTAAAAGGTAAAATAGCGTACCGTGGGTCAGCTTCAAAGATCTTTTGTATACCATTTCCCCAATGAATGTCCCAGTCAACAATGAGCACTCTATATGAAAATCAAATAAACTACCGTTGCACCAGAGATACAAAGAACGCAAAGTTAAAATTCTGTTTGAACTTAAACGATTTACAGAAAGCAGCATGATCCTCTGTTTAAATACAAAAGGGACACAAATTAATACGAAATGTGAGAAATGGCAGCATTACAAACAACGTACTAGTTCAGAGCCTTTGGGTACCAGGCCAAAGGTAACGGGATCGAACCAGGCTCTGACCTGATCAATAGCTATCATTTATTTCTCTTTGTGATAATAACAGAAACCGTTACAATGTAATATACAGCCGAATTACAAAACCAAACTCCCATAAGTTAGGTGGCTTGTATTGCCATGCCTTATGATCACAATCTAAGTAACTCCAAAAGTAATTTCTACATGATAACTATAGGGCTATGGTTTGTTTAAAGGGGTAAAGGTTCAAGGTTTTTTCATGGAATATTTTTACAGCAAATGATAAAGTGAGAGAAACAGATGATGATGATCGTACGTTTTGATATAAGGAATAATGAAAATGATAATAATTAATTAATCTATATTTTTCCATTCATTCACTTACAGGAGGCCTTTAAATAATACCATAAAGCAAGCTACTTTTAGCCTGCTATTTACAGAAAAATAATTAATGTTTTAATTCATAAAGAAAACCTTATCTATTTATTTTCACCTTTATTTGTTTTTTGGTACCAGTTTATTCCTATAGGGGTAAAGAACATATCCACCACTTGAATGCGTTTTTCGAGATTGCAAGATCTTTATATATATAAAACAATATTTCCGTTAGATGTATCTATTTCCGTTAGTTTATATTGTTCATTGTTTTCATTGGCTGCTAGAGAGATGTGCTTGATTACATCTCCTGTGTTTTCTTCCAGTCAATCAACTTGTAGTGTTTGGAATTGTTAATTTTTTGAAGAATGTTTTTTAATTAGTTTTACCGTGTTGATGTTATAGTTGTTATGGTTAATATGAAGGAAGGACATACCTTTTCAAACCATACTTCTCTACTGCAACATTGGCAGCCAAAGCAACATTGTTGAAGTAACAATAACCCATTGCAGTATCAGGGAGTGCGTGATGACCAGGAGGTCTGGAAAAGACATTGCCAACATGATGGTCAAGAATTTCCTTGCTTTTACTAGGCCATCAGAATCATCATGATCGGGTCAATTCTATCATTAGCTATTTTACAGTCTTTGAGAATGGGCATGTCTTAACGAAAATCAAATTCGCAAAAGTCTTGAGCGCATTCGGTTGGTTAACACAACATCTAAGGGCTCATTCAATAACAAAACGCACGTATGAAAGACGAATGGTCATCTAATTAGCTAACTGTTGAAAATCTTATTCGATTTGATCGTTTGGTGATGGCATATAAGATTCTGAACACGCCAAAACAGGATTTTACTACTCTGCCTTCAAGGCTTGGAACGATATCCCAGCTAGCAAAAGAGAAATCCAAACACCTGTGTGCTTCAAAAACGAACTAAAAGCGCACACGACGAGCTAAAAATGCTAAGAACAAATACACTAAAACATGACCTTCTGGTAGAGCAGCCCCTTTCTTTTTATCAATTGGTAGTACTTGATTAATATTTTGCTTAACATTATGATCGAATTATAGAAACATTGTATGAGATTTATTTTGTATGAGATGTATTCGTAAATAAATAATAAAAATGATGTTGAATGACGACAAAGAACATTCCATGATAAGGCAGTGGCGGTCTGGCAGTGGGCCAGCGGACATCTCGAAAGAGCTATGGAAAGCAGCAAAAGATGCAAAAACGTCTGAACTTGCCAATAGCAGTGGCGGACTGGCTTAGAATTGCTTACCGGCCATGGAGAACTTAGTTGGGCTCTTTTGGATGGGGCTAGAAGTTAGGGTGTGGTCGTGAGAGAGGCTGCGTTTTTGATTTCTTTCCAACATACTATAACAATTAACATAATGACAAACTGATCTTTATTTACTTCGCATCAAAGATGTAACGATTATGTCCATGTTCCTCGACAACCTTCCCAATTTCATTTTAAAGTGATTTCCAAGGGGCCCGTTTTCGTCAAAAGGTGGCCCTTTTGGAAGAATTTTCAAGGGGTCAATCGGCCATGGACAGGACCGGTAGGGTAGATTTGAAATCCACCACTGGCCAATAGGGTAGATTTGAAAGAATCTAATCAACTTATTTGCAAAAATATCTTCTCTTAAATCCCACAGCGAAAATTCCAAAACCTACACACAAAAGAAAATTTCTGAGTGTGCATACTATACCTCACAACGGCAGCTCCATTATGGATCTAACAAAAAAGAGAAGAAACAAGAGACACTGAGATGTGTTTAATTCCCTAGGATTAGTGACATTTAATCATGAAGAATGATGTATCAAATACGCTAAAGCAGTGGCCAGAAAAATTATCCGCACTAACAGGCTAATAGTGATGCACCATCCTCAAAAGATAAAACAATCAGGGCATGGGCAGGGTGTGGTATTCTTCCTTCGATCCAAAACAGCCAGGCGTGGAATTGTAACGTTACCGAACCGTGAGCTGGGGCTATTACAACATGGCTGGTAGCCACTTCATTGGGTAAACGACGGCTGCCACAGATTGGTTTGTGCAAAGCTGTCTACAAACCTAGAGTGGCCATCGTTGAAAACTGCTTACTTGATAATCGCATAAACATTGAGCAAGCAGGCTGACACAGATGATGCCTGGCTAAGAGCAGTTACGTACTTCTTATCAATGCCATTAATGCTTTGCCTTTGTTGACGTCATTTCCTTTTAGACTGTGAGTATGGATATCTTAAGCTGTGCTCCATAAGTAAACATATGCTTCAATATCTGTTTTTATAGGTAAAACACTTATTCTTGACTCACCTTGTCAGTGAGTAGAGCATCAAGCAGCTCCAATGTGCAGCCAGCTGAAAGACCTGCACACTCATAAACATGCTATAAAAAAAAAGCAACGCTACATTGACGTCTTCATTTCTCGCAATAAATCACACGGCAATTATCTGAATTTGAAAATTATCTGAAACATGACACATTCAAAAGCCCATTTTCAAAATATCTCTCGCTGCATAATAAAAAGAATTATCAAGATATAAAGGTTAGTTTTTAATGTCATTTTCATCCTCCACAACTTTCTCATCAAATACTTCTTGCAAATCAGTGCATTCAGAAATACAATCAGTTTGGCTTCTTGGCATTCAAGCAATGTTAACATTTCTCACCAAGCATCACAAGGCTTATACCGCTTGAAGCATGCAATCGCGATTTTAGTTGATAATTCCTTTATAAGCATTTATCAAGAGGCTTTGTTACTCAATAAAACATCGATTAGAATAAAAATAAACGCTTCAGCTGGGGGCTTATTAGGTAGGGGGATAAATGCGAAGGGGGAATTTCAAAGATTATGGCATTGAATCGTGCTTCTATATCAGTAATGAACAAGTGTGTCACCACTGATTGTTGAAATGGTTTCATAGCATTAAGATTTTGCTTTAGAATAAAAAAATCAAGAAGATCCAAAAAATTAATCTCACATGACTTAGATAAATTGAATCAAATTCTTCTCCACGTTTGTAAAGTTCTCGAGGGGACTTTTCTTTCAAATTCTCCATCTCTTTGATGTGTCGCTCACTGCAATGTAAAATTCCTTATTGTGATATATCATATGAAAGTCACCCCTACTATAACAATATCAGAATGGCTTGCTCTGTAATGTAACCAGCATTGTCTCTAGATCTATGGCAAATAAGAAGAATCCTAAAAGAACCAAAAACCTTACAGAACTACAAACCTGGTTTGGTGGAAGGATAAAGCCAAAAATTATATATTCTCATATCTAGTGCTGTCCAGCCACATTTTTTGTAATTTTATATTTTTGGAAGAAAAGTCTACAATATTGCAAAATGCTAAAAAAAAATTAAAACGGGCTTTCAATCAAATCTTTCACCAAATCAATGATGTCTACACAAAAAAATGCAGTCACCTGTGGATTGAAGAGAGCTCTTCAAAAGTAGCTGATCTGGCCTGCAAAAACATAATGCAAAATCAAACTGCATTGTCTCAGTTAACAGGATAACCAGATTGCTTCTAATCAATCATCATTGACTGCTCTAAAAATCTTTTACATATATTCTAGAAGTCCATTGATATGTCATGAAATGTTCTTTATCTATTTATTACGAAACGAAAACTATGCTTCAGACAACATTTCCATATCTTTAATGTTTAATCTCAATTTTAAGGTTATTTTAATCTTGTTTGATTCTACTGAATATTAAAATTCAATCCACCAGGTATCTCTTGATTTACAGCTTCATTCTGCAACTTCATTAAAAGTCTGCCTTGGTTAATTTTTTTTTTTTTTTTTTTTCTTATCTTATATCTTTAGCTGGTATTATGTTACTGTTAACTAAATTTGATTCATTATATTGTAAATTGTTGTTTATTTGAGTAAAGGGCATTTCACTAAATAGCTATTCTAATCTTTTAACAAACTTTTGTTAGCTTACCTAATTAATTTTAAATCCTTTTGCTTATATATTGTTTTTAAAAGTTTGAAATTTCAATATGAAATGAAAACTCTGTATGATTACAATTTAGTAAAGCTATGAAGACTTAATTTGCCTTCTTCAAACAAGTGATGGGAGGGCAGGATATTCCTTGCTTAAGCAACTAGCCAGTTAGATGCACTATTTTTCTTCAATTAAGATAGGATTCATGACTGACATATATTCCATTCACTTATTTTTTAATAACTGATGCTCAAGTCTCTGAAGAGCATCAGATGGGGAAATGCTTTCAGTATGTATGTTCAGTTTGCAATCGATGTATCGCACATGTTAATGCATGATTATTAGAGGCAGCTGCTTACAGATACCTGAAGAAATATTTACTCACAGGCACATGGCAACAACGTTTTGTTAATCCAGATTCAGTCAACTTGGAGTATATTCTTTCTATCCGCTGTGGACATTCTGGGTGATCCCTGCAAAGAATAACCAATTTATGCATTTGATAAAACTTTTATCTGCCACAACAACTTAGTCATACAATTATATTTTGTATTTCTCACTGCAATTATGGAGCTTACTTTGATATTTAAGAATGTTTCAACACTTTCCAACATCAAAAATACATTGTGCTACATAGCATGAAATATTGCCCACAGCATTCAACTTCCAATTAATATAAACACTGGATTACACTTAAAGTGATAATAAATTTGGCCTAAATTAGACATCATACTTTTCCCAGATGTCGTAGTGCTTCTGCATCTTTTCATCATACACAAGGCCAGTTCTTCTACAAAAATATGAAAGGGCATGTAAAGATACCAAAAATCATCATCATCATCATCATCACATCATCATTATCATCATAATAATCATCACCATCAACATCATCATCATCATCATCATCATCATCATCATCATCATCATCATCATAATCATCATCACCATCAACATCATCATCATCATTATCATCATCATCATTATCATCATAATCATCATCACCATCAACATCATCCTCATCATCATAATCATCATCATCATCATCATCATAATCATCATCATCACCATCAACATCATCATCAACATCATCCTCATCATCATCATCATAATTATCATGACTGTTGTTCTGATGGATTAGCAAAATAAAAATTATGTATCCTGTTAGCATAATTAACACCTTGTTCCTTCATATGACTCAGTATCACTTCCTGTGACCTTTTTGTTACCATCCAAAGTCTAAAAGGTTAAAACCATGTTAAAACGATGAAGTAGTGTGGTGAACTGTTAATTGAATTTGTATGTAGTAAAGTTGTCACCTGTGTGATATGACATTCAATGTAATTTAATAGTATAATTCTATCATAGAATTAAAATTAAAGAACATGACACCCCAAATCATGGACTATAGAACCTATAGGCTACCATCCGGGTTGGAAAATATGCCTGTTTTTGCCTACGCGTAGTTGCGACCAACAACAGTTTTTCAGCTGCGACGTGCGAGCAAAGCCTATTTCGCGCCGACATGCGACAACATTCAAGGAGTTGCTAGCAATATCAAGCCAATATTTAATGAGCCCCGTGTCTTATTACCCCGTTTCCTTCTTATTAGTACTTTATTCAAGTTGAACCAGCCCCCATTATTTGCCGTCACAATGTTTGTTTTAAAAAAGGCGTGTAACCCCTATATTGCACTACTTCATGTAACAAAATAAGGTGCAACAAATGGTAGGGGCCGGTGCGACACATCGACATCAAAGGAAAGTGTAGCTGCGGGCAGATGCAAGTTTTCCAGCCAGGGCTACCATCGAACTACAGCCTTTCATATATCTGCAAAGAGAACACATCTACGTTCAAAGTTTCAACAAGAAGAGAAACACACCAATTTTGCAATACTTTCAAGTAAATCGCTCCGTTTTTTAACATCCTTGTGCAGCCTACCAGACAGTAATTCTTCTCCCACAGCTAATGGCTGTTGATCCTCCATTTTGAAATTTACGCGCTCTACGAATACTGTACAGTCCTGCGCAGCGCCAAATGAGCGAACCTATGTTTACTCGGTCGAGGTACGCTGCCTTCAAAACAATGTCAGCGCCTGTAAATACGAAATTATTTTCAGAGAAATCAATGGAAGTACAGTATCTTCAAAAGTAATTCCCGTTTCTAACTTGTCTACTTTGATGTTAAACATTTATTGTTCAGAAACTTCATTGGTATATTACTCAGTTGAATTGAATTGCTAATTGTATACGCAACGCCCGTTAACTTGATGATCTTGAAGTATGCAAAATACACGTGCGCTTTCCACGAAGGAAGCAAGGTGGTTTACCCATCAATAACATTGGCAACGTCGATCAGATATGGCCTACTGCTTTATCAAGTCATGGACGATTCCTCTGTGGACAAAATTGAGATTTACGAATTCGGGAAAAACAATTCGATGCTGCGTAGGAGCAGTGGCAACATTCAAACGAGATTTTTTGGCTTCCTCTTTCCTCAAATTTCATCAAGGGAAGATGGACGCGCGCAAGATTGCTGGAGAAGGCGATGGTCAAGAAGACCCAGCAGTTTCCCGCTTTAGAGAATATTTGAGAATAATGACAGTGCACCCTGATCCAGATTATGGTAATGTTTCTAAAGTGATTCTGAATTAATAATCCAATTGTAAATAAACAGAATCAAATCTCTCTTCTAGATCACGTGGCGTTGGCTCACCTACCCTCCAATTCAAGTTGGAAAGCCCATTAAATTAAACAGAGAGTTGTATTCCTTTGGTTAGACTGCCAGTAGCAACCAACAGGCACTTCTCTAGTGTAAAAATCGTTCTTTGGGGTTGGACTCATCTTTACTCATCCCCAACCTGTTGGATATGTACGTCGCATGATAGTCGCATTTAATCGTATTTTGGAGCAGCAATTTAATTCGACCCGAGTAAAATGCGACGCAAGGCATACTTTAACAGATGTACTGGTGGGGCATTTGCCCCACCAGGCCCTCTTCTTGTCCCACCACTGAGAAAAAATTGCCCCACCAGTAGTTGGGCCCATTTGAAAAAGTTTAATTTTATGTATTTTTATCAAGAACACAGAAGTTCACTTGATACACCAAGCAAAAACCATTGCTTCACCAGAACACAGTCTTTGGTCTCCACATCGGAATGTAGGGTATAACACAAAACACTATTTGAAGGAGGGGGCTGACCCTCTTGTAGCAGTGGAACCAATGCTCACTCTGAACTTTTTCATAATGGCGAAATGGCGACACTTCTGCCTTTCTCAGAAACAACCAAGCAAAAGCAAAAAAGTGACAACGAGAAACGAATTGATAAAAGAAAAGATGCCGCAAAGTTTCTGCTAAGTGCCATAGTTCAACAACTAGTTTTTTTCCATTGTCATCTGCAGCTCAAGGATAAGTATCAAAGAATCAGTACAACCAACAACGAATATGAGGCTTCCTGCTGCTGGGCCCATCATCAGCAGCAAAAAAGTTTCCACTGTTTGACAAAACAACTAAATAGAAAAGAAGGGAGGACACCATCAGACATAGCAGTCTCCACCAACCAGATCTACTGCAACCTACAAACGGATGTGAGAAGGAGGCATCTGATTCTGTCACAACAATCAATGATAGGGAGTGGGTTAATAACTAGAAAATTCTCCTGAAGTGGCTCCTGCGATTAAAAGGTGTCTATCTGTTTCTCGAAAAGCAATGAATTGCCGCTTGAGATCTGTAATCATCTGCCATGTTGGTGCTGCTCACGAAAATGAAATAAAGAAATTCTTATGTTATGGTCAAGTCCCCTTGGCAAATGGTGTTCCTGCTGTTGGGAGAGGCCGTTTGATAAAAGTAATAGAGAACCTAGATTATACTGTGCATTGTTAAGCTGAGAAGGTGCAGACTCATGCTGTATCCTGGTTGCTATGGCAAACTCCCAATCCATCTGCTCACTGCACTGATGTTCGATGTGTGCCAAGTGTTAAAACACCTGCAGCAAAAGCTGCAGAAATCAGGACTCCTTATCCACAGAGATTTAGTATGTGAAATACTTGGCGAATCATGACTGAGGGACTTTGTCTCGGATGTTTGTAAATCTTTTGGAAAGATTAAGGCTATTCAAGATATCGAGATAGCTGATCAAGGCACTGCGATTGCTTTGAGGCTTCAGAAAATGGTTCGAGCTAGTAATAGCCCTTTGAAGACACTCTTAGCTTCATTCTTGCAGTTACTCGTCATATCATAGCCACTGAACGTGTTGTCTTGGACTGCAATTGCGTGAAGCTGTATGACAAGTCTTCATTAAACTAAGCCAAAACAAATATCATCCTTCAAATCTCTTTGAATGGAAAAGGAGCCACATCCTTTAACCTAAGAGAGGCTATAATGACATTCTTGAAATGAACAGAATGCAGAAACTCGCAGCTAGACGGAGAAAAATAGTTTGCTAAGTTTGATTTTGGTCTGGAAAAAGTGGCCCTTTTCATGTTTTGCCCCACAAGTGAAAATTTCTTAAAATATGCCTTGATGTCACCTATAAATCCAGCCTTAGTTTCCTGCAGATTCATAAAATCTTGGGTGTTTGGTCTCCCGGTATGGGGCTTGACGTGAGATGAATCTGTTGGCCCTGCTGGATCATTTTTCGAGAATGCTCATGAGAATAAAAATAGGTAAACCTCTGGAGTAAAGAATTTGGACAAGTACAATCTGCATCTTCTTATCATAAATATAGGCCACATCCAATTTGCAGTTTTCCATTCTCTTGAGAAATCTAAAATCTTTGAGTGCCTCAATCAAAAGCATAGCAATAATCACATATAAAGAAATGGGATATGCTATACTCTCTTATGAGAAAGCTTGCATATATCCCCCTATCTGAAAATTCCTATAGTATGTTTATCAACTTTGATAGGAGATAGATAATGCTTGTAATTTCAACTACAAGAAATTTGATTTTAACACAGAAAAATATAATATCCTGGCAACAAATCAGCACCAAGCATATTTGAAACTGAAGGACCAAGACAACAAATAATCTTAATTTTGATGCGCCCATGTTGAGAAAAATCTTATGTTGAATCGTTATAGGTTTTTTAGACATAACCAATAGTAGACATGAATTTTAAGAACAACATATATACTTAGACAGTTCACTTATTTAAAGTTCAGTACTTTGTGCTAATTTTTTCACATAAATACTTTTTGTAGACACGGCTGTTGTCTTTTTATCAAGAGTTGCAAAGGAAATTGGACTGGAATTTCAGTGTGTAGAGGTGTGTAGACAATAAACTGTACAGTTTTACCTTTCCATTAACCTGATGCTAAGAATATTTTATACAAGTATATGTTTAGGAAAAATTTAGTATATTTTACACTTTTGCCACTGCTTATGGTGCAGTTTTGGACCTCATCTCCTCAATTTCCAATGAAATTTAGTTAATATATTTATTTCATATTTTTATCAATATTTTTAACATTAAACAAACAATTTCCAATGAAATTTAGTTAATATATTTATTTCATATTTTTATCAATATTTTTAACATTAAACAAAGACATCAACAAAGTTTATAAACTTTAGACATCAACAAAGATAAGAGACAGTAGAGGTAGTATATATCATTTCAAAACTTATCATATTCCAGGGTTTTATCATATGTGAAACATAATACTAATTTGTAGGTGCACCCAAAAAAGCCAGTAGTTATTTTGAAATGGAAAGGTACAGATGAAGCACTACCAAGCATTCTTTTGAACAGTCATACAGATGTGGTGCCTGTTTTTCCGGTATTATATTTTAATGTTCTTTCTGCATTTATTGCAAACTAATTTGCCATCCACAAGTTCCATGGTAGATTTATAGATACAAATTGTTATATATCATACATCTAATGAGCATTGATAATATGCAGTCCTGGCCAATATCTTTAGAATTTATTGCATAGTTAAGGTTTGATTCATCCATGACCAAAAGTGGGACAGATTTAACATTTAAACAAGCATGTACTCCAACATAGACCAGATGGTTGTATGCATCAGGCTTTCATTGGAAGATCATAGCAGCATGGCAATTCAACATGTGCTTGGGGGTAGGCCTGGCATGCATCTGGGTTTAACCTCACAGTACAATTCTACAATCCCTCTTTTTTGCTAAACTGCCAATTGAGGTACCATAACTCATCTAATCTTTCATTAACCTATTCAAAGCCTGGAAAATTTTTGGCATGAAGACTTTGTTTCATCAAAGACATTTCACATAATATCTTGTAGGAATTTTGGAAGCATGACCCATTTGAGGCAGTTAAAGAGGAGAATGGTGATATTTATGCCAGAGGAACTCAGGTACCACTCATTATCTCATGCAGTCAAAGTTGAAAAATGGAAAGGTGTTTTGTTCTCATGGTAAAGCAGGTTTTTACAATCATCAAATGTATACCTCGTAAGAATAAAATACCTTTTCATCCATTCATACATTCTGTACCACAATATGTGTCTATGGGCACATTATAAGTTTCGTTCAAGCAAAGGATGAAATTTTGTGATTATCTTGTTTTGTTTTGCATTTAGCATATTTATGATAAACACATAAAATATTAACAATTAGAAGTTCATTATGAAGGAAATAAACATTCTAATGCTAAGAAAATTCACTGATTAAAATAGAGCAGTCATATATGTGTTGTTATGTTGGATTCCAAGTGTGGAGTTTTTCAAGTTTTGCAAAAAAATATGGAGCAGTGCTGTGAATCAAAGCTATGCCCGGCTATCATCATATTTCCCCTTTTGCCTCTCCCAGAAACATGTTTGCTGCTTTACTGCTGATTATCACGAGTAAGCTCTGTACTCTTTGATGAAATAAAATTGATTGGTTGTAGGTGCATTGCAAACAGTGTTAATAAGTTAATAAGAACATCATTAGTTATCAATACAATACTAATATTTTTCACAGTACCTTTTGATAGTTTTAGATGTAACATTAGCACTTTGATATGATTTCAGTTTTTATGTCAATCAATCAATCAGAATCTTTATTAAAGGGTCAAGGAATATTTAGCCAACAATCATATAGGGGAAAAATTAAACGGTGAAGAAAAGTATAAAATTAATTTAAGTAAAAGAGCTGTAAAAACTGTTAGGACCTATAAAATCTAGAAACTGTAAGTTCCATTTGAAAGTTTAAAACAATTTCAATATCAATTCTGCATACATGTCATTTAAATTGGTTCATTTTTAGAACTTCCTTGATAGTTCTTTCTAGTTGTTCCAACAATACGGGCAAAAGTAAGTACCTTGGGTTTTCTCTTTTGAATTCAATTCCAAGTTGTAACTGAACCTAGATGGGTTTCAGAAGATTTTCTCAACTTTCCTTTTTGTGATTGGAATTTCTCTTTTCTTTGCTGGAGTTCAACAACCCTCATCCTTCGTAAAATGTATTGTTTATAGTCATGCGTATTGCTAATGGTTTTGTTTTATTTTCAGGACATGAAAAGTGTTGGAATTCAGTAAGTTGTTGCTTTTCAAGATATGACAAATCTTTTCAGTTGACCATCAGTTAAGGATTCCTCAGATTTAATTTTCTCTTAAATTCGATTATCAAAATTTGTTTTATTTTCTTTACATTTTGTTTATTCAATTTCAGTTTTCAACATTTAAACCCAAATCACCTTTCAGCATGGAAAGTTTAAAAATAATCTGCCTATTTACACTTCAGACAGATACTAAAAACAGTGAAAAGGTACTTTCTTATAATCAACAACTGTAGGGACCGTTATAGAAGATGAATGACAGCTGATCAAGATCGAGTGAAGTAGAACGGCAACGATACTGAGTAGCCTTTTGAAACCCTAAAAATTAGAAGTTGCTTGAGGAAAGCGAAAAAATTATGTAACTTGCTGAAAGAACTATTCTGAGTTTGAAATCACAACGTTGCTTTCAAATCAAACTTTTTCAGATACCTGGAAGCAATAAGAAAACTGAAAGCAGATGGAAAGACGTTTGCAAGGACTATATATCTTACCTTTGTACCAGGTGAACTTCTTATTAGATTTTACTTTCACAGGGTTGATTTGATGGTTTTTTTTATCTTAGACTTTTTACTCGATAAAAGCAATTTTTTTATTAGAAACTAAACTCAGACTTAGTACTCCGTTTCTTAAATTTTTGGTCGATTTTCGTACACTTTCTTGAACGTTTCTTAACTAGCATTAAGAATGCATCATACTAATCTAGTTATCAGAAGCTTTGAAGAAGTATCGTTTTGAGGGCCTATTCTGACTATGAATTGTAGGCTGCGTCCTTGTTATGACTAAACTTGAACTGATATAAAGATACATAGACTCACTTGAGAAACTTCTGTTGAAAGGTCAATAAAGTGTTTCAATTTCAATCATCTAGTATTTCAATTGGGTGTGTTTTACATATCCATCTCGTTCAGCTAGCAGTGGATAAACATGGATTTCACAATTTTTTCAAAATATTATGGTCACAACGGCAATCAAAGAAACCTCTACGTTTTGAGCAGTTTCTTGACTTTGCGTGTGATTAGTACCCTGGTTTCATAATTTTTTGTCACCCGATGTATCGTTTCTCAAAGAACCTCTTATCAAATAGAATGCGTGTATTTATCTTTGTACCCTTGGACCCTAAGGAAGCTGATGGCGTAATTTGGTGACAAATTAGAATTTAAATGAACTTAGAATTTAAATGAATTGTTAGAAGCTGATTTGCCTTAGAAACGTCTTCATAATTCCAATTTCAATCTTCCACTGTTGAAAACATAACATGCATGAAACCGCTTCGCATGCAGAGGGCTATGGTTACGAATTCCATTTCGACCAAGTGTAGTGAAGCCAATAACTTTAAAGCGTTGAAAAAGAAAGAAGTAAAATGGAATTTATATGTTATTAAAAGCCCCTTGCGAAACAGATTATGCAGTATCTAAGTAAAGAGAAATGAAATTGAATAAAAGCTGATTCCAGTTGTCCTTTTTTTCATTCCAATAAAATACTACAATATATATTTACGGTCTACACTTCTTACAAGAATTACTTTACAATACTACTGGGATGAATACCCCCCGGGGAGCAAAGGACTATGTCCAGTAGCGTAACAGAGCAGTATGGGGCCCTTAGTCAAAGTAGGGGTTTGGGGCCCCCTATTTTTTGCGAATCAAGTTAACAGGCAAAGCCCGAAGTTATCCTTACCTTCATAAATTTTTGCATGCAATTTTAAAGCAATACTAACCAACATAAACATAAAAATTATAAAGAATCGCTCATATCCAAAAAAATTTCACATAATTTCTTGGGGGTCCCCCAAGGGGCCTTATTGTGTGAGGGCCCTTAGTTTTGCTCACTGTGCGTCACGCCATTGACTATGTCTACCCCAAGGGGATTAACATACATAAAAGAGAGGAAAAAATTTACTTAAACTGAAACTACAGAGCTAGAAACAACACATACGGATAATAAGAACGAATGGATACTTAGGTCTGCTTCATATCACACGCCAGACCGAGGTGATGGTAAAGGAACATAAAAATGAAACTAGTGAAACTTCTCTTGGAGTTTCGTTTGGTATGTCATTGATACTAATGTAAAATTTTCTGACCTTTTGAAGATGAAGAGATCGGTGGTTTGCTAGGAATGAAAAAGTTTGTCGAAAGTGATGCTTTCAAGGCAATGAATGTTGGACTTGCTTTGGATGAAGGTAAGGCTTGTATTTCCTCGATATTTGTCTACGTAAAAACACGTTAAGTACGGCATTTTTAACAGTGTAACTACTGGGGAAAGGTTTCCAGCAATCCAAATACCTTCCCCAATAATAAACAGCAAAATTGTAGAATTGCCCCTGCAGGTGGGGTCTTTTTCATTTCCCACATTTGAATTGAATTTTCATTATTTCACGTTTTGCGTAACTGTGACATCTTAGAAATAATATGTATTACTGCAAGGTAGCTCTTTCCACTTCTTTCCATTATTATTCTTTTAGGCCCTTTTCGCAAATTTTCTCCAATATTGGAAGTTCTTAGAAAATGCCCTGCAGCTGTGATTTTTATGAAATGCTCTTATTCCTATAAAGTATAATTATGAGCTATTAAATTGGAAGTTTCCTGTTTGGTTGGTCATTTTGAAAAGTTCCATTACCTACCTGTATATCTACCTATCAAATACTGATTTTTTATATGTTTTAGCAATTTTCAGGTACTTATGAGCGAGTTTAATGTTCATTAGTCATGGATATTGTCTCGATGATTTGAAAATGTTTTCAAATTTCAAGGGCTTGCCAATCCAACAGAAGAATTCAAAGTTTACAATGGACAAAGATCAACGTGGTGTATGTTTTGATTTTTCTTTTAAGAGCTTATAGGAATTTTTCTCATGTAGAGATATGCTCGTTCATTTTCTTGTTAATTTCCAGCCTTCTCGATCATGCTTAAAGCTGCAAATGCGTAACTTCGCACATTCTCAAATCAAAAACTAGAAAGAAACCCTCCCGTAGGTTAATCTATAGTCACCATTTTGGAAGTTGTTTTTTAACTGATTTTATTAAGACTTACGTTTTGATGAGGAATGTATATGGAGAGAAGAGAAACTCGTCATTTGTTGTCAATAAAAGGTTTTAGGGGAAGAAACTTATGTTATCTCAATCATTTGTTGTGAATGTGCATCAAGAATCTAAGAAAGCATCAACATTCTGCTGCTATGATATTTATTCTACCTACCGTAACTGCTTAAATTCTTCTTCTTCTTCTGTTGTCATGGCATTTAATGCCGAGACGCATCATGGTGGTGCAGTTACCCTCTCTCTTTAATTCTTCTTTTTATTGCAATCTTCCTTATTTGTTTTTCACCCTTAACATCCAACTTCTTCCTCATCTAATCTAGCATTTCCAGTCTGTGTCTTCCTCTTGCTCGATTTCCGGTCATCTGGGCCTCCTTAACCTCCCTTTTTATCACCCCTTCTCTTCTCAACTCATGCTCAATGAAACCCCATTGCCTTCTCCTGATAGTGCTCAACAATTGCC
This sequence comes from Catostylus mosaicus, assembly GCA_964019065.1. Classification (NCBI taxonomy): domain Eukaryota; kingdom Metazoa; phylum Cnidaria; class Scyphozoa; order Rhizostomeae; family Catostylidae; genus Catostylus; species Catostylus mosaicus. The sequence continues at coordinate 4,538,140 of OZ025186.1, forward strand.
TTTTCATTCCAATCTTGACCAAAACTTCTTCATTCGTCAGTTTTTAAGTCCACGCGATCCTCGTCCTTCATCTCCAAAATCACATTTCTGTATCGTCAATCTCACTCTCCGTGCTCATACTTGTCATCTGCTTCAACAAGGATGATTTTTTCAATGATAGGGATCAAAATAACTTGCAGAGGAAATCCGGGACATGGATCAAGATTTATTGAGAATACAGCCGTTGAAAAAGTCGTAAGTTAAATTGGGATCTTTCTATACTTAACATTGTTTGTGTGCTTTTTCATGCTTTTCGATCAAGTTGATTTTTTTGTGAAATATACCTTGGATCAATTCTAACGCTTTGGGGACACAAAATGTCCAGAAAAACGATTTTTTAGGCAGCTTCTAGAAGTGTCTCACGCTGAAATGCGAAACGTTTTGCGAACTTTCAGTTGGGTAAAAGACAAAGGATGGAGGTTGGGCAGCTCGTAAGAGCCTTGCATGCCCCAAGCCTTTGATTCATGTTCACCCTTCAACTTCATCGAGTAAGATTCTGAAAAGGGCCCTGGAGGAAATTTTTTGCAGGGATTGTAGATAGGCCACTCCAAAGGGCACCAGCTACGCCATTGCCTACCTAACATATGATTGGGTCTGGGTCACAGGCTTTTAAATTGGCTGGGATACTGAAAGCCTTAAAACCTGAGATTGTTGTTTGCTTGTTAAATGTTTGCAAGATATGTTCTATCTTTATATGGCTCTTAGGAATCCCCATTTCCAAGGCAAAATATAAGTATATGAACGCTTTAATGTTTTAATATCTAATTGCTATTTTCAATCACACATCATCACATTTATGGAAATTGTGTGTTGTTTCTGTATCTATTGGTAGCCTACCAAGGGTGTTCTTTGATGACTCCCTTCTTAATTTGGTTTGCATTTGCGATTCATGATGAGAAACAAGAACCATTTCATCATTTCATCATACGTTTAATTGTTGTCGGACTATCTTTCGCTGCTCAGTTGCAACACATTATTTTTTCCCTCGACGATTCATGATAGGAAGATATGGCCTTTTTAATATGCCTTATATAATATAGGAGACACTTTTCCCTTGTAAACCATATTTCCGTCTCTAGGAACTTTTCTCTAGCTCAATTCTAATTTTTCTTTACAGCAAAAACTTGTGAATCAAATAATGGAATACAGAAGCAGCCAGAAATCAAGGTATTCTTGACACTTTTATCAAACTTTACGATCTCTATCTGCAATTGCAATTCTGGATTTTCAAAATGTTTGTAAATGGCCGAAAGAGAACGATGTTATATCAATAGAAATAACTCGGGTAGTTATGTTTAAGCTAGCTGTCTTTATTCCTTACGAATTATTTCCTTTGTGTTTCACAATTCCTAATATGATATGATTGGACGTCTTTTGCTCATTTACGTCCGATAAAGCTACACCAAAATAATTTTAAGACCTCTTTAAACCTGCAGTACTTGGAGACTCCTCTCGGGTAAAGTTTCTTTCTCTTGCTCGGCTATTGATTCATACGATGGCACTTCCGCTTCCCTGGCTATGTACTCACTTGAGTTACTCTCCACGGTTACTGCTATGAACAGCGGTGGAACCGTATCTCTGTTAGGATGTGCCTCATCTATTACTGCGAAGCTGTGTATAGATATTGGATCTGCTACTGTCAAATGTATGAGTAAGGGGTTACTTTAAATGTAGCTGTAAGAACATTAATCAACTTGCTTTAGATGCATTAATTGTGTATATTATACAAGTATTCAAATGTGTAAAGAAAGAGTGCGGGGCTGATGAAAAGGACGTCGTCAAATACAGACATCTTCAATTTTTTTAAAAACTGTTCTGTTACCCACATTGACTTCAACTTACATATTAAACTAACGACTAACACTTGAGACTTTAATTGGGATTTGAGACATAAAAAAATTTGGCTTTATTTTCCAAATATCTGAATCTCTTGCACTTTTCAAGGCTTTTAATTTTGACCATATTTCTGTTGTTTCACCAGACTTCATTCTGATACATGCCTTCAACTTGGTGATGTAACCACTTGCAATATCAATATGATACAGGTATTCAATTGTATTCTACAGTTTACAACAGGCATCTTACTCCCTTCCACCCTTACAAAATAGGCCTCTTTGATTAATTTTGCCTTTTTTTTGCCTTTATTGTTCACTGCCCTGCCCCTCTTTCCCTAGGGTACAGCAGGTGTCACTGTCCTACGTCCTGGTTTCCAATGAAGTTGCCTTTTTACGCTTGTTTTGGAGACATTGCCTCTTTAGACTCCCTTTTATTTTTTATTAGTACATAGAAAACTAGAAATGAGAAGAAGTAGTAACAAACCCTTAAAACTGACAAATTTTTTTTCAAATTGTAGTAAAACATAAATCGTCAAACTGGGTCTGTCACACTTTCATCGCAGATTTGCTGATTTTGACTTAGTATTGAATCCCGTCGTCATGATTACACGATGCTATTTTGCTACAAACATATTTTACTAACGTTTGCTGATAATGATGACCAGTTAGCACCCTTGTATCGAAAAAGTACCCGCTGTAAATATAAGGAGTTTCAATATCTTCGGAACTCACTAACTCCGGTACCTGATTTGAAGGAAATTTTACACAGCGCTTTCGTTTGATATCTCAATCAAAGCAACTGCTCCTGTTTACAAAAATGGAGAGTTATTTTCTACAATGGTTTTATCACTGTATAAATTGCTTACAACTGCTTACAAAAAATAGCCTGTGCAAGGAGTTATCGTCTCTATTTATCAAGTTGATTAACTGAACGCAGAATAGATTTGAAAAATTATAAGATAGTTTTGCATTTCTCTTTGAAAATATTACCGTTAGCGAGGACTTTTTTTGTTTCTTTTCAGGGTGGTGTGCAGTTGAATGTTGTCCCTGCCGAATTTATTGTTGGTCAGTACAACTTTAATTTTCATCAATGCTAGATAATGCTGATCATTTGAATTATATACAATATTTTATATGATTGTATCGAGTCAGCAACGGCACTATAGGGTTTAGGGGTTTTTCACACCCCACCCCGTTCCCAAGAGTAATTAGCTGTATTATTTTACTCGTCGGTATCAGCACTTTATACTGTTCACTCGGCGAAATGAATTGACTGCAAAAATTACAAAATCACAGAAAATAGATGGTATTTCAAATGCTACTCGGCAACGTGGCATGAAGAGACTTACTAGCGCCGCCCCAGCGTCGAATTAGCCTTTCACAGACTTCATGAAAGTCCTCATCCTTCCTTCTAACTTAAATTCCATGTTCCCAGTCCCAAATTAGAATAAAAGAAATCAGATAAAATTCTGTAAATTTTTACAAGACTATATTAGATGACATACTGTTCTCGTTTTGCCATTCGCAATACCGAAACATTGTCTTGGATTTGATCATAAATAGACAATTGTTTGCTTTAAAATAGACTGTTAAATATTACTACTCAAATAAGTCGTTATAACTACTCAAATTTGTTCCTTTTAGGTGTTGATATAAGAGTCTCACATGACAACAATCTTCAGGTAATATTGTTTGATATGCCTTTTTGTTAAGTAGGGGAGGGGGTTGTCGTTTTAAGTGACTGAATCATGCAAATGTGAAGCAGATACCTTGCACGAGAGAATGAATATGAAGTAATATTGATTGCATGATTATTTTTTAAAACTTAGTTAAGAACATGTCTTTGATTTGCAAGAACTCAGTGAGATTTCAACCCAGAAGTGGCTTCACCCTTTGCATGGCAGTGCCCTAACGGATAGTCTCTAGTAAATTTAATTTATTAGTGTGGTAAGTATATTAACAACCCAATTGATACTACGGCAAACAGTCTATTCAAATAATGTACCATCTGCAATAGAGCATTGAACACCTTGGTCAATTCGATTGAAAAATGATATTTCAAAGAGAAATGATAAAAAAGTGTGAAATTCAATTGGGGATTACAGCTTTAATCAATGCCTCGGCATACTTTACCGACAGTCTGGGCAGTAGCTATTTGTGATAGTATATTCGTGTATCAGTCTACTTTCAGCTTTGTCGTGCAAAGTCACCGGCCATACTTGTTAATCTAGCTAGCTCAGCAATTAACTTCTGCATCATGTTTTAGGAGTTTGAAGAGAAAATCAAGAACTGGGTCAAAAATGCTGGAGAGGATATATCGTATGAATTCGTGCAGGTAAATGAGATCTTTCACTACTGTACACCGGGCTATGGATAGGAATATCTCTTTTGCAGCTGAGCATTCAAGTGAAACTCAACCTAGTACCACCACTGTTTAGCTAACATGCGTCATAGAATGTAGGTATGATCCAAGGTTCAGCGAGAGCTTCAAAGAAATAATGCACGAATGTAGAATTTTGCATCCATCGAATATGACTTATGTAATAAACTAACGCCACATTTTTGCTTTGTGTAGCATGGAATATTTCCTAGCTTTAGAAGGCTTCCGATTAAGACTCTCATTTGTGTCCTATGCCGTTGCGAACGCAAACAGCTGTTTGAATCCATCATTTAAAAGCTCATCATCAATTTTCATTGTGAATTCATCACCCGACGCTACTTAGCTACGATTGAACCATCATTTATCTCCTAAAATCTTGAAGATTTACTAGATTTCTTTCTTCGGTCTCTTTTATCTTGTCCCGTCTCCTTGTTGACAACCAAAATACTTATAAATTCAATGCTTTATCTATATCTCACTATGGATACTGTAATTATTTCAAAATGCGTGTTATGTAGATCGCGTTAATATCCCCTATGTGGTAAAAACATCTTAAGCGCAACGGTAGAGGTTGGCCATTTCCCCGACCCAATTTAGACGAAACGGGGACGCTGGTGCTCTAAGGACGGGGTAAGGGTAAAAATGAAACATGTCTTCTTATCTCAAAAAATTCGTTAAGTATATTCTTCTTGATAGATATGCCCATTGTAGGATCATTTTTCTAATAAAATGATGCCCGTTTTAAACATTTAAATAGCATTATAAGCGTATAGAACTGTGAGTAAGATCCTTGTAGCTCTCAGAAGAACAGACTCTTTTCTGAAATCCTGTGCCCCTCTTTTCTTGTAACAGTACATCTTTTGTATTATGTTCTTCCTGGGGTTGGTCGAGACGCATTTGCCGGACCGTTTTGTGACATCTTGCCAATGAATTGCAGGATGAATTAAAGGCCTGTTTGAAACTTTGGATCTATTTAACCCTCAATCAGTAAAACATAAAGCTGCATTTTACAACTAATAGCCGTTGGGCTTGCCGTTGGGTAAATCCATAATAGTCATCTCTATAACTGAAAACCAATTTTCCTCCGTGGCTTTCCTTCTAAAATTAAATAATCAGTTGTAATGTGAATGAAAATAGCAGTTTCTGTTCTGGTTACAGTTGCTTAGGAAGTATTTCATATTTTATGAAATAGGCAAAAAGGGGCGTCGGTGAATCATTGGCGAAATATTCGATGTTTTACCGTTACGAGGAACCTATAGGCGTAAAAATAGTCCTGGATTCTTAAGTGAAGATATATTGCCATAGGAATGTCCTCTAGCGCCCATTTTACGATCAACCAGTTGGTAGAGAGGGAAGCATTTGCCAGAAATATGGTAGTTGAAAGAACATGGTTACCAACCATTGTATCGAAAATGACTTGTGATGATGATGAACTTGCTAGGCGATTCCTTACTTAAACTAAATTGTATAGCTCTATTTCCAATGAATGAGAGTTTTAATGTTTTCATAATTGCCCTATAAATATTTCATGTATAGTTGCTATTCTTTGCATTGCATTGTGCTCGATTTTTCAACTTTCCTAATATTGGACTGAGTTTAGAGATAGAAACAAGGGGCCCGGGGACGATCATTCCACAAAACGCGTTCAAAATTTTCAATTGAAAATTTGAATTTGGTTTAGAATGTAAAGCAAATATGCTCCTTAGCAAAACTTTATGACGTTAATGGCTATTTGCGTTTTGTTTTGATTGTGTCATTGTTGGTTGTAGCTAATTAATTCCAATAATTCCTATTGAAAGATGACAAGTACCTCGTTACTTTCTATATTGGGGATGCGTTGCTAGGTTTTGTTTTTTGAATGACCCTGATAAGACATTTTGGTACAGCGTTGCTGCCAAGGTGCTAAATCGCCTCTGGCCTGGTAACTGATATCTGTCTTTCTCAACCAGCAAATGATCCAGGGTGTAATCAGGGTGTTGCGTTGCGACTTTTGTTTTTTCAGCAACCCACCTAATGCCTGCTGGCCATTATGGTCTCTGGACTCTGTCTATTGCGATCAAATTTGAAAGTACCTTAAGTCATATTTAAATTTGCTTAAAAATTGAAGTCAGTAATTTTATTTTCCATAGAAAAATGACGCGGAACATTTATCATCCGTGGAACCAAATGACCCGTGGTGGAAAGCATTCACAGAAGCATGTACAAAATTGTAAGAAATTTGAGATTTTGTTTCATTTTCATTGCTTTTGTGCTTGTTGTCGAGATCTAACAAGTCCAATTTGACAGGAACCTTAAAGGCAACTTGGCTCGATGATAATAGGTTAAAGAAAGAAAGGTTTTTCTCCCAGTCCCCTTCAAATTTATGACAGTGTCAAAAGATGTTGTGGCCTCTGTTGTGGCCTCTGTTGTGGCCATTGTAGTTCACAGTCATGCATAGTTACATCCATGCGTTATCGCTTCAGGGGCGCACATAAGGAGGTTTGCGTTGTCACATCACCCCCCCCCAAGAATTTCACCGTTCGGTTCGAGGTGCTGTTTGAATCGTCCCAATTTGGCTCTGAACTTGATTTTTATCTGTTTTTACAGTCCTAAACACAGCTGCAACATTCTGCTATAAGTGGGCAGAGTCGATCATGTGGAACATAATTGAGAAAGCGTTGTTTTTTGTTTATTGCCAACAACTGGAAAATTTGGTCCCATGTGGCAAAAATTCGGTCTTTAGATATCACATCCCCCTTAAATACATATGCATTTGCACCTCCGTCTTTCTAATCACTATCGTAATTGCTTAGATTATTAGGAAAGCTACTTCAAAATTTCCTGAAATGGCTCCAGTGTAGCATAGAAGACAAAAACTCAATATCCTTTGACAACTATACATTACAGTTAATCGTATCACCTCTCGGTGTCCTTTTAAATGTCATTTCATAGCCGAGGTAATGAGCCTTGCAACAGGAAATCTTAGTGATTTGGCAATACGTCGTACCAAATACAATTTATAAGGATTTGGTGGCTAAATCAGCTACTATTTGTCTTTGATCTTTTCATATGGACAAATATAGAGACGTTGTCTAAATCCCATTTTAACAATTAGAATCGAGAGCAAAGGCATTAGCGCGGTAAATATTCGGTCATATTAATATATTCGTATGTATGTTTATATTCAACGAAAAAAGGTATAGTGTTCTGCGACTTACACAACGTGCAAGAACAACAGTATTGCTACAAAACCCTGGGAACAAAGGACTTTGTCTATTCAAGGCCCAGTACATGTAAATGAACTTAACAAACATAAATAAAGGATTCTGATTGCCCTGAAAACCCCAAACGTATGGAATTGTATGACCCCCTCCCCAATAATAATGCAGTTGTACACTAGTAGATGTTCCGTTTAGTCAGATTCGAGGGGTTAATACAATTGATGGTGTTTGAGCAAAGAAGCCTTACAAATGTTGAACTAAAGAGGAATCAAGTTATTGACAGCATCGGTCCCATCTTAAGTAAAAACGAACTCTTGCTGTTAACCCTTTCACCCCTGGAAGAGCCATATGGCCCAATGACACACTGGAAAAGACGATTTTTCAGGGGGTTAAGTACAAATTATTGTAAATGTTCTGATGGCAGTTTTCTATAATAGTTTACGCTTTCTCCTAAGTTATTTGACTATGCAACCCCCTGAAAAGCGTTGAATTGTATGGGTTTTAACAGTTAACTGAAAATAAATCCGGGTGCGAAAGGGTTAATGATATGGGCCATGTGGCACAAACAGAGATGAATGGGTTAAAGCCAATATGCCCCCCTTGTGCCTTAAAAAATACTTTTCTGTCATTTATTTCATCATTCTTTGTAGTTATTTTTGCAAGTAAGATTAAAGCCATATTTTCTACTTTCAGGGATATTAAAATAGAGAGAGAGGTATTTCCAGCTGGAACAGATAGTAAATATTTGCGTGAGGTGGGTATTCATGCTTTTTTTACCTACATAGGAGCGTCAAAATGGGCCAGATTTGTGGCTGATTTTTACGCGGTTTTTGCCCCACATTATTTTCTGAAAGACTGAAAGCCAACACCGTCGTAGCCAGTGCTACGATCAACGGTGACCTAAAGAAAAATCCACGTCCCATTTTAAGTTTGAACTGGAGCATATTAAAAATTTGTTTTCAAAACAAGGCATATTTGGCTATGTAGGGTTGTTTCATCAGCAAATTCTACTGACTTGTTGGCAAATAAAGGATCGTACGCCCATTTTTTGTCGGCAAATTCGTCCTCTGGACACCCCCTTAGAACAAGACATCCCTGGCCCTGCCCCTAGCCTTGGCTGTAGCTGTTGTAGCTATGTACTTCTATAGAAGTAACGTCACTAGATACACTCTACACTTAACGAATTAATAATATTGTTGAGCTCTTTTCAAGAGATAACATCTGCTCATGATAATTTTATTTTCAATTTTAGATTGGTATTCCAGCATTTGGATTCTCTCCAATGAACAATACCCCCGTATTATTACATGATCACAATGAATTTGTCAATGAAAGAGTGTTTTTGAAGGGGATCGACATTTACTGTGAAATAATCTCCTCTCTTGCTAATGTAAAAAGTTTCTAGAGGAACAATCTAACATTTAATTGCACTTATGAATGGGATGTCACTAGGGAATTAATTCGAAATTACCTAGTTATTTGAATACGAAATTTTTACCAAAATGATGTCAGATAATATAATATTATCAAATTGCTTAGTATGTTATTATCAAGTTGACTAATTTGATATTACCAGATTGCTTCGTTTTTTCTGAGATATCATCCCTGTAAAATAGTGTTATCGATTGCTCATGCCTTCTTCTCAAGCATTACAGAGGGTTCCTTAGATGTCTGTGTTCCAGTGCTCTCAGCACATTTTCAAAATACCTCATGTTCCAAATAATATTTTTTGAATGATCTAAAATGAACTTTGAGGCTTGTGTGATAATTTTTGATAATTTTGAATAATTTTGAGGCGTAAAATTTCTATATCTAAAACTTAAAGGCCTTCCATTTTCTATTTCAAACTTAAGGGCCTCAAGATAAACAAAACGTAAGGCTGAGTACAAGGTTTTACTACATCATGGTAAGCACTTTCAGAGATGCCCGCTACACTCAAGGAAAAGGGAGGATGGGCAATGCGTGAAAAGTTAGGGCAAAACAACAGCAGAAAAAAAATTGGGCCTATTTGCTGAGGGCAGAAGGAGCATTCCCCCACACCTTCGAACAACGATATTATCGGAAATTTAAGGTACCAGAAATTGGTATGGTTTGTCTATTTTCTAATTGACTTTCTTCTAAGCCTCAAAAAGGAATCTAAAGACAATAATACAGGAACTGGGAATAGATAAATATGGAACGTTATGCACTTCGTTTTTATATTTTTGTCGGAAATTCAAGCGATCGAGTCTCCCAAAATATAACCTTGAGTTTCCGCCACTGGTACTTTTTACCAATCTCAATCCATTGATGGTTTCTTAAATTACAAAAGACTTGCAATTGGTCATAGTGACGTGGCTATAATCAGTTTTTTTGCTACAGGCTCTATTGTTTGCAGGCCTTGAATCTTGTTAATCAATCAAATGAATGAACGCCTAAAAGCAATGTTGGTGATGATCAATTTCTCAGCTATGAAGAAGCGATGACGCACTTAACTTGGTGTTCATTTATGACGTCAAGAATAACATGTGACAAATGGCGAAAAGTGTGTTGTTGGATTCATATCTCGCCTCAACTGACTTATTCCATTCGTAGACAGGAAAAATTCCAGGGACAATTTAGATTGTATGATATCGCTCAATAACCGCAGACTGATTCATATTAGATTGTGGTGAAGTTTTTGTGTTGTCACCTGCTTCTACCATTTATTAAACAAGTCTTTGAAATTCCACTTATGGGTTCGTATGATACAGTGGCGGAAATCGAGCTTTTGAGTGGGGAGGGGGGCAGAGCAGTGAATTTTCTGAGAAGTTAATGAGATTAGGAGCGTGGTCATTTTGGAATTTTTTGCTGATCATACCCTTTTACGGCCAGTCCCTTCAATGATCACACCTATTTTATGACCAAACCTTTCTTATAGTACAGAAAAAACAGCCCTTTGCGAAGCATCTTAATGCTACAACCCAAAAAGGAATTACCCATATTTATCCTACATCCAAAAAAAGGTAAAGGAAATCCTAAGAAATTAATGGGGCTACCCGTACCCAATTGTATTTTTGCCCATTGTAGAAGAATCCTTGTCCTTTGTTTGAGGTTTTTTGTTGGAAAACTTTACATTAATAGAAACCGTATCAGAAACGGAACCAGATTTCTTTCTCCACCTCCTAGATCAAAATATCCGACTGCCAAGAGAATTTTCCGCGTCAAATTTGGGGAGGTGGCAAGCGCACCCCCAGGCCCCATGCATTCCACCTCTGGTATGAAATTTTTGTCCTGCCGATGTCATTCATTTGCTTAATTCATTACACCAGGATGGAGAATGATATTTGTTTGTTGTCCGCGATACCAGGAGACTTACAATCCCTGCGAAATGACTCAAATCATTAACCAAAATTTTGGTCTTCTATCTGCAGCTTCCCCCTGAAGCAAGACTCTTCATAGATGCTCCATCGACTTTTGGCAGGAGTCATTTATCCTTTTGAAGCTATTAACGCAGGCCCGAGCCGCATCCTGGTTTCCCGGCGAACGACTAGGGCCTACGGCTGCAATTCTACAGCAAACACAGTCCGACAACCTTAACACTAGTCTCCCTTGCAAAAATAACCTTTTTCATATTTTACTAGTGCCTGAAATGATAATTACGTAAGATGCAAACATAAAGACACATGACGCAACTTGATGCAACTGTCATGCAATATTCTGCAATTGATGGAAACCCTGTGTTCTGACTCATGCCCTCTATGCAGGGGCGCCATGGCAAAAATCAAGCACCGAAGACGGGCTCTAACAAATGCATTAGATTTAAATTAAGGTTCAAAATTTTTTTTAAGGAAAATGCCGCCCTTTCTCATTGGCCCCCCCTTATTGCCACAGCCTGGTGTGTCAGTTAATCCTTGCAGAGCAGAATCCAAGATGACTATAGTTATTTCACGTGAATGATGGTTAATATGTAACCTACTGTCCAAGAGCAACATAACTCTGTGATAGTCGAATAAAATATAATGACCAAGAAATCTAATTCAAATCTTTAATTTATATTTGATGTTGGTATGTATGTAAAAGTTACTATAAACAAAATATAGGGAGCTTTTTATGTAGGGATTTTCCTAGAGTAAGGTGTTTCTCAATAGATCGATAAATAAATCAAGAGAGGGCACCTCATTGGTTAGAGGTAAAGTTTTAGAGTCTTTTGGTTAATAAGAGTATCTGCCATTGTCTCCGAAAGACGTAGACCTATTTTTCTGCACAGAATATATTGAGACTCGTCCTCTAATCCCTTATTTCTAAGTCCCTTTATTTCTATAGTCTCCACAGACGCAGCGTTCCACTGATTCTTGAGAAGACCTTTTCATATTTCAATAAGAGGATAATAATTTTCATGCTCCTCCCCCGTACAAAGCAACGTCGGTTTGAAATCATTATTTACCTTCTTATTACTCTTCAAATCGCACGATAACTTTGCTTCGTCCGGGAGAGGGCCAAAAATGCCTCAAGCAGGGGGGGCAGCGGGGGAAATTGCCCCTCCTGCTCTCAGAAAATAAGCCTAATTCTACTATCTTACAATTGTTACGCCCTATTTTTATACTGTCAGGCCCCCTTGCCCTGGGGTGCAGCAGGTATCCTTGGAAAGGGGCGTAATATCAATGAAATATCATACAGTATACATGTGAACGATTGTTGGCAAGACGTGTAAGGTTGCTACGAACCCTGTCAAATGGCCATGATTGACAACTCATTTCCAGATCCCAGTATACAACGCGTACCCAGCATGTCAGAGTGCATTAGATTGAAGATGATAACAAAGTTGTAATGGCTGTTAGCTCAAAGGGAATATGCGATTTACAGCCGATTATCATATCGTGGATACGAGTTTTTGCAATCATTTTGACATTTTCAGTAGCAGTTAATTCAAATGGAAGATGTGGTTGCGCCCACAACAGGCCAGTTGGCAATGGTAAGTGCTTTTACTTTGTCTCTACATGTGGGCCTAACATCCTGATTTGTGATATGTTATCTTCTGAGGATACAAACCGCGTGGGTTGCACTTTCATTTGGAATGTTGGTGACTTAAAAATGTTATTTTAGAGTTCATTGACTTTATTAGTTGATTCTAGTCGTGCTGGACATATACTACAATGTTTGTCTCTTAATTCTAACAGCAGCTGCTAAGGCAAATGTTAACCAATCTTATTTTCCCTCCCATCCTATCACCGGTATTTTGGACACCACGCGTCGTAATAATCTCATACCTGTGGTCTTTGGCGATGTTTTGGGGGTGATACAGCTGAAGATTGTACTCAAAAATAAAACTAAATGAATTCCATCTGAAAGTCGTTGCGATTTACAAAACTTTTTTCTCGGAAGCCTCCCGCATATGCCTACCGAAATTATAAATATGTAGAGAATCTTCAAGCGTCTATTAATTAAATTCAGGGGACGGGCTTGGCAAAACCTGTAGTCGCAACTACCGAAAGAACTTCCTTCTTTGGGTAGCTTTCATGCTTTATATAAGACAAAATTTGTTATTTTGTCAGCAAATTGCAGGCTTTTGGTTTTGTTTACAGGATTTTATACGCCAGAATTGAGTGGAATACGGGGAGATCCATTCAAGGTTTGTTGATCATTGTTATTTTTGTAAACAACAAAGCGGAGACGGGACTCAACAAGTCTCTCCACAAGTACTTAAGGTTTTTTAAAGCTTCCAAAACCGGTGAACTGCCGGAGGTGCAAGGCCCTTTTTGTTTTAAACCGACAGTTGTAAAATAGTGTTCATCAAACGCCTTATCTTCGTGTAATTGTAGCCATAAACGGTATTGTTGCTATGGTGCAAGATTTACCAGCAAAAACATTTCTTCGGAAAATCGCTTCTCTTGAAAGGGAAGAAATTAGATCTTGATGGGTGTAACCCTAGCTTGTGCATGCTACTTTGCACATGCATTTTACAAGTTATCTTCCGGATTTCTCTAGCTTTACAAATAAATGTTAACAAAGGCTTTTAAGAATTACCTTGTTGTAATCTGAGAGTTATTGGTTCTATTATCAGCTGATTTAGGTTAGGTTTAAAACATTTTGATATAATTAAAATTTTGATATTAGAGACAGAAATTTTGTTTGATGTCATATTACAGGAAAGTTTTCAAAATACTTTTGATAGTTTCATCACAATTTTTCAAATCGTATTCTCCACAATGTTCCCATTTTATGTTAATTCCTGCTTAAAATTGTGAGAGATTGTAAGTCAAAAACATGTTTTTGTTTTTATGGAGGCAAGTAGGGCTGTTGCTCCCATCACATAGGGTTTTAGATGTCATATAATTTTAATTAATTTTATGCAGACAGGTTCTTGGATAATTTTCATCACAGCTATGCTTAATCAGATGTAGTTAACTGTTTTGCCAATTTGTTACTGATCTAAATAGAATTTAATCCTGCTGCAAACAAATTGTTTTAGTAAACAGTGGATGTGAGAGAATTTTGGGAAATTAATATCAAACAGTTTTGGTTGGCCCCTTGTGGTAGGCTAGCTTTGTATTCTACAAATGCTGATATTCAAACACAAGCAAATAACATGTTTTGCAACCAATTTGCAATTTACTCTCAACATGGGTCTCACAAGAATACTTTTGTTCAAATATCCTTTGGGAAGCCTCTCCATACTTTGAAATTGATTACTTGTCAAAGCTGAATTTTTGGTGACTGCATACATCTTAGGGGAACTTTCCTCCGGTTTTTTTAAATTATAAAAGTTCTTAGAAGGTTGTTTTGATCTCTTGGGAATGATGTTTAGTTATGATTGCAATTTCTACATTTGAAAACGTTGCTTTTTGCAGAATAGGTTTCTCACTTGCAACTAATATTCTTTGTTTTGGTATTAAGAGAAGTTGTTTTTGCAATGAAAATGCATCACACAATACACTAAGAAAGCAAACTGAGGCCATTGTAAAAATGCAGTTGTTTATATTTTGGTATAGAGTTTCTCTTGTAATCTACAATTGTGCTTACTGTTATTCTTCTTTGTTAGGTTTCATCTGGTAATCTTGGAAATATTGAAAACAGGTATCTTTCTTTTCAAACCTTTTTTTAGGGTTTCCTTCATGATGAATTATGCAAGAAGTTGTTTATAATTATTTCAGCAAAAACTGCAATATTTAATCTGAATTTGAATTTTAAGAGAATATGCAAGATGTGAGTGATTATTGACAATGTTTTCCAGCAGGTGATCTTTAAGGCAGATGCAATTAAATTTTGCATGTCTTTAGCTGTAATGAGGGAGTTAGTTTACTTTGTTATGAGAGTGTTGAGTGGAAGCCAGAGATTGCTGAAAATCATTAACATTGGAAGTTAAATGGGCAGTTCGATCACTATCACTAAACTATTTAATTCTTAACCAAAATTTTTGGCATGATAGGAATCAAAATTCAGATGTGTTAATGATTTTTATTTTATGACATGATAATCTCACAGTGTTTTCTGAAAAAACACAAAGATGGATAATTATTAATGTAGGATGATAAAAAGGAGGAAAAATATTATGCTTTTGATAATTTTTCTCAAAGCTAGTAATGTTCTGATTTCTACTGTATGTCCACTAGAAGCATTGAAGTCAATCTAATGTTAGCTATCATCATATCTTTGAATTGAAATGCTTACTGCTGGTCCCAATTGAGTTGCATCATGTTTTTGAATTAATTTTGAGTCATCATTGATGATTACATCATAAATTATGCAGAAGTGAACAGCAATCCTCTGCATATTTGTCATTAACTGTGCAGGTGTTTGCAAACAAAATTCTACCCATCTTGCAAGTGCTCTTTTCAAGGCAAATCATCAATGTATTGCATCACCATGCATAGTTCAATTGTTGAATTAAATTAGCAATTTAGGATTTTATCCTATTCATATGATAATCATTTTGTAAACGATTTATCCAAAGACCTGTTGGTTTTTCATCCATTCATTTTATGTTTGATATTTATGCTTAAACAAATATCATCATTAGCATATGCCTAATGGTATCATATACAGAAGTGATGTAATTTGTATAACGTTTTCTCCAATTTTGCAATTTCTATTTCAACAAATTATGATTTAGTATTTCCGCCAATTTTTGAATCTGACATATTAAATTAAAATTTTGTTCACACAATTCCTTTTTGTGACAATTTTAGTGCGGTTTAGGGAGTATGAGTGAGGTAGCTACCCCCACCAGGTCATGTACCAAGACACCTGCCCCTGTGCTGTTTGCAACTTCAAAATTTTATAACTGCATGAAAAAAATGAGACACACCTATTTGAATTACCAGTATTTTTGCAACTGAGTGCTACAAAAGTTTACAAGTGCATTAAAAATCTTTGCATCTCACATCACTTAACATGCATGTCACATCACATACAATTTTGCTTGCATCCGAAGATTTATTTCCATTACCTTCTATTTATTATTTGGCTATTACTGTGCCTGCAAGTGTTTTATGGGAGTTACACAAGAACATTATTATGTTTTCACCTCAAAGTGAAGAGTTTGACCTTCTTGTTCTTGTTCTCCAAATTGTGCTTTCACTTTTAAACCTGTTTGGTCTGCTTTCAAGTACTTGTTAGGCCATCATGGTACTCACAATTTAATTGGACTTAATGTCAACATTCACATGAACCCTTATGCATCCTTTTATTAAGGAAGTCTTCTGTGGTCACAACAATTCAGCTCATTTCAAATCAAATAAGTTTGAATTTTTAAAGCACTATCAGGCATGCAATTGAAATATTGTATACAAGTATCTTGAATTCATGTAGGACAACTTTTATTAAAGTAGGTTTTGATTAGAATGCTCAGAAGACCTCAGAACTTCAACTCAAATGAGAAGAAGAATGACACATTGGTTCAAAGGAAATAAAGGTTATGATGAATCAGCTACAAAACCACTGATGATAAATTCTTTTGGAAAAGGTCACTCTGACCCCAAGGCTGAGCACCTCATGTCAAGTGCTATAAATGTCTCATTACACCATTTACTTAATTTAGATTGCACAAAACATTTTCACTTTGTTTCATGTTAATTGAAATACTCAAAAGATATTTGAATCTTCATGACTTTCAATATAATGTGCAACATTAGCTCACTGCAATAATTCATTTATATATTAGGCCAAATATGAGATGAGGAAGTTCTGAATTAGCAAAATAGCAAATGATAAGCAGAAAATAAAATCTATAGCTGCCCTTGAAAAGCCAGATGAAGAAAATTTATATCTATCAACCAGGGAATGCTCTCTTTAATTGTTGTGCTTAAGCATAGCATGCTATTGATATCCAATATTTCCTCACAGGGGATACTGCATTGACTGTACCTGACAAATTAGACGATGCATGTTCTCATGATCACTCTTATGCAAAGGGCTTTGCTTGCTGGGATGTTAACTTTGGAAACACAAATTCACCCCTCAACATGGCCACTTGCCCGATCATAGTCTTGAACATGCTCTCTCATATGATTTGTATGTTTCTGTAGTTCAAATTATATTTTTATATTTCATTGTTAGTATGATTTTTTTGTAGCAATGGTGGTGGGCAGAGACTGCCAAGTTATAAAATATTGCAGTTTCATCCAACATACTTGGATTTTCGCCAGCAGTAAGTATTAACTCATTGCTACTTAAAGCTGACTATTCATGTATGCCTTTTAAGCTTTGGTTGCAAACATTTTACTAATGAGATAATCCAGCCACCAACATTTCTCTTCTATTCAATATAAGATGTTATAACAGCAAATTAGTTTGATTGTACCAAAATAAGAACTACTTCATCACTTGGAACAGTGGCAGAGCCATAGGTTTTTTTTGGGGGGGGGGGGAAGGGGTAATTCCCTAGGACTTTAACTACCCCTTGGAACTAGAAATAACTTGAACTACGAATGAATCAATATTAATCAATAATGTCAGAATAGAAAAGCAAAATATAGAATTGTTAAACTTTCAATACTTGTATTGCTTGTTTTACAATAGAGGAAACTATAGAACTACAAAAGATTCATTTCTATTTGCAACTTGCATTAAGGATGGTTAAAACAGAGAAGGTCAGAGATTTCAGGCCATGATAAAGTTTATCAATCAGACTGTATATGTATACACAATATGTTCACAGGCAACTCCCAGCAGCTATCATACATCTTTACAGATGAAAGACATTTTGTGCACGGCTTGGTTATTATTGAGAATCTTGACCCTTTGCCTCAACCTTCAATGCCTGTTCTATGCGTGTTTCCTTTCTTTTATGAGCTCTTTTTCTTTTACAATTAAAACAAGAGGTCACCACATACAACATGCTTTATTTTTGTTCTACTAAAACGACATATTTTATGCAAAATTAATTTATGTGCCTAACAATACTATGACATCAGACATTTCAGTTCTGACTGGTGGAAGTAATTTGTTTCCCCAACAAACGCTTATAATTGTTACTTGATTTTTAGATTGTCAATTTGTAGTGCAACATTTTTAGGTTTATGGGCGTATAGATTTTGTATTTCACTTGAACTTTTACGGACCCTTTCTCTCGGTTTCAATTAAAAGCCTCAAACAATTTAGCCTGAAAATCGTAAGAATTATGCACCCAAGGATCGCAGCAATGCTCTTAGCAAGTGATTGAACAAATAAATTCTTTCCATTGTCTCTTCATTTTGCAAATGTTTTTTTATCAAGCTCCTTGTTTTAAGCTGTTATGGAGTCAATACTGCATTTGATTTTGCCTTTATTTTATTCACGTATTAAGTAATCCTATATTGCTGATGTGCCACGGCCGATCAAAACAAAGTATGCGATAGTATCTGCAACGTGCAGAACCAGATTACGGACAAACTCGCATGTTGCGCTTGGCTCAATAGAACGCTGCTTTGAAGTCGCTTATTTACCGTTTCCCAAACTTGTGAATAAGCGGTTGCAGGTAAAACATTTCTTTTAATAATCTTGCCCTTGTTATAGGTATGTTGGAATGCCCGAATTGCACATTGTCACAATATCTAATCCAAGCAATAAAAATCAAATTCGAATTTTGTCTGTAAAAACAGGCTCGCCGCATTTCCATGCTTCTCCTGTGAAAACAAATGTAAGTAACGCAGCTTTTATACTTAAACCTTTTTTCATTAGGATTGTTATGATTTAATGGCTGCGTGCAAACGAAATGGTTTTGTCGGGTAGAAGTTAAATTTCGCCCTTTGTAAATCGAAAAATACACTTCTTTTCCATCAGTGCTTCTTTTGGTCTGATCCATGTGTTTACAAGAGATCCGGATGGATCGGACCCAAACAAGTACAGCTGTTTTATCTGCACTTTCTCGGTACGGATATGAAACTCAAAATTGATTAGAAAGAGGCGTCCTCATGTTAATGCAAGGCCTATCTGTGTCAGTTTGGGAACGAACCAGAACGGACCTGCTCTCGTCTACAGATTGTAAAAGTTTCAAATTTAGATGTCTTATTATCCTTAACATCCTTCCAATCGATTATCTTAAATTGGTAGATCTACTCTCATGTAAAACTCAATCCAATCCATTTTTTTTAAAGAACGCTTACCCCCCCCTCGTATTTTGCTTGTTGACACAGGTTGTGCAAATTAGAGGGGGTTACAAACAGCAGCGGGCTTTGAATAGAGAAGTGGCCTATGTTATTACTCAGATTTCATGAACTCAATCAATAGGATAATAATCTGCAATCATTTCCAACTCCCCCCTAAGCTTAATATTTTGCTGGATATGCTACCAGCTGCCAGCAGGTACTCAAGAAAGTACTTAAGCAGGTCGCAAAACGTGGCTAATATGACGATCTTCTGAATTTGGGAATCATTTAACAGCCCACTTTAATTGAAGTTTTTCTCAGGGGCTGCTGTTTCACCAATTGTTTCCATTTCTCAGATTCCCAAGGTTTTGAAAAGCTAATTTTCCCCATTTTGACCAGTGAATACTAAAGCGATTTTTTTCAGAACCATTTTTTATGAAGTTAGGTTCTCACGTGCAGAATTTTTCCACATAAAATTAATAAGTATTTGAAATAATTCATAGTTAGTGCGATTGTTGCGTTTTTTTAGTATCGTGTATTAAATATTTGATATTTATGACTATGCATTTTTTTATCAATTCAACTCGCTTTACTTTCCTCAGTTATATAGCGCATTGAAATATTCTTTCTTTCTTTTCAGACGCTAGAACCGTTGACTAATACAACGTTTGAATTAGTGTTTTTACCGCGATTAGCTGGAAATGTTGAGAATACAGTGTTCATTCGCACAAATAGGGGAGAATTTACATACCAAGTAAGCGATTCAACCCTAATTATGCATTATATCTATCAGATTTTCATTGCTTTGTAAGCATGGATTTGCAAGTGAGACTTTGCTTGTCAGGGTTTTGTTAGTATTTGTATTCATAAATTGGGTCGCAACAGCAAGCCTGGTTATACACTTAACCACCTTTCTGGCTGCTATCTTGTTTTCATATTTATGTGACTTCTGGCTGGTATCCTAAAAAAACTGAAGATGAAGATGAAGGGGGCAGTGATGGTGTCTTAAGTTTTCTTTGTTCTATGTGGTTTTCTTTGAACGCCAATGTATAAAACGGCCGTTGTACATCACTTACGCACCTGCCAACACGGTAAATGTTCTAACAGTCGAAATGTTCTGACTCTATTTAGCAGGAGACATTGCATCCCCGGTAACAGATCATAATAATACCTGTCCGTTTTCAATAAGCGCTACATGGAGTTTTTATATTTGCTTGCATTGGAGCTATGCAGTTTTAAACTTATTTTTAATATTTATATTTTTTTTAATAAGGCGGACTTGTTTTGACACGGTATAAGCACCTCGTTTGTTTTAATAAAGACATTACCAGGGTCATTTCTTTTCGGTCAAGTGAGGTAGGGGGGGGGGGAAGAACCACCAATGAAGCTAGAGTCCTATGGAATTCAAATAACAAAGTTTTTAGGACCTCGGAGATTTGCGTGTCTCAGAAACTAAACTTTTTACAATTAAGGGAGGAATCTGCCCCCCCCCCCTTGCTCCCTTGGCTATGCTACTGGATTCAGTGTGTTTTTTACAGACGTTGTTACCATGGCAATCACCCTCAAGTCTAGTCATCCTAAGCCTTTTGTCTTTTAAAGACTAGTTCCGAAGATAGGCTGCTTCAAAGCTTTTTACTCCAGTTTTTTTCCTAATCGTAAGGCTGAACTTGTTTACAAATCATGGTTTACCCGCACATGACAAAGAATGGCTACCAGTTTGCCGCGTGGATCAGCGCTTGCTAGTGGTCGTATTTTTGAGCATAATTACAGTTTGTTTTGTGGCTGTAGCCGCCTTCGTTTATTATTGAAATATGATTAGAGGTGTCAAACAAGATTCTCCCTTGCTATAAGATCGGCATGATTGTTTTCCTACAAGGATTTAAGCTTGGCAAGCTTTGAAGTAGTTTGACCGTATTTAAATAACCGACATCATCTACAATCTTGGTCATCATCACATACGAACCCCCTCTAAGCCCCCCTTTAAGCCCCCAACAGTCAATGTTGTATTCGTATTTGTGACTGTCTTAGGTCCTTTAATCCCGTCCCAATTATCTGAGAATAACGTTGTTTTTTAAGCAAAGGGGAAGAGTTTAACGTAAGAGCTAATAGCAAGGGCTGAAGTGCTTTACGAAAGAACTGATAACAGAGCTTGAGAGCCCTTATCTTGCGCTGGGGATGACAATGATGAACTAGAAGCCGTATATGATAAGTGAGATAAGTGTCGAAACCAACGACTTACTCGATAGCGTGTTTGTCAAAACAGCTTCAGGTAGAACTAAACAATATCGTTTTTCTGCAACCAGAAGAATTTTACTCGTTTTCTACCCCTTTGACACCTCCACAATGGTTTTATTAGGCGGTCATTTCAGTACCGCTTTATTGTGTATAATTGAGATTGTGTATCAGTTTTGATTAATTCCATCCCATAAGATTTTGCGGCCCTTAGACAGTAAAGGGGTGTGTTGGTCTCAGCATCATTTCTAAAACAACATGTTTAGCAATTATAGTTCCCTTTTTTAATGCAAATAATTAAAACGAATGGAGATATTGATCTGTGCTCATTGCTTGTGATTCAGTATAGTCAGCAAAAGATCTGTTGAAAACTTTCTGGGATATCGAGTGTAGCACGGAGACCGTAGAACTTGGTTCTAATAATGTCCCATCTGTTATTTGAGCGTGTCTCATAATGTGTAATGCATTCTGGCTTATTTGGAAGGAAAGGTAGCCCATTCAAGTTTCTGTCAGCCATTCACTCTGATTGTCAGTCAATTATTTGCATAAGACGGTATGCTGTAAAACTAGCCATTAATTGAAAGAAAAAGAAATGACGGCCTTTTCTTCTGTACAAATGAAGAGTCGATTCATTCTATGTATGTATTTGCAGGCAGTATTTAAATAGAATGAATAGGATTTAATTGCTATATCAAGCTCGGCATGGACCCGATTACAACAACCTTTTTGTCAACTTCTTATACACCCAAATAGACAACATGTAATTTGAAGAGAGCAGATGAATAAATCTCACCGTACTTATAAGGAATTGAAAATCTTACAAGCCCAAGCGTATCTTTGGAGATTTGATATCTGGTTTTTGTATTAGCCTTTCTTTGGTAACGGAATTTTCTGATAGTCTCATTCAAATATTCCTTAGGCATTTGGTTTGCTTATCATGACCTGAGCCCATTTTTTCTTCCTATTCTATTTCATATGTCTGTCTTCTGCAGTCTCCATATACTACAGTCAATTTTTCACAATTCATGCGAATTATCTTAAATTCATATACAGCGTAAGTGAAAAAAATTCAGCAAAGATTGTTTGTTATAACCAATTTATTCCAGCCCGACTTACATAATTGAACGCATATCTTTGAAAGATGCTCTCACTCGTCATCCCTTTCATTGACAGAGGTCGCCCCCTTGCCCCTTGCCCCCTTGCCCTCTTATCTCCATGACCTCTTATCTCCATGACCTTTTTTTAACTCAATAAATTGTTAAACAAAAAATTTTTTGGTTTAAAGTAACATTTGTGTTCTTGTTTAGGTTTTTGGTGTTGGATTACCAAATGTTTACAGGCTACGAGCATTCGTTGGAGCACGAATCCCACTCGAAGGCTCTTTTTCACCGTACATTAATATGTACAATCCATACCCGGAGGCCATTCAAGTAATTGTTTTTTTTTCTTTTTCAAAGCTGGTCATGAGCATCATCATCATCATCATCATCATCATCATCATCATCATCATCATCATCATCATCATCATCATCATCATCATCATCATCATCATCATCATCATCATCATCATCATCATCATCATCATCATCATAATTTATTTTATATTTATCGTAATCGACATATCTTATTTAGCATGATGATAATCATAGTAATAAAGGTCATCAAAATCGTAAAGATATAATTCGGTTTCAGATAGTCCCAATTCCTTTAAATTTCTGGCATTCCTCATAATATAATACATTGAAGTAATGCAATACTCAATTCAAAATATTATGAATCCAGCCCCTTTATGTATATTTATTGACGCAATTCATGGCACTGAAGTATTTTTATGATACGATGAGAAATACTATTTTGTTATTCCAGGTAACGGAGATGTACTCGAGTGGAGGTGATTTGCATCTAGACCTGCCTGTTAGTGCCGGTGATGCTACCCAAAAAATCTGGGTAAGGCTTGCCTTTTGAGAATAATTAAATTTGTGTTCGAATACCAAATTCCTCTTCTAAACAATGAGAAATAGGTAGTTCTACCCCCTGTTAATTGTATTGAATGATATGTTGAATTTTATTAGATGTGCGTATAGGAAACACTGTCTGAATGAATAAACCAATGTTGGTTAAGGGATAAGGAATGCTTTTAGTGATATGTAAGAATACATAAAAATGAGTAGATGAGGCGCTTCAAAACATTTAGCAAGCATGTTTCATAGGCATAAGATGCTTTGAACGCATAGAGTATAGAAAAGCTTCATATAACAGTGTGCTATTAAAATTATATACTCTATAACGTTCAACATTGATTAATTGGTTTTTATAGGAGATCCCACCTTACGAAACCAAACCCATAATGAAAGCTACTTTTTATGGAAAAGCCGAAGGAAATCACACTGGATTCGTTCGCATTAAAACTGGGCGGATATCATCAAAGAAAGAAGAAATTATTCTTCCATTTGATGTTGATGTTTCTGCAGGTAATTCTGTCATCTTTTTTTCAAGCGCAGTCTGGCAAAAAGTCAGGCTACGAATTGTTTACTCCTGGGCTATCTCTCTCTCATACACAATGATAATAACTATAGTAAATGAAATACTAAATACTTTATTTTATGTTGGCTACTGCATTGTGACCTAATTATTGCCAACTAGTATTATATCATATTTATTCTCACAGCAGGTAAATGTACCTCAACTATGATTGAAATAACATGTCGATATTTCTCATTTTAGCACCAGGAATATACACCAATATTGATTCCTTTGACTTTGGGACTCTAAGGACAATGGGTAAGATGCCACATTTTGCTATGAACGTTCACATTACATCTGTATAAATCATTGACACTTAACGGAAAATCATCCCTCCAATTCATTTTTAAAATGTGACCCCATGCGGCCTAGGCTCCTTTATCCCTGTTTTGACTGGGTGTTTAAGGGATCAGAACTAGAAGTTTCTTTTTCTTAATACATTTAGATTAAAACGGCATTTGCAGCAAACCATTGCAGTTACTTAAGTAAAAGGTAAATTGAAGCATTTGATATGGCTCTGATCTGAGAGCAGAGGTGCAAAATTTATGGGCGAAGGGAGATTGCGGCCATGGGACAAAATTTGTTTTGAAAACAGGTGCCATCCTACCTACGTCTTCCTTTCATGCCTTGCTTTTTATAGAAGGATTTTTTATATAACTCACGATCCTGTAAAACTAACTTTTTATTTAATGACAACAGCACGATGAAAAGGTTGATAATAAAACAACTGCGAATTCTAATGCGGCAGCTATGTTCTGTGCTAAAGTGGTTTGTAGTTTGCCCCTGTGTACTTTGATCCACTATGTTTCATGGATCTTAGCAGACGTGTCGCCAAGGGGCAATTCTCTGTGTCATTTGCCACAAATTGATTCAAATAACAGATGTCTTGAACATGTGACAAAATCCAAGTAAGCCCTCAGCCTTAGGACTAGGATCGTAGCCCTAAATCCTGTTCAAATTCTTGCATTGAATATCGGTTTGATTTGATAAATTTCGATTTTGCTCAAAGAGGATATGTGACAGCTTATGGTTTATTTTTGTATTATCCCCAAACAGGCCGGAAAACGTCCTTATTGCGCACGTGAGCCATTCTGCGGTGAATATTATTACATCCAGTCCATTCATTGACAGTGACCATTTGGACGTCTTGCGCAAAATGCTTCTGTACTTTTAGACATGTTTGCAACTGTTTACATGCAATGACCGTACAAGTGTTGTACCATTTTGTTTACAATAACGTTGCAGAGATAATTAAAACTGGGGGGCTGCACCCTTGTTTACTTTCAGTCTTTAGATCCTTTTATCTTTAGTCCACTTCCAGAGACTTGTAAAAATCTTTAATGTTAAAATCACGTCATTTATGAACCCTAAGGTTCGTGTCTATGTGTCATTTTTGTTCAGTGGTGGGTATCTCTAGTTTTGAAGATGGAAAGCTTCCGTGGATATTTATTTTAAACTGACGAGCAGAAGTGTGAGGATTCCCAGAACAAAAATATCCCATATTGCAAGTTCTCAGTGAGGAGGTGTCTTGAGCATTGTGCATAAATTGAGTTTTAGATTTTTTCCTGGTTGTAACTTGGTCTATTTGTACTGATGAGCAGAGATTACCCTAACATAGTCATTTTCCCTTTCGGAAACGTTTAAAAGAGGGTATTGTCCAAATGGATATTGCTTGCATGAGATGTGTTTTTAAGTCATTTTCAAGACAGCACTATTTTTTGACGTCATCGTTGTCTGTTGCCCTTTGCAGAAGCATAAAAATTTGATACTGTGAATAAAACCACAATTGATTAAGCGGTTTTATGATTTGTTTCATGTTAGGACGCATTTCTCACCCCCGGAAGATTCTGTTACCGATTACACTTGGAAGGCAGAATACGTGTAAAGGAGAATAATCTCCGGTGCTTGCGTACTTTTAGGGTTAGCCCCCACCGGTTAAATAAAATCACCGTGAAATCATGGCCCCCAACCGCCTGTCTCCCTGAGGCCCTAATCGATCTGTTCTTCATCAGTTCGCTGGGGCATAGGCTTTACGCTTTGCTTACCATTGAGTGTACTTCATATCAAGTTGAAATAGACATATTTCAATCAAATTATTTCATCAAAAGAATTGAAATGGTTGCGTTGCTGCTCCAGGTTGCCTTATAAAGGCTGAGATCTAGAAATAGCAAATCAAGCAGTCTCATCTTACAAGACCAGATAAGATGGCTTTTTATTAAGACGTCGCGCACTGTAAAACAGCTTGGTAAACATTACGTTTGAAGAAGATTTGATAAAAGATCAAAATCTGAATCAATATTTCAATGTTTGGCTTTGCCTTTTCCACTAACACGACTTTTTACGTGAAGGCGGAAGTAAATATGATTACGAGTTAATATCAGTATTCCGATGTTTTTAGGTAATGTAATCGTACAAAGCTTCTTGGAAATAAAAATATCTAATAATCTGTTAAATCGAAAAGGCTAACTTTGAATTGCTGCCCGGGAGTTTTCTTTTAAAAGATTTTCCCTCAAGATTTTTTATTCCTTTGCAATCGCCAAAGATTTTAAAGTATCCCTTTGGTCCTCGCACATGCTCTTTAAGTTTGCTCTAGCAATACCCTTATGGCTGATCTAGTTTTAGAGAAGAAAATGAAATTAATTGTTGAAATTGCAAACAGTTTACCTTGTATTGAACGATCTAAAGCTATTATAATCCCAATTTTTATTCTGTTTTCGAAGATATTATGTTACTGATCCATCTTTGTATTTATCTATTTATTTATTTTTTCATTTATTTCTTTATTTATTTATTTATTGTTTTAGATGAACCGAAGTCTTTGAATTTGAATATGATCAACACTGGCAACCGATCAGTGCCTATATCAGTAAGTTAATTCCCCTTGTTTATCATCATCATTGTTTTTCTCCACTCCGTTATTTGTATGCATAACACCATTGTTTTGCTACATAAACTTAATCAACTAGTATCAGCTTTTGTTTTCTTAATCGTGTCTTACATCTGTATGCTCATGTATGTCTTCAAGCGCTCCGGCCTGACATATCTTTAATTTTTCAATCACATATGCATTGCGCAGAAATCGTTTTGAAATGTTTTGCCTTGATTTGTCACCCACTCCCGAACAGCAATTTACTCTTGTCAGTTATATTTATCATATTTAAAGCAACTTTGCCTATTTATATGGGAGAGTTGCAGATCAACTCTTTAATTACTCTAAATGTTCTCTGAATTTTTGCTTCGCCTCTAATATTTGAAATTGAATGTCTTTAAATTGTTATTTTTCAGTCAGTCACCTCTTCACCTCCAAATAAAGCAATTTCAATCCAATTTACTGTGAGTTGACGTTCTGCTTTGATTTCGAGATTTCATCTCTGTTAATGTATCTTCGCAGCGCGTCTTACGGGGCTAAAATTGATATCGGACTATTGGGTCCGGAAAATTTGAGAAACATGAAATCTGTAGGCCCAAAAGAAAGTATTTCGCCTCCAGGAATGATATTGTGTTGAGGTAGAAACACTCACAGAGACCGGGCGAAACTTTGAAGATTTCCCCATTTGTGAGTGCCCTTTGGCGGTCGAAAATTGTCAACCCATTAGAAAAGGTAACTTGACTTTCATCTGGAGCCCACGAAGCATTTACTGCGAAGTTATGGAGCTAGGAAAATTAAACTTAACGTGTAATTGAAGAGATTGTAAATGACGTACTAATATTTAATTGAAATAACCATTCGAAAGGTCTGTCAATTTTTAGTGTACATTTTTCATTAAGTTTTATTGGTAATCTTTTCGTCGTGACTGATTAACTGAGCTAATTTTTATAATTTTGTTTCATAGCCAATGGTGCTGAAGCCATCTAAAAAGCACCAGCGAGTTGCTGTTATAACGTTTATAGGTAAGAAGGCCACAGTTTGATGTTGTATAGCGTCTTCAACAACACTTCTTTTCACCAGATCATTTCGTGATCGCAAGTTGTTTCGATGACAAAATAAATTACAATGTCACTGCTATACCTCTATCTAATCCACCTGTTATTCATTCATTTTATTCATGTTTGCACTTGTGTGGTGGTTAACACCAAGTTTCTTATGAGTAATGTTTTTGTTTTTTCCCTTGTCTTTATTTGCAAATGATATAGAAAGGAATGATCAACCAGCAGGTCTGAAATTCTTTACGCATGAGTCGCAGTTTTCGAAGCTGTGCTGTCCATGGCTCTAGCCTCTCTCTTACAGCTATTTATCACTGTTTTACTTTATCATTCATCATCACTACCATCATAAAATTTAACTTATAGCCCCCTGCAGACGCCGTAAGGTGCAATATAAGTTACTGTAAATTAAATAAATACCCGGGGAAACGTTGTCAAGATTTGCAAAGTTGATCAGACAACATGCACAGCAAGTTTATTAAAGAAGGATATTTCCTGCATCTATGTACCCCTGCGCATCATTTGCTGCCACAGTTAACTGTATGTGAGTTCCAAATGGCACGAGGAGGCAATGAGTTAATTCAGTTTTCAAAATTATCAGTTCATTTTAGTTGTGCCCTTAACATTGATTTTATATGGTCTTGATAATCTTCGAGACGAAATCTAATCCACATCTGTTATTGCCAACACATTGAATAATACCTATTTAAGTTTTAGAATAGGCCTCTTTAGTGGCATGATGCTTATTTTAAATCGTGTCTGTGTGGTTTTAGTCTATTGTTTGCTTGTCCTTGATTTCTACGAGAGGTTTTCGTGCTCGAGGCACTGAGGCCCAATTTCTAATTTACTTGAAAAACTTTGGCTTCGTAATGTTAGGCAATGATCAATATTTCTTCTGCAGCGCTTCAAGTTTCTAAAGCTAAACAACAATCTGGTAGTATTATTGTACAGACTGGCGAAAAAATTGGTGGGAGGAAAGAAATACCTTACAATGCTAATGTGCTACAAGGGTAAGA
The DNA here is from genome assembly GCA_964019065.1 of Catostylus mosaicus. NCBI lineage: Eukaryota > Metazoa > Cnidaria > Scyphozoa > Rhizostomeae > Catostylidae > Catostylus > Catostylus mosaicus. Next base: position 4,566,814 of record OZ025186.1, read on the forward strand.
ACTTTTCTTTTAGCAATTATCCTTTGTAAAATCTCCAAAAAAAGCTTCTTCAAGAGCGGTACATGCTTTTCGAGGTTACTTCAAAATTGGTGCATGATTGACGGATGCTTTACATTGATTTGATAAATCTTTCAAAATAACAAGAAAAAGGACTTCGTCATGATGTGCCATTGGCATTTTCTACTGTTCTCGGATGCCTTTTTCACGGTGCTAGTCGTAGAACTGCTATATTTTATGTGCTCTATACATGATGAATCCATTTATTTTCCCCTTGGCTGGAGACTATGATCTCTAAGTTAATGCTAAATCTAGGGTTGAAGATGTGCGGCCTTGGGACGAGTCATCTTTTTTCTTGAGATAATTTTTCATGTTGAATGTGACATTGCTAACTTAATCAGCCGTAATAAAAACGTATTTTCCTCAACTTTGCCTGGGTTTCATAACTGATTTAATTTATCATATAATTTTCAATAAATTACAGAAGTGCGTGGGAGCCATCGCCCCCCTCTCTTCGTCGAAACCCTTTAAAGGAACATAATTAAATACTGAACACAGTGATTTTCCCAACTAACAATTCTGTTGTTCTTTATTTTGCAGCACATTGGCTTATTCGGTTGCGAAGACTGCATTTTACTCTGGAAGTCCCCAGGAGAATGCAAACGTTAAACCATTGACAATAACAAATACCTTTAATTTTTCTTTGATAATTTACAATGCGAGTATTCCCGCTGAATTCAGTCATATTTTCTCTGTAAGTACCGCCGTTGAATTTTTACCGCCTTTGAAAGCTTATGCAGACAGCTATTTTAGATAGCAGACTATGTTATAGCTAATAGCAGGGCAGTTCTCTGTTACACGTATCAAAGTCTTTTAATTTTTATCTGACTGCTACTTTTGATTTTGCAATACGTTGCAGTTGAGATGTATGAAACTGTAGTTCAGATGTATGAAGCTGTAGTTCAGATGTATGAAGCTGTAGTGTTCTCCATCAAATTCTATGATATATTGTTACGATATCCAAAAATTAATAGTAATGCTACGCATAAAATCTCTGTGTCTAACATAACAGAGAACGATCCAAGAAAAGAGCACTGCAACAGGCCGGCCACCGGATCCTCCATAGAATGCTTGCGAAGAAGTAATATAAATAGGACTATTAATAGGAACGACGCAACACGGCTAGGCAAAAACAGAAAAAACGTCAACGAGTGAAAAAAAATAAATTTTTCGTTAATATTTCGCCCCCGCAAACGGGGCTTCTTCAGAACTAATAATTATACAATGGTTAAAGTGATAGCATTATAACATATCCGTTTTTTAATTTTCTATGACTGTTATTATTATAAATCATTATCATCGGTTCGAATTATCAATCCAACCATACCTAATCATAAAATGCAAAAAAAGTTGTTGTGTGGATTTTTACTATTGAATTGATAACACATCCGACGATCTCATGGGAATATTGCGTGAAAGATGTATGGTACTCTGGCGCTATGTAGGGTTAAGTAAATGTTTGCATGTAGGGCTATTAACGTGTCCCGATTTGTGTGAAGAAAATATGGTTCATTATTTGATCCACTCACATCTTCCTTAATTTTCAATTGTAGATAGAGAATTTTACAAAACCAACAATTGTTTCTCCTGGGAAACTTGTTTCACCATTGTCAATCAAATATGTCAATGACCAGTCAGACTTAGTTCTGTCTACAACCCTTCGACTGTATACGAATGCATCAATTTTCACCATACCAGTTCATAGTTACACTGGAAAATTGAAGGTAATTCATTCAAATTCATTTGCCTGCTCTAATTTTTAGCACATATGGACTGTTTGATTCAATGACCTTCAGCGAGTATAGGTCATTTCGAGGAAGAGGGAAACTGATCCTTTCAATAATTGGATAAATAAAATTCTAAATTTATTAAGATTCTTAAAAGTGTCATTTCTGGTACCCCCTTGCAATCTGAGCAGGAGCCTTAACTGTGCAGCTGTTATCTATAGCTACAATTGTCACCGGGGGTAAAGCAAAAATTGCCTTGGGTGACGCCTTGGGTGAATTTTTGAATTGGTATGGTTATAGAAACGTAGATGCTAGATCTAGTTTGAAGCCAATTATTATAACTGATGAACAGTTTCGTGTTGTAAAACTGGAAGAAATAGAAACAGATTTTCTGTTGCTGTATGTTCTCACACGGGGTAGGTTTTCATTATTTCCGCTGTAATACCAATTCTTAGCCAAGTGTTTGTTGAAGGTCTTCTGAGGGGATCTCATCTGGTCTTGTTTGTTGCCTCAATCCACAATCTACATCTCTTGTCATGTGTGTTATTATTTATATTATTTTTGACAATATGTCTTTTTATCATTCAAATTGTTTTTGCTGTTTAACTTGGAATCTCTGCTTTTATTTGTTATCTAATTTCTTTCAGTATATTGTGGATGGACCAGATGAAGATGTTTTAGACTATGGGACAGTTGGAGCTAGAGAAAATAGAACTATTACTTTTAAAATTATAAATAAAAATCCCGTGGAGGTATGATATTTAATTATTTTAAATTGTGCCACAGCATTTCTCTTTACATGTTTCACATCCTATGCTATCAGTGAATTTGAGATCGATATTCATTGTTTTCCCTTACCTTTGTTCAAAAGAGCGTGAGTAACGCAGGGTTCTATGAAAACACCGAAATGCACGGAAATATTCCAACTTTTATAGACCATCTTTTCAAAAAGTGTTCGCTTTAAACAAAATTGCACAGCCCTATTTGTGCGAAGTCACGCATGAATCTACTTGGAGATGTTGTGTTGTCATATGCCTCCAGGGAATCAATAATGTACTGTACCAGAAAACAAGTGATGAGACCAAACTATAGAGCTAAAGAAAATTATCAAGTATTGTTAAAAATCAAGGTTTTTTCTCTTAAAAATCAACGAAAAAGAAGGCTTTAACTTATACCAGGCAAAATGTAAAAGATGTTATGAATTCCGGACGAACTAAACTACCCATGACCAGAAATTGGAACCAAAAACATTGGTATATTGAAATGCCTCCAGGAACTCTTCTTAATGGCGTTAAAAGGCTCTTAAAAGCATCCTAAAAGTCAAAAACTGATAAATATCTAGTATCTTTATGTTGCATTAAGTGGTCAATATCAAGAGCTCTGAATTACTTTGCCGTATTTTTCAGGTCTCCATAAAAGAGTATTCATGTTGCGGGAATATAGAATTCGCCAGACTGAGGCTCGACTTTATACGTCAAGGGCGGAGGAGTAAGCCTACAAAGCGAAGTAAATGGACTTCAGAAAGAAATAATTCAAGCAGGCATAACAGTGCAAATGACAGTGATCAGGTATTTAATCAGGCTTGCGTGCTTACATTGATTTATAAGGAAAATCCATACACAGGACCAGCGTCCATGAGATGGTGGACATTTTATTTTAAGTGAGAGATAAATGCGATCATGGACTTTAATTTTGAGTACCTTGGCGGTTGCCTCAGAAGCTTATTCAATCCTACCGTACTTTGACTTTGAATATAGAAGATTGTTCCTCGCAGTTTTGAATTTTACAGGTTCCAACAATTGTTTAGTTCATTCTATAATATTATGAATTAAGCATACAATCCTTCCGAAACCTCTTGAAAATGTCGACATCAGCTCCTCCCCCACATCCTCCAGACACTTCAATGATGTTTTAGTATTTTTTCAAGGATCGTGGCTATAGAACTGGGTGAAATTTTCTAAGTAATATTACTTTTTATTACTAGATCACGCTGCGTCCGAAAGAAGAGGCAGTGTTTTCTGTTGATGTTACGGCTACAGCGAAAGAAGGTTCCTATACTGGCGAAATCACTTTTAAAACAGCTCATGAGGTACATTAATAATTTAATTTGTATCAAGCGTCTATTTCATTCAACAAAAGTTTTGTTTGTAAAATGTTCTCCCTTTGTATTGGATTTTATGGGGAGTTAATTGCTCGGAACAGTGTCTGGTTGGATTGATGCCACAGCGAGTGGTTGGAAAAATTGCAATTCTGGTTAACTTGAGTCTAAACTATCAAAATCTTTGAAAGAGATTCTGTGGCTGTCTTTTAATCAAAGTTACGCATGAAATCTGAAAACGCTTCACTACATTCAAACGCACCAAATTATATTTTCTGTACATTGATGTGCTTTTCTGCATGTTTTTCACATTAAGTGTTTTCCCCGATGCTTCATGAATGCCAATAATGCAAAGCAGAAAATACCTTTTGCTAAAAACAAGAAGTTTATACCACCTTCCTTCGAAACTCGGTGTAATAAATAGATGACCTTTGAGGTTTTAGGAAAGATCCAGATAATTGTGATACGGAACAAATTTTGAAAAGATTCTTTCAGACCATTATTTGTTATCTCAGCATCAATTCAACTCTAGCTAACACTTTTTTCTTTATTTTTCTAGGAAGTTCATGTTCCAATGTTTATAAAAATAGCTCTGGGTCATTTGGTATCAAAACCAAAGAGAATCCATTTTGAAAATAGTTTTCCAGTAAGTTACTCTATGTTACTTTCGCATTTCGCACTTTCGAATTTGCGGCAACTTCTTGTTTTTATTGATGTGAATGAAAAGAACCTATTTTGTTGCACTATACCTATCGATATGATCGAAAGATTAAGGAAAAATAGCACTAAGATTCCCTTATAACAAATGAGCATCCCATTAGAATGATTTGCTCTATATTTATGAAGACAGCCTGTTCTACAGGTGTCCACAAATGCGTATAATGTCATAGATCATCAGAATTCCATTATCTTGTGTCAGTCAATTCTTTGTTAAGGAGCCGTCCTCAACTCTAAGAAATATTGATAACTTATGTAAGCCATGCATAAATCCTCCGAGGTATAAATGCATCCAGTGCAAAATCTCACTTGTCATGTTGACAAAGCCTTGCGAATGAAAGAAACCCTTGCGCTGACAGGACTGATTAATGAATTGATCCATTTCTTATCCCAGGTGGATAAAATTGCCTTGTCTCCTTTTTCAGGGACAAACAAAAAGTCATACAGTATTTTTAGAAAGCAGTTTTAGTAATACGTTAAAAATATCGGATATAAAATTGCACCCACCCGATGAGCGCTTCACATACATACAACCAGAGAATAATATAACTGAATTAATTTCAAATAGAAAAACAAAGGTGAGCTTTTTCAATAGCTTTTTTGATAAAGAAAGCATTTCTTTCTTTTTGCTTTTCAATATAAAAGTTACAAAAGATATTAACTAAACACTATATAAATTACCAAACTGCATTACAAGGACGACCAGAAAAAGCAGTATATCATTTCTACCCCCTAGCATTAGACGTAACCCTAAACTACGATTTATAATTTGTACAAAGTACTTTTACATAGGACTCGATGGCTTGAGGGATGGATAAACATTGTGGTGCAAGTGTTATTATGTATACTTTGCAATTGTAGATAGATAGAAAAAAGGTTAGCCTAGCAACTGATCTTCCCAAGGGTCCTCTCTACTGACTGCCCAATAAAAAATATAATGCAAATATTTTTTTGTTTATCAGAAAAAAGCTTTGTAGGAGGTAAAAAGTTCCCTTCAAGGCAGGATGAAACAATCTTCGAATTTTTCTTTTCTGCTTCCATTTTTTCTATCTTAAACGCTTTTTAGTTTTCACACTGCCTGTACCAAAATGACTAGCATGTAATTAATGTGCCTGCTAAATTTACGTATGGTGTTTAAAAACGTTGCAAAGTATTAATTTAACTTTAATTTTTTGTTTTTCCAGATTGGATGGGTAAAACTCAATCCATTACATGGTAGTGAATCACAGTGCTACCTGTGCCTTTGCCACCTTCCAGATGGTATGCCAAGTACTTTATTTTTATTTTTTATTGCTTCATTATTATTGTTCCTTTTATTATTTTATTGTTACATCGAAATAAGAGTCTGGGCATCCTCGGACCTAAAATGATCGTCAATGAGACGGTATTAGAATTCAAATGCAAAGAGTAGATCTACTAATTTACTGCGTGTTTGTGTTAAAGAGCGACTCCCAAACCCATTTTGCCATAGAAAAACGTCAGTTGCATGCTTTGTTCGCAGACCATCCACCCTGGCATCAAACCATCAATCTTGGCTAAGAATTTGTCCGGCGCTGAAATTCTTACCAATTAACATTACTTCAAATCAAGAAACTTTTCTTGCCCCCGTAAAAATACGACAAGAACCAAAATATATCCATCTACAAAGGTGCAATTGGTGTTTGCCTTGCAATATGTGTTTAGATATCACCCCTCAGTGACATGGTCCTCCCCTTTTCTTCTTTTTATATGCTTTCGGTTCTCGCGAAACAGCCAAGCTCAAGCTTAACTTATGTGTACTGTTGGTTTAACAACTGTTTCGCTGAACATTATTTCCAAATCGTAGCACATTTATTTTGAGCATTGTTTCCGCATTCATTATATCATTCATTTTATTATTTATTATATCTCCAACCATGTCATTTAGCTGGCTGTTCTGAGTGGCTACAAAGTCTCTCTTTACCAGAAGACACCTGGGAACTTGATTTGAAATTATTAGAGAGAATTAAAGGCAAATGGGAAGCATTGAAAGAGTCCAAACAAACAAAGTAAGTATCCTTCGATAAGGTCATGAGGACAAAGTAAACGCAATGGTCGATTTGTGAGCTAACCAGTGATCCTGTTTATTTCGCCACCATAACTGTATTGATTCTCACTCTTCTTTTCCTCTTTGCTGTTCTCATCAGTCCCGTCTTCCGTTCTTCTTGCTTACCTTTGTTTTATTTCATTTTATTTCTTTTCTTGTACTCATTTCTCCTCTCATCTCCTCTCCTCCTCTTCTCTCCTCTCCTCCTCTTCTCTCCTCTCCTCTTCTCACCTCTCCTCTTCTCTTCACTGTCTTCTTTCACTTTTTCTTCTGTCTCTTTCTTCTCTTGTTCTGTTTTCTTTATCCTGCCTTTCTTTTTCTCTTCATTCCAACCCTTTCCTTCCTTCTACTTTCCAATCCTCTCTTTTTCTTTCCTTTCCTTTCCTTTCCTTCCCTTCCTTTCCCTTCCTGCCTTTCCTCCTCCCATTGGAAATTTGCTTTCATATTCTTCTGAAGCATCCATTTTCATTTACTGATGATGATTATCTTTTTATGTCAACCCCTACAAATGAATATCTTATGGTTGAATTTTTTTATTTTTAGAATAAATACGACTCTCCTTATTGATTCTGAAGTTATAAAGAATTACACAATACCCATACAAGCTTCGCTGACGTGGCCCTCGTTAGTTGAACAGTCCGTGCGTTTTCCTCCAACTCACATTGGTAATTTTACAGAACAAGAACTGACGCTCACTAATCCGGCAGATGTTCCAATTTTAGTGCAGATTCTGCCCTTAGTTATGTATCCTCACCCAAATGGTGCAATGGATCTTGTTTCTGATCGGTAAGTGTTTTGAAAGTATCTTATTTAAGTCGAAACATTCTGCTATAACTCAAGTTAACGAGTAAAGGGATACCCGAGGCTAATGGGCCGTTCTCTGGATCAGAAGATGCTTGCGATTGTAGTGCATCAATTAATAAACGCAGAAATATCGCAAAACGGCGAAAAAGAAGAAGATTTGTGATCGAAGATGGTTTAATAAATATTAGAATATAGAAATAGATAAACTATATAATTTTTTGACCCGGTATAGAATAACATATAGTTCGTATCTTTTTATGGTTGGCAATTTGGGTATAAAAGGGTAATAACAAACTGGCAGATTAGAAATGTAGTCGTAAAATGCTTATTAACGAGCGTGGGTTTTCAAAGCCAAAGAATCGAAGCAAATGTGATAATTGGTTCCAAGATACGAATCCAAGAGCTGGGGTTAGGGTTAGGGTGCTGCTTCGTCAAACAAATTTTTTAATTTTTAATTTTTCTTGAACGTCAACCAAACGCATATGTTTTCAGGAGGATCGCTTTTTTTCATTTTCAAAGTGAAGACCTTTTTTACCTTCAGTTGGAAAGCACAAACGTGCACTATACATTTATATCAAATTTCCCTTTTACTATGATCCCCTTTAATGCTGTAAATCCGCTATTGCTTTACTCTACGACAACCGCTGGAGTTTCTCTTTGTATACGTTTCGTAAAGGTGCCTTTGTTGAAACTATAGATTGAAATCTTTTCCATAGGCTGGAAGAAGATTCTTTTTCTTTCGAATTGAATGGCCATTCGGCCTTCTCATTATCAGATGTTTCTGTGAGTATCTTTCTAGATCAAAGTCAAAATAAAAATATCTAATCTGTAAAGTTTTACTTTATTTTGAGGTTTTTAGATCTTATTCTTGAGTAGCAAAAAATTTCTGGCATATTTCGATTCATTCCGTCCACCCAATTGACTGTCACTGTCCTTTTGCACATTTTTGTCAATAATATTATCTCTAGGTAATATGCTGTACCTTCCAAGGTTTTGTTATGCATTAAAGCCCCTTATTTCGACGCATCACATAATATAATTCTTTGCTAGGTTCTTTACTAAAATCCATATAACGCAATTTGATATCAATATTAATTTTACGATCCATGTTATTTTCCTTCGCAAGGCTAATTCTCACGACCGCTCTCTTCTTCAAACCAAATTTGGAGTAGTGCCTTCACCTGATGCAATCTCAATGTTGTTGAAAAGAAGATCAAAAACCAATTTTAAAATCCGTTTCAAGCCAAATGATGAAAAACTCAAGACGTCATTGATGGTGATAAGGTAAACAGTTGTACTTAAATGCCCGTTAATTTCACATAAAGAACACGTTCATCGCAAGCGTAGAAGTTACGGCCTATTTAGAGATTCGTATTCCAAAAAGATTTTTGAACTGGCTCTCCCCACACTCAAGGTTTGGCAAAATAGCGGGCCAGGTAACCATTTGCCCTAGAAAAGGATTTGGCTGCTGAAAGGGATGAATCAAAGCAGAATTTGAACAGCATGATACAAGAACTCAATATATTTTCTTTTAACTTTTAATCTGTACACACTCAAGTTGTGTATTTTTGATTTTTTGCAGAAACAACTTAACGATCTTGGAGCTCGTTGTTATTCAAGGACAAGGTGCACGCGGCCAGTTGAAGATTAACGACAAACTCCCTAGCATTGACTCTCTTCTATTGTTTGAGCTACAGTCGAGTCATCTTTCGGATTGCAACAGTGAGTAAGCTTATGTTCTCAAAACAAAGGATATTTATCAACTCCTGCCTCTCTGTTTTCGATTTTGTTGCTAAAAGGGCAGAAAGCAATAATCTTAGAACAAAAAGTGCTTCCCGACATTATATGATTTGATATAGGCTACTTTAATTCTAGCCAGAGTTTGCATTGTAATTTAAATCGAAGGAATCAACAGATCAGATTTTGATAAAATTCAAGGCAATAAATTGGAAGAATCACGGCAATTGCATGCTAGATTTTCCTTTTTTGCATTCTTCTTTGCATATTTCGTCATGGGACCGTAATGTTTTCCCACGACATAAACAATTTGAGTTTCCACCATCCTGAGATTTGTCTCAATTTTGAGAATAACATTTACTTGTATTTATTTCAGAATCGACTGCTAGAGCTAGAACTTTTCCATCCTTCACTGTAAAGGGGACCTTCACGGCAAGCAACGTTGGACAATTACCAATCAACATAGTGTCGATAAACATTAACGGTTATGAATGTAGTGCATTTGGTTTTAGAATTCTCGATTGTGAGCCATTCACGCTTCTTCCAAACAGATCAAAGAAACTTGACATAACGTGAGTAACATCCCTTTCCATCATTCGAAATCATGCCTGTCTGTGTTTGATTTTATCGCAATACAAGAACTTTTTGGCTGGGAAGATTTGGAAACTACACGAAAAACATATATGGTCGGTTTTCGGATCATAGGATAAGGAAAGTCGTATTATCGATGTATGCTTCTCTCGATGATGTCTCTGAAAACTGGTTATTTGCATAGATTTTATTCATATTTGATGCTTAGTAAGCAAATGTGAAAATATTTCCTGTCCAAGGACCATAACTACTGTTGTAGAAATGTGAATCCAGATGATTTTTATTTGTAATCAGTTCTGACTTACTTAAGTTCATTAGAAATTAGAACATATTTAAAAGATCCTCGATTATGGGGCCCAAAGAGCCCTTACCCTCTGAGGCAGACCAGTCAATCTGCTCTTAGCACTCAATGAACTGCTTCATTTGTGTACTTTCTTTTTTCCAGTTTTACGCCCGATTTTACAACATCGCGTCTAACAAGAACACTACGACTTGTTACATCGATGAATAATGTTTTAGAATACACACTCCTCGCTACCTTGCCGCATCATCTACTTTCTCTGTGCTCATCAACCTTGCCTAGACCCGCCTGGGAACCCTATCTGCATATAGTTGCTGCTCTTGGCATGTCCGTTGTCTTCTTCTGTGTTATTTTTTGGGCCTATTTTGATGCTCAGAAGTACGTATTGCAATGCACATTTGGAGCAAGCAATTCCGGCACTGTCAAAGTTGGCCGAGTCTCTGAGATTTATACACCGGGCAATGTGTTTAATCTTAATTCAATAACCGGCATGAAAATGAGGTAAGTTTGTTTTGATCCGCAAACTTGTTATGCTCTCGATATACAAAAACTACAACTACAACATAAACAACAACAACAACAACAACAACAACAACAACAACCCTATTTCTTTTCCAAGGTTATTTAGTAAAAGTTGCAAGTGAATGTAAATGATTGATTTCAATGAACCGATTTGAAGTATATAGAACCGGCCAATAAATCTTGTAAACTTGACGGAAACAACGTGTCTAATAATAATTTGCTATATGATTGCCCGTGTTGAATTGAATGTATCGGTTGCCTCCCTCGTGAACCTGAACGAACGTAAGCGCAGTTTAAGCATGGACCACCACCAAGCAATTAACACTATTGTGGTAGGTCAATGCTTTGCATTTCAATTTGAAATGAGTGCCATGATATATTGTTTTGTTAACAAAATCCAACATTTTAAGGCCTACAATTCTCATAATTTATCCGTTGATTTATATAGCGTTGGTCTAATCAAAGCTCTTTACTTGTTTATTGTAGGTCAAACGATAAAAAAGATTCCCCTGATAATAAAAATGCCAGCAAAGCAAACGGTCTTCATTTACCGTTACAAAAACGGGCGTCTAATGAAGCCTCGCCTACAAGTATGTCCAGATCGAGGTCATCATCAACAACAAGCAATACATCGGAGATATCATTGAAAAGTACTACATCAACACCGTCTTCTGAAGTACCCAAAGAATTTAGAATAGAACCCGAAAGAAAGGAAACGGAATATGAAGGGAAAAGGCGGAAATCGAAAGAACACGGAAGTAATGAAAGTATTGGACATCTGGATGAGAAACCGAAAACGGAAATGCAACGGAGAAATCGAAAATTGGAAAAAGAGGCTCGAAATCGGAGAGGAAATAACGAAATGCACGAGAGAAGACCGTATGAAGAGGTACCAGCTTCAAATATTATCATTAAAGAAGTTTCGATATTGGACGAGGAAAACGACAAGGCTATTATTGGAAAATCAAAGAAAAAAGTTAAAACGGCACCGAAAAAGGAAGCAAAGGAACAAAAGAAGCAACAGACGCCCATAAAGGAAACAAAACCGGCATTGAAGTTGAGTGATTTCAGTTTGGCTGAGCAGCGAAACCCTTCGGATGGTGCATTCACAAAAGTCGAATCAAAATCTCATAAGTTACTAAGAAAGGGAAATAAAGTTGAACCGGCTCCTGTCAGTGAAAATACCTATTCTGGCTCATTAGACAGATTAGATGAAATCTCGATTTCAGGACCCAGACCAGATGGCAGGGAGGGTTCAAGGGCAAACAGGAACGAGTCTAAGGCAAAAGAAGAGTTCAGTAAACGCATTGACTTACCACCACGAAAGAAGAGTCAACAGAGTGCATTAAATCCAGTACAACAGCAAGGAACAAAGGTAATTTATGGCCATCGTATAAAAACTAATAACACGCATAAACAATATTTAGGTATAGTATAAGAAAAAGTAAGGTTATTTAGATAAAATAAAGTTGCTGCTCTACCAAGGGGTCGTGTAAAGGCCTCAAGGTTCAGAAGATACATTCTAAATCTTTTTTTGAAACTAGCGATTGTTTCTTGTTCTCCTAAGCTGTCAGGAATGTAATTCCTATTTTGGACACAAGAGAAGAAGTAGAAAACCTTTCTTTGCATATTCTAACCTAACTTTGGGATTTAGAGAAATCTCTGTCATTTCTCGTGCCATACTCAGAGATAATAGATCTTTTAACAAATTTTCTTAAGCCTAAATAGGTTACACAAGTGGTCGCTAAAGCAGGATTAAGCTACCAACGTTTTCATGCAGCATTAACATTTACAAAATAAGGTATACCAGTCTGTTGACAATCGTACAGTTTGACTAATAAATTCTACTACTTTGTCGTAAACCTTGGTGCAAAAGTTCATAATTCTGCCATTTCTTTGTAATTCATATCTTGAAATAGTTCTCTCTATGGCAAAACAATAGAAGCTTTTTTCGTCAATATAGTGGATCGAACATGCAGGAAGTGAATGATGATTCTATCAACTTTTGCCCAAAGTTTTGTCTGTAGATTAGGGACCGCCTATACATTCTGTTGCACAAAAAATTAATTGTATATTTGGTACTTTTCGCTACAGATATTGTACAGCATACGGCATATTTCATTTTTATTTTTGTTTTTAGATGATATATGATTCAAATGGTAAATTACATTCGGATACCCCAACCTCACCCCATGCATTCGCGGCAGCTGTTGTTGAAAAGGCCTTGGAAAAGAGTAGCGGGAGTAAAACTAAGAAGAGTAAAGGAAAACTGGAAAAGACCATGTCAGCTGGAAGTACCCCGACATCTTTGGAATCACTGAGCGAAAGCAGCAGAAGCAGCAGTTATAGCAGCATCGTCAGTAATGATAACCCTATGCTGAAGTTCTTTGGCGTCGGAAGAGGTAATGCCTTTCACAGTAGATTCGGAATTAATACTGCGCGTAGCTTGTATTCTAAGATTTACATTAAACCATAAGCATGATATTGTCAATGCTAATAGTCTATATTCTGGTTTTCACTTTTGTTTTGTAAAAGAGATATCTCCCTTTGCTTTTTCCTTTGATCAAACTCAAAGAACTTTGTGTAGATTTTATTAGGACAGGTGAATTTTGTATATTATGCTAGTTTGCATTCTTTTTTTTGCCAATAATTGCGACAATCGTCCTCTTTAAAGCTAGTTACAGTCATTATTAAGCGTCGGTATTTTGCTATTTTAGGACAAAGTCAGTCAGAGAACCGACAGAACACCCCTTCACCTTTGCATCATGACGATTCTCGTGGCTCTTCAGGCAACTCTTCACCGGTAAATCATCAACCAAAAATCCAGCAAGAACCCGAATCTTGGAGTGCGTATATTCGCCGCCTTGCTGTTGGCCCACACCCAGCACCAACCAAGGAACCAAAGCACCAACCAAAGCCAAAACCAACCCTTCCAGCAACAAGCTCGCAGAACAGCAGCTCAATGTTTTTCTATGACAATCTTAGCAGTTTACGTGCGACAAAGAAACCATTTGAGGAAGATCTGGAACAACTCAGAAAGGCACCCGGAACTAGGATCTGGCCAATCAAAGACAGACACTCGAAATCAGAACTCGATCCATCAAGCAAAGAATTTATACCAAAATCACAAAGGAGAGTAAGAATGCCTTTCCGTGGCAGAGATGAACCCGTTTGGCCTGAAAGTAGGAAAACAGAAACGATCAACCCGCCACCTGGACTGAAGAAATTTGCCGATATATGGAGTTTCGAGAACGCCGGAATCAGGGATACACATCAGAGAGAACACGGATGGAACTCATTCAGGGATGACACATTGAAGGCTGACCTTGCAAGCAAATTAAGAAACAGACCATTTACATCTGAACGCTACAGTGTTCTCATGCCACAACAAGATGCAGAAAAACCAAGACACTCTGAGGTATGCTTCATTTTCTCTTTTCAAAGTAGGTTTATGGGTTGAAAACCGAAGGGGTTCCTTGAAGAGTAATTTTATTGTGAACTTACGGAGTTTTTTCTTTGTAAAGCAACTCTCTGATGCTCTAGTTTTATAGTTGATATATTTATACCTTTCTATTGACTTATTAGCTGTTTATATAGTTCATATTTTCTAATATATAACGAGGAAATATCGTGTAATAACTGGACTCTTTAAGAATGAAAGATTTCCAGATTATGATTTGATTCTCTGCGTCTCAGGGAAACGTGCGTGGCAAAGACTCTGTTATCTGAGGCAACCATGTATCAACTTTGGTTGTTCTACTATAAATGATCACGTTTCTTCTGTGCGTATCACAGATCTGCCAAAATTGATTGCATTCTTTCTACAAGCAAGTGATTCCTTGTGAAGGGTGATTGAATGTTGCAGCGTTTTAAGTCCGCACAAATAGGGAATTAGGACAACTGTAAAATATCCCATTCAGATTATGTAAAGTGATTTATTTGAAGGGGGTGTTTGAAAGGAGTATTCCATGCAAAAAAGTCTTCAGTCTAGGGGTCAACGCAACGGCTACAGGTCAGCCTTGGAAATAGAAGCGGTTTTTATAACAGATCAAAACAAGTAACAATTCATGTTTGTGTTATGTGATGCAAGTTTGTAAAAACAAATCTTTTAAGTATCAATCTTTGCTCTTTTGCTGCAATCTGACAATTAGATGGAGAAGAGGTCGCTAAGATTCATAACAGCTTTGTTATAAGCCTTTTGTAAGGATCTATCTTAAATTCAAGCGAAAAAAGCCTGTCATCAACTGCATTCATAATAAAAAGACTTTTTCTTTCAATACTGTTCTTTGCTTTCTTTTCCTAATACGTTGATTTTTTTATGTTTGCTGTATTAGCCGTGAAGATTATAAACAATTGGTGATTTATGTAAAATATTTGACCTTTCCATTATGTAGCTATTTGACACAGCATACAGTGCATATGGTCCTTCGTCACCGACAGATTCAATCCAAAGTCCATGGCCTGCTGAACCACCTCTACCTGACATCGACCAACAGGTAACACAATCATTAACATCGCTCCTTCAATTATTTTGTTTCGCCATTGAGTCTTCTCTTTAAAGAAGGGCTGGATAACTAAAAAGATCGGTTAACTTCTTGCATTAATTTTTGTTTTGGTAAGGATAAGATATAGTGTCAGATTTGTGTCACGTTCTTGTTATGTTCAATATGGATGATGATGAATGCAGGGCTAGGAAACATTACGTTCACACGGTCACGAGCTGGAGGAAGGGCCCCAAAAAAACAATAGAAAATGTTATGACACACCCAAGCCATGCCTATTTGGGTGATGAGGAAAATTAATCGGAGGACGGTTAAAAGATTGATGGTTAGCCTGGGACGGTTGATCGAGGAAGCACTGTATCATAATTTGGATCTTTCAAATGCTGAAAAACGGCATTATTCTTTGTATTGTATTTTTGTATTGTTCTTTGTATACAATATTGCAGATGCTACACATTCTATTGAATTTGGTTTTAGAACAACAAATGGGCAACACCTGTAATTCGTCCTTCTATTTGGAGCAACAGCCGAAGCTACTCAGCCGATGACCGCCATATCTCGAAAAGCCTTCTTGGCCTCGATCTTAGTGTTCCTGTTTACAGTGGCGGCAAAGAGAAGTCAGTGGAGCCTAGTCCAATCAGTCCATTGAGTGGTCTATGGGATCCAAGTGAGGAATCAATCGATCCATATGAAGGATGGTCTGAGGATTTGAAAGACGGATAGATAAGATGAATCAGCTTGAACACACTATCTTGTTGTATTTTCAATCAATTAATTTGTTTTTTGATGGCTAGTTTTTGCACTCAATCAATGAACTTGAGTCTACAGCTTGTTTTCTAAAATCTAAAATTGTTTTCATTTCGTATGCGGGCTCTTTCACAAGCTATGGTGACATTATTTCCGAAAAGCAAGCAAATTATTACTTGAATAGAATTCCAAGTTTGTACCTTTTTTAAGACAATGTACGAGCCAAGAAAACGTGTCAGAAAGTGGGGTCTTCCAACAAACTTTATTCAATTCATTGCTAGAGTGATTAAATTCTATCCATAATTTTCAGCCTTCCATTGGTGACTTCTTTATTGTTTGTTGTAAACCTGCTCTTAATATGATTTTTGCTTTAGTTTAGGGAGCCAGTCAGCTAAAAGTGCCCTCATAGAGAGCTCTTCTTGTTTGTTGGTAGTTGGGTGTTGACCTTAATACCAGTACTTGACTTTGTCTCATGTTTGATATTGATTTTACTCCATTTTATATTTTGTGTTTAGAAGTGTGAATGTTTCTTATCCATTTGTGAGTCCTTAATGACTCTTGTTTTTATACTCATTTGGTTCTTTTTTGCCTGTAATTGAGTTTCTAAATGCTAAATCAACAATTACCTTAATTCACCCCCTGCGGATTTTTGCTGCTCCTGGGGTTCCAGTTACCCTTCAATCCCCGAAAATTGTTAATTTCTGCCGCTCGCCTCAATGTTGCTTGGTGTAAAGTCCAAGCCAAGCGAAGGCCAGAAAGGGCAATATTCTGCAAATTTTCCGCGGGAGTTGAAAAGGTTTACGATAATTTAGTTTTACACTATTTATTAAATCTTGCACATACCGTGATATGATAAAGAATTTATTGTTTGAGCTGTGTTTCTTAACTGTTGTCATCTGAACCAGCAAGTAAGCATCATGTCTACATTACAGATTGTATTTATCTGCAAAATTTACATGCAACGTAATACGGAAAAGGATCGCTTTTTTTCTAAATCCAGCATCTGAAGATTGATGCAACCATGCCACAGTGTCTCAACAGTAGTTTTTTGGACGCTGAATTAAGCTATTCATCTTCCAAGACTTTTGCCTAACACCCGCCCCTTTAAATTCACTTTTGAGCGTGTCCTGTGGGGGCTTTTCAATAAACATTTTCTATAGCCTTAAAACGAAAAGGCAGTGGCCAGCATTGTAATCTCTCAGTGATTTGATTTTGGAACTGTAATTGAGCAGTCGGCGGTCTTAGTTAAGCTCAATACAGTCAATAACAATATACGGAATGCAAGGGCGGTGTTGCAAAAATAAAGGGCTCGGGCATTCCCAATCACCTATATTTCCAAGTTTCTTGGCACGCAATCCCTGCTGGTTCGATTTCTGGAAATAAAACATCAGATGGAGGCTATATGGCCTAGCACCCTCGTGCTTGATTCATAAACGAGAAGGAAGGATCTGTCGGTCTAAGAAATGCTGAAATCAAAGGTTTTCGTCAAGAAAACAAGAAAAGGAGGCATTGTCAAAGTTGTAAGGGAGCATTATTTGAGGGATGATATTGGTTGTGGCGCAGAACAATGCGAATCTTGCCCAAACAGTAAGACTGTTTTGGATAGAGGTCCGCCATCATTTGCTACCATCTGCAAATTTCCACACTATTTAATGCCAGATACGAATGTTGTGCTGCATCAAGTAAGTAATTTTTAACGAAGATACATTACTTTTAGGGATGGCATTTTTTCCCTTGGAAGTTGACCTACATTTTTGTTCCAACTGCCATGATATTGTGAAACTAGGTATCTTATATCAGTAGCTTGCTGTCCTGGGGGGGGGGGCTAATGTAGCTTGTTGTCCGGGGGGGGGGGCTATAAGACTAGTGACAGACTAGTCGACAACTCTCCCCCTTTCTCCTTAAACCGTCCCCTGTTCCCCCTTAACTACACCCTGAAAATCCTGAAAATTTGTTAGAATCTTATAATGAATAAAAATAGTAAGTATAATGAGTTCAAAAGTTTTATGTTTTGAATGTTTTGAGTAATATTTTCACTTGCTTCCAGCAATATCAATGGAAGATTTCCCTTTAAATTGAAGTTTTTAATTTGAGTTTTAAACTTTTTTGCAGCTTGATGTTCTAGAAGACAACATAATTCAGAATGTTATACTATTACAAACTGTCCTTGAAGAGGTTGGTATTCTATATTTCACTTTCACTTGAAGAAGCTTTAGAAAACAGGGCAAGCTATGATTCAAAGATTCATAACATACACAGGAATAAAACATTGGAACAACTCATTCCACTTAAGATTAGAGCCATACCATGTTTGCATAAATTCTTAAAAGAGTATAAATCACACCTCTTGACAGATTATAGCTAGTTGCTTCAATCCTGAGACACATTTTACATGAATATCACAGCATGCCCATGTAGAAAGAAAAAACTCTGAGATAACTAATCCTTAAATAATAGGCCTTTCAACAGATGTATCAAGTCATCTCAAATTTCAATTGCTCCTTTCAAATTTTAGTGGAATATAGACTTCTATAAAGTGATTCATATTGGGCTTAATCCTATCAAATCTTTCATGTCAAACAATACAGAAAAATAGTATTATTCATTAGGAATTAATTCATATCAAACAACTATTTTATTATTTTCTCAAATTTTCATACACTATCTTCCATTAGCCAGTAAAATGAAGAAAAATCTGAAATCTGTCAATTTAACTGTAGCGAGTCAAGCATCTGACAACACAATAACCCTAGCTGTACACATTTGGAATCACTTACAGGGTACTAAGCTTAGATAGTCTCTTAGAGACTTCTTCTTGGTACCCTGAACACATTAACAAATCAAGAATAAATTTGTAACTATTATATGAAATTTTAATCTGAAACAGCAGCAAACAAATGTACGTAGGTAAATTGTGTTCAAATATATACATTTCTATTTCTTCTATTTCTATTTCTATGAGTCAACAAAGCTCATGAAGCATCTCCAATGGTGCTATCCTTATAAATAAAAAGGGTGTTGATTGGAACCAGAGATGTTTGGATCACTAGTCTTTAAGCCTCAACCTAAATTTTGAGCACCACCCCAGTTGTAATTATGATATTTTTCTATTTAGGTGAAACACCGCAGTTACGTCGCTTACAAAAGGATCAGAGAAATGATTGCAAGACAGGAGAAAAAGTTCTTTGTTTTCTGTAATGAACACCATTGGTAAGAAACCTTGTAAAAGTTAGACACAAACCATTGACATGGAAAACCCTTTGAAAGGCTCCAGTTTAGGCCTTTCAACAGATGTATCAAGTCATCTCAAATTTCAATTGCTCCTTTCAAATTTTAGTGGAATATAAACTTCTATAAATAGGCATATTTAATATTTAGAGCCACATGTATCCATCAATGTAGTTTGGTTTTACTATGCATTGGTTAACTTCAAATATCGTCATCTGCATCATTTCTAAGCAGGTCTTAATATTTGATAAAGTGCTCAAAGTTATCTAATCCTTTTTTAGACGTTGTTTCAATATCATTTCACTCAGTTGTGAAATGATAAATTTTCTTTTTGTAAAAAGTTTGAGAATTGAATGAAGAAAATTTGGAAGGAATTATTGCTTTCTCCATTAAATTAGGTTTAACAACAAATTTTCATTTTAATCCACAAATTCTTGTTGAAGTGCATTTATGAGTTATTTGTGAATTTTTGTTGTGAAAAGTGTAGCACTTTCCAAATTTGACAAAATGTTTAATTCAAAGAATTTTTGACAGGGAAACGTATGCGGAGAGAGAGAAAGGGGAAAGTCCAAATGATAGAAATGACAGGGCAATTAGGATTGCTGCTAGGTATAATTTTTCAATTGTTTTACTTTCTTTAAACAACCTTTAAGAGAGTAGTTGTCTAAAGATGACATTTATTTACCCTATTTTTGTTTGATTGTCTCAAAAGTAAATACATTGCATAGTGGAAGGAAATGAAAAGATATTTTACCTAACATTTGGATAGGAGTTTGTACCTATGGTTTGACCTACAACATGGTTTTTGTACCTATAACATGGTTTTTTTAGTAAGGCTTATTTTATAGCCATTAATGTTCTTAAGGAAAGAATTGCTCTTGAAAATTGATGAATTTTGTTCTCATGCCAAGATGCAAAGAGAAAGCAATATTAGCTCTAGATTTGTCAAAAAAAATCAAAAATCAATTGTCATACAAATAGTCTGTAAGCACCAGGTAATGAATGATTATTGAAAAATGAAATGTATACCACATATTTGCTGTATGCAAGACTTGAAAGAGCCAGAAACACAATGCAGAATCATAAAATGTTTTTATTCAATCAGAAATGACCACATATATTTTTAAGGTGGTATGACAAGCATTTAGAATTGTGCAGTTTTGAAAATGATGCAATTGATCGTGTATCCATTGTTCTTCTAACAAATGACAAACTAAACAAGGAAAATGCTCAACGTGATGGAATAGAAGCATATACAGGTAAGTTATTTTGTTAAAGCTTTCATATTGCAACTGATTTCATTTCAGCCCAGTTGTAGCATTTTTCATATGATTAGGGATATGAAAGGTGAAAGGGCCAGCATCATGTGTTTCCTAACTTTTGCAAAATTCTCCATTTTTAGAAGTGATTTTGAAATTTGAAATATGGTACATTTTTTTAGAAGGAAGCCTTTTCTAAATCGGTTTCCATTCCGCATAAGCTTTTGATATTTTGATAAAGGGAGAGGGGTATTCTCAATTATGTTGAGTCTTGCTACAATGCTATTTGTTCAGCCAACACTGATCAAATTTATATTATCTGGAATTGATTCTATGATGCTATCTCAAACCTATATTTTGAGAATGTTTTACTTGCTGACCACATGATAGCTGTTTTTGTTACAAACAGTTGATGACTGCAATCTTGGCATGCCTACTTTCAAGTACTCAATGCTTAAATAGCACATTAGCCCAATGAAAACAGGAAACAATAATAAGTAACTTTTAGGCTAATTTCAGCTTAAACATTGTACAACACTTATCTTTATCAAATTTGCTTGGGTGTGCTTGGACAGTTTCTATGTTTCCATGCAGTTTAATGCTTTTTTGATGCTCAAGCCATTGAGAAGAGTGATCTGTCCTTTTTGAATTCAGAAAATAAGAAATTGCATGTATCAAAATAATGTGCAAAATAATTTATATGGATTCATCAAATCATTTCTTATGACCAAGACTTTCTTTAAACGTGGTAAGCTTGTTTACAGGCGTTTTACCACTGATTTTATTTATCAAATTTTTCATTTCAGTCCATGACTATGTAAAGAGCATTGATGGAAGTCCAGATCTTGTGGAGAAACTTGCAATCTCGAATGTAAATGGTCATAAAGATGTAAGTTCTTGTGTAAATACGCTCAGATATTGGTATTTTCACAAAGCTGTATGAGCGAGTGAGTTAATAATAAAATTTTCTGTTTGGAATCTGGTCGTAAAGGTCCTCGATATTATTTGAAATCAAACAATTGTGTAAAAGCAAGGGCAAAATGTTGATATTGTCAGCGTTGAAATCCAACCCAGCACCTTTAGGTTTGATCACTAATGCTCCATTGCATAGCTACTCTCGTGTCTCTAATAGACAGACCCCCATTAATTTTTTCAAGAGAATTTGCCCTCCCGTCTTGCGTATTAGCACCCCCTTCTGTTAATTTTTACAAATTGATCATTGCCAGAGCATGCAACCCTTAGTACTCCCTCTTCTTTTTAAACTGGACGTCATACACACCCACTTCCATTAGAGACACTGGCCCGATATCTCAAGGTATATATACGCCTACATAACAGTCAGTTGTAACCACCTCAACAAAGCGACTTGACTACCTGCTTTAGAAGGGTTCTCGCAGACTGTCTCTACAAAGGGAGAAATGAAATGCGTGAAAGCACTCTAAATCAGGTGGCAATTGAAATAAAGAATAAACAGCTGGTATTGGCCTAGTTCCCTGAGTCGTTTCGAAAATAGACCCGATTCGGGTATTTCTCATTATTCGTATGTTATAGAGAATGGATTTAAAGGTTATGTATCAAGTACAAAATAAAAATGAATTTTCAATCAAGTCTCTGGTATCAATTTGCTGCAATGACAAAATTTTGTTTTGCATTTCGTTCCCTTTTTATTTGGGACCTCCAATATTTTGGTCTTCTCGTTTATCATGTTTTGTAATAGAAGAATTTATCTAGATAAATGCTGTGCACACTTGAATAATATTATTCATTCCAGTTTCTCGTTTTACTTTCCCCTTAACAGTCCTTCTCTTTTTGTCGTCAATCACCTACAGTTTGAACACAAAAACAGGTGCCTAAAATTTTCACTCGTAGCGCCACTCCTTAAAAGGGCGTTAAATTGATACATTTCTAAGAACTGGCAATATGGAACTTCCTTCTTAACTGTCGTTTTTGCCGTTTGCAGGAAACAGTTTTTAAAGATGGAAAAGTTTTATTTCCCGAATATCTCTCGTTATCTGAAATCCAACGGAGAATAAAATCGGGAAAGTTGTTTCAGGTAAGATACCTGAATTTTTTATATATTCTGAATGTATGTTTGCATTGACACTGCTACTTTCAGCGTTTACTGCAAGAGAGAGCCAGAGAGTTAAAACAGTAATAAGATTCATAATGGGTTCTTTTGAACGGGGCAAAGTTTTTTGAAATATGGAATTCTTAAGAAGGAAGATTTTGTGTTTCAGTCGAAAAACTGGTTTGGGAAATTGCCTCTCCTGCATGCAGAAAATAAGCCATGATTCATTTTCCGACGCTTGTAGTGAACGTCATTGGTTAGAGAACAATTTTCATATTTTTTGGCTTAGTATTGAAATGTTGAAAAATTTCCGTCAAAAGGACAATTTTGCTGTAAAGGGTATCAATTGTTTCCCCAGACCCTCGACTACCTTCATGCAAGGCTAAGTTTTATGCAACGCTGAAAGTTTCCAATACCAAAGTATTTTTGAATATTTATGAAAACTGCTTTGAAAGAAGTCCGCTTATTATTATTATTATTATTATTAATAATATATATGATTGAAGTGCATAACTATAATACAATATTATATACACTATACAATATAAAAACTATTACATAATATCGTATGCTAATTTGAATAAATATGTCTTTAAGGATGATTCAAAACTGGAGGTATTATCAAGTTTTCAATAAGCATATTTCCACACGTTTGCGAAAACTTTATGTGTTCTGCATTTCGCATCGTGCCATTAGAGCTAGGGAGAGAATATTTGTCCTGATCTCGAATTTCTTTATGGTGGTAGTTTCGTAATCTGTTGAAAATGTCGATTAAACAAGATACCCTTGTGGTTAGTTATCCTGTGCTTGTTTTTATTATGTCACGTAATTGTCTAAAAAGAAATTAGATCAGCCCTTTTGAAGGTCACTTTAGGATAAAATGGTTTCTTTTACCTAGGACCTTAAGTCTGAAACAGTCTACAAACTGTCCTGAAATCTACGAAAAATGTTATCTGTTTCAAATATAAGAAAAAGAACAAGGACAAGACCTCCAAAATAAAATTCATTCATCTCGGTATTTCCTTTCCCTCGCACCTCTTGGCATTGACTCTATTCTGACTAACATTTTCTATGGCATACCCTCATGCACACCTCTCCTGTTTTTCTTAAATATTGCTATATACGTAAATCCTGTTTTTAATAATTTGATTAGTTAATTTGTAATTCCTCATTCTGCCTTATTTCTTATTTAAACTGTAGTGTAACCGTAGTATTTTAATTCATTCCTATGGGATCAGCTAGAGTGACCATATTCTCTTTCGGGAGTTTACGTTATGTTGGAATTATTATAACTTGTAAAGTTTACTAGTTGTGTTTATTTGACCGCTCGAGTCTTCTGCCATCACAGCTACAAATTTAAAAAGCACTGCTACTTTTCACGTTTGATGAAGAATATTCATTATACTTCTGTTTTTTATTCATCATTCTTAAAAACCTTTCTTTCAAAGACACCACTGGAGGCACAATTATGGAACCAAGATCGAACTGACCTTTTAATGCTATTCCTGCCTATAAACTAGGAGTGTTGTTTATTCTGTTTTTGTACTTATACTATTATTGCACTCGTGTAATTAGCTTTCATTTTTTTCTTGCAAAGTATCAACTACAATTGATATTTATCTTATATCGCAAAATATCACATACGTACAAACATGTTTACATGTATGAAATATGGAATGTGAAAAATCAGGCATGAGTCCACCATTCGAAAAGTATAAGAAACATAAATTGACTATAATTAATATGATTTTTATTTTAGGGCACGTTTTTCGCTAGTCGGTGAGTTTATTGCTTTGTTTATTACTGATGATATTTTTAAGTGAGTAAAAGAGTACGTAAATAAATACGTAAAATCATAAAATTACTCTTATGAATTGTTCAGCAAATCCCATGAGGAGAATCCCAAGGGGATTTGCTCTATTCGTTTAGAATGTGTTGAATTTTTTTGTATTAAACTTCTACGGCATGAATTTTGATCCATTTTTTCTCTAGTGAGAACTATTTGGAAGGTTATGTTCGGGTGCCTGGTCAAGATGAAAACGTAAGTAACTATACTTTTTAACTAAGCCATGGAGTGCTCTCAACTCATGAATACTAAATAACGCAAGTAAAAATGGGTTAATGTGTGATTTAGA
Organism: Catostylus mosaicus; assembly: GCA_964019065.1. NCBI lineage: Eukaryota > Metazoa > Cnidaria > Scyphozoa > Rhizostomeae > Catostylidae > Catostylus > Catostylus mosaicus. Next base: position 4,591,372 of record OZ025186.1, read on the forward strand.
TGAATAGTCACCCTTATTATGCACATTATTTACGTGTACCGTTTTTATAACGTTATTTCTAATTACTTAATACGTCAGCTGCTGCTGACAACACGGGTCGTTATATTATTTATTTTGATCCTTTGTTTGATTTACCTAGAAGTAACTGTTATAAGATCCCGTGATAAGTACATTTGAAGATTAAAAGCCCCATGCCATTCGCATATTGAATACTGCATTTTCTAATGTCTAATTTTCAATTTTTAAAATATTTCTCAGATTTGATATGATAGATGCTAACATTTTGCAGCCTTAACTCAATTTCTGTTAGGAGATTGGCTCCCATTCATATAACTACTGTGCTATGATGAGAAAAGAAATATCGTTTGTAACTTGTTAGATAAATGCAAATGCCATTGGCAGTTGGAACTAGATGACTCTGTGTCTTTTTCCGCGGTTTGTGTAAAACAAAAATGTCTTTTTTGTCTAGAGGTATATGCTACTGGCCATTCTTATTGATAAAATGTTTCTTAATTTTTTGGCATTTAGTTCGTAAGTTTCTTATATTCTAAGTATACAGCCTAGCTGTGTATTGAATTAACTTGCCGGTCAGTTAACTTCAATCATTTGTAGCATATTTATTTGGCTATTTTTGGAATTGTAGGTGTTCATCCAAGGTCTGGCGAACTTAAACAGATCTGTAAATGAAGATGTTGTTGCTGTCGAATTGCTTCCAAAGGATGACTGGGCAAATCCTTCCGCCTTGGTTTTAGAAGAGCAAAATGAGGATAAAGATGAAGATGAGTTATCAGAGAAGGTAAATTGTATTTCAAATTTTGCCCATTCACTTCAGTTTGTACTTATGGCAGGAACATGAAGGTTAAAATTTCGTCACCAACAATAAAATCAATAACAATGAAGATCAAAATTTTTATACTGGTATTCACAAGCATTGGGGTGCTCAACAAAGCAGAAATCCTAATTGGAGGAGACTCAACGAACTCCGATTTGAGTTCTCCGAGCCTCCTCGTCGAGGTCGTGTGACGTTATTACGGATTATCTCTAGTCAGAACGTAATAAGCTGTGCTGCGCACAGCGAGCCTCGATGCTATGAGGAGGCGAGGAAGAAATGATGGTTTTCCAAAAGACTCCTCTAAGTTTTTACCTTCATTAATTTTTTATTCAAGTCTTCATGTCTCAGGTTGATTGGTATTATCACAATTCCATACCAGGGAATTGTGTCCTCTCCTTGCTTTCAGAATCCTTGCTTGGAGAGGTATTTAACAGTGATGGCATTATGGGGTGTCATGGGGGGGGCAGCTGTTTAGGCACGGTCTTCCATCTTTCATAAAACGTAGCTTTTGTTCATATGTTAGGCCACCTTGAGTTTAAAAAAGTGAGAAATGCGGGCAACATCTAAACGATAACCGGCCTAGAAGGTGATCCATATTGCGAAGAGGATGGAGCCCCGAAGACAGAAGTAACCGCCAAAGTATTAGAAATGAGAAACTAATACCTTGGTCTTGAAGCGTGTTATTGCCATAGAGAACAAAAGGTCACAGAGACGTTTGAATATCAAAGGATTTTGTCGAAAGGTAATCGAGAAACGAAAACCCTTTGATTGAGAGGCCCCAGCTTCATCTAGCTAAACAGACTGTATTGTCAGCGAGGATTAGCGCTTTGGAAGAGACTCGACAAAATGAAACATGTTTCATTGAATAATGGCAATACTTCACTGTTTGATATTGACTAATCATGTAAACATGAGAGTTTCGTTGAAAAAAAGGTATTAGGCTAATACCACAAATACATGCCCCAGCCGCCTTTGTAATTTGTTCATGAACAATCACTGATCATGAGTTAGAGAACACGTCCAGGCCTGCAAATTGTTGAGCTCCCGATTTGCGGTAACGTCTTTATTTCATGATCGAGAAGAATTGCTTCCGTTTATTGAACCGATTCAAACATGGAGGGTGGAAAGCGTTCTACTGCATATGATGTTTGTTTCTATATGATTTTGATCGGAGTGGTATCTGAGACATTGTTTCTTCATTACAAATCATCAATCCATGACAATGAATTGAAACGAATAATCGACGATATCAAAGCGGCACCAATAGCAGACAGGCAAATATGGATGAGGAGGTTCGGAAATCGTCCAATTCCACGGAACATGGAAGAAAAATTAAAACTATCAGAACAGTTTGACAAACTGATTCAACTTGAGCCAGGCGTTAAAAGCTTGAAACAACATTTTGAATTGCGTATAAGACGAGATGTGGAAGCAAATAGTCTGACGCTTTTAAGGACAGTAAATATTCTTTTGGAACATGTAATTAGTTTAAAAAAAGCGGAAGCATCTTTAGAAGACAGATGCAGGAATGTAACATTGGTCTGTAGAAAAGGAGAGAGAGGAACAAGAGGGAACCCAGGTCCACGTGGTTTAAAAGGAGAAATTGGGAGAAAAGGGGAACGAGGATTTGTTGGACCAAAAGGTATAAGAGGTCCTGTTGGTGCATCTGGACAGAAGGGACAAAAAGGTGATCCAGGGCCTATTGGAAAGTCAATAGAAAAGCCAAAATTTGTGACAAAGTTTCCAAATGTTGTAACGAAAAAGGAATCCTCAAATTTGTCATTGGTGTGTGAGGCAAATGGTAATCCAGAACCAGAAATTCGTTGGGAATTTGGAACTCAGAAAACAGATTCAAGGTACACTTACCCTTTAAAGGGTGCGTTTTCTCTGACAAATATTAATGAAAATGATCAAGGAGTTATTCGATGTGTAGCCAAGAATATACTTGGTTCAAATATGATTGAAACAAAACTCAATGTTCACACAAAACCGAAGATAACGTTATCGGCTGCAAAACGCAAGGCAATAGAAGGTGTACCAGTTGAAGTGGAATGCAATGCAACTGGCAATCCAGTACCGAAAATCAGCTGGAAACGGAACATTGGCGAAGTAAACGGAGAGCAGTATCTCTCAAAAGATGGTCTAAAGCTAAGATTTCAACACCCAATCGCTGCTGATTCAGGAGAATATGCTTGTGAGGCAGTGAATTCTGTAGGGAAGGCAGTGAAGTCCATGCTGTTGGTTGTTGAGCCTAAAAAAGATTGTTCTGAACAAAAAATGTTGAATAGTTCCAGTAGTGTCTACATGATCAACCCGGACGGAAAGCAGCCTTTTCAGGTTTTCTGTGATATGGCAACTGACGGTGGAGGATGGACTGTCATTCAGCGTCGTGCAGATGGCTCAGTTGATTTTTACAAGACTTGGATGGAATACAAAACTGGATTTGGTAATTTAGATAATGAATTTTGGCTTGGAAATGACAAAATCCATCGTTTAACCAAAGGCAGGAATATGAAGATTCGATTTGATTTAGAAGATTTTAAAGGAAATAAGGCATATGCTGTATACAGTATGTTTTATATAGATGGAGAAGATGAAAAGTACAAGGTACATGTTGGTTCTTATGAAGGAAATGCAGGAGATTCTTTTTCATATCATAATGGGATGAAGTTTTCAACTAAAGATAGGGACAACGATAAAGACAACATCAGAAACTGTGCAAGAAATTACAACGGGGCTTGGTGGTACAATAATTGTTACTATTCAAATCTTAATGGAAGATATTTCCATAACCCTAACAGGTCTGAGTACAGTGCAGTTGTCTGGTTTTACTTTAAACGACACATTTCGCTAAAAAAAACTGAAATAAAAGTAAAACCAATGAAATAGATGAAAACCAAACAAAAACATATTGTCAATTGACATTATTTACACATTTAAACATAGTTTAAGCAATTGTATCATTCTGATTATAAATTGTATTTCTTATGATTTCAAAATAAAATCCTTGAGAAAAAAAAGGAACCTTGATAATGCCCGTGCGTGAATTGTTAAATTGACGAGATTAGCTTGTTTTGTCTGTATTTCATACAATTGTACAATCATTTGAACTTAATACAATCGAATACTTTAATGTTAGAATGATTAAACAATGTTGGGATCTTTTTAAAATATGAAGAAAATAAAGATAGAAAATGGATTGATATAGTGATATCCACAAACATAATATTGGGGTGGTATGAAAAGCAGAAATTATGGTCTCCCTCGAGGCTCGAACCCCGTCATCCTTTCAGACTTTACCTTCATTAATTCTTTGGTCAAGTCTTGGATTCATTGGTATTATCGCAATTCCATAGCAGGGAATTATGACCCCTCTCCTATCCAATCAGAATCCTTGCTTTGAGATGGCGCTTTGGGAAAAAATTCCCAATGGCAGCCCATCAGGAGCCAAATAAAAAGAAAGGAAAAATTTGTGTCGGCACTTACCAAAGAAGGAAAATCGTTATTTTGCTTAAGAATTAGGGAAATGTGTAAGAATTCAATATTCCTTAAAGGGTTTCATGGCTAACAGTAAGAACACTTATGAACCTTAAGTAACAAACGTTAGCACAATTAGCTTGTTTCAGCAGCCTTGTATCTGTTTTATGTAAAGCAAATGCATAAATCTTGAAGGGACTCTGCAGTCAAATTCAAAAAAAGCATCTACATGCTACATGCTTTTGTCTCTAGCTTCACCCCTGGGATTAAGATACTTTTGTTCATGGAGGAGGGCTTTGGGGGGTACCAGAACCCGCAAACCCGGATAAAAAATTTGCGAAACCCGTGAACCCGGACGAAAATTTAGGAAACCCCGAAAACCCGCAAGTATAAAATTGAAAATCCCGAAAAGTGCATTTTCTGATAAAAATAAAAAGTTTGATAAGGACGGTATCGTCATTCTTTGTCACTCCATTTCACTGGCAGGCAGACTTATGAAGACTATGCAGAAGTTTACATCTCTTCAAAGTCTTCATAAGGTCTGCCTGCCAGTATAGAGATGGGCCTACTTAAAATAATTTAAAAACTACAGTCCTTTATCCATGTTCCCGGTTGTTTCATGTCTTTTTGAGAAGACAATCTTTCACTAGCTCTACACCTACTTCAACGATATTTATTTGTTCTACTTACTACTAACTATCCGGCTTCAGGCCCCTGACTCAAATTTTACGTGCTTATGGAAAAATAATGATGGCTGGTATCATGATTTTGACAAACAATTCCTTACATCTGTAGCATTTATTGTCTTGAAAAAACCTTTGCAGATCATGCAATCCTCATTCAATGGCAAAGTCATTACAAGTGCAGGGAGTAGAGCTGGATTGTTTCACATCGTACTTACAGGATCGGAAGCAATGCTATGAAGTATATAACAATACATGGCTAACATGAACTACGGCGCATCGCAAGGGTGGCAATTAGGTCTACTTCTTTTATTGACATCAGTGAATGATTTGCCCAGTGCGTTGCAATGCACAAAAGTACTGACAACATAATACTCACGACAGGAGCATTTCGTCATCATCAAAATCTAAAACCTCGATCATTAAAGCAGCTTATTCAGACCTAAAGAGGCTTCAGATTTGGTTGGAAGGTAATAAGCTCTTGCTCTAGTAATAACCTTCATACTTGGTTCTTGAAGCAATTTGAACAGACATTATTTGAACAAGGGAGATCCTGCGATCAATCTCCATGTAAACGTGGAAAACCTAGATATGATTGGATCATATAAGAATCTGGGCTTTCAGAGTGATTCAGAACTTAAGTTGGATAACATATAACTTTTGACATAGGTAAGATTTCCAGTGCCATAGGCATGCTTGAAATTGAACAAACAAGTATGCAAGTAAAGGTGAATCGCATTTCAGAAATTGCTACTTGGTATGGGCTTGTTGAGGAGGAAATCTTTTCAATACACTGAAAAGGTTGCAAAATCCTTATGATGTATAATCTCTTCCTTTCATTGGAAGCCTAGGGTGGTTACAAAAAATGATCGATTTTTAAATTGAAACTGTAGTTTGCAAACCCCTTCATGGATATGCTGTTTAAATAGTTATCCGAACAGTTCAAGGTCCTTGCGTAATACCAACACGGATCTTGACATACCTAGCTTCGCAAATTTTTACAAGTATTGTAGTTTCTAGAATTGAGGTGTGAATGTGTGGGATAAAATAAGCACTAAAATAAAAAAACCTTTCCTGGCTTCTCTCAAACATAAGTTAAATCAATTTTTCAACTTTTCTTTTCCAGCCAGAATATCTTATTTTCGTTTATCTTTGTTATTTAATTGTATGTTGATTAGTTTTGGTTTTGGACATTATTTATATTTTCATTAATGAATGTATTACCCTATATAAATAAAAGTTGATCAATTAATCAATAAAATCACTTAAGGCCATTCGAAATCTCGATTTTGCTCCGAACAAAAAATGCGTTCATCAATTCGCTGTAATTTGGAAAACTTGGTACCCGCGAAGCGACTGAAACCCGAAAAGCCAATGATTTTAACCTAAATTCCAAAAACCCGAGCTCAGAAAATGACAAAACCCGTAACCCGTCAAATATGTAAAACCCGAAAACCCGCACGTTTTTTAAGGAAAACCCGAAAACCCGAGGGTAAAATATGGCCAAACCCGCATCTTGAAAACCCCAAAGCCCCCCTCTTCATGAACAATCACTGATCAAAGGTTACAAGTCAAGGCTTGCATACTGTTGAGTTTGCCGTTTGTGGGATGTCTTTGTTTTTCGTTCGAGAAGAATTGCTTCCGTTTATTAAATCGATTCAAACATGGAGGGTGGAAAGCGGTCTACTGCTTATGATGTTTGTTTCTATATGATTTTGATCGGAGTGGTATCTGAGACATTGTTTCTTCATTACAAATCATCAATCCATGACAATGAATTGAAACGAATAATCGACGATATCAAAGCGGCACCAATAGCAGACAGGCAAATATGGATGAGGAGGTTCGGAAATCGTCCAATTCCACAGAACATGGAAGAAAAATTAAAACTATCAGAACAGTTTGACAAACTGATTCAACTTGAGCCAGGCGTTAAAAGCTGGAAACAACATCTTAGATTGCGAATAAGACGAGATGTTGAAGAAAAGAGTCTGACGCTTTTGAGAGCAGCAAATATTCTTCGGGCACATGTGATGGGTTTAAAAAAAGCGGAAGTGTCTTTAGAAGGCAGATGCAGGAATGTAACATTGGTCTGTAGAAAGGGAGAGAGGGGAACTAGAGGAAAGCCAGGTCCACGTGGTTTAAAGGGAGAAACTGGAAGAAAAGGGAAGCAAGGATATGTGGGATCAAAGGGTGGAGAAGGTCCTATTGGTGCATCTGGACAGAAGGGACAAAAAGGTGATCCAGGGCCTGCTGGAAAGTCTTTAGAAAAGCCAAAATTTGCGACAAAGTTTCCAAATGTTGTAACGAAAAAAGAAGCAACAAATTTATCATTGGTGTGTGAGGCAAATGGTAATCCAGAACCAGAAATTCGTTGGGAATTTGGAAAACAGAAAACGGATTCAAGGTACACTTACCCTTTGAAGGGTGCGTTTTCTCTGACAAATATTGATGAAAATGATCAAGGAGTTATTCGATGTGTAGCCAAAAATATACTTGGTTCAAATATGATTGAAACAAAACTCAATGTTCACACAAAACCGGAGGTAACGTTATCGGCTGCAAAACAAAAGGCAATAGAAGGTGTACCAGTTGAAGTGGAATGCAATGCAACTGGCAATCCAGTACCGAAAATGAGCTGGAAACGGGGTTTTGGCAAAGTCAAAGGTCACAAATATCTCTCAAAAGACGGTAGGGATCTTAAGCTAAGATTTCAACGCCCAACTGCTGCTGATTCAGGAGAGTATGCTTGTGAGGCAGTGAATTCTGTTGGCAGGGCAATTCGCACCTTCTATCTGGACGTTGAATTGTTAAGGCGGGATTGTTCTGCATACGAAAAGAGGAGCTCAAGTGGATTGTACACCATAAACCCAGACGGAAAGCAACCCTTCAAAGTATTCTGTGATATGGCAACTGACGATGGAGGATGGACTGTCATTCAGCGTCGTGAAGATGGCTCAGTTGATTTTTACAAGACTTGGATGGAATACAAAACTGGCTTTGGTAATTTAGATAATGAATTTTGGCTTGGAAATGACAAAATCAATCGTTTAACCAAAGGCAGGAATATGAAGATTCGATTTGATTTGGAAGATTTTAAAGGAAATAAGGCATATGCTGTATACAGTATGTTTTATATAGATGGAGAAGATGAAAAGTACAAGGTACATGTTGGTTCTTATGAAGGAAATGCAGGAGATTCTTTTTCATATCATAATGGGATGAAGTTTTCAACTAAAGATAGCGACAACGATGAAGACCGCATCAGCAACTGTGCAAAAACGTACAACGGGGCATGGTGGTACAATGAGTGTTACCATTCAAATCTTAATGGAAGATATTTGAACCAGAACAAGGTTAATTATAGTGCAGTGGTCTGGGTTAGCTTTAAAGCATACCGTTCGTTGAAAAAAACTGAAATAAAAGTAAGACCAATGAAATAGGTGAAAACCCAGAAACATATTGTTTATTGTTGTTATGAACATAGCTTAAGCTGTTATATTGTCTCATCAGGGGCGTAGGAAAGTTTTGAAAAGTGGGGGCACAACGAAATGGTGGCAGTATTTTTTTCTATAGGGACATTCAGATTAGGGCACTTCATGCAACCCTGCATTAGGACAAAAAAAATACTGCCCAGCAAGACACGAAATAAACTGTAAAGTGCAAATTGAAACAGTGCAGAAAATGTTGCAGAAATCCTTGTTACATTTTTATCTAGACAAAAATATAGCCTGTGCCGCAGGATAGAGGAAGTAAAGTACTAAAAATATAGCAGATATAGGGTTTACTCACATCCTTTTTGTTCTTGCAGAGAGGTCCACTTTTCAAATTGGAATTTTCTCCACCTGTTGTATGCACAAGCATCTTTATATAACATGTTAAGAATTTACACGCCTTACATTTTAATATAATCTGTACAAGGTTTGGAAATTAGGAACTAGAGCGTCAGTCACTTAACATTAAGTGATAGTTGAGCTCAATGAAGAATCAGTAAGTAACTGTAGAACTGTGTCATGCTTCGTTAATTCTGAAACCTCGATTTGGCTTAAACCTCGAGTCAAGGGTATAAACTCCTATTTTCAGGGCTCTTATATCCAAATCCCGAGCTCTTTGTTTTATAGTATTAATTCTTTTATAATCACAATACCCATTCAGCATAAATAGAAAAGAAAATGTGTAAATTAAAATAGTTGTTGATAATTATAATCAATGTTGATGCTAATTTAACTTGATTTCTAGTAACTTTGACAAAAAAATTAGTGAGCAGATCAATTTGCTCTAGTTCATGACTCTTGTATGGGAAGAACATGCACCATTTACTGGATACCACAGTTAGGTGCCTAATACAGGCAGCCATTTAACCAGTGGCGGACTGGCTAAGGATTGCTCACCGGCCATGGAGAACTTAGTTGGGCTCTTTTGGGTGTGGCTTGAAGTTAGGGCGTGATCGTAACAGTCACTGAGCTTCTTGATTTTCTTCCCATATACCATAACAGTTAACATAATGACAAAAAATCTTACTTTTACTTCGCATATCAGATGTAACTATTTTGCCCAAACCTGCTTCTCGATAACCTTTCCAATTTAATTTCCTTGCAAGAACATTTTATTCATTTTCTCCGAATGTGGAAAGCGATTTCCAAGGGGCCCGTTTTCGTCAAATTTTCAAGGGGCCCACCGGCCATGGGCAAGTTCGCGGCTGCATTTAACTATTTTAAGATCTCAGCAAACCTTAACTGAAACACTGTTGTCTGTTGTATTAATGAACCCTCCCATCTACATTTTGGTCACTGTTCCTTTGCACGTTGGCTGGAGAAAACTATTGATGATATGAATCCTCCATCCTTTCATCACCTAGAAAGGGAACTGTTTTCGTTGGAATAAAAAAAACCCACCCTCTTGGTGTAGATCTGAACTGTAGATCTGAACAAATGTACGAGCGAGTATGTCGAGTTTGCAAAAGATTTGTTCCAATTTCTTGCCGAATCCTTCAGACGTTTCACCAGAGCTATCATCTCCCCTCTTTACTTGGATCTTTGTTCCGGAGTATTATTATCTGAGAGTTCCCCCCCCCCCCCCCCCATAATCCCTTCCATCTTCTGGGCTCCTAAGAGTATTGATTTTCTGGTGGTTCCGCTTTTTTGGTCAGGTGAAAATCCAATGAAATCTAATGATATGTGCTTCTTTCACCTTGATTTTAAGCATGCAGAAGAAGACCCTATCCGGCGATTCTGGCAAATTTTGATACCCTTGGAAAATATGCCTTGTAGTTCAATTTTTGTATCTTTCAGATTGCAGCTCAAATCAAAGAGATTAGAGTTCCTTCATCATCAAGGCCAACGGGAAAGGTATTAGTGTACTTTTGTTTCTTAAAAAAGAATAACGAGGAGCTTCATGTTTCAACATCAATTGATAAAAAGATTTAATGATATTTCACTGTTCATCCATACGGCATCATCATATCATTCCCCTGACGATGCCGTATGGATGGATAGGTTTTCAAGAATTCTTTGTATATTATCCCCTGGCATAATGATTTGTCTCTAACTTGTCTCTATTTAGTTCCTTAATCTCTTTTCGCATCAGATTTTTTGGGTGTTAAATCAAATTGATTTGAACCAAAGATCACATTTTTGAAGGTTCTTCTCCCTTCTACAGATTGTTGGCATAATCAAACGCTGTTGGAGACCTTATTGTGGAACTCTGTCACCTGTTGGCAACCCCAAGGTAACGCTTTAGTGATAAAAGCGAATGCTCCAATCAGTGTTCTGCTTGATTCATGACAAATTTTTAAATATGCGATAAGTTGATAAATGGGAAAAGTGAAATAAAATAAATAACAAAACAATTGATAAAATTATAAAGTAAGAATCTACTTTATCAAACTAATTTTACTTTACTTAAGTTTAATTTACTTTACTTTACTTTTGCTTTACGTTACTTTACTGTACTTAACTTTACTTTACTTTAATTTACTTTACTTTACTTTCATTTACTTTACTTTACTTTACTTTACTTTTGCTTTACTTTACTTTACTTTACTTTACTTTACTTTACTTTACTTTACTTTACTTTACTTCACTTTACTTTACTTTTACTTTACTTTACTTTACTTTACTTTACTTCCCTTTACTTTACTTTACTTTACTTTACTTCACTTTACTTTACTTTACTTTACTATACTTTACTTTACTATACTTTACTTTACTTTACTTTACTTTACTATACTTTACTTTACTTTACTTTACTTTACTTTACTTTACTTTACTTTACTTTACTGTACTTTACTTTACTTTACTTAACTTCACTTAACTTACCTTAAATGTCGGCTTCATTTCTACGTTTTTGACACAGTGGAATCACAATGGAAACACCGCACAGCATTTTCCTTCCTTCCTTTATCGACCTTTTTTCAATTTTTGTCGCCGTTCCATTTTACGCTGATTTGCACAATATATTGATATTGCAAAGTATAGACTGTGGTTCTAAACGCCTCTTAATAAACGGCAAAAGTAAGACTGGAGCATCTTTCTTTTCCGTTAACATAATCGATTTTTCTTTCTTCTAGGGAAACAGGCATTTGTTCATAGCTTCTGAAAGAAAAATACCCCGGATACGGATTGAAACGAGACAAGGAGAGAGTTTAATGGGAAAGAGAATAATTGTCAGCATCGATGCATGGCCTAGAAATTCAAGATTCCCATTGGTGAGTTTTTAAATGCTGAGTAATAACAACATAGCTGCAATAGCATTGACTGAATGCAAAAGAAAATTCAGTCGAATGAAGGCCAGCCAAGACCCCCGAGGAACTCCAGGAAATCCAAGGTTACGGCCCCTAATTTTTTCGTATTGGATTCTTGTATCGTTTGAGAGACATGCCCAATAAGTTCTACAAGAATGGTATATCATGGTTTATGGTAATGTCATGGGCTGTTTTCTAATACATTTGATGATTAATTTGATGTATTCTGATTATATATACGTCGACATAGACTTTATTGAAATGCCTCTACCCTAGCCCGTGCAGTCAAAGTTTTGTAAATTCCATTATAATGCATAGAGAAATTTTATGGCCAACAAGAGGAGCAATATATTCGCATCAATATCTCTGAATTAAGGCCTATTCCTACTGGCTCCATCCTCAAGACAGTCGTTTTTTTTCCAGGGTCATTACGTGAGAGTTCTCGGTGATATCGGGGATAAAGACACTGAAAACGAGGTGTTGCTGCTTGAGCATGATATTCCTCATTCCTCTTTTTCCAACCTTGTTCTCAGGGATTTACCCCAAATGCCATGGAAGATAACACCCCAGGTAAATATATATGTTATGCGTGCGGTTTCAGTTCGATATCATACCAGACCGCTGATGATGATGATGATGATGATGATGATGATGATGATGATGATGATGATGATGATGATGATGATGATGATGATGATGATGATGATGATGATGATGATGATGATGATGATGATGATGATGATGATGATGATGATGATGATGATGATGATGATGATGATGATGATGATGATGATGATGATGATGATGATGATGATGATGATGATGATGATGATGATGATGATGATGATGATGATGATGATGATGATGATGATGATGATGATGATGATGATGATGATGATGATGATGATGATGATGATGATGATGATGATGATGATGATGATGATGATGATGATGATGATGATGATGATGATGATGATGATGATGATGATGATGATGATGATGATGATGATGATGATGATGATGATGATGATGATGATGATGATGATGATGATGATGATGATGATGATGATGATGATGATGATGATGATGATGATGATGATGATGATGATGATGATGATGATGATGATGATGATGATGATGATGATGATGATGATGATGATGATGATGATGATGATGATGATGATGATGATGATGATGATGATGATGATGATGATGATGATGATGATGATGATGATGATGATGATGATGATGATGATGATGATGATGATGATGATGATGATGATGATGATGATGATGATGATGATGATGATGATGATGATGATGATGATGATGATGATGATGATGATGATGATGATGATGATGATGATGATGATGATGATGATGATGATGATGATGATGATGATGATGATGATGATGATGATGATGATGATGATGATGATGATGATGATGATGATGATGATGATGATGATGATGATGATGATGATGATGATGATGATGATGATGATGATGATGATGATGATGATGATGATGATGATGATGATGATGATGATGATGATGATGATGATGATGATGATGATGATGATGATGATGATGATGATGATGATGATGATGATGATGATGATGATGATGATGATGATGATGATGATGATGATGATGATGATGATTGATGATGATGATGATGATGCGTTGGTCATAGGACTATGCTGAAAGAAGAGATCTACGCAATCTTGACATATGCAGTGTTGACCCCCCTGGTTGCACAGACATTGATGATGCACTCCATTGTTGCAAACTTGACGATGGTAACTATGAGGTATGAAATTATTTGATACTTTACGTAGACACGGAGGGGGGGTTGCAGTCGCACCTCTCACCCAGACATGTGGGAAAGTTGGTCTGACACGTACTATGTTAATGATCTTGAAAGGAATGTTTACTTTGCAATAACCTACTATGTAATGAATCATCCCCCGAAATTGTGTGTTTTCCCTTTTTTCCCGTAAATAGATGAACACATGCTCTAATAAGGCTATAATTGGTCAAAGAATTAGTCACGTTTGCATTGTTGTACAAAAGTCCGAGGCTGTTGTAGATTAAGTGATGTTTGGGATTTTCAAAGCAAAAATACTGGCTTTGGGAATACTTCATAATTATTGAGCAAATAGGGCAGGAAGAGATTTAATTTGGTCACCAAAGTTCTTAAGGGACCAAATTTGAGGCAATAAATGAGTGTGAGACAGGAAACTGTGGGGCCTTTGCTCAGGCTTTTATGACTCATAAGCAGTATTTACTTTTATCTTAACATTGTATGAATATCTTACAAATCGATCATTTAATGTATTCTCCACTCGTATTTAACAGGTCGGTGTTCATATTGCTGATGTGACGCACTTTATAAAACCTGGAACAAATATAGATGCAGAAGCCCTCAAGAGGGGCACCACTGTTTATCTCTCAGATAAGGTAAATTGCATTCCGTAGAATACTTCTTTAAATTTTGTTCTATTTTTCATTTGAAATCTTCCAGCTGGATATGATATTTTCACAAGGGGCTAGAGTGGTCGGAGGAAGTTTAGTGTTTTTGTTTCAGTTGTTTAGTGAATTGAAAGATTAATTGAAAGTCACTTAGAGGCATTATGATAAAAGTGTTCACAAATTATTTATTATTGATTAACCCCCTTGAAAAGAAGTGTGATTTCGGAAAGTTCCTTATAACTCCTTCATCTCTAACAACATGAGCAAACTTTTTATGCAGTACAGCAAATCTGCCTCTATGTCATTTTTTTCTTGCCATAATAATGTTTGTTTTTATAATTTTAGAGAATTGATATGATTCCAGATTTGCTAAGCTCAAATTTATGTTCATTGAGGTCTAATGTTGAAAGGTGTGTGTTCACATTTGTATTGAATATCTTTTGAACTATTTTGAAATTATCTTAATAGGTTCAGATTTTCATTTCTTATTTATAGTTGAAGTACTTTGCAAACATTCCAAATGATCTTCACATTATTCCTTCCTCACAAAACCCTCTTCTAATACAATAAAGTTCAAATCTTTCGAAATTTCAAATTTTATCAAAAAATATTCAAAACATTCAGATTTCCATTATCATACATACATTGTCTCGACGAATAAAGAAATTTAATGATCTCAACTTCAAGTATCTCGTTTTTAAAAGCGCGGTTAATTTGGTTGATACAGTGAAACATTGTTTTTTTTACTGAATTTTTATTTAAGGCTTGAGATTTTTGTCCATTTTTTTTCATCTTTTTTGCAAATGGACCCTCTTTTTTCGTTTAAAATGCATTCTTATAAAAAAGTGTATGCTGTACGTTTTGTAAATAACTCTATATGTTTTTAGGTTTGCTTTCTCTTGCGTTTGGAAGCTGACCCCAGATGCTAAAATATTATCAACCGAATTTTTCAAAAGTGTTATCTCGTCTAAGGTAAGAGAACTGCTCTTCACCCATGTGCGAATATTACATCAGTTGACGTCAAAATATGAATATAGCTGGCTTTTTGATGAATTCTATGATCAATCAAGGGTCATTAGCAGCATGGACTTCTATGGAAAATGAGGGATTTAACAACCGTGCTCAAATATCTTTTGATTAATTCCCATAAATAGGAAAACGAAGCAGAACAGTTGATGTCAAAATATAAATGTAGGAGGAGGCTTTTTGAAGAATTCTTCGATTACCCATGGGTCATTAACAACATCTATGTAACAGTGCAAAATAAAAATGAAAAACAGTGCTCATATCTTTTTTGATTAATTCCCACCAAAAAGAAAAATAGGGAATAAAAGCTGGTGTTTTGACGTAAAAATGTGAATATAGTTGGCTTTTTAATAAATTCTTCGAACAACAATGGGTCAGTAAAAACATGCAAATGTGATGAAATATTAAAAATTAAAAGGCAGTGCCTATATTCTTTTTGATTATCTCCCACAAATAAAGAAAATCGAAAAAGGCAGCAGGAAATTTTACGTCAAAAATGTGAATTATAGTTGGCTTTTTGATGAATTCGTCGAACAACAATGGGTCAGTAAAAACATGCAAATGTGATGAAAAATTAAAAATTAAAAAGTGGTGCTCAGTTTTTTTGATTACTTCTCACTGATAGAAAAATAGGGAATTAACGCAGGGGTATACTTGGCTTTTTAATGCATCTTTGGATCAATCAACGGTCATCAACAACATGCAAATGTAGTTCAAAGTAAGAAGTTTAAAAGGAACGTCAAAGGTTTTTAGAAGAATTCTATAGAAATGTCCCATTAACTGACTCACTGAACGATTTTAAAATGTACATATGGCTAAAGAGCAAAACGGATTATGATAAAACAACAAAACAATTAGGAATTTTCTGTAAAAAGTCCTTCGAAAAAAGACTGAAATTTTTAAGTCACCCAAGCAGTATTTCGTAATTTTGTAGTTTTTATAAGTTTTGATAGATATTTAGTTCTGTTCTGTTACTGTTGCGTAGTTAAGTATATCTTCTAGTTCGCTGTAAAATTGTAAACAATTAAGGACCATCTTAGCCTTGAAACGTGAATTACAAAAAACAGGTAGCGCCCAAATCCTTTTTGATTAACATCTAGAAAGAGGAAAAAAGAGAAACGCAACAGGACAGTTGACGTTAAAATGTGAATATTGTTGGCTTTTTTCGATCAACCATACGTCATTAACAACATGCAAATACGGTGAAAAACCCCGTTCCCATCATTCACTGGATGTTGAAGATGTTTTTTCCTTTTTCTTCAACCTTGAGTAATGGTAAAGTACCCAAAGAATCCCAAAAAAATCCTCACTTAAGTGTTGAACTAGCTTGTGTCCAGCATTTTGAAATTTTTCATTATTAGAGAAATGAATTATACTTTCAAAAAGGTTGAAGTACCCCCTCTTCCCTAAACAGGTTGATCCATGGACGCTACATCTTATCATATTTTATTTTGTGATATACATTCTTGTCTACTTTGCTTTGCTAGTAGCTCAAACATTGCCTAATTTACTTTTTTATTCAATTAAGATTGCTTCACCTGCCCACCTACTCACTTTGTCATCTGTTATACTATCGTCTGTTTCTATGTCTCTTTCTCAGTTTAACCAAGAGTTATATCGCCTACGTTGGCGCCAGGGAAAATTCGAGCGTAAAGACTCCCTTGCATCTCATTTTCTTATAAAACATCCTTCAAATTTACAGAAATGATTTTTGTGAATTTTTAAGTTATATTTTTAAAATTTCCTGTTATAAATTCCTTCGACTTGGTCCCCTTTCCTCCATTCTGCACTGTCTCACTCTGTATGTCGAATGTCCTTGCTTTTCCATATGCCAAGATATGCCCTGTCATATTAAAATTTTGATATTGCCTTAACCTATTCAAAGTTCAAGTACATCTTTGATAATGAAATTATCATTGCTGATGGTAACTGTTGATTTGCATTTAGAAATTGTTCCTTCCATTTTTCATTCGTGCTTTATTTTTCGTCAGGCATCGTTAACGTACGCTCAAGCTCAAATGATTATTGACGACCCATCAAGAACTGATAACGTTGCATTTTCATTACGTTCTCTTAATTCTCTTGCAAAAATCTTGAAGAAGAGAAGAATCGATGATGGGTGAGATTGTGATAACAGTATTATTTGTATCTTCTCTACACAACACGTTCCTTTGACAAATCATCCTGTCCAATCCTATCCTACCTTATCCCATCCTATCCTATCCCATCCTATCCTATCCTATCCTATCCTATCCTATCCTATCCTATCCGATCCTATCCTATCCTATCCTATCCTATCCTATCCTATCCTATCCTATCCTTTCCTATCCTTTTCTCGTCCTATCCCATCCTATCCTATCCTATCCTTTCCTATCCTTTTCTCGTCCTATCCCATCCTATCCTATCCTATCCTATCCCATCCTATCCTATCCTATCCTATCCCATCCTATCCTATCCTATCCTATCCCATCCTATCCTATCCCATCCCATCCCATCCTATCCTATCCTATCCCATCCTATCCTATCCTATCCCATCCTATCCTATCCTATCCCATCCTATCCTACCCTACCCTACCCTACCCTACCCTACCCTATCCCATCCTATCCTATCCTATTCAATCCTATACGAATCTATAGGTGATTATCATAATAGGAGCGAAAGTATTTATCCATATAGGATGTATATTTCCATTCAGCTATTGGTAATTTACCTTCGCCTCGTATTCCAGGAATGTTGGACGAATAAATAGATATACATACCAAATTGCAGTGACAAATCCACAGCATAAAAGTATCACGTAGTTTCTGCTTTTGCTGCTTTATTCTTTACTTTTTCTGATATCTTTTTCCAAGCATTTCTATCCTCCCCTGCGCTGTTGAGCGTATCAGTTCTGAATCCTCCTTTTTTTGTTCGAATATGTAATTTTGTTGAGTGCGTAGATTTAACAGTATTTGTCGTTTATATTCTATTATTTTAATGACGGTAAGCGGGTCACTTACCGTAGAAGTTGCAAAGAAACTGCAAAGTTTATGCACAAGGTCGTTGTTTTTCGTTGTTTTATGATGCTCTAGAGATTCTTCGTTGTTTTTTTGCTGTATTAGGCCAGCTCGAGTTTTTTTTCAAAGGTTGCCATTCTCAAACTCCGCTGCCTATCATTGTTATCGGGTAGAAAATCAGAGAACTAGGGATATTTTATTATTGTCTGATCTACAAGCCTCGTAGTGGCAACAATGCTAAGTTTAATTTTTGCTATGTTATTTGTTACTGTTCTGTTATGCGTTGAAAAGTATGTGTTCTTTGAGGTATATTTGTTTCTATTTTAGTGCTTTGACGTTGGCATCACCAGAAGTGAGATTTGTGATGGACAGTGAAACGCACGATCCTATTGATGTTGCAACGAAGCAGCTTATGTAAGTTGAATATGCATTTGCCTGAAAAATTCTGTACTAAACAACTTTTGTTCTACTAATGCCTTTGACTATTTCCCTTTTCTTTCTGTATATTTATACGCATCAATTCCCCGCATACATTCCTATATAAACGAATAGAGGGCATCTTTCTGAGAATAAGAACACAATTTCCCGTTAAATATTCCCCGACAGGCATTACAACTTTCCCTCTACCCCCCCCCCTATGGCGCCACATCTGGCAACCTGCTTACTTTTAGCTGACATCTGACATCTTTTTCTCGTGTTTTGCCAGCAATATTCACACCAATGCACTCAGTTTGACGTAAAAGATGGCATGACCTTTTCCCGTCGTGATAGTCAAAACAGTAACATTCACGTCAGTTGAATTAATAATTAACTAAATCACTTGCTGATTGCCTTTTAGCAGGTACAAAGAATGCTCAAATCCCTTGCCAAGCGATCCAAAGGCCCAGATCCACCTCACTGGATATTCGCCAGACATAACAGGAATAGTCTGTCTGTTAGAAGTCTGACAGTGAAAATCCTGTGAGCCAGTAACAGGAAGGAAAAAAGTATACTGGACATGCTGAGAATAAAATCTAATCGATTTTCTCTCAGCATGATCAGTATATCATTTTCTTGAAAGATACAGACAAAAACGATGCCGACCGCCATGAAATATAATCAGAATAACAACAAGTCTGGTCCGAAGAGGAACTGTCAGGCTCGTACGGGCCTGTGCATATGAGCAATTTCATCCCACCTTCTAGCACAGTGCTTCTTTTTCTCAGCTGTCCTTCAGGCTGCAATACTGTATGATGTAGGCTCCCCCGCATACGTTTCTCTCCACGTGACATTCTGTGACAGCCAAAATGCAGTGTATGGCAATGGCGCACCCAAGATAATTCTTGAATGCCTAAGAAAGCGCACCCGGGTGCCCTTCAGATTTGGAAGTTCTTATGTTTGTGCTGTGTTACCCAAAGTGTGGTGGCGCACCTTACGATTTTTGTACTGTTTTAGTGCACCTGCACCTGAGGTGCGGGACTGTTGGCGAACCCAGGATCTTGTCAAGATCGGCCATACTCTGCAAACTGGTGTGACTGTACTCAGTTAAGTAAGCTAAACTCGTAAATTATGATAGAACAGGAGAAGTTTTAAGACTTCTTGGAAATAGTATCACTGCATTCGTCCCGCAAAGGTTAGCAGCATCAGTGATGGGAAGAAGCATCAGTGGCGTAGCTAGATGGGGACAGAGAGAACAACGCCCCCCCCCCCCTTCCTCTCCACCAAGCTTGCAATAAGGTGTTTGTCGGAAAATTTGTCAAAATTTCCAAAGTTTGTCGGATTATTGAGTGGTTTCGCCCCTGCACCGAAAAATCGTAACTACGCCACTGGGGAGAAGGCCGCTCAAAATCTTGCAAGCAAGTTAAAAGGCGCATTTGACGTTTGGTAGAGGTTATCTGCAGCTGACAAAGAGTGTTTAGAAAATACCTACGCATTTACTAAAAAGGTTCGAGCACTGAAATCAAAACAGAGAGGCTGTAATTTTCGAAATGAACAACAGAAAACAACAGAAGAATGAATATCCACAGACTTTCGCATCTAAACTGCTGGAGTTATTAAAATTGGCATACCCCTCGTTCGAAGAAGGTACGAAAACTATCGCCAAAGCAACTTCAGGCAATTTGGAAGGCCGTTTACATGATCACAGGCTGTGATCACATAAATAATGTGAAGTGAATGTGATGAAAATTTTACCTGGATATGATCGGGTAAACCGGCCTTAAAGACCATCCAGGCCATCGATAAGTTTCTTATTTAAGGTGCAGAGAACACGGAGCCAGAGAGAGAGAGAGTGAGACAGACGATGTGTGTTGATCGTAGATATCTGGACCCCGGTGGGTCAACTTTTGTTGTCAAGTGTAAGCACCCACGTCAGAGGTTCTAGAAAATTGACCCTTTTCTCTGATTTTTAACCCAGATGTTACCCCCTTTTTCTCTGAAACCAAGAAATATAATGTTTTTAATAGTTGGGCCTAAAAACCCCCTTTTCTTTAATTTTTTTTGTTTTTTTGCGAAAAAACATCCCTTTTTCCAATCTCTATGTTCTTGGTTTGGGATGAAGTTGAACCCCTTTCTCAGAGAATATAAAGATACGGGTGCTTACATTTGACAGTGGAAGTTGACCCACCGGGTCTGGACAATAGTTTATAGACTCCAGACTAAATTAGCTTAACTAAGTTACAGGGTTATATACATTTTTGTAATACTGAAATTAACTTTGAATTACGTAGGTAAAACAAACATTACTGTCAAGCCATTCACTCATTAGCATATGATTTCCTTTTTTTCGTTTTTAGAGATACTAATTCCCTTGTTGAAGAGTTTATGTTGTTGGCCAATATATCTGTTGCTAAGAAGATCTATGGGCATTTTCCACAATATGCTGTCCTACGTAAACATCAAAAGCCACCAGTATCTAACTTTGACGTTCTGATAAAAGCAGCAGAAAGCCAGGTGAGAACATGAATAAGCTTCTACTTCAGCTTTAATGCTTGCTCGATGGTCTTCCCACATGTAGAGGATTTACTAATTTTCGCGATCTTTTATTTGTTCCTCAAAACATTGAAAAGGTGGTGCGTCCCCATCCCTCAGAGGCTCTGTTTCTGAGTTTTTTCCTAATATTTGCTAAATGCATTTGCTTTGATTTTATCAAGTGAGGTTCCCACAAAATATGGAATCCATAGGGAAAAGGTAACTTTCATCAGCAGCCAGAGTGCACTTTCTTTCCATCTTCCTTTGGCAGCACCACTTCCAACGCCCCTCACATCTCATTGGTTAATTGCCCGAGACTATTCGCTTCTCTTTTTTCTCAGTAGTAAATCGAAGGGTAAATCGGTCCCCATTAGATAAAACAGCATTGCTAATATTTTTAGGTTTTTTTGATTAAAATTTTTGTCTGAGATTTTTTTACATATTTAATAATTGAATCTGTCACTAAAACAGGGTGGAGCTTTGATCATCTCTTCTCAACCAAACATTTTCTTTTTCAGAATCAAATAATTGATGTAGAAACTGGCAAGACATTACAAGTCTCACTAGACAATATCAAATTGGATGATTTGTACTTAAACACGATGTTTCGAATTTTGACAACCCGATGCATGACACAAGCCTTGTACTTTTGCTCTGGTACCGAATCTGAAGACGAGTTTTTCCATTTTGGCCTGGCTACGCCGATTTATACCCACTTCACTTCACCAATTCGAAGGTAGTGTTTGTGTTGAAATTGCTGCCATTTGTTCACTTTCTCATTTTTTTATGCACTTACTTTATTCTATATTCATTCCAATTTATTACATTCCCCCTTAATTAATGTTATCCTTGGCTCCTCGGCCCACCAACTCAACTCCTACCTTGAAAGCTGATCGGTAATGAGTTATGGTTTTTAATTTTCACTTACATTTATAGATATCCCGATATAATGGTACATAGATTGCTTGGTGTTGCAATCGGTGCATATCCATCATATCCTGCTTTGTTTAATGTGCAGAATGTACAGGTTAGTAAACTGTTGTTTTTTTATTTTTCTTGTTGCTTTTTTGAGCTTCATTTGTTTCATTCTTATACGACTACCGGGAAACTACAAGCCTACTATCATTCAAGCACACAGTTTGTTTTTAATGCAAGTCAAAAAACTTTATCATGATCAGAATTGCACATCCAGATTTTTGGTTTGGGGGGGGGAGTGTACTCTAGTTGGACCGACTCTCATTATATCTTTATAGAGGAGCGACTGGGTGTAACAAATTAGGGTAGCTAGGTGGTAATTTTTTTGTCTGACGTCTTCAGGACCAACTTTTAAAAATTTTTCTGTTTTGTTGGTCTTGTATTTGTCTAAATGGTGGTTTTTGACATTTTTGGCCTAACTCAGAAAAGTGTGAGGGTGTGACACCTGACCATAATAAGGCTTGTCAATATTAAAGAAGCTCTGTGGAAGTTTCGTAGGGCTTAACCAGTTATCAAACCAAGTTTTGCTACGTGCTTGAAAGCTTATCTAGGGAAAACCAAGTTTTAAATTTTGAGAGATGTAAATGATTTGTTTTGAGGTGCAACTTGCCCTTTTTTTCTTTTGCAGGATGATTGCAATCATCTGAACTTTCGACACACGATGGCTCAAAATGCAGCCAGGGCATCTGTTCAGCTTCATACTCAGGTGAGCCACTCAACTTGTGTTTTTTTTCTATCAGATCTAAAAAGAAAACTACAAGCAATAGAGTCATTTCAACTATGCGACTTGTACCTGTATAAGACTCAAGGTCATCCAGTTTTCATTTTGAATGGCACTTACAGATAAATTAGACTTTAATTCCCAGAAAACACATCCATGAAACAACAATACAGCATACAAGTACAAGACGAAACACATAACCTGCTTGTGTCACAGAAAAATAATGTTTTCAAAATAACACAAATCGTAGTTTTAAAATCGTATAGTATATGTGCACAGGCCAATCCCTACAGGGGGTTGTGGGGATGTTGGTTTGCGGGGTTGCGGGATGTGACTGTCAGCAAACTTCCTAAGACTTAGGCCTTGTCGGCAAACCTTTAGGCTTAAGAGTCAACAGCAATGTTATATTGTGTTGCTCAGGTGCAGTTGAGTTATGTTTTGCAAACTTTTTGGCAATCATTGCATTTTCAGGCAATCTTAAGGGTGCAAATTTCTTAACTATTCGGACACCGCGCCCAATCAAGTTTAAGATGTAACTAGTTTTTCGGCAAGCCTCCCAACAAAATGTTCCAGGAACAGCCCTGTAGATATATTATTTATTTTCAATCTATAATTTAATACGATTGTGTTAAAGTTTTTCAGTTCCTTTCACGCGTAATTAAAGTGTTTATCTTGGCAAGGTTGTTTTGGAGGACTAATGTTAGATATAAGGACATCTCCAAAAACTGATGTTAATAACTCAAACATTATTCCCCCAGCATTAGCCCAATTAGTCAGCCCAACATTTGTTCCAACCATTAATCCCAGCCTGTTGACATCTCCAAATGTCCTTACTACGGGCATACTTTCCATATTGTAGGTACCGTCTAAAGCAGTTCGTCTATATAAAGTTTTATATTCAATAAAAGAAGTAATCTGCTTTTTGAATAGAATCATATTGACAAATTTATGCAAGCCTTGACTTGAATTTGTTGCTTGAAAATATCAGCTGGAGGTCATTCTGTACTTCAAGGGATGTAGTCCACCATCCGAAAATTTTCGTTTTTTGCCTTGGCCTTTTGTATGCACAATTAACGATGCAATAAATGTGTAATGAATTAATCTTTATATTTCAGATATTTTTCAAGGATAAAGTCACAATAGAAAACGGCTACATATTGTTTGTTAGAAAAAACGCGATTCAAGTATTAATTCCAAAGTTTGGATTGGAGGGGACTGTCTTTCTTATTGAACCAGGTGCGAAAGATGAGGGCCCGTGTATTTACAACGCAGAGGTGGGTGTTGTTGTTCATTATTTTAAAGAGTTGTTTATGCTTCACCAGAGTCCAGAAAACCAAGA
Source organism: Catostylus mosaicus (assembly GCA_964019065.1). NCBI lineage: Eukaryota > Metazoa > Cnidaria > Scyphozoa > Rhizostomeae > Catostylidae > Catostylus > Catostylus mosaicus. Next base: position 4,615,588 of record OZ025186.1, read on the forward strand.
AACTCTCCTGCGATCTCAGATTTTGCTTTAAAATAAAATTTAATATAATGTAATGTAATGTAATGTAATGTAATTTAATGCAATGTAATGTAATTTAATGCAATGTAATATGATGTAATGTAATGTGATGTTATGTAATGTGACGCAATGTAATGTAACACGAAATAATCTACTGTAATGTGATATAATCGAATTAAGGTACATGTAAGTTACCTGTGAGACAGATTATGATTTTTTGCCTCCTCAGACTTTAATTTTGCTTTATTCATTTAACTGCTACCCATATTGTAATTGAAATGCTAACTTATTTTACTGATAATCTGTTAAACTTGGAAGGCATACAAGTATAACAACTGTTCTTCCTTTTCTTTTCGCATTGAAATCAATAATTTGATTCCTTCCTTATTATTACTATTATTACTACTTTTTCCCTTACTACTTGCGGATCGCAGGGTCGCGTAGTTTTCTGTACGCTGTGCCTTACTGGTTTTCGAGGACAATGGCTATTATCTCTTTAATTCGAGTTATATCTTTGTTTCATGTGCTGTATTTACAGACCATATGCGTGTTAATTGATATGCGTTAAAACACCTAAAATTTAAACAAGATGCCGGATTATTTACTCTTTTCATTCTGTTTGAATCTCAGTCTTTTTTATGCCAACTACATGGCCGGGTATGAGTTTCTAATGTAAACATGACATGGGTAATCTTATGTTAATGATAAAGCACAACAAAACAGGGAAATTCTTAAATAACAAAGATTCCTTTGTTTGATTAACTTTGAATAAACTTGCCGTATGCATATGACAATATTTCTGGAAGAAGGTAATATAAATCCAAACAATTGACATTCTTTGTGAAATACTCAACCTTTGTTAAAAGCGACTGGGACACCTAGCATAGCCTTTTTATATTCCTTCTTTTCAGGCCGAATAAAGCCAGATCTCCCCATACTAACAACGTTCTTTGGGAAGGTCGATAATTTGCAAATCTCAGTCATCTGAATTTTGTTATCCGGCATTAGTTAAGTCTCTACTAAAGATGATTGTTGTTTTGTAAGAAAGAGTAAATAGTTTCTGCCAATGAGCAAATGCTTTTGGCAGGGGCTGTGGGTTGGTTTTTCTATATTTGATCAATGTCCTCTACCCCCCCCCCCCCCATTTGGGACATCACGACTAAGTTTGAGACAGCCTGCCCAAAGAAATGTTAGTCTTTCGTTTCATTTTGGTAACCCATCCAAACCGCGCTCTCATGGGTTGTTGTACGATAATGGCTAAGTATTCTTATCAACACCGCCAGCAATTTGCTTTTAAGTTATATTGTTGTGATTATTCTGCATGTGGTGTCGATTTAGTTGGTCCAAACCATTTGCGAATTTGACTTCATTAAACTTTAAAACTCTTCTTCATCTGCAAACTGGCTTAGAATTCCCATGCGACAAAATAGCCGCATCTTTTACTGGGATTATCTTGCTAGGAACGCCGTCAATAATTCGTTTTACGTTTTTTAAAGTGTTTTGTGAGATCTAATCTTTTAATTGATTTGTGAGATTTCGTTATTGTACAAATAAGTGCTTTTAAGTAAGCAACTTTGCAGCCCATATAAATCATTGAAATATAGATACTTACAAGAGTTAGTGTTGTAGAAAATAACATGGAAAAGGAATGAGAGCGAAATTTAGACTGCAAAGTTTAACTGAGATGCAGAAGATTTCCTCAAAGTGCAATCACACCTGTCTTTGACGTTTCTAACTTCATGGATTCACTGTTTTTTGGGATCCAATGTTTCTGACTTCTGGGCTTTCTTCTGAGTTGTCTACTCCACCTCATTTCTTTTTCCTAGTATGAAAAGGCCCATTCTTTGTTTTCGTTGGCCGTAATGCTAGTATGATAGCAACCAAGATAATTCTTAAATGCCTAAGAAACGCACCTGGGCGCCAAGAAGATTTTGAAGTTTTAATGTTTGTGCTGTGGTACCCATAGTGTAGTGGCGCACCTAACGACTTTTTTACGGGTTTAGAGCACCCGCACCTTAGGTGCGGGACTGTTGGCGCACCCAGGATTTTGTCAAGATCGGCCATACTCTGCAAACTGGCGCCTTGGTTCCCTTACCTGCTTCACCACACCCTCTGACACTACCCCTGATGGGCTTTTTTATTTAATTTTTATCCTATATTGTTATAACTTCATTTATTCGTTACACATTCATTCTTTTCACATTTCCAATCATTGCGACAAAACGTACCGTCTATGGTCATGTCACTCTATGAGTTGTGTTATTGTCAACAACATGGAATTTTCTAAACGAAAATGTTCTGTTGTCTTCTTGTTCCTTCGGTTTCTTATAAAACTGTGATTCCCACAAGATGACTGCTAAATGCTTGGAACATTGATGCACAAAGCCAGATGGTCACATGCTCGAGCCTGGTCCTGACTGTATCCCGTATCAATCTCTCTCACATTTCATATTTTCATGTTTTTAATTTATCCCGCTGGGTAAAGTTTTCAGGTTGCAGAAATGGATTTTCAACCTGTTCAGCAAAGCAAAATGATGGCTGTTTCGTATTGTAATAGCATGAAAAAATGAATGCACAACCTAGCATACTGACAGTTCCCGTTTTCTTCTGGCACTCCTCAGGGTATAAGAAGAAACTCACACGTTGTTTTTGGTCTGTAACTGGCTCCCCGGTTCTGAAATAAATAAGCTACAAACCAAACTAAAGTTATTTGATATACTCAGTACGAGTTAGATGTAGCGATTGTGTTATATCAATGATGTTATGCATCTGTTTTACTTATATGTGCTCCTGTTTTGTCGCAGTTGCATTTAATGTTCTAGAAATGTTGGATTGCATGTATCTGATATAGCAATATCTTTTAAATATTCCTTTAATTTTTAAATTGTTTATGTTAAATTTTCTTTTCCTCCAACGTTCCTCTGAATATCAGCGAAGATACTTTTCATTTTAGGCTGGAACGCAGACATGCGGTAAAACTGTACTAAAAGTCTTTGATAAAGTAACTGTTAGAATCAGTGTGGAAAGCAAGGATTATGCAAGTAAATATATGGCACTCAAACTTGTGAAGCCAAAAGTGAGTTTAGTTAAATCAATTTAATGTGCGACTGAGAGTCACTCTTACCTTTCTTTTCATCACAGCATTTGCTGTCAACTTGAAAGAAAATTATACTTTCATTTTATCGCATATTTGGAGCTCGGTGCTTTTCGCTACCCCAATTTCCTCTTTATTTTTGTAAAAAAAATCCTCTCCTGAACAGCAGGGAGGCGTTTTCTCATTTTAACCGTGCTTGTCATAGCATTTTAGACCACTTTAACCATTCTGGTAAGCAGCGCTCAGGATCCTAACACTTCTATGGTTGGTAGCGCAAAAAAGGTATTTTACAAGCAGCAAAAGTATCAAAGACGCTCCCAATACATCGCCTAGGCGTTTCATCAGATTCGAGCTACCCAGAGCAAGATTGTGTATTTATATTTATATTTATTACTCAACTCTAACAGCGTCTCTAAGCTTTGGCTGCTACCGAAAGGCGCCATTGCTGCCCCCCCCCCCCCCTCAAGATCATTATTGATTTCAATAAGCTGCATGCCTCTAGAAATAATTTGAAGTGCAACAACATTTGGTTGTAGGGATAGGGGTTATATAGTGTCCGCAAAAAATCACAGTTTTACTGTTGGCAGGCGTAAGGAAGGCTGCTGAAAACAATAGAAATCGCAAGGCCACACCCAGACCACGTCCCATTACTTTTGCTCCATGTGGAAGGGTGATGTATGTATTCTATGTAAAGGTTCAGCACTTTTTGGACCTCTGGCCAGTTATACGCCTTTCTTAGGGATAAAAATATTTCCCCAAATAGCTTTCTTTTTAATAAGTTTTAACCAAATCTTGCTGAAAATTCTGCGCAAATAACTGCTAATGTTTCTATCTTTATGTGTAACATCACATAGCTTTTGTTACCAATCAAATCAAATCTTGCTCCGTGTTTCTAGATCCCTGGCATAAGCGTCGACCCAACAGGTTCGCTTGACACAATTTCAAATGAGCCATCACAGAAGAAAACACGCACTTCGTAGTTGGTAAAGTATCTTTATTTTAAGCCATTGAAATATATACTATATTGAATAGCAAATTAACGTTTTGAAAGGGGTGTTACTTATACGGTTTAAACATTTATGGTGAATGCTTATTACATGAATACTAAGGGCCAGACCGCGGGATATAATATGGTAAGGAGTTTTCTCCAGACCCTATCCCGTGTATCAGGATATCAGAGTGCTGATGGGGTAAAACAGGGAATGAAAGGACAATCGAGACTGAAGCAAAGGAAAGGCAAAGGGGTAGTATGTCCTTTTTTCATTTTAAGTAAGATTGCATGACCACGGACCTTGTTAACCTCTGACTTTTTATGGTAAATGTCACTTAGTTTCCGTTGCATGGTTATAAATGTTATTGAATACTTTTTTATCCCTGCCCTCCTTGCCCCGCTGCAAAAAGGATAGAGGTGGACTTGCCCCCTTCTACCCCCAACCTATTGTCTCCGCACTGTTTTTCTACTCATACGCTGAACAGTGAATGAACTACAAGCTATTTTTAGACAAGTGGGAATCACTTTCGATCGTTCGTTTATTCTCATATGACTTTCAAACCGAATTAATCCCTATATTTCAGGACGAAAGATTTGGGGAAAAATGTTCTTCAAAACATTTGATTTGCTTTCCTTCTTTGTGTGTCTTTGAGAGTACTTGCACTCTTTAAGGGTCGCTGATATGGCAGTGCTCTTATCTCAGCTGTTCGCCGCGACTGGGCTTCGCTCGTTGGGTTTCGTTAGCCTTTGTTAGCAGGCGTTTCTAAACAATTTGTAATTTTTTTGCATAAATGACTCTCGACAACTTTATGGAAACAATATACATGATGCTACTTAAATCTCCGTGTCAAATCTTTTGGTGTTCGTTCTCAGTTAGTCCAATCCCTGGCAGGGGACAAAAAGGTATGGGAAAATACCTTATAACGTTGGCTAACTTTAATGGGTCAGTAATTTATAGCTCAAGGTACAAGAACGGGCAAGAATCGCGAATTTGGTATCACTGCAACTTATACCCGAATATCATATCTCTTGAAAAAGCTTTAAAAACCGTCATTTTGAGGGCACCTTATAACGATACTGTTTGGATGTAACACAAAACGCTTTGTTAAAGAAAACTGGATACAATCTCGTTCTGGTAATTTTTTATACAAACAAGCAACTTGGAGTTTCAAATATTTCCAATATTATTTCATACCCCCGTTTTTCCTTTGAACTGTTTTAATATCATAGCTTTCATGTAATAGATTTCTAAACCCATCAACTCGAGTCCCCCACCTTGTAGCTTTGCGGTTGACTGACCCCCGGAGCTAAATATACACCGTCTGTTTGACAATATTAATATGAGTATATGACCTCAAGATCAGTTGCTTTTAGGCCCAAAACGTCTTTGATTATAGTGCTTTTCAAGAAATCTTATATATGTTGGTAAAATGAAATAAAGTTACTAATTTCAAAGAAACCATGTATATAAACATAAAACGACGTTATGATTAAGTTCATCATAAATCGAAGGGTATGAAATTCTTCTTTGAGGATGACTACCAAGAATAACTAACCTCTAACAATCCAAACATATTTATCACGAAATCATTAAATACTGCAAACACTTGATAACGGTAACGAATCACAATCAATAATCATTACAATCAACATTTTTGCATTCCCAATTGATCATTGAATCACTCGCAATCAGTTAGTCATGATAAGTTGTTCTTTCATGGCTGTAAAGTACGCTGGTCCACAGAGCCGCATACGTAAATGTTTCTCGCGATATCATTGATTCAGAAAAATTGAGACAATCGTGCTTACAAGCCTTCAGGATTCATTTGTTACTCTACTGTGACTTTTTCATCTTTGAAATTAGCTGGCGGGAACGATTCCTCCAAAGGAAAGACAGGAACAGGCCCTGGATAGACGAACTTGGAGCTTTTCCTCATCTCTGGGGTGAAGGGTGGCGTGAAGGGGCTGCCCAGCGGAGAACTGTACGTGAAGCTAAAATCAACATTTGAAAATGAATAGGGAGAATCGAGAAAATTGGCTGGACTTTCGACGTATAAAGAGTCCATTTTTTCTAATGCGGAAAGACCATGAGGAAAATCAACGAGTGAAATTGTCTTCTTGCCACTTCTTGGACTTTCCCTGCAAATCATATATCTCCGCTGTGTGAAAAGCCCGTTGTTGAAGTCCACATCTTCTTGGTTGTCTTGGTTATCGAACACCTCAACTGGAGGACACGTTATTGTAATTTCAGGCAGTGCTCGACGCCCTGCGATCTTACCTCCAGATTTTTGAACGTCCTCGTTCTGTTGATCATTTTTATCTTCATTGTTCCGGCAGTCACCGTTTTCCGCCGTATCAGCCTTTTCTATGTCGTTAATTGGTCGGGTAATTGTTACTTGCGGTACTGACATTTTCCTTGATGGGCCTTTGTCGATGTCAACTCTCTTTTCTACACCATCTAGATTGTTACAGCTCGATTTCTCACAGCTTTGCACTATTTCAATTTGCTTAGAAAGATTCATTTTCCGTTGGTTTTGCTGGACTTGTGAGTTACCAAGCTCTTTCATAATGCGTTTTTCTTTTTCAATGCTTCTTATAACTTTTCCTGCTCCCTGTAGGCATTCACCGCAACTACGGCCTCTTGCGAAAACAGTGTCTTCCCTCATGTCACGAGGATTCTCATGTCTTATGTTAACTGATTGCCTGGAACTTCTTGATTTTGAACTAATTCTTAGAATCTCCCTGAAGCCTTCAATTGGAATATATACAGGTTCCTTGCGCAATGTGCCACATGAATAGTTGATAACTCGTTCTTTACGCCTCTTGGTTTCGTAGATTGAAGCGACTGTTTTGCTCGCTATTGACGTAATTTTTGGCGAAAGTTTGCCGAAAGCTCACAGTGCACGTCAACGCAAGATCCTTTTTTGTTTGTTTTTGTATGAAGCGACTTTTGTTCACGAATATATCTGATCATTTATTTATGAGGGCAGGTGACGGCAGTTTTCTTAATATCCTCTTGTCGTTCTTCAGAACCTTTACTGTAATTTCACCCTGTCAATTGAAAAAGTGGAAATTTTCAAGCTATTCAGAGAGGTTCCAATGACAATTACTACTACTGGCCGATTTAAGTGTAGGCAAGATAAATGCAAGGGTCCGGCACCCCGGTTTCACTGTTATTTTGTTTTAGAAGAATCTTTTGCCTCATATTTATAGTTAATGTTGAACAGATCCAATGTTATGACCGGCCTCCTAGGAAAATTAACCTTCGAGCTTCCGCCTATCCTTGTAAAGGACCGAGATACAGGGGGAGCCGAAAAATTTCAATTTTTTATGGTTTCAGGACTATTGATTGGCTCCCTTATCTAAATACTCTAAAATGGTTGTTAAAATAGGCCATCTCAGCTATTCTAGAGGGACTTAAACTCAGATTTTTCCCAGTGGAGCCTGTCCCCGGACCGCCCAATGTTTGCCCTTCAATTCCTCATGATTGGCCCCCCGCATTCGAAAATGTTTCTCGGTTCATGATCCTTGTATTTAGTCGCAAATATACCACGGACTCTTTTGCCCCAACTTTCCTCATTTATTTTAAATCGAGATCTTAGTGTGCTAGTTTTGGTTCCATTCAAGAATTCTACACTTGAGATGTTGTGATAAGGAAATAGATTCCTCTACCTGCAGTCCAAATACCGAAGGACTAAATAGCCGAATGTTATCTGAATTAATTTTTATCTTTTTCAAGACATCTTTTTCAATACTTGTCTAGAATCAGATACAGGCCTACTGGTCTAGACTTTAAAGGAATTCGAGGTGATGCGCTGAAAAGATTTCCAGGTTTTACAGCAGATCAAAAGCACTTTAAATGAGAAATTTTGGCTATCGCTTAGCACTGGAAATTCCGTTATAGGCGGTTAAATATGAGTGCTCAAAATTTGCCAGCAGTTCCTTCACTTTATTCTTTAATTGAGGGCCACTAAAATGTATCTTTCCTTTGTTCCTGCATGTAAAAATGTAACTTGACAAAACGAGTTTTACATCTTCTTGGGTAAAAATGATTTTCATTCAATTTCGGCTTATCAACAATATGATATATAGTGTGTATGTACTAATAAACACTAACATGAAGCAGTAATTTTGGAGATTGCATGATGGAAGCTATTGACTGCAAGTGTTACATGCGCATTAATTTTCAAAATACCAATCTTTTTTTAGAGTTTTGAATTGATTTGCATTTTGATGACTTTTTTTCCATTTGCAAGAAAATTCCAGAACTTTGGACCCACAAAGCTAATGGAATTTGTTCCATAATTCGTAGTTTTAAGCATAACTATCAATGGCGGAGCCACAGGGTTGTTCGAGGGGGTATTTAACCCACCCCCTCCCACTTTTCTTAAAATATGGTAATATAGATTCGTTAAAAACAGTGGGTTAGTGGGGACGGTCTTTTTTAAGCTTCGAGACTTTGCGACAAAGTTTCTTCCAAAATGGTCGAAACAGGTTAGACCCATCTAAACTTCTCTAAAACAATATGTGTTGTGTCCATCAGGGCGTTTCCCAAAACCTGAAGGGCAGGGCCGGAACCCTACCATCACCCCCCTCCCCGCAACTTTGTGGAGGCGTGCGCCGCCGCTGCTGACAGCGAGTGAAACTTTCTGTTTCCATATCTTTGTATTACATCAAGAGGAGAATTAGGTGCTGCTGATAGTATGTTACTATCATTATGTTTCTTGCTGGCTGTTACATTCTGAACATAACATCAACTACCAAAAACTCCTCAATACATGTGCATATATGTTATTATGATTCTGATATATCGCCGTGCTCAGCTTGATAGTAAACAGAACAGATCAGATATTCAATATAAACAATGAAAAACTTTACAACTATAGCTATAAAACAAAACAGTTTCCAAACAAAAGTTTCTGCAGAATATTGTCATCCAAGTAACTAGTAGTAGCGACATCTACCCGCTTAACATCCGAGAACAGGTTGAAGATATCTCCGCGGAATTCACGGTTTAGGGGGCGGTACGGGGAGCTGTACAGGGGGTAACTTTTGTTATTTTCGTTATGTTTATCTCAAAAGGAATCTTGACTATGGTGATTCAAAGCGTGTTTCAAAACGATGCTTGTCTAGAGCACTGAGCTTTACGAGAAATTGTGTTAACAATGCAACACCAGAAATTGTTTAAGAGATTTCTTAACATTGAATTTTCTATTGTCTTTAATACAAGCGTAAGGCAAAGCAGATTGATACTGTAAACAGTGTTTCTCGCAATGAGAGTTGAGTTACGTGAAATACACGCAAATTTCTATTGAACTGTGATTATTTGAATTGGGGGTATGAAACGTTTTCAGTGAATGGACGAAATGGTTGTCAAAGACAGGTGCACAGAAGCGGAAGAAAAATGTTCAAGCATTTTTATGTATGTAAAGTCGTAAGCTTTTCGAGACCGTCCATCTTAATAAGCTTAGAATTCTATTTAGGTAAATTCTATTCTATTCTATTTCTTGCGTTTAGACAGAGATTAAAACGATATTTTGTGCAGAAATAGACAATCGTGCTTGCAGAGATCGCCGACCTAAGTGAATGCCAAGAGTGTAACTTGCAGGGTGTAGAATGGTTTCTCACCCCCAAGCTTTTAGTAACCTTGTCGGCAATTGTAAATAAAACGAATGAGCTTTAGAATGAGTAGAGAGGGAATTAATGCATTTTCAGTACACGGATCTGGTCGAATCTTTATAATTTGCCACTAGCTTACTTGAACTTATCCGGAATTAGCCATAAAAAAACTTGGTTTCCAAGTCAGACATAATACACAGGAGTCCCAAGAATCAATCACGAAGATCAAAACATACACTGTTCACACTAGCGCAGATACTGTAGGCTGTTTTGGGGCAGAGCCGTGAAGTAACTTACATTTTTAACCATAAGACAACCAATTGTCAATAATTGCTAGATATCATTTTAACTTGCAAGCGTTTAGTTGGCTTCTTAGAAAACTTCGCGTATCTTACTTCTATATATTTGAAAAAGACTCTTTTACAGCAATGTTAGTGCGACCTATTTAAATATTAAAAGGCGGCTAGATTATTGTAATTAAATTATGCATGAATGCAACCGATCACAGTTTTATTTCGCAACCATTTGCGTCAGATAGCAAGATGTTCAAAGTATGATCACATTAAGCGGTGGCCTGCTTTTCACGAATTCTTCTCTTGAACACGCCAAGGTTGAACCTGTTAAACACGCATGGTTGCAACATTTCTTTGAGCGCTTCAAATATTAAATTTTTTTTCTCTCCAATATTTTAAGTTTAAACCTCTCTATCTAACATCGAAAGTTAAACCTCTCTCTAGAACACCACACGTTGGACTCTACCCCATGAACATTTCAACTGAAACCTCTCTTTGGAACACCTAAAGAAGAAGCCTTCTTATCGAACACCCAAAGTTTAAACCTGTCTCTCGAACACTCGAAGTCGAAACCTCTCGCTCGAACACCCAAAGTTTAAACCTTTCTCTCGAACACCCAAGGTCGAAACCTCTCGCTCGAACACTCGAAGTTTAAACCTTTCTCTCGAACACCCAAAGTCGAAACCTCTCGCTCGAACACTCGAAGTTTAAACCTCTCTATCTCGAACACTTCAAGGCTCAAACCCCACTCTCGCTACAGCAAGGTTGAACTCTGGTCAAACACCTTAGATCCTTCCCCTGTCTCTTACTTGCTTCATAAAGCTCGGTGAGTCAAAAGAGTTAAGTTTGATAACAGAATTATTGGAGAGCGGTTTTAATTTTTGCCAAAACATTAAGATCTGCAACTGTAAATTAAGTAGATGAAAATTTGTGACGAAAGAAGAAGACAGACATATCGCTAATCTTTTCAGTAAATTATATTAGTCTGTACCTTTAAACTTACTTTTGTCACAAAAAGTGTTTAATTAGAAGGTAGTACGTACTCGGCTTCTCAAATTCGTAAAAAAGAGGTTTTGTATTGGCTTTTATTAACCGAAGCATATATGTAGCTATTTCATTGTTTCAAGAACCTCATTCGTAGGTAGGTGAATATTGTTAAGAAATTTCTATATTTTCGATTCCTTGAATTTTTTCAATCTAAGCTTGTTTTGCCTTTCTTTGTTGCTTTTATTTTCTAAATAAACCTAAGCCTGGTATTTCTTGTAAAGCTTGTTCTTAAAAAAAAGCAGTGAACATAATTATATTTTTTGTGATCTCACACCAATTCATAACCTTTATATGAGTTGTTTATTTTTTTGCAATAACATTTAACGTATGATTTGGCTTCATTATAACAAACCGTTATTTTCATTGCATATTGAGAGCAAGGGTGAAAATTTAATGGCCTTTTCTTAACGGGAATTTACAAAACAATTTGAAATCACTACAATTATTGTTTGCTCTGGTATACACTTATATGTTTGTTTGAATTTCAGGGACTTTAACAAGAAGCACAATCGCCAGTATATCTTTGAGAGGAAAAGGTGAATTTCTGGGACAGTGGTACGACCGCTGTTCACCCACAGACATGGTCACTCTTGATTTCTTGATAACTGAAATCATAATTACTTTGGCGGGATCTGATAAAAGTGAATAAAAAGTGATAATTTCGCTATAACCAATCCTCTTTACTTTTTTTCTACTTTTCTCCAAGGCTTTAAACAAACTGATACATTTAAAGCTTCAAACTTCCAATTTACATTTCTTTCTACAAGAAAACGGTTTATAACAATTTCAGTAAGTTCTGTACCGAATTCGGAAAACCAAAGAAAGTACGTAACTTTGTTTCGTTTCAGAAATCACTTTCAAAAACGAATTCCTTGAAAAAGTTCAATTCTTAACAGGTGAAACAGGGCATTTAAGTTCAGTCTAAAATCTTAGTCTTCAAAGAATTACTTTGTAGCTACTTGAAGAGACTAAAGGGAATAAGGTTCAAAATCGTTAAGAATTTGTTAAAAATTTTCAAGAAAGGTTTAATGCGTAAATCCTACTATTTTCAATGAAATTCGAGTACTCGGGTAATTCTAAAGTTTATTTTGCCTATCCATTACAGCATATTCCAAAGCTGTTCTACTTCATTTGGACGATTAGATAGCTTTACTATCAAATATCAGTAACAGTAGGCAATATCAAGGAAAGATACGTTTGGCAGATGAAAAGCAAAACATCAGCCTATGATCTGAAGACAAACATTTTAAATAAGGGTTCTTAAGGCCTGGAATTTTCTTCTATTTCACTGTGTTCTAACTCTCATAAAGGAAGTTAATCACAAGGCTTGCGATCTCTCTTCCCACTAAACTACCAACGTCATTCAACTTATTTAACCATAAAGATCTTACATTGTATATTGTTACTTACAAATTCCACTTTCTCTTCCCCCTTTCCGCATCCAATCTCCGAGTATGAATATTATTTGAATTATCTTTTGCTTCTTTATTGTCACTTCGTTTTCAACACTGCAAAGAAGACAAAATGTTTTTTGAAGCGTATGATGTTAGATTCTGCTCATATCTGAATATAAGGAGTTGGCCCTGATGTGTTGTTGCGCAGATAAACATCTGCCCTAAGGCAGGTGGTAAACATCTTCAATTTTTGTGAAACTCCGGACATAAATCCAACATAATTATATCTCATACATGTATTATCAACGGCGAATGTTCCCTATCTTTTAATTGCTCACCACGGTAGATTAGGCCAAGGATTGATTTCCAGCCAACCACTCATCATCCAACTCGTCTCTTTCGTGTATAAAGTACAATCATATTATCCCAAAATCCAAGCGCTTCACGGCCGATTCTCGTGAAAATGCCAGATGTGGCGGCATAACATTCCTTGGATTTGAAAGTTTTTTTGCTTTGCCACAAGAATTAAGGATTGAAAGAGAAGAGTGCAAAAGAAGCCGTTGTGCAAGATTAGAAAAGCTAACCAATGACAAGAGCAAATTATTGGCTCAATTGTAACGACGTCTTGATGATTATATACGAAAGGTCATAAAAATATAGAAGGTTTATAAAGGTCTTTGAAGTACGTAAAGGCAAAGCGCAGGCAATTAAACTTTTTTCGGCCTTCTTTTTTATAGTTTCTCTTGATTCCTTCATGCTTCATGTATAGACGTTAAACAGTACAGGAATATTACAGATATCGAGTATGTATATTCTAGTTAAGAGAAATTCTGTATGCATGTTCGTGTTAACAAGCTCAATTACCATGGAAAAAAGGGAATATTTTACTCTGACATAATTTCAAGGTTATCCCATTTTTATCACTACATTTGAATTAAAGAATGGACATATTTTCTACAGTTATTTCTATCTTGTGCACGAAATTGGTCTTTATTTTGCGTTTTCCAGTTTTCGTGTTGTTTATCAATATTCTCTGTTTGAAAACCTCTCCGACCTCTTGCTTTCTCCGATGTATAGCAGGTGAAGAACCCCTGAAGAATTTAAAAACATTGGCAGGTATAGATAGGTCGCTACTCTGAAGTATGAAGAAACCGATCAGTCAAGCTTCTGACAACTGATTTTGAGTTTTAAAACATTCTGAATTCCACAATCAGTCGATCGGAAGTGGTTATTTTTGATGACGTCATATATGTTTGATTTTTTGTTGATTTTCTCATCCTTTGTCTAAAACCTTTGACTATGCAAACGCTTACTGTAACAGATACATTGATGTTCTTGTAATCAGGTGGTCAAACCTTTTTTTCCACGATTATAGAGAAGCATGCCCCCATGACCGAATTGCATGTTTCTGAGACATATGCTATTATTGAAAACTCGCTTGCTATCTTGTTTAACACATCGAAACAAGTCGTTTCCCAGATTCATGGAAAGTTAGTAGAGTAAATCCAATTTTGGAAGATGGAGATAGGGTTGAAGAGTCCAATTATCGACCGATATCAGTCTTGCCTGTCATCTCAAGGTTCTTTGAAAAGCTAGTAACAACCCAGCTTTGCCAGTACATGTGTGATAATGGTCACTTTCTATCCGGCCAATCGGGCTTTTTGCATCTTTTTTCAACACTAACATGCTTGCTTGAAATACGGATGACTGGTACAGTGGAATGGATCTTGGTAAGCCATTGAGTCTTGTATTCATTGACCTCAAAAAGGCACTTGACACTGCTGCTGATCATAATATTCTCTGCTAACAGCTTCAGCTTTGCGGTTTGTGGCAACGCGAGCTCTCCTGGTTCAAATCCTACCTTTCCAACAGTAAACAGTTCTGTAGAGTTGAAAACGGTTTTGTAGAGTGGACTCAGAAATTGGGGACATAGAAGTTGGTGCTCCGCAAGGTGCATGTAATGGCCCTCTTCTATTCCTCATCTACATAAATGATCTCCCACAGTCAGACCAATACTCTACAACTTCCATGTATGCTGATGACACTGGCTTGTGCTACCAAAATCACGATTTGACTGATCTGAATGAGGCTATTAGTAGAGATCTTAAAAAACACTTGGCTACAAGGCAACAGTTTGTTCGTGAGTTTTGCGAAAATTCGTGCAGTGCTTATTTGTACCAAGCAGAAGCACAATACTCTCAAAATTTAAAACAGATACTTAGAACTGAAAATTCGCGATAATGAGCTTGAAGTAGTCAAAAAGACAAATTACCTTGGTGTACAAATCGACTGCTCATTTGCCTGGAAAGAACAAATCACAGCAGTTTCTAATAAAGTTTAAAGGGCAGTTGGCTTTTTAAGACATGCCAAGTCATTTCTTCCTTGAGAAATTTTGCATACTCTCGAAACAGGTATTGTTGAGCCACATTTTCGATACTGCTGTTCTGTAAAATAATTTTATATTATGTTTGTTTTTAAATCATTGTAAATAAAGTTTTGAATATTGTAATAGGACTTTAAAGTTTAATTTTATTAATAGTTTGTAAATTTACTTTTAGATTGTAACTTATGTTTTTTGGAGGGCAACCCTCCGTAAAGAAATGAATAGAAATGAAAATGAAACTAATTGCATTAAGTTAAACAATAAAAATTCATGTCCTTTTGATAGTTATCGGTATTTGCTATACAAAATATGGGGTTTTGATGCTTTTGGATTCAACGTACACTTACAGATGAAAGACAGCCATGTTATTGGATCACGTGAATGAATTTCGGACTTGAAGCACCAAACTTTCTCCAAATAACGAAAATTTATTTTAGAAGAACGGAAAAGAATGGATCAGTCAATCTAAATCAGCGATGCTTGAAGAGGGGGTGGGGCAACCCCTTGCCCTTTTCCAAGGGGAAGAAGGGGCAAAAAGTGCCCTACTCAATTCTATAATTTTTTTCGACAAGTTGTTTTGGATTGACCAATTGGACTGTCAATGAAAAAGATGAATTTTTTTGCAAAAATTCGTAAATTTCCAATTTGACTTTGTCAACTTATGTCTCTGCTGGTATTGATAACATGTCTACCATCATCTAACTTGTATAAGACACAAATTTCTTTGATTTTCTACAATTTTACAGGATATGGTTTTTGATCAAGTGCACTTCAAGAAATGTCCGCCTCCTACGCCCAGTGAATTTGGGAAATCGCGGATGGAACCCTCATGAATAAAAGTTCAAGTGACCCCCCTGGGGTTTGAATAGCGACTGATCTAGTATGCTTTGTCATAATATTTCTTTCATTTTGTCAATTCATCACATAAAAAAGGTTTCTTGAACATTTTTCATCTCATCATGGGGACCCTTTTAAACAACAATTTTCGATTTTCTCAGTGCATTGTCGACGCGTCCTTTGTTTGACCGATTGGCAATTTCTTTGACCCCTGTGTAACGAACCTTTCTGCAACAAGATGGCGGACGGTGAACGAACAACAGCTGAAGAAAACAGAGCCGAAGAACGTGGTTGGCCAGGCGTAAAGGTACTTTGTTGGTAGATTTAGAATTAAGCATCATTATTGTATTGTCATTTTTTTAGATTTTAGATCTGTTCTTTGCAGACAACGAACAAGGTTTGTAGAAGCTGGGCAGGCCTAGGCCTAACTGCTGACAAAAAAATGTCTTGCTTGCGTTGCATTTGGGCTATAAAACTTGAGAAATTTTGAATCATGTTGCAAAAAGTTTAACTATATTGAAAACTTTTTGTTTAACAAAAAAGAACACATTTTTAATGATAGATTTAAGCTTAAACTCAGTCCTGTAAGCTCTTACCCTAATGTGGCTTGCTATCACAAGTTGAGGTATCAAAAAATCCCCTTCGCAAACCTTGAACTATTTCCCTGAAAATAAACAGTCAAAACCAAATTGTGATATGTACTATTTGTACTGTAAATGCAAGTAAAAAACTAGTGTAACATAACTTTAGCTTTTTTACATTACCAACATATTAGCTAAGTTCAATTTGCCAAATTAGTTAGCAGCACTCCATCCATCATCAGAATCCCATATATGATCTAATTATCTGAATACTATCTCTCTTAACTCATTGCCCCCTGATGCCATTTGGAACTCGCATACAGATAACTGTGGTAGCAAATGTTGCACAAAGATGCAGGAAATATCCTTGTTTTGATAAACTTGCAATGGATGTTGTCTGATCAACTTAGCGAATCTTGACATTGTTGCCTGTGGGTTTTTTTTTTATTTACAGTAACTTATACTGTGCCATATGGCGTCTGCAGGGTTCTATGAGTTAAAAGACATTACTTTACATAGAAAGTGCTGGTAGTCATAGGTACACTGGAGTAAGCCACAAAGCCACAAAGCTCACTTGCAACTTAACTTTTAGACACAGCCTAGCTTAACTCCAAAAGAATCATTTAGAATTGTGCTTGGATTGTGGATATCTATTAATGGCTTACTTTGATTAGATTTGATTTGTTTTGATAGCTTTGAGAATTTAGAAATCTATGAAGTGCGTAGGTGTGATGTAATTGCTATGTCATTTTTGGGTTAAAAAATCTTTTGGTTTTCACTTTCTAAAGACCAGATACCTGTTCGATTTTCTGTTAACAATTCCATAGATAGATTGTCTAAAATAGGAAAGGAAATCTAAGCTTAAAGGAGCTCTTGTTTTCACCATCCTCGCATGTTCAAGTGTTATCTATGCAAACTCTGTGAGAATCATAGAACAAAAAGGTTTGATGTAATGTAAAGACTTTTATGGGATAATGAAGATTTGGGAGCACCATCACCTTGAGAAAACTCTGGTTGAAGAATCCATTCTATTTTAAGTTAAAAAATTTATTTTACAGATGAAGTCTATTTTATTCTGCTAAAATTTTTTCTTCAGTTTCTCTATTACCATTGTTAGTGCACCAAATTTCATTAAAATTGCTTGTATTCATGACATGGCCAACTGTGGCATGGCAACGATTTTGTTTTTGTGTTACACTTTTGTGTTTCTAACAGAAAAGCTATTTCAGGGCCCTGATAAGACTTGCAAAAAGTGTAAACCACAGACAGATTAATGAACTAATAAAGTATACCTTCCATGAAAGGCTTGACACCTAATCAAATGAATCTAGAGGGATTAACTATGTGCTTCACCCATTCAAATCTTAAATTGAGTCTGAGCCGTTAACTTGACCTCAAACATCCATATGATAATGGTCTAGGGCCAAGATAAGCACAAAAGACCCCTGCTCTAAAGAATTACAGATCTGAGGTCCCATGTCTTCAGGAAGGTTTATGCTCGAGCATTTTTATTGGTTTGATTTTGCAGTTGTGAAGCACAAATCAGGGACTTTACTCCTTTCAATGATTTTCCTGTGATGTAGAAAATTTTCTTGCATGCAGTGCCATTAAAATTAAAATAACCACCCCCTCTACCTAGATACTTAAACCCCCCTTACCTAGAACCCCTCGTTATTTTCTGAGTAGGTTAAAAATCGACAACCACATTTTATTTATGACACTCAGTCGGTCCCAAATTAAAATTTTAATGGAAGTCAGTCCAGATAAAGTACACACCCCTATACAAAGTGTTGGATGTGCACCAGGTTTGAACAGTTTATGGGGTTTGTGCGGAGAGTTCTTACGAGGTTATGGAGGTTGTTGCAAGGCTTTTCCAAATTTCTTTTGATGTAATCTATACTATTTATCACCTTTCTTATTAAGCCACAGAAACGTATTAACCAAATATACAAGATGACATTGTTTTTGTTTATTTCTTCTATTGACACATTCTTCCACCCAATGGTGCGATCAGTTTGTAGTTTCCATTCCCATGGTGCACATGTTTTTAATGACAACACAGTTGCGCGATAATAACACCATTTCTTCACCTCATCGTTTGCGAGCAGTTCATTTCAGTTCAGACACGCATTTCTCAAAATGGCAGCATTAACCACAATGACAATTGTAATAAACGTTGCTGCGATAACATTATTTGTGATGTAACATATGGATAACCATCATTTCAAAATAATCGAGTGAAACATACCATATATCAATAAAACACCCCCGTCTAGGTCCTTCGGCATATCCTGCCCCGGCGAATTCCCCGGTGAAAAAAAAATACCGAAGATCCTGCCCAGGACAAGGCGAGAATCTCCCCGGTGCAAAATTATTCTCCCTGGGATAAATCATGTCACTGTAAATTCCTACGTCAAACATTCTGCTAACTCCGGTGTGAAATGCAAAAAAGTCTCTTGAAATTATACCGTCCTCGGTAGAAATTTAGGTATCCCCGGTGTTGACCCTAAATTTTCCCACCAAACAATCACCACGTCCAGAGCAAAAATCTGACCCCTCGCCGGAGCACTTAGACGGGGGTGTAATATACATCGTTTGCTTGGCGTGGATTGCGAAGGCAACAGCAGCTTTTTTGGCCTCCTGCATTTTTGACAGAGATAGCAGAGCAAGAAGTTCCGAGGTATCAATGATAGTAATTTCAACAAATCCCAAATGATAACTTTTGGAAAGACGTTAGTTAATTGATCAGAAAGAGCCATGTATCTACTTGCAGCATTAATGGGAAAAGAATTGTTGGTTTCTGCAGTATTGTATTTGCACTTCATCAAAATTTACATGAAGAAAAGGTTGCGAATGGAACTAACTTGATGTTATGAACAAAAAATAACGTTACATGTAGGGAGACAGCAGAGTTAGATCTTCTTTAAACTGTCTCATATTCTGTTTTGCAATTCAAATCAAGTTCGACACAAAATGGCTGTATACAATTGAAATATAATTAGGTTTGCAACTCGGAAAAAAATGTCTTTTGACGGACTTCCTCACCTGTGGCGCCCCTTTGAAAATATCTGCTGGGGGCATCGCCCCTATGTTCCAATCTGCCAGGCCGCCTCTGCAAACATGGCTGGCATGAAAAATTGAATTACACGGGCGAGTAAAAGGTGTTTCATGTATCGAATTAAACTTTTTATAATAATTTTAGCTTCTACTTTTTGTTACAGGCAGTTCTTCTTGAAAACAAATATGACAGTGCTCTTTGGCTACTTAGATTATACTGCATTGGTTGTACATTTTGCTATTTAGTTCCAATATTTGGGTAAGTAAGATGTAACTTTTCCCACATGCCTTATTTTTTATAAATTATGAGAGATGTCAGGCCCTTTATAAACTGCAAGGAACTTGCTGCATTTGCTACACCATTTCAGTCATGGCAACCCAGACCTGATATCTGATGTGAAACAGAATCTAGTTCATTATCCATAAGTGCTGGATCGTTTGTAGTGTAGTCGTAATTTAGTTCAACGTTCCATGTCTTTTTGTATTGGTCATGGGGTAGTCATTGTACTTCGCTCCCCATGGCATCGTACCTGTAGTGTTGTATAGTAATTAGAATAAGTATACTTCGACTTAAAATACATTGTAACCTTTTTGTATTTCTTTGATTAGGAAATCGCATATTTGTATAGAAAAAAACATTATGAAAGAATCTCAATTTGGTCTCTTACTTCTGTTTAAGTAAGAATTGAAGGGAAATTTTAGGATATTTTCAACCATTGCCTCTAATTTGTATAATATCAGGCATATAGCTAGAATAGGAGGACCATAAAATTGTGAAAGCCTTGAAGTTTGTGCATCCATCTGCAGGAATCAGCGATTTGTTTTTGTTACAATGATATTTCTTCCACACATATTATCCATGCTAACGCTTCTCTATATTAATAAAAATGATGCCATGGAGCTATGATAGAATATTTTAAAATTTTTACACAACATTTTAATAGCAATGTAGGTGCATATATTCTCAAAAAACAACAATAGTTAGCAGTATGTGAATGTATTTTGGCAAATTATTTGAGCACTGTCATTCATTTGTTAATTTTTTCGTTTATTGCATACAAAGGATTGTAGCAATATGTCTTTTCAACTTATCCCATTCCATTCGCCCATCTCTGCCTTTAACTGAGAAAATAAACTCAGCATAACAGTAGCTAAAGATGAATAAGCAATTAGTTCTTGTTTTGTTACTACTGCAAATAATTACAGCACAAATAACAAAACAAGTAAGAGTTTTTCCTCTATGAAGACTGATTCCAAAACTCTTAAATTAAATAAGACCTTGCCTGCATTAGAAAAGTTTAAAATTATTTCCAATCATTTGGATCATGACAAGCCGTTTTAGCATGTCCAAAAGCTTTTGATCTGCAATTGGTTATTTACCCCTGTTTTTCGTTTGGTCATTACCCTATGCTCCCATTCTGTGAGGAGCAACTGGCAAAAAATGATTTTCAAAATCTCAGTTTTCTGCTTCTACCTGCAATGCGAAAGTAACCTGCTTTGCTTTACTCATTCCACTTTTTTTTTTTAGTGTGCAATTCAGTGCAAACTGCTACAAAAGAGTTATATTGTCATCTGCAACTATATCAGCCTTGAGGCTTCATCAAAGACTTCCGGTATGGACATCCGTTATTTTCACACGAAAAATTTATCTCTTATCATTCTTCTGACTATTACAAAATTCAAAGAATTTCATAACGTTATTGTATATTTTTTCTATAAAAGTACTGATTTGTCATCTACGTCTCCTGTTATTTTGTCAACATGGAGAATTATTTTCAAGAAATCATTCAATAATAAGTCCCATTATGGAGGGAATGAATGCTGCGTTGCTATTTTGATGCAGGACACAAAGTGACACGTGATTTTACATCCATGCCTTAAGCTGCTGATCCTCGTCGTCTTCATTACGGCGGAACTCTTTCTTTTTTATAATTCATTTTTCTTGTAGATTTTAATTTAAATTTAAATGCAAATAAGCTGCAACGTATCAACTAGTACTTTGTGTGTTTTAAGATCATTAAGAAATATCATTTATTATATATGCCTTTATTGCATATAATAGAATCATGTTATAAATATTCCATAAAAAAAACTTTGAAACTGCTAAAATTACATAACCAGGGCACTAAACCCATGGAAGAAGTAACCCTTTTTCATCCCGGGGGTATTTACACAAAACATTTAACTGAAACTAACATCCCAATTAACGTAACAAAAAGTTGAAAGTAAAGGATGTCTAATTATAAAAGGACTTTGTGGCGTGTAGCATGGAAAAAAGTTTTTGAAAAGAAGCTATTCTCAGCAAACCAACCTGCTTCTTGGACTAAGTCTATAGTCAGTTCGAGTTAAAATCTATTGACGTCAATTGACAAGTCTTTATAACAATAGTTATGAAAATGAATTTCACAACATTGTGCACAAGAACATGGTTCCATGTGAAACAATCGTTAATATGTGCAAAACGTAACTGATTTGTGTTCTATTTACATTAGCATGGCTAGTTCTGTTGTATACTGTCTGCTATAGGCACACTTTTTGAGAAACCAACCTCATTTAAAAGCACCTATCAAAAAATATCCAAGATTTAGTTCTCTGATCTTTCGTGATCCATATGTGTTGATATATCACATGAATTGGATATTTTGATTTGGCCTCAGGACCTGACTATTATTGCAATTTCCATTTATTTTAGAGATTCCAGTTCAGCCGCCTCTTTTTCATGCAGTTGGTCCAAGAAGATGCCTTCCACTATCTTTGTTACAGCATTCTCTTTATATTTGCATATCCAGCTACTTGTATCCTTTCCTCAATGCTTCAATCAAGCATTTAAAGGGTTATCTACTTTAAATTAAATGGACACATAATCATCATCACAATCATCATCATCATCATTGTCGTCATCATGACCATTGTCGCCATCTTAGTCACCATCATCATTGACACCCTCATAATCATCATCATCGTCATTGAAATCATCATCATCATCATTGCCATCATCATCAACATCATCATCATCATCACCATCATCATCATCATCATTGACCCCGTCATTATCATCATCATCGTCATTGACATCATCGTCATCATCATCATTGCCATCGTCCTTATCATCATCATCATCCTCATCATCATCATCATCATCATCATCATCATCATCATTATCATCGTCATCATCATCATTGTCATCATCGTCATCATAATCATTGTCATTATCAGTATCATTAATCATATTAATCATCATCACATTTCCTTAATATCAATCCAGTGGTATTAATCCCAGTGGTTGCTTTTGCTGCCCTCCATGCTGCAAAGTTCAGTAGAAGAGTTATAGACGTGAGTTGTTTCCATTTAAAATTTTCTAGCCACGCTTTGCTTAAATTCAATAGGTTAGAAAAGATGCTTAATGTTAAAGAAGAATATCTTCAATTCCACTTTGAAAGCGTGAAAGGTTAAAGCGAATGGAAAGGACATCTTTGAATAATTTTTTGGTGCTACGATCCTCAGCTAAATATCAAGGTTCAATTCGTAAAATAATTCAAAACCTCTCCAAAGCTGCATTATTGTAAAATTGATTTTGACGAAAGCATCTTAATTAAACGGTTGCTACTTACCGTTTTAATAAACCAGTAAAACTTACCGTTTTTATAAATGGGAACACGGAAGCAGCTATTGTAGGAAACTATGGATCATTTGAGGACCTTGGGAACAGTTCTATATGTCAATTCAGGGAACATTCAAATAACATTAAGGGGAATCAGAAAATGCCTAAGGGCTAGAACTTAAAATATAGAAATCCGTCGGTCAATCAATATGTCATTTTTTACGGTAAAAGCCACCGTCTACCATAATGACGTTATAATGACGGGAAATTGCTGCTGCAATGCACCCCAGAAGTATTTAATTGCCGAAAAAATGGGATAACCCCTGGGATTAACCCCTAAGTCCCCTAAAAGTTCTGTCTAAGCTTTAACTTTGCTTTTGATAGCATATTTGAGGACTGTGTTTTCTTTGTTATTTTATCATAACTTTATTCATTTTCAGGCTGCTGGAGCAGATAATTTCATCTTATGTAGGTGAGTATTTCTTTCTGATTTTGCTAATTCTGCAGTCTTTAGAACCGACTTACTGTTAAAGTTGAATGAGCTTCAAGCCCTTTGTCATCAGATGCCAAAAATTGTATAGCAAACCACCTCTTTCGGGAAAATTTTACATTTCTTTATTTTAGTCGGTCATATAGTGTTGCGTGTGGGCTGAATAATTATGGAAGGCCAGCTCTTCCATGTTAAGATACTGCACGCAAAATCATTAGTCTTTCTAGATATACTTGCCTTTCTGAAAGAATTGATAAAGTGCCAGGCAACTGGTACCTTTTCTGAATACTGATACTTGATTTGACAGGTGAATTCCATAGCCACTCTAGAGATTGCGATAGATTGGCTTAGGTTGGTTATATTCCAGGGTCATATCATCCTTTCTATCTGATGTCTGATGCCGAGGGTAGATGAACTATTCAAAAAGTGACTATCATTTTTTTATGAGGACTTTGAAATCGATCGATCAGTTTCAGTGCTGACATAATGATGCTATCTTTCTTTCTGCCTACCTTGTCCATCTATATGGTGATATGCTTTAAGAAAAATCTGGTTAATTAGCACAGGTTCGTTAAGAGTTAGCTCAAAATATCAATGCATGGCGGATATACAGATGTAAATGCCTGTCCTGCTGCTTACAAGTAGATTATTTTGTATAGATGTTCATGGAAAATGTATATGTACCAGGGGATTCCAGAGAGGAGAGGTCTATCGAGCTTGCACAGGCTGATATTTAATAGGTCTTTGACACAGGCTAGGGAATGACCATAATTAATACCAGACCTCAATAGAAATGCTCTTATACACGCGCTTGAATTTGCTTCCAATTTTCCCTTCATTTTTGACGCCCTGCACTCTAGCGCTTGTATAAGATCATTTTTCAACAAAATTTTCTTCCAATATTTTAGGCCTTTTTCTCAAACACAGTATAAGGTCACATGCCCCTTCATAGTGACGAATGACGTCACCTTCCCATGGCCCTTTGCGACAATTTTTTCACCAAAAAGTACGGAAATTTGGGCAGTGTGATAGGGTTCTTGATTTTCAAAAGCTGATTTTTCTTGGGGAATAAAGTGTGGTCGCTTGCTGGCAACTAGTTTTCGTCCTGACATCCATGACGATGACGATCTTTAGAGCTATATAAATGAAATTAGTACCGCCTAGCTAAACAGTATCGCGTAAATTAATTACCTCGATTTTTAATTTTATTAATGGCGACATTTCGACTTGTAATCGAATGTGAGACGGATGAAAATTAGATTATTACTCTTAATTTGAGGATTTGCTGTGCTTACTATTCGCTAGAATCGACAGCTTTCAGGTTTATAGGTTTACTAATGAGGAAATATCTTGTATAATTTGGCACCCTCCTGTGTTTAAATAGGCTTTTGGGTGAAACAGCTGTGTAATCACAGTCAATGAAGCTGCAGGTGGCCAACACAACGATGCTCGTTTTTTTTACACGAATACCTTTTACTGGCAACTAGGCAAGAGTCATTTAATTATTAAGCAATTTTAGGGCGCGTTGAAGCAATTTTCGAAGATGCGCTCTTTTTATAAGAAATTTACGAAAACTTTTTACATGATAGTTTCTTCCTGTTGACCAAATTTTGCACAAGTTGCGTGACAGTTTTTTGACATAAAAGCCCTATTCCCCTTGACCATCCTACATGCCCCTAATCAGATAAGTCTTTGATTTTTAAATTTTGGGGGACACAAGTTCTTATACCGGTAGTCCGCAAACCCCCTTTTCAATTTTGCCAAGGTGGTTGAGACCATTTTTTTCTTTAAACATCCTTAGGACTTGTCTCCCGTGACTTCTTAGGCCATCGTCAACCATAATGAGACATCGAAGGTGGTGCCTGAGAGTTTATAGCCAAAGTTCAATCAATCATTTATAGCCAAAGTTCCCTGGTTGGGTTAAAAAATAGTGGTAAAATCTGCAAGACTGAAAACCCAACATTTTTGCTTGAAAAGTTTCATATCCAGTGAAATGGTATGAAACGTTTCATGCGATCTACAATACTTAACACGTCGCCGTTCTGAATACCAAACAGTGCCAAGCAACGGAATACCTTGCCATTAAGAAAAAGTTTAAAACAATCTTAGGTATCGTTTTCTGTTCTTGTATTTGTCGAAAAAGAAAGGCTTCGAGGAGACGTATAAAGACGACGTAGCCTTTCTACTTTGACAAATACACTCATTTTTTTATAAGAATAAATTTTTTAAGAATAATGCGGCTCAATATTGGTGAAATTTAAGAGTATTTTAAGAATATTGTCAGGCTCAAGATCTTGTGAAACAATTATCTTTAGCGGGTGTTTTTTTACTTCTGAATTTTTTATGACATTTAATTACTCGTACTTCTTTACTCTTTCTTCTTTGATATTTTGTAAGTCTATTTTTTAAATTTTATTATTTAAAACTTGTTCTGTTAGCCACCACATTTGTAATAGGTGTGCCCTTTTGGCATTGTTGATAATAATAACAATTTATTGCCATATCCGTATTTTCTGCTGCGCTAAGAATAATTTAAGAATATTCTGAGGCTCAAAATAGCAAAAAATGAAGAATATTAAGGCTCAGCAAAATTTAGTATTCTAACAAAAATAAGAGTGTACACTTTCTACTTTGAACGTTGAACTTTGAACTCTGTACTTCCAAAGATATTTTGTATTTTTCATACTACATCAATTCTAATCCACACCATTTCCCAGAGTTGTGAGCGTCTTAATGTTGTTCAATTTACATTTTACAATTTCATTTTTACAGGCTGGGTCCATTAATATTGAAAGTAGAAAATCGTGAATCACAACAAGCCATACTGCAGTTCATAGCAAGTTCTGAAATAATGATGATGCCTGTTACAATTCTGATGCTTCTAAGGTACATTATGTTCTTGCGTTATTCTTGATTTCATCTTATGGTTTCCCACAGCACAATTTGTATGTTTTCTGCTATTGCTACCATGGTGGGAATAATTACTGTACAATTTTAATTGAAACGGCAAAAGTGTATGTAGGAAAAGCAAATTAGAACACATGGATCTTTAAACAGAATGGAGCAATTTTCCCTTCCATCCATCCATTCACCTGTCCTTCCAGCCATCAATTTATTCATCTGTCTTACGGTGCATTCATCCACCTCTTGATCTATCTAATTTGGCAATTAAACTATTTCCTTGTTCATTCCTACTTCGTTCCTATGTTCATCAATTACATCTTTCATTCCTTTCTTACGAACATTTCAATCATTGATTCATTTACAATTACAGTTAGTTGATTCATTCATTCGTTCATTCGATCAATTCATCAATGCGTTCACCCAACCACTCATTAATCCCCTTTATTATTTATTGATCAATTAATTAATTCATTCATTCTTTTATTTATTGATTCCTGCATTCATTTCCTCATTCCATCTATCATTCCTTCATTCCTTTAGCCATTCATTTACTCTTTCGTTCATTACTTGTCATTCGTTCACTCTTAGATTGACTGTAATATGTCTTGTCTCAAACCCAGTACCTATAAATGTCGTTGTCCAACTACAAGTAAGATCGACCTATTTGAATTTTTTTCCTTTTTTGTTTCAGTGGTCAAGCAAGTTTCCTTGTGCCATTCTTCTACTATAGATTTGTCCAGCTTAGATACACATCAAGAAGAAATCCATACTCTAGGTAATAAGTTTACTTATCTTCTTATCTACTTCATCTCCCCAATATATATTAATGAATACAATACAAAATACACACCAGTTAAGATAACTGATGGGATGTATCAGCAATATAACAATTCCAAATAAATTGTAAGAATCAGATGTTTCTACACTCCGAAGAATGCTATGCTGTTACCGTTTAATGATGCCCAAGATAATGGGAGCTATGCGAATATAATATTAATTTTTGGGAATTATACATCCCATTATTATTGATAACATTTCGATATTTTTTGTTGGAGTTTTAAGATCCTTAAATGCTTCATAAAAGGTTCATAGATTTGATTTTTAATGGGAATTATCGGTGCACCCTTTTATATTACTTTTCATATTTCCTTTGTTAAAACACTTCTTCTGGACTTCATCTATCTATGCGGACATGATAATTTTGTTCTGGTTGTTCTTGCATCACTGCTGCATCACATTCATCAGTTTCATAGTCATCCCAGCAATGATAAAAGCTTCTATACAAGAAACAACAACAATGGAAAGCATGAGTAGCTTGCAAAAAAGGACTTTTTAACAGCAGATTAAAGCCGAATGAAAATGAAATAACGAGAAGTTTTCCGTACATATTCAATGAGAATGCTCAAGTTGTGAAACCCATGATTCTGATTGGTTCATTTAACTCATTGTAAACAAATGCACTATAGCTTCCTATGTCTTTTTACAATGCATTGTAGGCTGTTGTTAAATTTGCACTACCTTATGCAGAAAAGCAAATATTTATGATTTAAATATGAAAAATTTAACAGCTTTAATTATTCTTAAAATTATAAAAGTTATTTTCTGCCAAATGGACTGTCAAATATTCAACTTACCCACCAGCAGCGTGGCCAGGGCAATGGAAGTTGTAACAGGAAACTAGTACTCCTATAGCCTCGTCTCAATGTCGTCTCGTAATCATATTTGGCTTGCTCTAACAGTTCAAGTTGCAACCTATCAATAATATTTAATATTCATTCTATATATCTAATATTCTTTATATTCAGTTTTTTACGTGTAAACTTTATTCTTAAAGTTATATCCAAAAGAAAACTTTGTTTTGTAATTGCTGCAGCACTGTTGCTAATTGACTGCTTTCTTGAGGCAGTGGTCAAGGTCCAAAGTCCGCTGTCCTTTAGTCACACATATTTTTAATCAAATACGCAGAGCATTGAATTTTAAAACTGTGATGAATTTAAGATAAATCAAAAATCAAATGTTGGATGGAATTGGGCCTGGCCGTTATTTCTTATTTATAGTTAATCACGTTGCAGGTTTAGGTCTTATTATTCTTTTAAAAAAGAGCATTGTCTCAGTCCGTGGTTAATCCGTTTATCGGATTTGTACAAAAAATGTCGAACAGATGAGAATCATCTCATTTTAAATGAATAACCTACATGCATGCAAACAGGTTGCCTAAATACGCAGCTATTAAGCTGGTGTGGACCTGCTGCCTATTTAGATAAGTAACGTGTTATACAGGAATTGTATGACAGATTTAAAAGAGTTTCAATCTTCAAATTAAAATACTCTTGCTGAAATACGAAAAATTTAATGATAAATGATATCCCTCTATTTAAAAATTCGAAAATTTTAATGTTAAATGAAATCCCTCTGTTTATTCTGTAGCAAGCAGGCTTCTTTGTTGTATGACACTGCATTTATAAGTTTCTTCTTACTTTTCAACTCGCACTTGAAAGATTCCTTTGATACTTCTAATGGTGATATGTAATGTATTCCATAACAATGGTCCTCTCCAACTAACTGACGTTTATCCGATTCTTCCGGAGCATCTTGGTAGCTCGAATGAGAAGTCGCTGCTGAGCCAGGCACGCCGGAGCCGTTATAGGCTACCTTTGCTTTCCTTATCTTTTTATCAACTTCTAAAGAGCATCAAAATGAACTTGTGCGACCAAGCCCAAAAATGGAAACGCCCAAATTTTCTACAGAAACGGTTTACAAGTGTTTTTGGGGCTATTTGCTGGTAGAGTTTGTGCATTATAATTAATATCATTCTTATATATATATATATAATCTAGCCTGTCCCATTTGAAGCGTTGAATTAATTCCATTGTCTTTGAGGCTGGTTCTGGAAAATTGGTAAGGTGGTTAGTTTCATGCGCGCTTTTGTTATATAGCCTCGGTTGGATATCATGTTTTTGCAATGAATACGAGGTGATGCAAACTTATTCCTTGATGGAGTCTCAAATTCGTTTAAGAAAAACGAGGCAGGCCCAAAATTCATAAATTTAAGTTTTTATTCATCATAGCTGTTGAATAAGCAAGACTTTAACACTTTAAGTTTACACTCGTCAATTAATTTTGAATTTTCACCTCGTCATCGAAACGACGCCTTTTATTATGCAGTTACTTTGGCAGGTGCTGTCTAATATAATATGAATGCTAGCAGTCTTTAAATTATGGGAAATGAGAACTTTAAATTTGCGTTATAAAGCGGAAACATCGTTAAATATAACAGGGCTAATTTTCTTTTCTAAACATTAGCTTTTTATCGGTAAATCCATTTTATTCCAGTGTAGCTGTGACGGTGAGCTTTGAACACCAGTACGTTAACCACCGCCACACGGCCTAATTTAAATCAACTTCAATATTAAATTAACAATAACGATATTGAATTAATGGTTCATGCCGTAAAACTTCATTATAATCATGCTGTTATTACGAACTTGTTTTAGCTGCATCAATATAATAATTGATAATTTTTCGCAGGTTGATGTTCACACAAATGCGACTTGGAATTGAACAATTAGCGCGCAACCCAAGATGCCCTGATATCGTAAGCCGAATCCTTTCTGGTTTCATTTCGTTTGTGTCACGGCTAGCTCCAGCAGCACAGGCTCAAGCCACATCGTAGCTCGTCCATGTAAACGTATTTACGTAGCATTGTTATGGGACATGTTGTTTTTATCATTTATTGTTTAACTTAATTTCAAGAGGTGTGCAAGTTACTAGTTATTAATAAATGTAATGTGAAATGTCTGTTTTACATACTTTGTCTGCAAAGTGACTTCAATCTATACCGTTGAAAGAGAGAAAGGTGAAGGAAATGGAGTGTGCCATCTTTTAAATGGCTTCGAACAGTATGACACTATTAAAATGACCTCTTATAATATGACATCATTAAAATGACCTCTAATTATATGACATAATTTAAATGACGTCTATTGATATGACATCATTAAAATGAAGTCTTATGGTATGACATCATTAAATGACGTCTAATAAGATGACATCATTAAAATGACGTCCGATAACATGACATTACTAGAATGACTTTTTTCTATATGACACCTTTAAATGACGTCTATTAACATGAAATTTTTAAAATGATGTCTAATGATATGATATCGTTAAAATAACATCTAACACCATAATAATGTTTTTCTTTTGTGTGATTTCGTTAAAATGCCTTTTTATACCATGACATCATTAAAATGGAAATATTGGGCAATTGCCCCCTTATGCTCTCAGCAAAATATTCTTCTTCTCTTTTGCTAGTGCTTTGCCCCCTTCCCCATTAGAGCAGCAACGTTCCTGGATCAACCCCTTGCCAATGAGGAGCTTAAGTAAGGCTGACTTGAACTATAGCTGAATCCTAGAGGTTCAAAAGGCTAAGTTAGAAAGGGCCAGGAGCAAGTTAAAACATGGTTTGCTTTAATGGAACCAAATATCTTTCAATTGCATTGGTCATGTCCTGCGGTCCTGTTGTTTTGCGGCCCTGCACCGTAAATGAGACTTTTTTATGTAAATCACTAAAACTAACACACACAAAACGCAATACAATATGCCAATCATAGCCAAAAAGGCACATGGTCTCCAAGTTTTGACTATGGGTGACATTTACAAAATGCAATTACAATATATAAAACTTAACTTATGTTCTATGGAGTGCCTCAAAGATAGATTTTTAAATCTCTCCCTAAAGAGAAAGTTATGGTTGTGGTAAAGGCTAGGTAGCCTGTTTGAAAATAGGACTGCGATGATAAAAAAGGCAAATGATTGCAAGGACATGAACCCTTGAATTCATAGTATGTCATTCTTTTGTCATTCGTTTGATTCCACGTATGAGAGGGAGCAGAAACTGCGAAATGGCCTCGACTTATCGTCTGGTGTAAAAGTGAATGAACAGATGAACTATTTGGAAAAAACAATTGAGCAGCTATTTTAAGAAAGTGTCATGTGTTGAATCCCTGAGAGGTTATTAAAGCAGCCAAGGGCAAGAGCTAGTTTAGTGGGGCATAATTGTTTTGAAAGTTCATTCACCCATTACTGTTTCACAAGACTACATTTCACTACAACATACTAGTTACTATAAAATGAATCGTGGCTGATACGAAAGGCGAAAATGTTTGATAAGTCCGGTAGCACCGTCCTCTTTCAGAGCACCTCTGTTAGGACTGCTGAAGTATGGTCGGTAAAATGTTCTCCTACTGGCGTTTACTCCATTGATTGATGGTCGGAATGTTAGAAAGGTGGTCAAAGCTTGCCACTTTGTCAAAAAAAGAGTTGAACAGTTTGATAGACGCTGGCAAAGATTTTAGCAAAGATGTCCAGAATACTTTTATTTGTTTTCAACAGAAATTTTAGATTTGCTTAAATTTCAAATTGGTTTGTTTTCATTGCAGTGGGGAACGCAAGGTCAAGCTTAAAGGAGCATAAAGTAAATGTTTTAACAATCTTTTCAATAAATAGTTTAGCTTTGAGTATTCATTGTGCTCTGTGTAACATCCATGCAAGATGAATATGCAACTTGACCTGCAAACGATCTTGCAACCAAGAACTGTTGTGAGAACTGCCATCACTTCATATTCAAAGCATGTCTAAGTGCAATTGGATTTAGCAATTCAGCGATAACCAGAATTAGCTTTAGAGCATAATTTTCACTTATAATAGGGCTTTATTTTTCCATTTCTTAACAAAGAGGATTTTGTATAAGGTCAGAAATGTCTCTATGTCTTTTACCATGTTTGTTTTTAGACTAGTCAAGGATTTTTCAGCGTACGTCAAATTTTTAATGGCAAGATTATCATGGATCACGAAAATCAAGGATTCGTTTTGAAATAAAGGAGATGTTGCGGTAAACGAATTCGCTTTTTAGTTGGAATTAAAATAGATTCTCTCTTATCGTTGCTTTCTGTTTGAATCTGTATACGGGGGAGCTGCTTGGATTTTACTTAATGGAGTACCACAAGGATTAGCGCTGTGCCTCTGATTGATATTAACGACCATCTTTCTCATATTCGAAATACAATTTTCGTTTAACTCCAAGTAGAAATTCTCGCTCACTTCTTTTCTCTTTATGATCTCTATTTGAAAGGCGCAAACGATTCCTTGTATAATTACACTGCTTTAACATCAAAGGTGAAGATAATTTCTTCTCCCCTCCCCCATTAAAAAGCTGCACCTTAATGGAATTTCTTATAGAAAATAATTTAAGCAGATAATCTTCATTTTTAACGGTTGAGTTTTGCTATTTAGAAACAAACTTGAAAACCAGCTGTCGTATAGGTGGTTCTGCATTGCATGTAATAATTCATTGATAAGAAAAAGGCGATATTTACATCATTAATCAAATTTTTTCAATAATTTAATTTGTAAAAATAAATTCAGTAAAAGAAGTCGCTGGTGACATTATTGATGTATTAAAATTATGAAATACAGTTTTTAATCAAATAACTGGTCGGCAGGTTTAAAGTTTTGATCAGCATGGTGCTAATAAACGATATATATTAAAAGCCGTCGATTAAATGAGAATTGTGATATTGTCAGCATTTCAAGAACATTTTAGGTTGCTCTTGGTTTGACCTCTGGAAATCATTTATCGTAAGTATAAAGTTTTAATGTGCAGGATATTATCTTTAATAGCTTAGTTACTATTAGCATAATGTTTAGATTTAAGAAGTGCGTAAGCAGCCATTCGCTCTACCATAATGTCGTTTGCATCCTTTTATTAACAAGGTCGAGATGGTTCTAGTGCTCAAGGCATCTTGGTAATGCCTAGTACTTTGTGAGAGACATTGTGAGTAAATTCAACGAATTGCTTTGCAAGGATCCAATTTTGAACATCACATATGTGAGTTTTCACAAAAGCCCATCCGATCGATAGCAAGAATGTTATATATGATGGACCATGTTTCAATATCATTCACAAATATGGTGTTCATGATGAAGATATTATCGTGAATTACCACGTTAATGTTTTGGATTTGATTGATTTAACTTTAAGAGTAATCAATTTTAGGAAAGAGAAGCATTTACTTAATGCCTTATGGTGGGTGAAGATGAAGATGTGCTGGGTAAATTTTCTAATCAAGAGTGTAAAGCTTTGAAAGACCAATGGAAACATTTTAACAGGTAACAACGGTCTTCCAACAGGGCCTCATGTTGCAATCTTTGAAACAGACTGCCAGTATATCTGTGATGTGAACAGATGTCCAACACATGCTCATTGCAAACTAGAAGAAGTATCGCTCATGGTAATAGTTCTGAGGAAGCCCCCCTGATTTTATGTATTTCAGGTGCAAGCAGTTGTGATCTCGTATTTAAAAGCAAACCCCGTTGTGAGCATACTCGTAATGTAAATAGCAATACTGAACTACACTTTTCAGTGTTTATCGTTTCGTTTGATTGTCTTAAGGTACCTGCTAGCTTGAATCCTTTTGCGAACAAAACCGAAAAGTCGTTGATTTCAATTTGATTACGGGTATTCCATGCTTGATTCTTTGCTGTTCAGGTCATCAGCTCTTAATCTCGAAATACGAGCTCGAGCTTTGCAATCAACGCTGTCAGTCTACGAAGGATACATGTAGATCGCAGGAATAAATTCAGACAAACAGATATTTTGGCAAAAGTCACTTGCAGGAAAGGGTCTGTTGTTTTTGTTGGAGAAGGAAGCGTTTGTTGTTTTTGTGGAAGAAGGAATCGCAATCTTTTCACACAAGTAAACACTCGAGCCCGTTAGTACAAATCTTTCTTGTTTTATGCATTTCGTGTAATTTACTCCGTTGATAAATTTTCAATTCGAACTATTCGTGCTTTGAGAACGGGACTGAAATCAGAGAGATCAGAGAGAGGTTAATATAAAAACACATTTTTCTATCAGAAATAATCGTCAAAAGAGCTGATTTTTCTTTCAAAATTTTTCTTATCGATTTTTTGTTAATGAATTATTGATTCCCTGATTTGTAGCTACGCCATAAAGGTGAGCAGTTTTTCACTGATTAACACATGGTTTCTCGGTTTGTATTTGCTCTTGTTTGTTGCTCGTAGTAACAAGATGTATAATACAATGTTTGGTTTTTATTTTGCAGTCGATGAAATACGCTGAACTCTGAACACATTCATTTCGCTACGAAAAGGTAAGCGGTTGTTTTGGTAAAGAGCTTTCATGCTGTTGTCTGGAATAACAATGCAGTCATCTAGAAAAACTAGTAATCCTGAACAAGGCCTACCAGCTGTGGTCGAGCTAAACGTAGGGGGGCAGCTCTATACAACATCACTGACGACCCTGTTGAGAGATCCAGAATCCCTTCTAGCTGCTCTTTTTAGCGGTCGGCAACGAATTCTGCGAGACTCACGCGGTCGTTTTTTTATTGACCGGGACGGAGTGTTATTCCGCTATGTGCTAGACTATCTGAGAAATAGTCGCCTCACTTTGCCTGAAAATTTCGACGAGAAAGAGCGATTGCTAGCAGAGGCCGAGTATTTCCAACTCAAAGGACTTATCCGATCGTTGCAAAAGTTAATAGGTACTACTAAGAAGGGAAAGGATGGGAAGAAACCAACAAGTGGATACCTGTCTCTCTGCGTCCGCGGCAGCTACGCTTTCGGAAGGGATGGAGTCGCAGATGTTAAATTTAGAAAACTACAGCGTATTCTGGTGTGTGGAAACGTAGCTCTTGCTAGAGAGGTGTTCGCCGAGTCGCTGAACGAAACAAGAGATCCTGATCGCGACGATGCTCGCTACACAAATAGATTTTTCCTGAAGCACAGTCATCTAGAGAAAGCATTTGATCATTTGTATGAGAATGGCTTTCGCCTTGTCTCAAGTTGCGCTGGAGGAGCAGGCTATGACCCAGAGAGCGAAGAAACAAAATGGAACCATTTTAACGACTACATTTTTCACAGGGGCTGACATTGAGGACACAGCTGTAACTTAACTTTAAAGAAGAATTTAGCGATAATCCATGAGAAATATCTCACAAGAAGCCAACTGTATTTCAGGTCTAAATCCGACCGGTAAAGGATCATTGACTTTATTTTGGCGCGAAATGGGCATGGTAGTCGTTAAGTCAAGCAGCTGTTACTGACCATTAATTGTATAAGTAATCCTTCCTTTTATAAATTGATATTTAAGCAGGCTGAGCGCAATTATTCATAGATAAGGGAACATTTAACTGCTTTTCTATAGCTGCTGTACAGAAACTTCCTAATGGGTTTCGTATATTTCTCTTACTTGTAGCCATGAATGAATGAATGAATGAATGAATGAATGAATGAATGAATGAATGAATGAATGAATGAATGAATGAATGAATTAATGAATGAATGAATGAATGAATGAATGAATGAATGAATGAATGAATGGATGAATGAATGAGCGAATGAGTGAGTGAGTGAATGAGTGAATGAATGAGTGCATAAAAAATGAGTGATTACATGGTTGAATGGATAAATGAACAAAAAGTGAATGAATTAATGAATGAATAAATAGGTTAATGCACGAGTGAATGAACGGACTGAGTCAACGAATGAATCAATGAATGATTGAATGAATGAATGAGTGAGTGAATAAATGAATGAATGAGTGAGTGAATGAATGAATGAATAAATGAACGAAGGAAAGAATGAATGCATGTCTAAATGAAGGAATTAATCAATTATTTAAGGATTTACTGCTTGTGATTCATGTACCTATTATCAGATTTGTTGAAAAATCTAACTAACATCTTGTAGATTAGAAAAGTTTATGTTATGGAAGAAGCCGAGATGAAATGAATACACTGGTGTTCTTATTTGTTGCTATCCTAGTGTTTCTAGTAAAAATCCTATTGCCATCATCATCATCATTATCATCACAATCATCATCATCATCATCATCATCATTATCATCATTATCATCATCATCATCATCATCATCATCATCATCATCATTATCATTATCATCACAATCATCACCATTATCATCACAATCATCATTATCATCATCACAATCATCATCATCATCATCATCATCATCATCATCATCATTATCATTATCATCATCATCATCATCATCATCATCATCTTCATCATTATCATCACAATCATCATCATTATCATCATCGTCATCATCATCATCACCATCATCATCATCATTATCATTATCATCACACTCATCATCATTATCATCATAATCATCATCATCATCATCACATCATCATCATCATCATCATCATCATTATCATCATCATGATCATCATCATCATCATTATCATTATCATTATCATTATCATCATCATCATGCATCGTTTTAAAAACGATGAATTATCCATCCAGGGGATTGTAAAGTAGTGACATTGAAAACAGTTGGATGGCGAAGGCGTTCACTTCTTTAAATATGGCTATGCTAACACTTCTCTCGTTAGACACACCCTTAAAATTCGAAACTTGCCAGAACTCAAAGTTTCTTCATAATTGCAATATTCAGTGGTTCCTAGATCTTGTTCAAAAATATTTCTGTTTATACCCAAGTATATTTATCATTAAAAAGTGCAACTGTATTAAAGAAGTTTGATGGATGTACCAAGTGTTCACAGACTCAGTCCAGAAAATATACACACTGAAAGGGAATGTTCCCATTTGGTGCAAACACTCTTCTGCAAGCTATATGAAATTGGTTACCGCAGTGGCAAGGAAGATGGTAACTTTCTGGAATGGACTAAAATAATCAAAGAATCAAGAGAACTTTCTCCTGAAACCGAACAAACCTTATTCAGGTAAATTTAGTATACTCGCTTTGCTCCGTCTCATAAAATTATTTGGAAATCTTTTTTATTTTAGTTTGGAGAGTTGTCTTTCAAAATTAAATAGAGCACAAATTGCTCGATCTCAACGGCCCATCGCGCTTGTAAATCAATCAAGTAAACAATTAATTATTGATAACAATGATAATTTTCCAATCCTTACAATTCTCACATTTCATCAGAGCGGTAAATTTTGCTTTAGCCTTCTGCATGATCGAGAAGTCCTGCTTCTTAGCGCGTCTGGATATTTCAGCAGTCCTTGTCAGTTTCTTAGGTGTTTCATAATTTCAACGTCATTCGTCTTCAATTTTGGGGTTCAACGTCATTATTCTCTAATTTCAACTTGTCAAAGCAAATTTATATACTTGAAACTTGATTTACTCCAAGAAGGTAGTTGCTGGAAGAATTTCGTAGCTACAAACAAGAAGATTTTCCTTTGTTCAGGCCAGTTGCAAGAAACTCAGATTTGAGACGGATACAATCTATAAGCAATTTTATGCTTTAAATCCCAGCAGCAAAATATTTCTAGATACTGCCTTTGTCTTGCCTTTCCGTTTCTAAATAAACATGACATTTCTTTCCAGCGAATTGCAAAAATTACAAGTATTTTTATATACGTTTTTGATGCATATAGTTCGAAATGCCCGGAGGAGCTAGTCAGAATTTCTCGCCGGATTTCACTACTTAAAAGTTCTTAGACATTTATCCAAAAAAATTATTCATCTTAAATATCTTCAACATCTTTAGGTTCTGATAAGTGGCCTAACTGTGTCTTAAATTTCTTGTTTTACCAATTACGCAATGAAATATTTTATTACGGCCGTTTTGTACCAGATGGAAAGTAATTTCTGAATCAAAACAAATGTTTTTCTTCACTTTTTGAGGAGCATTGGAAAATAAGGGCAAATAAATAGCAAAAGAAATGAATTAGGCTCGTTTTATACTGGCAAGAGTGGCAGTCGCCCTAGTCGCTCCCCTGCTGTAGGCGTCCTGTTGTGTGGTACAGAGCCCCACGTGGATCTGCATTTCCGCCATTAAAAGTTACTACGTGGAACAAAAGTATCCTCATTAGGCTGGGTCATATTCCCTCGTGTTTTTCGTCATGGCTTGGACGGCTGAAGTTGCAGCACGCTTTTAGCAAGTTATTTGAGGTTGTCACCCATCAACTGAGTCGCATCTTTTGGAAACCACGACTCAGTGACACGCTAGATAGTTCCTTGATTCCCATACTGGTAAGCTGAAAGATAATACTGTTGTAAGATGTACTCCTGTTGCGAGATTTATCTCTTCAAAATTGTTTGTGACATTCCTTTGAATTGGAATGTGCATGTTATTATACAGGAAGGCCGCATATTTATGAGGAAGTGAATGCATTTGTGAACTACAAAAAAACAGGTACGCTATTATATTATACCATTTGATTAATTAAAACTACAAATGGAGACTTTTAATTTTTGTAAAACAGTTTTGATAGAATATCAACATGTATGTGAAAAGCAGCAAAACAATCAAATAGCAACAATAATTGAAGCTTTCGTTAAAAGCTTGGGATTTGAAAGTGAATAATGATGAGAGAAGGCCATACTGCAATCGATTATTTGTTTCCGCACAAGATATACGCCAAAACTAAAAAATTTTTGTCACATATTTGTGCTACGATGGAGATTGATTTAACAATTTTCAATTCAATTTCTAAACTTTTACGCAGCTTTCCTTAGGTCTTGGGAAACTCCAAAAATTTTCCGCAAGCGGTTTACAAAAAGTATGTTTTACAAAAAATTTAAGTCTCCATTCTTGCCAAGCTCTCAGCAATAGATCTCGCGCGGGAAACGCTCCGATTCCAGATTGGAGATAGGGTACATCCCGACGCTCAGAGTCATAATACTCCTGCTACCCTGCCATTCGTAGAGCCATTTTTCATCACATCCGGCTTTGTTGCAGGTCCCATGGGGCGGTCAAATCCTAGATATTGCCTGACCCTACCTTTGTCTGGTTTGCACAGGCAGGCCATTCTGATCTTATCATTTGTTTAGGAGATAAATATGCTTTTAAGCCAAGATTTTGGGACAAACCTCCACGTCAAGGCTTTACCAAATAGAAAGGAAGCAATTTTTTGACATTTATTCAAATAGAACAGAGTCAATTCAATGCAGGGCAACCTGTTTTGGCGTCAAAGCTGGGCCTTATCTTTCCCAAACAGAACCAATGCTTGGTTACAAAAAGTATTTGTAACTCTGATTGCTCGGTTCAAGTCATTGGTAGAATGAAAGATGAGGAAAGAACTCGAGGTTTCTGGAGTTGGCCTAAACTTGGCCTAAAGTTGAAATTTGATCAACCTACATAAACTAACGAAAGAAACAGATTGTGTCTTTGATGTGCATATTTTTGTACAACCTTTCTCAATCAATCAAATCAATCATTCAATGCTGTAAAGATGTAATTTTGAAGACTTTTAGTCGAAAACACTGACATCTCTTTGCTTAAATTTCAAATGGCAAACGCAATCCAAGTAAGAAACTGTGATACCTTCGGTTCCTTTTCAGTACCAATTGGCTTTACTGGGTCTTATAAAAATCCGCTTTAGCATATACGTTGAGAATCTTGCGCAAACATCAAATTTATACTTTGGATGCTGGATTATCGTCTCTATCATCTCTCCTATCAGATTTGTCTTAAACTAGAACTATTGATCACTGCTTCCTAGGACCTCTTTTGAACTCCGGGGAGAAAGGATAGAAGATGTTGGTGGTTTGCCGCTCTTGAAGCCTGCGCCAAAAAATAAATATTAGATTGGTACTCTCCCCAAAAAAAGGCAAATGAAGTTAACACATATTCTATAGGAAGATTTATAATGATCGCAGCACTCAAACTTTCACCGCAATCCTGATTTCAGTCCTGAAGCTTTTCTAAGAAATTTGTTTAGAAAGTGTAAAATATTTTCACCTACTTCCTTTAGAATCTAAGGTACTAATTGGAATCTACATTTCGCAACCAAAAGTTTCTTACGTGCTTCTTAATTTTTTTGATAATTAATTTGAACATGGTAATAATAACAATTTAAAGCATGTATTAGCAGAACTCATATTCAGAGTTAAAAAAGTTGAATGTGTTAATTTGAACAATAATATACTACAGTATGCAGCTTTAGAACTCACACCTCGTGTTGCAGATACAGGTTAAGGAAAAAAGCCTTTTAGATTCCTGAGAATTAAAGGAATCTGCATTTAAAGTGTTTCAATATACAGCGGTGTTAAATGCTACAACCTATTTAGTGGATGGGAAAATTAAA
This sequence comes from Catostylus mosaicus, assembly GCA_964019065.1. Taxonomy (NCBI): domain Eukaryota; kingdom Metazoa; phylum Cnidaria; class Scyphozoa; order Rhizostomeae; family Catostylidae; genus Catostylus; species Catostylus mosaicus. The sequence continues at coordinate 4,656,009 of OZ025186.1, forward strand.
GTAGCAAGTTACTAAGGTTACTCATCTTTCATGTAGGGTTGCTTTTTAACTTTGAAAAATTGAGCCTATCATTCTTATCAGGTGTTTCTTATAAAAAAATACATGTAATTAATATTTCGACCACTATGGCCTGCAAATGAGTCCTTTGGGAAGACTTTTTGTTATTCAGGCACTTGATACAGAACGTTGATCAAACTCATGTTTGGTCGAAAAAAAATAAATCTTCTCTTTATCATTTGCATTTTTGTCAGTTTTTCATTTGAAGACGTCAATTCTACCCCCATATGAAAATGGATAGATTTGCTTAAAGAGATGTAGTCTTCAAAGGCTGCTCCAGTTTTGTTTTGCTGAGCTCCAGGATTTGAGCCTCAAATTATAATGGGCCAATGTGTAAGACTCCGTGTAGTCTAGACTATGGTCTAGACTTTGAAGCATTTAGGCAAAAGTCATGCTTTACTGATTGCTTTTTGGTTTCCGGCCTAAGAACGCTGGTATCACCCCCTTCACCCAATTGAGCAATGCTTGTTGAGTTGCAAATGCTTTAACATTTGATATTCGTTAAAGGGTTGTCATTTAAAAAATTGTTTTAAGGGAAGTGGGAGATAGTGTAGTTAGTGACAAATAATGTAGTTAGTGACAAATAATGTAGTTAGTGTTCCAATGCTTTTGAGAAGGTTGTAGCATGAAAATCAAACTCATTTCATTGGTTAAAAATGCCAACTGCAAACGAAAATAAAGGTCTTCGCTTAGCTCTAGCATCAAATAATTTCTTATTGGCCCTAAATTGTTTATAATTTCGAGCCTTAATTGGTTTATAGGATACATTCTTATAAAAATAATTTTTAGCAATAAATACGACATCAAAGATCCGCTGTACAAAGCCTCTTGGTAGCCACCAGTCAATTTCGACACAGCATTTCAAAACATCCATTCAGAATCGTTTAATCATCTTCTGCTAATTCAATCGTTTGTGTCTGTGGGATTCGTCTGAATGTTCTTGGAATACTCGAATAATATCAACTTATACCAATGATATAATATCAATTTATTGTCGCTAGCTTCTCTTTTAATTATCTTCCCTCAGTTTAATCCGTTCTGTCTCCTTGACTCGTCTGAATTTTTTAGAATATTATCTGTTGTTATCATCTTAAATTGAAATAACAACAAATAGGTATATGTTTCTAATTTCCCATCATTATTGCCAACCTAAAAGAGTCCTTCTATGAAATTGTGTGACCTGCCTGTTCTTGCCTGAAATGCAACGAGAGCGTTATGGTTAGCTGTAAATGCCTATAGATGTGTCCAGAGTTACATTGTATTGATAAGCTGTGTGATGTTCTAGGGTTAATCATTGTGGTTAATCGATAATAGATCATTATAAGTATTTGCCTGTTCGCAGCTTGACATTTTAGCGATTGCTACAGTTTTGGCCAGTTAACTGGACGTATTGTGCTACGAAAGTGTCGGCTAATTCTCCGTTGTAAATGAAGGAAAGAACTTGACCAGCTTGGTGAGTCAACTGTCGTTTTTAGCAGGCTTAAATGGCCATTAATATCAATTTACATACAAAGTGTTTTGCGGCCATCAATAGTCTTAAACCCTTGTCTGTGGGACGTTTACAAAACCAAAGCTTCGCCTTTGAAGAGCTTATTTCAAAAACTATGATTGCACAGGTGATTGTATAAACAACTGGACGTAGATTGTTTAGAGGTTTCGATTTCGTTAGGCAAGGACTTGAAGATTAGCATTTTATGGACTAGTCGACGTGACATAGCCAGAAGTATTTTATCAGGAATGACCAAAAACGGCCTGAAATGTTCGCTTATCAATTTAAAGTGAAACTTTGTAAGAAACATGCTGGCACAGTTACCTGTAACTACGTGCGGCTTGGATGAAAAAGTAAGGAAACTGTCAAATTGCACTTCTTTGCTAAGAGTTTTAATTACATTTATTGTTGTTGTTTTTACCTCAGAAAATAATCAAATTGTTGCAGTTTTAATTCAGTGTTGGTATCATGCCAAACTGTCTCAGGCCAAATTACAACACGAATTGATTACAAATTAGCAGAGAAAAATACAAACGCTAGCATCAAATCGTTTCGATCGCCAAAATCTTGTGAAATTTAAGAAAGTGGCAACCAACCTTGCTCATGTTTATTATATCACTATAAATTACTGTTTTGTATGGTTTGAGTGAGTTTTGTCTGTAGTTTTCTCAGTTTTTAAGCAATTAAATTCACCAAATTTTCCCTTTCATGAAAGAACAATCCAGTGGCTTATATTTTGTAAACTGTAATTTATTCATATACGATAGGGCGGTTTTATATCACTATTTTTGTCCATGTGGTCAGCATTGGCTAGTCGCGTGTAAATTCGCAAATAAGGCCGAATATTTCAGGCTTAGTTTGCTTGTACATGCATAGATTTATCCGACATTTATTTAGCTGATGTAATGCTACTATTGATGTAAATCTCAACTACACAAAGTCCTCTTTTATGATAGAAAGCAGGGGTCATTCCCAGTAGAATCAATCCAAATTCAAAATATGTCTAGAATTACCGATAACTTCCCTGGTTACACGAAATTGAGATTTATGTTAGTCTTTTATGTTAACCTATTTACTCACTTTATCCAGCATATAGTTTTAGTGTTATTTGCTGTTTATACGGTACCTTTTCATTGGTATTTTATTTTTACTTATGTATAACATACCACCTCAAATGTAACCCAATACACACAGGCCTTAAAGGGTAGCTGATACTAGGGATTACTTTCTTGTTCCTTGGCTCCTCCATGACGAAGGCGTAACTTCCAATCATACTTGCCCGGCGGGACCATTTAAATGCCTTACTGTAGCTGTGCCTGTAGCAAAAATCATGGAAAAAGTGTCTGCTATTACCATAACGTCTATGATAGAGAAATCAGAAGGATACATATGCAAAGTAATTACTAGATGCTCTTCAAAAGGGTCAGTACATGAATAGGAATCCACAGCAACTACGGAGCAAAAAATTGCAATAGAAAATTTATAAATAAATTATTACACTAGGTTTCGTTGAAAAAACAACGTTGAACAAAAACTACTGCAAAGTTTCAGGGGTTATGGGGGTAAAACTTTCCACCGACAAAGGAGGATGAAGAAGGGGTGATGGGGGTTGCATTTGACGGTGTAGAGAGAAAAGGAGAATATTGCAAAAGGGCACTTCTAAGATAAGGGACCCCTTTCTAGATCTTGTGGGTTGCAATTTAGAGAAAACGATGAAAATTTTTTTCTTGCAGCCCATATTTGTGGTTAGTCGATTCATCTTGTTTTACCTTATTAAAAACAATTTCTTGCTCGCCATTACCTCTCAAGGGCAAAGAACGAGGACATTATGAGCAGCAAAGGCTAGACTTTTAGAGTACATGTGTGAAATGTCACATCTCATAAAGACATGTTTTGACCATCAACATATTTCCGTCTGTACAATGACTGAAGGCCGGGAGCTGGGATTTTTGTACCCTCATTGGTTTTCAAATGTCTGCCAAATTGTTAAAGTGCATATGTTTGGTAAAACAAATTAAACTTCATGAGAAGACACCAATTTTACCCAATACTTCAGAGTAGGCAGCACTAGGAGAGTGGGGCCAAAGGTGAATACCCCCAAAATGGAAAATAGTCTGTGAAAGTATGCTCATATCTGCCTGAGCTCTTCCAACATCGAAACGTGCCATTGACTGGAAGTATTCGTGTTCATGAGTGGTATGCAATACGTTGCGAGGCGTCTGTAGAGGAAGGTACCAGGGGAATGTGCCTGCAACTTGGGGCAAATGTTCATTTTTCTTTAGATTTGCTCTTTGGAACCTTGAAAAAACTGTCTTATCTACTGAGACATTCTTCGTCTGCGTAACGGTGCAACTTAGACATTGAAATGTTTCTAAATTCCAATGCATTTAGGATATTCACTTGCTTTCCTCTTAACAGGCCTTAACTTGCAGATGAAGAAAGAATCATGCCTGAAAATAATGGAAAAGATGAGGAAGCCAAGGAATTAAAGAAACCATTATCCCGATGGCCAGACAACCAATCCAGAATCACAATATACAAAAAGAGATATAAAGGGTTAGTTATTGTAAATTACTTGTTTGCGATCAACAGCGCTTTAGAACTGAAACGTTTTCCATTTCACTTAAACAACAGATTGTTTTCCAGTACAACATTTATCGCTTTACATGGCGGTCAGTAATAAGACGAAAGCCTTCACCGCAAAAGGAAGTCGTTGAAATCGTAATGAAAAGTCGAATTCGTCCAAATTTCATCTAAATGCCTATTTTATCCTAATCCGTCAGCACAACCACTACAGTAAAACGCTTAGCATAAGCTTAGGAAGACAGTTATCCAGTAAATGTACAAGATTATAATTAAACATGTACAGCAATACCATTTCTCAATGCCCGCATTACAATCAATCAAATGCGCAATTATTTTGTGCTCCTTGCATTTCTTTACAGCCATTCCATCGACCTTGTTAAATGGTATATAACAGGGACGGTGGAATGGCTGTAAAGAAATGCAAGGAGCACAAAAAATTGAAGAACGCAACACATATGTTTTAAAGGTTTTCAGCAGTGAACGTTTCTTAGAACTTTCCTAGTCAGTATATTTAACAATGGATACCCTTATCATCTTGAGCATAACACGAAACAATGTTGTTCAATGTAGGCTTGAATACCTACCTATATTTACAAGTTGAGTAACAAAATATTTCAAAAAAGGTTTAATCTAATGAACTGAGAGCAACTTTTTAGATACTTTTTATTGCCATACATTTGTTAGGTTGGAGAAACTCAGAACTGGAATATCTCTACTTTCTATGGCACTGAGTACTACCTTTCTCCTAAACCAGTTATTTAAAAAGTAATAGAATACTCGTGTCTTTTTTCAAGTTGGGTTGTCACTTATCAAATTAAGTATAGATTGGACGACACTTAAGTAACAAAAACTAACCATGGTAATAACGCTGAAGCCTAAAAATATGCTGACGAGGCCATGGCTGACATGCAAATTGCGTTTGGGTGTCAAACCCTCTTAAAGAAACGATTCATGTACCAACCTCTCGGCTATCAAACTTTGAACCGTAATTAGAAGACTATGTGTTTCCTTTTGAGTTTGTCAATTTTGTGGGCTAATGGCTATCTTGAGGAATGCGGACGGTCCCTGCTCTTAACTTTGTTCGAAACTAATAAACATTGAACGCGCAGTCAAGATATATATGTCCAAAAAGACTACGTTATTAATCGAAAGCTAGAATAATTAGGTCATGTTTAAGGGGTTATTGGTTGTGTAGCTCAGAAAACTCAATGACTTTTCCATCTTTTTGTTATAATTAGTTTAATTGACAAAAAACCGCCAATCTTGCAGAGGTTGTGTTCAATTACTCTGGAATGAGACACAAAAACAAAAACAGCTTTTCATTCACGAATCCTTTTAATATCAAACCAGGCTCTGGCATTAGTGGTAAAGCTTCTTAACATGTTGGCAGATATTTGAGAAGGAGAGTTGCACTTGCTTGGCAATAGTAGCAGATTTGAGATTGAAGAAATCATGGAGGGGAGTTCTAAATTTGCAACGTATTCCAGACACTGCAACTCAGTGCCATAGTTATGACCTATTTTTATATTTTCAATTCAAATTTGCCCTAGGTTTCCCAAGGCTAAGATATCAAAGGATGTTAAGCCAGTTGCGGGCTTTAGTGTTGAGTTTTAGAACATGCTGTCAAATTCATACGAAGGTTACCAACGGTCGTTTCCTACATTATTATGATGTAACATCAACAGGCACCAAATCCAAAAGTAGCTGAGCTGTGACACTCACTTCCAGAAAATGTTTCGTTTATGCAAAGAATAATGTAAGTCACATGACACTTAGGCCTATTCAAAGGCTTAATTGGTAAATAAAAAAGCAGCCCTAAGAAAATTTGACTCAAGAAAAAATGGTAATGAAAATGAAAATCAATAAATGGAAAAGAAGGTTACAATGAGAAGGATCTTTGTCCATAGCCTCGCTTTGCGCTCGATCTATGCCAAACGAGATTTTTTTGTGATGATGATAATGGTAATGATAATTATAATAACGATGGCGGCGACCTTGGCCAAAAATAAACCCCACAGAAATGTAAAAGCAGGTAAAAAAGAGCCAGTAAGTCTAAAGCCCCTAAAATAACCCCTCTATGCCAAGGTTTTGACATTCTCGGCACATTCTTAGGCTTGGGATAAACGTAATCATTACTCTTTCTACGTTGCCATCTTGGCGGCTATGTAAATTTATAGAGTGCTACCTCCCTGGTGAGTTTTCTACCAGGGGTAACCTATTGGATACTTAAGATCCCTAAAATAGGCATATTTGTGAGCATTTTGTAAGCCCAGTCGCACATTAGGCTCATAACGTTCCGAAATACCAGTTTTGACTATTGATTGTAATGGTCATTTTGTCAAGTTGTCCTACATTGGCTCAGCTGAAAAGGTTAGTCAAGTTAAGATCGAGTTAAGATAATACTTTACTTGTTTTGCGTAAAACCACGATGACAAGCAGCTAAGCTTATAAATGGATTTTGCGTTGGAATAGCCGAATTGAAAGGAACTTGGACCGCTAATGTTACAAATCATCACTGGCGATTTTGCATTTACTAAAATTTTTGCATCTAGTGCCGATGTCAATCGGAAAGAAGACTGAGAAAGCGAGGGACGTATTAAGAATCTTAAAAGTGGAGGGGGGGGGAGGCACGTCAAAGAAGGGGCAGATCACCACTCTAATAAACGGGGCACTTCTGGATTTTGAAGGGACACTTATGCATAGTTTCAAAACGTGGGTACCATGGCTCCTTTGGCCCTCTGATTCCTACGCCCCTGCAACAAACCTCATTTCCAAGTCATAAAAGAATTTAGAGGGAGTAATTAAAAACAAGGCCGTAGCTACGGTGGGATGAGGGGTGTGTGACACCCCCAAGAAAAAAATTCTGTTTCAAAAACAAGGTGTTTTTGGCCATGGAGGAGTATTTCGTCGGCAAATTTTGCTACCTTGTAAGCAAATAAAGGATTGCACGCCCATTTTGTCGGGAAATGCATCATAGACACCCCCCTGAAACAGGATATCTAGCGACGGCCCTGGGTAAGAGAGTCGATAAGGACCCACAGCGGCGCCAGCAATGCCGGTTAGGGGACAATTATTCCGTGAGTACAGCAGCAACTAATGCGTTTGGTCAGATTGCAAGAGGGTACTAAAATAGGGAGGCGATCACACGCTGTAACCCCCCAGTTTGCACCCCCGTCCTTCAGATTAATTTTTTAGCTCTTTTTTTACGTTTCTTGATACATCATGAACATAACATCTCTCAATTGCTATATAGGCCATGCAGTGTATTTGCAACTCGCATGAAAGGTTAGGGCACAGCATCTGTAATTAAAACTACATAGCATTTAGATATATTTGTAGCTTTGAAATACCCAAATTTTCTCTGACAGATGCGATATCAAGCAAAATGAATGATTATAAGCCAGTAGTTAAGATTTTTTACCTAGATAGCGACGAAGATTTAGAACTAGCTGACCAGGTCATCGTGACATTTTCAATCAGCGAAAAACCATGTTCATCAAGGCAGAATAGAAGAAATTGCTCGTATAGAGCTAGCTTTCTACGCAATCTTTAAATTAGGCTGTTAGGAAAGCTGTTCGATCTCAGCACTTAGTTTATCTTACATTTATATGCAAATTGCTCTGCATGCAAGATGCAGATGCAAGCGTACCTTCATAAAAAAGATTTTATGTGAGTCAAACGGCCACTATGGTCTATGCTTAGATTGTGTCTTATTTCAAACAAGCTCCTGTGGTCTGACTTTTTGGAATAGATTCAGGTAAGGCTAGATAAGGCAAGGCTAGGGTACGACTTGGGTTAAACTGCGAAATTTTGCAAATGAACGCTCTGCACACGCTTATCTGTTAGAATAACAAGGTTACACATTCATTTTTATCGCTTAGAAATGCTGTACTCTCGCTTAAGTAAGCAGTTGATTATTTAGCTACTTGATGGCTGGTGTCTCTTTAACGTTTTTGTACGTTGAGAGCTCAATGAAGGAGCTGTAAGAAACGGTTTCATCAAAGGCTTTTTCTTTTAATGTAGGCTTCTAGCAGGGCAAAGTTTCGTGGCATTTTTTCTGCGAAATCTGTGTTTTTCAAGATTTAGCAAAGCAACTAATGTTTGGATGTGCCTCTTAATGTTTGCATTTAATTCCAAATTATTGTTTAATAACAATCGTTGGTATTAGAACCAGAACAAGTCTTATGATATTGATATTACTCCTTAGAATTATCAACTACTTTGAGCAAGCGAATGTTTTGAACGTTGATTGAGTTCGAATTTGCGCCACCTTGGCAAGATGTTATCATTACACTAACACAATATGTAATATCATGTGTGGCAGTGGCTTTTAATATGCCTTATCATGTGCGGTGCCCGTTTCTTTGCGCTGCAGCATTGGCGTGCTTAGGCCCATTGTCTGACTTCATAATGAAGCGACTACCTTGCATAGAAATTTTGATTAAAAATCGTTATTTTCAGAAGCAATTATAATGAAATAAAACTGTAAATAAGGTTTTCGTGTAACAAAGTTAAAATGAAATTTAGATAAGTTGCTTATATCGAATTAAGTCAAATGTTGCGTACGATTGATGTGGCATAGAAGCGAAGTTAGTGGTATAGAAAACGAACCAGGCGTCGGGTAGGCCTTTAATTTTGTCAATGTTTTCATAAATAACGTTCGCATCCACAATGCTAGATAAAATCAATACTTCTATTGCACTAAATGTCGTCCTTTATCTGTGACTTACACTTGGAGGACTTGCCCTAGACAACAGAGCCACAGCTGCAATAACAACAGCCACCAGTTCCGCCAAGGCAGAAGGGGGGGGGCCACGGTGGAAAGATAGGATAACACGGGAATCCTTCCCCTTATTAACACCATTGGTTTCTAGCAACGGGCATCAGTAGGGTCACAATGCCTAAAGAAAAAGGAAAGCTTTCCAAACTTTGGAATAGTGTAGCTTGCATCGAAAACGGACTTAGTTTGTTAATGTTTGGGTTTGGGCACATGGCTCTGGTCTACAACCATTAATGTCCCGTCAAAAGTACATTATTGTGTGACCAACCATTGAGAAAATCACCCAGATACTTTGTGACAAATAGCATCAGAGAAGCATCAATGTAGAATATCTAGGCTAAAACCCTAGGCCTAAGCCACACCCTAACCCCAATGCTGACCCTATCCCCTTAACAGGACTTTTGTGCAGGTAACTACAAAGTGCTTTCCCCTTGTGAAAAACAAGTTATTATTGATTGTAAGAAACTGTGCAAGGTCATGAATTCAACCCATATACCTCACTCCTTCAGTTATAACAATGCTCTGCATTGAAAATGACACCAGCCCATCCACCTCCTAGCCACTTCTTGCCCCACTGAACCAGCCTTCACCATTCATAGACCTCAACTTATTACTTTATAACACAATGCCATTAAACTTCTCGCATCGCAAAAATTTAGTGACATTTGTTGGATGAATATTAGCTAGCCTCTGAGGGGACCATATAGGAGAGGGGGTAAATTTTGATACAATAAATTTGCCATAGCATTAAATGATGATCTTCTTTTGGGAACTAATGTAAGAACCTTGTTGCAAAAAATTTTCCCTATAGGATGTCAGGATCTATAAGGAGGCTAAAACATAAGCGTACCTTATGTTGTATTTATCTCCTGTTAATCTCTGACTGTAAGAGATTTCACCTTAAAACCTATTAAGCACTCGTGTGATGTTCAGAATTGAGAAGGATCGAGATGAGAACAATTGGTAGGAAGATAAATTGCGAGCGGGGTAAATCGCTAAAATAAATAGTGGAAACAAAAGTAGGCCTAAGTTCATGGAATGACTACCTTTTTTTCAAGTTTCCATCATAACAGGAAGCAAAGTCGAAAACATAGTGCCGCAATGCCACTGTAGGCATTTTAGTAAAGGCATTAATGCTGTTTAATTTATAAATATCTTCTTTAAAGATTGCAGGTTAATCTCTTGAATTGTTTCGGTCCTTAAGCGTGGCCCCATCTTAAGATGCATCAAGGTAGGAGACACTCAAGCATTCTTGAATCCATACATCTGTAGAAAGTTCAATGAGAGGACCGACCGATTTCTTTTGATATCGCAAGGATAAGTGTAGTAAAAACACCAGTTTAAGGGTATGTTTACCAGCTGTATATCTTGCTCTCTCTGATCCTATTTCCCTTTGGTAAAAGGACCACAGTTCTCAAAGCTAGCTAGCAAACCCAAAGTTCAACACAAAAAACGGGGGAATAGTAATATCAGCAATCCCAGTCAATTCTGAGGCCCCAGGGAGGTTTAACTTTTGTGACGCTTTTGTGCTTCAGAGGAATGGCAATTGCCCTCCCCCCACTTTCTGCAAAAATGTGAAAATGGTTTATGTGAAAGTGCTGCTCGGCTCCTCAGCTCGTCTTGCCTGAGCAAGTATTTGTTTGAAAAATAATTCCCTATTGGAGAAACAACATACTAAAACCGGCTGAAACAAGGTAATAACTTACTAAAAAATGGGGGATTTTAGCCTGGTTAGAATAATCTGAAATCGATAATTTTACTAAAAATTGTAACCTCCTGCCCTCGTCAACGTTAGGGTAGCTGCTGGCTATATACAGCCGCTGGTTACATACAACAGTTGAACTGGGTATCCATGTTCAGCTTGGAAGAAACTATGGATATCCATTCTTTCCAGCATGCTTGCCGCGGTTTTGTTAATACAGGTTAACATGCCTTCAAGTTTCCGCTATAACCCCTAAATAGGTAATCAACCACAAGAAGGTAGCTGTACCCGGCATTCAGTGGCTTTGGTCAACACGTTCAGGCTTAACCCTCCTCCAGACCGTCTGGTGAGACCGGAATTACAAACGCAGAAAATGAAATATAATCGTCAAACTAAAAAGGCCATGAGTTACGACGAGAGCCTGAGCAAAAAAAACCTGCAAAGATGGATGAAAGAAAGACTGAATCATGTCGAAGCTATGCAAAGTTTCAAGTCACTTCTGATTGCCATGAACAACGATATTCAACAAATGAGGAAAATATTGCGGTAAGCCGTCGCGAATTCAACAACAAAGTTTTGTTGCCTAAACATGTAGGCTTAGGAGGGTTTCAATTGTGTTTCAATTCTTCACATTGGTCAAATCTTTAGAGCTGGCAGTGTCCATAGAAGGCTGTTTGTCCGGTGTTATGTAGATTTGCCCTCTGTCCGAAACTAAACAACATTTGACTTCCGCTTTACTAAGGAAAACCCTCGACCATTTTTAGTACTTGGATGTCTAATTATTATGTAAAATGAGACCTGTTACACACAGGGCCATGATAGCAGGGGTAGTAGATATCGAATGGTAACATCGCTTCCCTTACATAATTAAGTGGGAAAGTTTCATGCATTGTGTCCAATTGATAACATATATTGGCTGACAGTTATGCAGCTTTTCTAAATATATTTATTTGGGTTCAGTGCTGTAAAGAATGTTACCTCTTTTAAAAGATAGGGGGAGGGGGGGGGGGGGCTCAAAAATAGATCAGTGCGGCATGATATCAAATATGAACGAAGTAATTAAGAATATTTTGTTAGCTTCGGATTTGAGTTTTGAATAGTAAGTTCGAGAGAATTTGGATAATCTTGTGCAATACTTTGTAAGATCTTGTGCAGGATTTTGTAAAAACATACCTTTATGATAAGAATAAGGATTTTAGTTTATGGTTGGAACAATTTAAGTCTAATGTGACTCTTACCCGATTCTATTGTTTCACAGAAAATCTGAGGATGGACTATCCCTTTGAATATCGATTCTCGTGTAAATATTAAAATTAAATTGGCTTTATTTAATGTTTGATAGAAGACCAAATATACCTGCATGAATGATGACGTGTGTGAAGAAAAAGGCAAATAACAAGGCACGGAATTGCAAATTAATTCTCTAAATGAATATTTTTTGAGGAACACGGTATTTGATATTATAGGAAAAGTTATTTAAAAGAAAGAGATACACGGCTCCTCAAAAATTGGCATGGAAGTTCCAGGTCTTTCACAAAAGGCCATTTTCAATAACTTTGATAGAAATAAGGAACTCCTATTTCTAGGTATCCTTAGGACTTCATCATTTATTTCTGGTTTTCCTATGGCAATATCTTGCTTCCTAGTTGCTGCTGATGCCTTTTCATGTGCTGCTTTGAATATGTACCTTTTTTAATTTCTCCATCCTAGACGTTATGGAAATAGTTAAGCCAAAGGATTCCTTTCATCTTTTGCTTCATTGGTTTTTTTGCCCCTCGAAGAAGGACCCATACAAAGTCACTGCCCTTGGGTCTCTTGTACTCCGTCAACTTTGAAATGCCTTTGGTGCTGAGCATGTCCCTAACGGGCAAAGTCTCAGGGGCAGGGAGACGCCGATGTATACCCTTTTGTCTAAGAATCAAACTTTATTAGCAATCGCAGGGTGTCAGTACTGTCGTCTTGAAACTATCTAAGCAATCATGAATTTTCAGCAGTGATGCACAACCCATTTTTTTGTTGGGGAGGGGTTGTACACCCCCAAATGTGCGTCCGTGACTGTGAGCTCATATGAGTTGCAATATGAAAAAGACAACAGAAAATAGGTGTCATTTTCCTGCATTTTGTATTTTATTTGTTTGGTATATTGTAGTGTCCCCCGTGGGAAGTCTTGTCTGTCTCAGATTACTGTCACTTTTACGCAAGCTGTTTTGGTTGTTTTATGCTAATCACCTCATTACGAACCTCATATATCAAAATGGCCGCCGCTCAGTTATGCGCTGTCGAACACTCGTCCACATAATAGCCGACGCTCTGGGCTGGGGAATATTAGATTAACTTGTATTGTTCATAAATATAAATCATGATTCGTATTCAAGATAATTTGCAAGAAGGTGTCCATGACTGGCAAGATTTTGAAGGTAAATTCGAGTATCCTGTCGATGTTGGTGCAGCTAGGCACCCTAGCGGCCGGTCCAGTTTCTGCTCAACATGCTCGTCATACGACAGTGATTACTCAGAGTAAGTCTGTTAACTATGTTAATATAAGTTTGTCTCATTTTAAAAGTATTAATTTGTCGTCATTGTTTCGATTTTGGCACAGAGCATGAAATATCAATCAGTCGCCCAATAAAGGGGATTCGAACAAAAATGTAGCCTAGGCTAGTTTTGAGCTTGTGAGACCGGGGGGATTGAAAGCTCAAAGATCACCGTCTGCTTTTGGGAGAAAAAATCAAGGTTCTTAAATTCTTCCTTAGCAAATAAACTTGAATTTAAGTCATAAGGTTGGTATCAGCCAAAAGAAGAGTGAGTAGACGCAGACACAAGTCAGTTGGATTCAATTCTATCGTAGCTTTCCTCCTAAAAATATTTCCCCAGGATTTTGTCTCTATTACACCAACGTATTGCATATAGTGTGCTAATTGGTATGGCCGTAGAAAATAAGCGAGCATCTAAAGTTTTGAAATGTATTGTTGAGAAAATTTCATTAGCTTAGGACAACATATCCGTACAAAATAGTCCGCAAACATGGAGACAGCATTCAACTGTACACACAATCAAGTTTCTGGCACAAGCAATTTTACAGTTACAAGTATTTTGCTTCTGCATACCAGAATTGCATCAAAACGTGTCATTAAAAATCGAAGCATTGCTCTGACATGCAACTTTTTTCATGATGACAGCTGTCCTGGAACTCAAAACTTGATACTGCATTTTGGCAATTGACCACTATCTAGGACCCTATTTAGAAAGATTTTCTTTGATCAAAACAAATCAATTTGTGTGTGTTGCTAGCTTGGTAGATGTTGACAATTGTAGACATAGCCTGGTGATTTTATAATTGGATATTCTAGGCTTAATGCAGATAGTTATTTTTGAAATGTTTGCAGACAGAATTACTGTAAATGGTTAGGAAATTTACAATGTAGTAAAAAGAGCTATAACTTCAAAGCAGCCCAAAATATTATAAAAACAAGAAAGTGATTAATGAAAAACATAATAAATTAAGAATCAGCAAGCAAATAACTTACACATTCCAACATTTAAGATGTTTTTTTTGTTCTTCATAGAGCTAAATAACAAGAGTTCAATATAATTTGAAAAAATTTGAAAACAATAAAAATTTGTGAAAAACAAGTTGATATGTGGTGAATAATAGTAAATGAATACAAAAATACAAAACTCTATATACTAATGTTTTGTCCTTACAAACAGGGTTTTCTCATTGATATTTTTGCCTTCATGAATATGAAGAAGACAAATAAGATGTACCAAAAATGCATTGCTTGAATGCCAAATAATAGTGCAAAAAATTTTACCAACCTTAGAATGGCTTGGAACAGTAGAAATTTGGTTTATTCCCCACTCAAAACAGTTTAACTAAGGGATAGATAATATTCTAATTATCAGAGGTTTTCTGGTTTCAATTTTCATCTTTACTTTTTTTGTTATATATCAAGTTTCTTAATATTCATTTTCATAGAGCATCAAGTTCGGTCTGAGTCTTTGATTTTATATTTTGATAGTTCACTTTTTTTCAAATGAAAGAAGTAAAGTATATAAAAGTGTGAAGAAGTTAAGGGAATCATATTTGGTTACCAGTTGATGAAGTTTATTCAGAAATTATTGGCCATGAAAAAAAAGATTTGTTTTCTTTTAATTTTTTTTATTTGAGTAAATTTTAGCTTAGTTTTAGATTTCTACTGCATGTTTTTGATAAAGCAACTAAGAATAGATAAGATTTACATTAAAAAGGATTTAACATGTGTTTTTGGTCAAAAACTTTTGTATTCATAACAGCAGATTGCATATTTTTGTGAGGATCTGCTTCACTATCATGAGTGAGTGAAAATGTAATTTAACCAAAGGGTGTATATAGTTATCTTACAAATCACATTTGTCAAAATTTGTATCAGAGATCTAAGGTTCTGAAAATCCTCAAGGGAGTGCATTCTAAAATTTTTGGTAGGTCAACCATTCTAAGTATGTAAAGGAAACAAAGTGGATTTCTTCCTAAGCTAGAATGACATTTTCTGCTATAATGTGACAAGAAAGTGCAAGTAGAATAATTTAACTGAAGCATTGCTTTCAAACACTTCCAATTCAGTAATTTTTCAATTCTTGATACTTTTAGGTTGTAGTTGCATTTAGGAATACTATGACTGCCTTAAAATTTATTAGCTGAGAGAGGGATGATGATTTTATTTAGTTTCACATGGCCTATCAGTTCTTTTTCTCTTTTCATCAGTACTGCCAAAATGCCTTTATTTGTTCATTGATTCCATTAAATGAACCATTCATTACCTCTGTGTTGTATGCATATTTTATAACCAAGATAGAAATTTGCTTTTAATAAAGTCTTTTCACTGAATTATCAAGATTAATTGCAAAAACATTGCTCGTTTTTATGTTTTGAATAAGATCAAAACACATCCAATATAAAATTGAATTCTCAAACACTAAGGATATAAGATTGAATATCCAATATAAGATTAAATATTATGAAGGCCCCTAATATTTTTCAGAATTGACTAGAAATTGGGAAACTAATAACCAATTTTTTGACCACATGGCCTTTTATGTTGGGAAACATCCTTGGTCAATATGTCAGTGTACCATTATTTTTAAAGGGGCAAGCTTTTCATATTTCACATTAGAATGTACCAATGTACCTTTTCCTGCCATTGTGAATGCATTTTAATTATTACTGGGTGCCACAATTGTGTTTGTGCAATGATTTATAGATTTTAATGTAGCATCCCATGTGCCAGGTACATTGCACAGATTTATCAGCCAGCTTTCACCCCCACCCACTTTTTGTACAGGCAGTTTAAGGGTGCCATTGTTTTGTTTTGATGTTTTGGCTGAGCAGAATGGATAAATCATCCAGCTTCCTGCTAATAAGAGATTCCAGGAAGCAATTCCACCCCTCCCCACATGCATTCCACTCTGAAATTTAGGGTCAAAAAAGACTTCTTCATCCAATTTGCAATGCTACGCTAATTTTGAACCATATAACTCTAAATTTAGCTATCTTTAAACCATGGGTGACGCCAGAGAGGGTGAGGGGGTGTAGCCCTCCCATCGGAGAGTGTTAGCCTGCCTATCAAGGAAACATTCAATGCCTGTCAGGTAATTTTTACCGTAAAATTGTTTTCTATTGCTCAGAAAGATGCCCTGTGTTCTGATTTACAGCCCCCCTGTTGGGGAACCTAGCCCTGCCGTCGGGCAAATGCAGGCGCCAGCGTTGTTTCAACTTTTACCGTCTCAATCTTTCTGTGGATTATGTTGTTTTGATTTCAAATAATTCTTGCCATCATAACATTTAGACTTTGCAGCATAATTACGATTGAATTGCAACATGATTGTTTTTAACAAAGCCATGTGTCTTCCTGAGCAAAGCCAGTTGCGAGATCTGCATTTGCAGCTAATAAGAGCCTACTTTGTCACTGTTTTGTGTCATAAGCTGTTTAAATCTTGACCCACTGCCTAATCCGGCTTAACAGCTACACGGGGGTTATGGATACCATGGCTTATGCCATACCTTGTATATTCAAATAGGTGCTCTTTGGCTCAATAATTGTAACACCCCCTTATAGCTAGGATCTCAAATAGAGGAAAGCACCATATTGCTCTTTCGAATTTTTTAACTGGAATAAAAAAATCTAGAAGATTTGGTAAGCGAATTCAAGCGGATTGTAATACTTAGGAGGTCTAAGGACCTGAGTAAATTGACGGAATTTCCAACATCAATGCTTAACATTTTAAGTGACCTCGGCGATTGTTCACATGCAATCTATTGCATTTCCTTTACGTCTTTAGGAGAAAAGATCTTTTACTATACTACACTCTAAGCCCTCCTAAGATAAGCACTTATTTAGAATACTCCATCTTTCAAACAACAGATTTTAGAATTATCGCCCACAATGCGTTTCCAACACAGCTCCTAACCTCCCGTCACCATTCACGTGAAATATGCTTGCTTTATGTCATGGATCAGATGTCACATTAAATATCAACTTAACCGAGTTCCGGGGACGCCTCAAGCAGGGGAGCCATCGGGACAGTTACCCCAAAATGCCAAATTCTTCGTTTTGATACTGTTTTGTTGTTACTAATGGCTATACCAAACTTCTTACATTCATATTGATATGTATATTCATATTATATATATATATCTTATTTTTAAATATTCTACTATTTTTAGTGATGAAGACCGTGCTTCAGATTGGCCGTGGATTCGTTACATTCAGGAGGATGGCAGTCTGTTCTATCTTCAACCATTCTTTGACTTGCCGTCTGAAAATGACCTTGACGAAGGAGAAAACGAAACCACCAGAAAAGGCCAGGATAAAGGAGAGAAGAAAGATGAGTCAAGGGGGATTTTTCGTGGATTTGGCCGGATAAAGGGAGCTTTGAGAAGAAATGCAACCTTCGCAAAGAAAGATAAAGAAGGTGGTAAAAATGGAGAGGCTGTGAAGGAGGACTTGAATAACGACTATGAAAATAATAACAAAGGGTCACCTTCTTCAAGTGAGATTTATGATGTGCAAGTGATACGGAAAACCACTGCAGTGAAAGTAAACAAGAAATTGCCTGTCGATTTGGACATGAAGTCGAACTTGTTGCATGATATCCTTGGTATAATATCGGGCCTTGATTTGGACCCAGTGCAGCCTGTATTGGATTCAGTTGATGATACCGTAATTTCTCGCAGGTTAGACGCGATAGCTATTCAAGGTATTGTCTCTGGCAGTCCAGTTGATGTTAATCAGGACATTAACATTGGTAAGTAAGTAGTTTCATATTTTGCATTGATTGGATCTCACGTTTAGGAATATTTTTATAAAATTGCTATTTAGCTTTGGCTCCCAAGTTGCTTATTTAAGTTAGCATCAAAGTGTTGCAAAGATTTGCAAACGATTTATTTCTTTATTCATTGAACACAAACCACAACAAAACAAGCAAATTAATCACGTGCCATCCTTAGCGGGAAAGGACTTTTTTTCAGCGTTAAAGATGATATGATATATATATATATAAAATTATTGCTATAAAATTATTGCAACTGTTCATATTTGCTTCGTTTTCTTATCTCTTTGCGCTGTTCCTTATCTACCTCTATGTTCCCCCTTTTCGATTCAGTTTTAAAGTTTTGTACTACAAAACAGTTAGTCCTCTATAAACTGTATTTTGCGGTAATAAAAGGAATGATTTTGCATTTTAGATGACACGTTACTCGCTATCAATGGGGTGGAAGTCAGCGAAAGGAACATCAATTATGTCCTATCAAAAATCCGCTGGCCAGCAGAGGTAACCAACTTGTTGATAATTGCCCTGCGAAGGAGCACCTTTTTTTTATTTATCACTCCCCAATTCTGATAAATCTGAGCTCCGCCTTCTCGTCATGCGCGGAAGCTGCTGACCACAAACTGAGGGGCAGATGGCTTTACTGTGATATCAACAGTAGTGTTGAGAGGAATCATGCACTCAAATTTCCGAGCAAGTCAGAAATATCTGGTTTTCGACAGAATTAAGCTCTCATATATCGTTGCGCGTAGTTTCATAACGATATTTTTTTTAATTTTAAAAAAGTTGAAATTATCAATTTATAAGTGGAGATAAGAACAATATAAAACGAACCGATGGGTCCTTTCTTTAAGATGACGACAAAATCTTACAAATAACACAAAACAATACGGTTAAGGTGATAAAACAGCAGTAATTTCGTAGTTCACCCCTGAAAGGACCTTTTTACCAACCGAACTTTAGTAAGAATTGCTAATTTATCAGGGGGATTGCACTTTTAATATCCTGATGAACCTAATCTAAAGCATTTGTAAAGTTTTTTTGCTCCAAGATCATCAATTTGCGTACCCCATTGCAGTCTGACGAAACATATTTGTTGTTTTTGTGCACCCGTATTATCACCAGGAGTGAAAGGGTTGATACCAGTATGTTGCCCATGCACGGGGGAACTCGTCATAAAAATAATTTGAAATGTATAACAATTTTCCGTGTATTAATATTAGTAACTGTCTGATAATAAGCACTTTACAGCTAAGATGCAAAATCTACAAACCACATAATTCGATTTATTGTTTGCTTATTTGCTATAACCAGTCATTTCCCGCTCAGTTACAAAGTCCAAGTAAAAAAAAAATTTACCAAAATGCTTCTCTTTTAGGTTGTACTAACTATCGAGAAGATCTTGCACATTCCTGCAAAGCCAAAATTAAAAAACAGATTGATCGATTTGATGACAGGAGCAATTGAGGATGAGAACACACTCCTTGCATATCAAGAAGATTGTACTGTTATGTATCTTACTCTAGATGCTGGTGATGATAACGATCCTTACGGGGTACGTACCATGGTTTTAGTTTTTCGTACGTTCTGGGAATAGGCTAACTCAAGTGGAGGTTGCTTAGGGGGCAGAGGCTAGAATCACATATTTGGAAAAAGTACCGAGTGTAGGAGATTTGTGGATCTGACAGAAAATTTGGCCCAACTATTAAAAAGTAATAGAAATGTGAAGTTTTCCACACCATTTGTTCGGCTGAAGTCTCCTTCTTTATTTGCTATATAGCTATCCCCGTGAATCAGTTCCTTCCTGGCGAGGGGGGGGGGCCCAGGATTTGCTCGATGAGGGGGCTAGGTTTTCCGACAGGGGAGCTATAAAACAGAATAGAGGGTATCTTTCTAACAATAAGAGCACAATTTTCCGTTAAAAATTCCCCGACAGGCTTAAAATTTTTCTCTGATTGGGGGCTGACACTCCCTCCTTTGGCGCAACCCCTGCTTCCAGGAATAATCACCCCCCTTCGATCAAAATTTCTATTAAAAAAATGCCTTTTGGAATGCGGTATTTCAATTCTTCTGATTATTCATTTTTCCATCATTATGACATTCGCTTTTTTATCAGAATCAAATTTCTTCAAAAATTCAGAGACTATGCCACGGAATTAACGTTTTTTCCAGTCAGAATAATTCCCTTCTTTCAAACGATTCTTCCAGCCAGACAGTGGTTATTAACTATTCAGTTCTCATTTTCGAATGTGACTGTTTTTTAATCAGGTTCTCATGTAGTATTGAAGTCTTGTACGCTCCATATTACTATGAGGTTTTTGACAGTTGAATATTCAGCTTAGTGTAAAGCTTGAAACGAAGATAGAACCTACCAAGCTCTAGTGGCTGATATGTCACCGAGATTGTTCCATCGGGGAAGGTCGTATTATACCTTTGTTCTGATTTTCAGCAGTGGGTGCTGATTCAGGTGTATATGCTGGACACAGAATAGGAATTACATCAACTGCCATCAACTTATTATTGCTCTATATATTGCAAAATTTTGAAAAACGACAATATACTTCGTTCTTACTTTTTGTTCAAAAGTTTCATGTTACTTTTGAATCTTAGTTTCTGAATTCTTTAAGGCTCCGAAGTAGGAAATAAAAGTTTTTTTGGAGGTTAAGGGTCCCTTAGGGGACTGCCACGGACTTTATCTTTTTCTACCCATCCTCTTCTCTCAGTCAAGTTTGAATCTGCAGTAGTAAAATAACGACGATCTACTTGAGATATATTAGACTATACGATAAAATTAGATACTGGTGATTGTATCTCCACGCTGTGACAGAGTTTGCTATTTACTCCTCTTATATGTTGCACAAATGTTAATGGACCCCCCTCCCTTCTAAATATTGGCACCTTTAAAAGCGAAAACGGTTTGTATATAAAATGATATATAGTGGCTTTTAAATCTTAAGCATTACCCTTTATCAACGCATTTGAAAGATGTTATATGTGTTTTTTTCTGATATGTGAAACTTTTTTTCTGATAGGATATTTTGTTCCGGTATCCAGAGAACCATAGCTTCAATAAGTTGCAAGATGTCAGAGGAATGTTTCTAACATTATCAGATTTGATGCCTAGTGTCACTGGTACTGAGGTGAAAACGTAGGACCATTAAATGTTATTTTCTGTTTGAAATTCTTCCCCTTTTCAGTCCTATTTCTCTGTGCTAAATTATGCTTTGATTGCTCTTTCTATTAGTTGCATAATCAGGTTGAAAACAACTGGCTTTGGCTCTTATCTATGATTCAAGAGGTTTTCCTGGCACCCTAAATCCCTTATCAAAATATATCAAGGCTTGTGTCTTTTAACGTCTGGTCAAATTATAATGAACGATAATTTTTTCAGAATCCCGCAGAGCAATGTTTGAGTTCATCATCCCCTCAAATATAGCCAATGATGGAAAAATGATCGTAGTTCGCACTGTTTGTCGATGTTTATAGTTTTGCGCTATTTTAGGCTCTGAACCAGTTGGGCTGCATCCAGAAATGGACGTTGCTCGGATGAGATATACATTGTCTGTTGTTCTTTGTGCATCCATCATAAGCCAATGGCCGTAATATCGTTTTGAGGCTGCAGAGTGAGTTGCTCTGACTGACAATTTCTACAAAAAATGCGATTTTTGGCTTTTTATTAAGTTTTAGAAAGGCTTATAATTTTCTTGAAATGTCCATTTGGCTTGGCAAAAAAAATATTTGCAATAGCAACGGATGTTTTTGCTTAATAGATTGTTTGCTCAATTACTTTCTTTTTTTTTCCAGCACAACTTTGTTATTGTCTGAGAAAATCATCCACGTCTGCTACCAGAAAGCTGGTAAAAACGTTTTGGTTATTGCTGTTCCAGATTCGAGGTAGCTTTGATTTGATGCGCTATTTAGAGGGTTTGTTGGGAGTAATTTCACGTTTCTTAACCAAAAATATTCATCCCGATATGTTGCAAACTTGGAGAACTTCGAATAGCAAGGAGTTCAAGTGTGAAATCTGAGAAACACAACTCACAATTCTGGCCATTGCATCAATAAAAGCGACACGATGCTACAATATTTGTTAAGAACTCGACAAGACTAACATGTTTTGGTTCATAAATTGATGGTTGAATTTCATCTAGTTGGTAATACATCTTCGGATCTCATTCTTTGAACATTGGTGTACACCCCATCGAACCGCAACTTTTATTGATATGTTTCAGATAGGTCTTGTGATTTACTTAGGAATAACTCTTCCACTCGATTTTGCAGCATATTTTTGTCTTCCTCTGCGTTAGATGTCGGTTTATGCTTCGTGCTATCTTTTGTCAGCATGTCATCTTTGATTTACCTTGGATGCGACCTTTCCCCTTGACCTATGGTGCTGAACTTCACCTTGACCTTTGCGGTGGCCTCTAACATTGCCATGCACTCTATATATTTGCTGGATTAACTCTAACGTTACATTGGTCGCTGAACATTAGCAATGTTTATAAAAATTTTTACTTAAAAACATTTGTCCATGGGACGCAGTAGCTATTTTTGGAATTCGAATTAATCATAAACAAAAAGAATACAACTTAGCAATTTTAAACCGCAAGACTTTTAGTTTTAAAGTTATTTTATTTGCAGATGCAGTTTGCTTCAACTTGAAGAAGCAGTCAAAGGCCTCGTGCGGCAGATGGAGTTTCTCTATCAATCTATTGAAAAGTTAGTTCGCTCATTTATCGATATGTATTATGCTTCACTTGTAACTCTTTTACATCGAGTAGAAGTGTCAGTCAGAAAAGGCACGTCTGGAACCTGTCCAAGTAAGAAAGTACAAAAAGTTCTGCAACCAATGGAACTTTTTAATCAATTCAGCAAGTTATATTACCAATTAACGTGTTCTGTCACAAAGCAATGAGGCCCTCCTGCGGCCATCTCAGCTATGCATTGTCCTCGAACATCAGGAGTTCTCGCAAAGAGACGCTCCTCTGCACCACTCAACATCGTCATCCAAAGCGCAGCTTTATTTTTATGGTAGCACATGCAATTCAACCAGCAACTTGTCTCTGTGATACCTTCATTTGTATATTTTATTCATTTTAAAATGCTTTGGTTAATTGTTTGATAAGTTCATTGCCTCAGAGAATTACATGAGTGAATTCTTGCTTTTTTCAAGGGCTTTTGAATCAGAATTTAAGGAAGATGTTCGCTTTTTGTTTGTGCTTTTCATGGAAAGGTTACTAGGCTTGCCAATCAAGTCGCAGTCCGAGGTTTCGAATATGACAGCCAGTCACCTAAATGGGGTGAAATATCTTCAGCTTCCTTCAGAGAAACAAGTACGTTGGTTTCACCTTAAATAATTTATCAACGATTGCAATTAGTTTCATACCATTCATTACGCCATCTATTCATCTAGAACCCTTTTTTCCATCTATGATGTAGAAGGATGGTCAGTTTGAAGTGTATTGTAAAGCCTTGAATTTATACTTATATGACGTTTAGTATCCCTGTAAAAGGCCTGTCTTATGGGCGAAAAACGAGGTACATTTTTGGATGAATAGGTTATTTTCAGTAAAGTTCTCTGTCACATGGTGTTTATATATTCTGTCGCAAAGAAGAACACTGCTTAGAATCGATTTCTCACCCCTTTGTTATTTTGGGAGCAGAGAGCGTCGCATTTATTAACAATGAAACGGGTTGTGACAAAACAGCTGATTTTGAAACAACGAAAGACAAGACCTTTTTGACTTTCTCTATTTTGAAGCTTCTATGATAAGGATGCAATTCTGAACATTGGCAATTATTTAGGCGTACCTTAGTCTCAAGCAGCGCAAAAAGAAGACTGTGTTTCTGTATAAAGATAGGCAACCTTCGGACTTACGAGGAAACTGCATAGATATATAGATAGATGGACTGTCGCAATAACAGTAAACAAGAATACAAGAACGGCAACAAATAGTGACATATTTACGGAAGTTTATCTTTTTTATCAGTAATCCATTGTTGTCTAATAATTCATGATAAAATTGTATAGTTTAATGATAACATTGATTTACACAGTTTTAAGTCGCTATGTAATTCAATTTTATTACTTTTTGTTAGATATAAATGGATTATCAATAGAAATGATTAACTTTAACATAGTTATCTGTATTTAACATCTTTGTTGCACTCGCAATCCCTGCTAAAAGTCTTGGGAGACTAAACACAATTTGTATCTTATATCTAGGCTCCCCCTCTTCCTCTCAGAACAATGGCGATTAAACTGTGTTTCATGGGTACCGTTGAGAATGGACTGAAATCAATTGTTAAGAAAAAATTAAAGTATTGCCATTTGCAACCAACGTTATTTGTTGGGGGAAGGGAAGGGGATAATGCCAGTGTTATTAGACCATAGATTAGACCAAAAACCACAAAGCAATCTGTTAAGCAGGATTTATCATAAGTGTTCCAACGAAGTTTGGCAGGGTTTGCAGCTGCCCAATAAAGCTGTGATTATCAATGAATCCACTGTATCATAATATTTGTTTGATTGATTAAGTAAAACGTTATGATTGTGATTTCATTTCCTCAGGTGTCAATAAGCAACATTCTTAGTGATGCTGAAGCAGCAGATTATGGAGAATTTGTAAGTCTTTTTTATGTAGTTTTCCATTGTCTTATAATTTCAGCAACCATAAACGAAATCTCATCACAAATCCAATGAATTCAGTGGATAACTGCGAACAAAAGAAATCTTAAAAAATTCGAATTAAATCAACAAACTTCCTAAGTATCCTTCCCGGAGCGCTATCCCTAGGAGGATAGGCAAATTTGTTTATTTTTTTTTTCTTTTTTAGTAAGCTTGTCGATTATTTTCTTTCAATACCTGATAGATTTTTGTGTGAGAATATGATGACTGTGAAATTGTCATAATCGAACAGTTGAGCTCAAGCTTATTCGAGTTAATCGCTTATTCGATAACCATACCTTGGTAGTTGATAGTTGAGACACACTTTGCACTGCTCCCTGTTCTCCGAAAAAGTATATTTTAGCAAGGCCCATCAGGGGACTAGAGAAAACTCAATGGCATGGTATATAAGAGAACGGTTTATAAGATATCAAACTTAAAAGGCAAAAGTAGTATTTTGCTGACTTGAGCTTATCCCAACACTCGCATTGAACCCTTGCAAACATAGAAACAGTCGAAGAAGCCAAAATGATTGAATGAAGAACATGGAAAATTAAAGAAGGGATTTAAATACCATGTTACAAGCTCATGCTTTTATGCTTATTCTTTTTAATTATAAACGAAAGGGTAGCTTGTATATTAACAAAAAAGTTTTGCATAAAACTCTCCCTATGATTTCTGTGCCTTTGAAACAAAACTTCTACTGTACTTATGGTATAATACAATACTAATCAGTGCCATTGTGATTGTTTTCGTTTTTGTCATAGGCTGATGCTTTTTTCCCACACCGACGTCTGTATACCAACCTAGGATCATGCTTGCTCTACAAGGTAATGCTGTTCGACAAAGCTCTGTTTTGAAAAAAAATTATTGCGAAAACTTAGGAAAATTCCGCTGATTGCCATGACTTACACTTCCTCAAAACTGCATGGAAGAGAAGGTCATCCCCTACTCAACTGAGATAATAGCACTGCAGGATGTTGAGAAAAGTGCAGCAGTTTGTTCAGGAGATTATCTGAAAATAGGATGAATGTGTCAGGAAGGCAAAGGAAAAGTAGATGACGCTTATGCTCTAAACTGAGATTTTCCCAACGTGTTCTTTGAATGTTATTAGCCGACAGAACAAGTTGAAGTAAAACTAGCTGTTGTAACTTGAAAGCAACAGAACGTGGCCCACCCAGCTTAAATCACTCAATTATGACGTATGTTAAGTTTGTTTACAGTGGTTCTTTGGTCCTTGATTAATTAGGAAATACTTTCTTGCTTAGGTTTTAAACGAGTGTGGTTAGAGGAATTTTGATTTATGCGCACAGTGGCAAGGTATCACACAAAAAAACTGGTTGTTCTTGAATAGAGATGTTCATTTTGGTTAACGTGAAAAATTCTATTTAAAAGATTAGCGAGAAGAAGCTTCCAATTCAACAACTGATATTCAATGAAAAGCATGAATGTCACTTGAATGTCCAAGTTTCCCAAATCAATGACAGTTCTTTAACCAACTTATGCAATCGAATCGTTGAAAACTACCTTCTTACTTTCGAGAATCCCTTTTTTTCTTTCGATCCCTTTAGAGGTTTTTTTAAACGCGTAAGTCACTTTAACTGCATTAGGTGTTGAATCTTTTGAACAGCAAACCAGCTCTTCTTTTGGCTTACAAACAGGAATGAATCAAAATATTGAAAGGAACTTACTAAAGACAAGACCTTCTTTAACAGGCTAGCTGCTTTTTAAAAGAAACTCGTGACAAGGGAACAACTACGACAAACAACCACAACAGAATTTGTCGCCCCCTCTGTATTCTCGCCCTGAATCACGCTGCACAAAACTGCACTCCTGCTTTATCTTTACAGTGTACGCCTAGCTGGCAATGTTAATCACATTAATCACAGATATTTCAAATCGCTTTTTAGGGTCATTTGGTATGTAATCATTTACCAGATGATGATCTGATTGATTCTCTGGCGTTTTGCAAAGACCACTGTCTCCTTGCGATGACGGAGGAGCAACGAGTAACTGAACTTGTTGTGTGGAAGGAGGTAATCACAGCTGATTCTTTTTTGTCTAAGAACACTGCTTAGAATCGATTTCTCACCCATTATTATTTTTTGGAGCAGAGAGCGTCGCAGTTATTAACAATAATACGGGTTGTGACAAAACAGCTGATTTTGAAACAACGAAAGACAAGACCTTTTTGACTTTCACTATTTTGAAGCTTCTATGATAAGGATGCAATTTTGAACATTGGCGATTATTAAGACAGACCATATCAACGGCGTGGAATGACAGAATTCTTTGTTGTTCTTTTATTAAATTCCTACGCCCATTGAAACATACGCGATAGCTGACATCTTTGTCTCTTTCTCCCGATTTGCCTTTCCTTAAAAATCTTTTTATTCCCAATGTATCTCACAATCAAATTCCATATATATATATTCATATTCACATATTCATATTAACCTTGTGCAAAAACGGGGCTGATGGGTTTTTGAAGTGACAAAAAAGCTTATATGAATCATATTCGTAGAGATTTTGACGTTCTTCCCCAGATGTCATAATTGAAGCGTTGACTGGAGGTTTTTCGATGTTCAAGAATTAAAGCATTCATCTTGACTTAAAGTTCTAATCCAGTTGCAAGAATGTTGAAGAATTTTTTTCATCTTTTTTCCTACAGACTAGCAAGCAACATTTACCCCTGTTCTTTAAACAGACAGTCTTTTTGCTGGTATTGGGTCTCTTGCTCTCTCCCCCCCCACATTTATCAATGACATTCATCACAAATTGTTCACGATCATTGGCTCCCACAATCCCTCTGAATACCTGGATTGGTATTTCTTTTAGGTTTATCCTGTCCGAAGGAGGGACAGTGGAGTATCTAAAAGTGACGGCTTTGAAGAGCCCAATGGAAGATGGTTTTTGTTAGCTGTGGCACAGGTATAAACATTGTAATAATCTCATTGCCACATTTGTTACTTAGTTGGTGAATGCCCCTTAAGTCATTAAAAGTTGTTTGGATTACTACAGGTAAAAAGTCGTTAAAAACTGCATCTCAGTGGAATCGAGAGTAAATAACAGACATTCAAACGTATTTGATCTCTCAGTATTTGAATGGAGCTAGACATTTTATTTTGCAGCATATTTCTGGATTCCCATATTTAACGAGAAGGCCTTATGTCTGTTTAAGTTCTTAGATCTGAAAATTTCTGTTAAGGGGATACCCAGAGTACAATAAAGGACTGAATGAATACATGTGGCAATAAATCTTACATTGCACTAAATTGCTTTTGACGTACAGCAAAAACTTAAGAGTTAAAGTTCTTTATTGTGAAAGTCAATCTAGCTCCTATGTTCGATGATTTTCGCTGCTCCACCAGAAAGGTCTGCAGGGCCACATTTTAAATTTCAATCATTTATGCATGGTTGGTTGCCTCTCAAATACTTAAAGCTGTTTTACGAGTGGCCAGTAAAAGTTAGCATTTCTAAACACATAGTACGCTTTTGATCACTGGACAAATCAGTTTTTAATAGTAGGGGGAAAAGAGAGGAGCATTTCTTTAGATAGCCACATTTACAAAGTTCCTATTCTGCTAGCATGGTTTTTATCAGCTCTCTAAGGATTGAAAGTTATAAGCCGAAAAGAAAACTATCGGCAGGGAATTCCAAACCATTCTAAGTATCCTTCTAAAGATATACTGCTTGTAACATTTTCAAGAGATCTGTTCCCGATTATTTATTAGTTTGTGTACCTCATGCAGTTTCCTGGCAGTTTTGAACGGACAACAGTAAAAACAATCCACAAAAATTCTCTGCTGCAGAATTTTGCAATGGTATAGCAAATGGTATTCTGTTCTGCAAATGGTTTCATTTATTCACAGTAATACTATTCCTTTTATACAGAAACACAGTCTTCTTTGTACGCTCCTTGAGACTGGCGGTCCATCTTCATCGTAAGTCAATTTTCAATTTATATTTTCTTTGCTATTTTTAATTACTTCATTGGCTTTTCTGTTCCACTTTTTGAGTATTCCGTGTTTTATGATTTAATTGTAGAACCGAAGTTTCGAAACGTTAATTGTAGAACGCATTATTTCAAAAACATGCCAGATAAAGCAATTTATTCCTTTCGCAAAGGTTTTTTTACTATTTTTCAATAGCCTTGCCTTTTGATAACATTCAAATCTTCTCCTGTTCACCATTTAGTCTCATGTTTGTTCAGTTTTGCTCTGCCCCTCAAGACTAATGCCATTCGCCTGAGTTTCGCGATTGACCTCGCTTTTATGACCCTGAACCTGAAATCCAGAGTCCAGCAACTCTAACCAACAGCAAAATTTATCACCAATGTTGCGATTCTAGTACTTTTCATCTATACTCTTAAAAATCTTTAACCTGAATCTCCAAAGATCTTCTTTTGATGATAATCAAATGCTACTGAGAGACAACAACATTTTCTTCGCTGCCTTTAATTCTATTTGCTGATTTGAAAATCTATAATATTTTTTCATCTTAGGCCAGTTGGTAGTCCTGGACCTCATCCTTATTATGTGGAGAGAGCAGCTTCCATTTTAGCTTATATTCAAGAAAAACACGATTTCGAGACGATTTGTGAAGCAAAGTGAGTTTCTTACTTGATTTGTAAATACACTGCTGACCCCGATTTCCCAGGATTCATTTTTCCACAATTGAAATTTGCTTTATAATAAGAAAAACAAAGCTAATATCGATTTAGATTGATACGAATAACAGTCGTTGACTTGCGTTTGCGGGATTAAGATACCTCTAGATTATCAAGTTTTTATTTGCTATTATTTGTTACCCGAAATGCGTCTATGTTTTGAGTTACTGGCATTATTGTATGTCACCTAGTATACTGTCATAACTCGCAAAGAATGATTTCGTCTGCTTGAAAATTTTACCTCATGTTTTCCCGAGAGAATTTTTCCCACCGTTGGGATGCATCTAAAGCCAGTGATTATGAAGAGTAAAATTTGATCCTCAATGTACTAAATCGAGATTAAGACCTGAACCTGAAATCAAGGGCTCAGCAATTCGCAATTGCTTTACTTTATAGTCAATCCTGCCCTGGCCACGTGAAGAATCTACCATCAATCAAACTCATTTTCTGACGTTTTTGAATTTTCTTTGAAAAAAACAAAACAAATCGCATTTAATTTACAAAGTATCAAAAGTTCGTTCATAGTTCAGTTTCTTCTCCTTCCTCTTCCTCGTGTTCCCAAAGTAAAATTGAAGTTGAGGGCTTGTTATCTCTCAATGGTCATTGGCTGCTTTAGCGACTGAACCCATTAAAAAAACTAACTGATGCCGGTCATGACAACGCTGATTGGCGTAGAGCAGGGTCCCTTGGCAAGAAGTCCTGTTTTTCGACAACACATCATAGCTGAGATGGCCACAGGAGCGACTTGTTGCTTTGTGCCCAAATTGATGCCGTTTTGCTCTGTCAGAAATACCGTTGAACCTAGGTTCAGTGCATGATAACCGTTGACTCAAGCCGAGCTCATTCCCCCTCTTACAGGTCTTATTTTTCGCCTTGCTTACTGTTTCTGTTCCCAGTGATATGTACCAAGGCTAGACAGTTTCGGAAAGCTGTGGTTATGCATTTCTTTCTTGAGTTGATGGAGCCAAATACAGTTCTGTGTAAGCACTTTGCTCAATTGCTGCAAATACCGGCCCTAAATCCACCACCACGGAAATACTTCGCGTATTCACTATACAACTTAGACTATACCAATCTCTAATATTTTAGACTTCGTGGTTCCTCTGTCCCAGCTGTTGCCTCGGTTAAAGACTTCAAAGGTTCCCGTCAGACAACCAACAATTCGCATCTGGAAATCACATTAAGGAAACTTCCTGCACATCTGGAAACAATGGGCATGGAAAACAGCCCGTCTATGGATAATCTGAGATCTGCTGGTAGGTGTCTTGGCAACAGTTACTTTAATAGCAAAATTCATTTTTCTACTCGGCCAGTTTGAATGTGGCTAGGTATTATTCTATGGACGTAGCAGATGCATATGGGGCCCAAAATGAAATAGCGGAAAATATGCGACGATATAAATGAACTCATAAGAATTGCGAAGCGAGAACACTGCAAGTATTCCTATTTAATTAGGAGGGGGCGATAGAATATAACCAGGCAAATGATGGCAATCATTTTAATACATTTTTTACTGAAGTTGTAGGAATGCTTGTGACAAATGCATCCCTTGTGGCTAATCTGCATAAGGATGTTTTTCTGCTTGCAGGCTTGGGTATTGAATTAAATATTCAAACTTTTTTTTAATTTACAGTGAATCATGGAGACGACAGTCCAAGACAAAGTTCAAAAACAAACTCGTCGCCGTATCCAAGTCGTTTCAGTGAAACAAGGACATCGGATGATAGTGGCAGCAACAGCAGCAGTATGAAAATGAGCGTTTCGAGTTTTTCTGCAGCCTCGAATCCTTTTAAAAATAATCAAACCGCTGGCAACGATCACACGTCAATGATTTCGACCAAGTAAAAAACGTTTTCTCTCTTTTTTCTATGCCATTTGTTTGTGATTTTAACGCTTTTGAAAACTGCGTTGACCATGAAACAGATTTGTTATGCTGTTGGCCTTTGAGAAAGTTTGACAACTTATGATGATAATACCAGGATTACCCTAAATTTCCAACACCTAACCATGTATAATTTTTCTTTATATAAAGCCTATAAATGCTTAACTTTACCTCTAAAAGAAACCTGATATTCAAGGTTTTTTGGTAGACTGTGCTTTAAGCAGTTTCCTAGTAGAGCGCATGTGTGCTATTTTTAAAATCGTTGTTTATTTGCCTGAAAAATATTAATGGCCTATAATTTTTATCTTGTAGATTGACTGCCGGTGTCGCCAATACATTGTTTTACTATACAATGTGTGATAATGCAAAAGGAATACTTTTGTGCCCTACAGCAAGCTGTGGAGATATGATCAATAAGGAAGTTCTTGATAATTTTTATAAAGCATGTGAATTGATAAGGCGAACTTTTAATCGCGATTGCGGGAAAAAAATGAATGGCGATAATGTAAGTACTCCTCAATTCGCAAACCGCTCTTAAAATGTTTGTTATTATATCTTTTTTGATAATTTAAACGTCATGAATCTGAGGCCAAAATCATTAAACTCTGGCCAACTGTTCACTCCATTCGCTGTTGACCTTTTTGCCTATAATCTTTCTTGACTGCCTTAGTCCACTAACTGCCTGGTTATGAGTACGAGAGTGGATGGACGGGGACGCTGTGACCATTATTCTTGTGCATTTTCTACAAGAGTTCTTGCAAATGGGGCTTAGCATTAAATTTCTTGATTTAAAAAATTCGTAAGGCCATCATTCACATTGCCTTCAAACAGAAGTGCGATAAAATTCCGATGAAGTTGTACGCATATATTTAAGATAAGTTTAATAACGACTCCATTATTCATAGGTTTTTAGCAATCACAAGATTACACTGCTGAAACTTTTTTGGAACGTTTAAAACAAAAAATTTACTTTTCCTACCTTTCAATAATTAAGTGATCAATTTTTAAATGCAACTGTTTCCAAGGAGTGGAAAGTAATTTCTAAAACAAACATATCTAGACACTTTCTTGGGTTGGGAAAACTCAGTACTTAACTTCATCATCTTTTTAAATTGCCGAGTACTACCTTATCAACCACTTTTGAGAACAGCATGCAATGGAGCCTAGCTATTTACTCTCCTGCGTTTGTTGAAGTTTAAGTCACACCAACACATGTTATGTCTAACCTCTGTTTTGATCAACAGAAAGAAGGCAGCGATTCAAATATGGACAAAGTTTATGAGCAAGGACTCTTGTTCAGAAAAAAACCGACGAAAGGAGGGGATTCTAAGAAATCTCAAAACGTGCTGAAATACTGGGTAGTTGGGTAGGTTTGCTTTGACAAAAGCTTCTTCATTTGTATCTAGAAAGTTTATTTAGCACTTCCTTTAGAATACAGTGGTAGAGGGTTATATTTGGTTTGGCTCTATCCCTCAAATTTCCGTCAAGAATCTACTAAAGAAACGAACTGCATAGATTCCCTTCTCCGTTCTCAATTTCGGCATTCCTGCCTTCAGAGACAGCCTTTTTAAGAATTTGAGTTAGAAGACAGTTAATCAAAAATTAAAGAAATAAAACCGATTTCCGATGGTTGAATTTTCCGACAAACTCGTAATTGAAAGGTGGGGCTGGAGTCAGTCCGCCATAGAAGGGATGTCTAAAGAAATGCATTGTAATTTGACCAAATTTAGAGATATTTGACTTTTCTGAAACTCATTAGTTTACAAAAAGGGTTTGTAAGCTTACGCCTTTAATTCTTGTATTTAGGACTTTTCCTATATTTTTGGATATAGTATGTTTCTTTAACAAAAATTGGTTAGATTTATGTTTTTGCCTAAATTCAATTTAATGCGCTTCGAATGATTGTCCTCCTTCTAGTTCCTCCCCAACTACATGAATTTGATAATAAATTTGTTCCTGTTTTGTGATTGTCTCTTTTATATAGGTGACATTTACATCTCTATTTATCTGTGATAAGAAAAACATTCCTTGTTTAAGTGCACCCAGGACAAGATCGATGCCTTATTGTTAACTTCTTTTTCTTTTACTTTTACCTTGTTACGATTTCATTAATGCTACTGTTACATATTTAATTCATATTTTTTTGTTTAGGCGAAGATTGATGGAATCAACTCGAGAATTCTTTGTTTGTTTTCATGATGGCTTACCTCAATCTGCCATTGAACTTGCATTCAAATTTGGGTTTGGAACCGTCATTTGAAAGCTCGACGTTTATTGTAAAAGTCTATTTTAGCATCTTGGTACATGCATTGTCACATTCATACTCTCGCAACCAACGTCTTTCAGAACCTTATTGCAACTAAACTCGGCAGAATTATCAGACGAATAATTGAGATGATTTATAAGCATCAATTCACGAAATATCATGACCTGCGATGAAAACTTTAAACATTGTAGACCACCGAAGCTATATCTAACTTGACCTGTATTTAATGCTGCTTTTAGATAACATTTATAGGCCTTAACCTGTTTAACGTTAACTACCAGACCTTAATCAACTTCAAGATTCCTTCACCACGACCCCCCATATGACATTTTCTAGCTGATCAACGAAAAGATTTCTGAAGCCAATTTTCACACTTCAAGACACCTTTATACAGCAGTAGTACAGAACCAGTGTGTAAGGATACCGCAAAATGAGCAAGCGAAAAGGACAATGAAGGTGTATGGGACTCGTATTAATTATATCAATCCAAGTTCAGCCACTGAACTGAAGATTAGATTGAAAGGAGCAAATAAATTAACAGCCTTTTCTCACACTATGCAAATCATTTGTGGGAGTGTATATACCCCTTTACCTGTTCACAATTTTATCTTGTTATAAAGATATTTTGTTTGATGAATTCACACCCAATAGAATTAAGGTAAATATGATTAGCAGGTATGGAAATAAAAGTTTTGTCCTTAGCGATATCAGAGTTTAAATTAGCAGTTTTGTCTTGCTAGCAACAAAGAACAATAAGCTCGCATCTTACTCTGTATCGAAGCAAAATCCCCACACTAATAACACCCTTTTTGCAAAGAGGAGGACGGCGCATAAGGGCTAGTTTTCTCTGTTGAATGTCACAACGAGGAATTTAAGAGAATAACAACTGACCCAATATTTTGGTACTCGATATAATATGTATATATTTATGAATAAAGAGTTTTGCTCAAACTCTATTTGTATAATGCATTGTTGCTAGTTTGTTAATATATTTTGTAAATCTTGAGGAATATATTTTATCGTTGATAGAAGTTTGTAAATATGTTTATGTACAAAAAAGGGTGTAAGCAGTTCTTTGTCATTAAGGAATCATTTGTTCTTTTATTAACAGGATTTCATGCATTTCCTATTTATTATTTATTCCTGTGGCATGGTTCTTTTGAGCAGTATTTTTGCTTTGCTACTACATGTATTGAACATACTTTCCATATATTTTCAGTCTGTATGGTCATCATAAAGTCAATAGGGTTGATGCATTATTAGGATAGGTATTATCTTCCGGGGAAAACTGATTTTAACAAGGGGATTTTGAGAATTAGTTATTTTACCCTTTTTGGCTGGACAATGTTAAAATTCATTTGGCCGCGCAAATTTAAGACTCGTCTCATTTCATATGGTAAACTGGGTCCCCGGATATATGCCATCCCTTAAGGCAATAGGGGCTGACCACTAAACTCTTAAAGGAAATGGATGGTTTTCTTACCGGCTAAACATTTTACCTCAACAGGGCGCTTCCTTGAAATTTTGTGGATGATCCACCCCTGTCAAAAATAAAATCGTTGACCCTCAAGCTCAATTTCTTTGGCTGAAATGCAGTGGTAGCGCCAGGATTTGCCCGACAGGAGGGCAAGGTTCCCAGATAGGGGGGCTATATAATAGAATTAAGCAATTTTACGTTAAAAATTCACCGAGAGGCAAGAGATTTCTCCAACACTCCTTGAATATGGCCACGGTCCTTCCACGTATCTGCATTTGTGATTTGGAATTTCAAAAGGAAGGCCAGACTAACGCTGCGTGGTATTAGGAAGAGGGCAGCGAAGGAAAAATCACAGGGAGCTGAGAGTAGTTTATGTTGTTTTGGAGCGGGAATCTCTTAAGTTTTTGAGTTTGACCAGAATTGGCATAGTGAGGCAGAGAGAAAGTACTTTCTTAAAGGCACTTAAAAGCGTCAGTTAATGAACGAAGACATCCTGCTACTTTTAGGTAAGATTTATAAGGGTAGAGATAAAAAGTAATGGCAAATTTGTGGCGCAAAGCCGACACACTAGCCATGCCGGTGGGTCCTATTGCAGACTCCTCTGCAGATTTGCAAACTAAGGTGGGGTCTGGATGAGGTCAGTATTTAATGTTCAGATATGAGTGTGTTCTAAATTGGCTCAATCTAAACATAAAAAAGCTGAAAATAAACAAATGAAATACTTTTTCAAGCAGGGGCAAAATTTGCTGCACTGTTGTGCTCAATTCAGTCAGATAATCTTTCAATTTTAAATCAATAGCTGGAGCACAATTAACTGATAGTCGTGAAGTATCTTATATAATGTGGACAATTTGAGGCAAAGGCACCCTTGCACTCCAAGCTCTTATTTCATGCACTCCCAAGATCTCAAAAATGCTTGTTGGCAATACAAACCTTGATACTATCTTCAACGTCATTATTGGGTACAACTCTACTGGTTTAAGACCATATATTGACCAAAAGGTTGCACCTTTTAGATATTTGGAAAACTGTGATGCATGCTCAACATGATGTGCAGACTTACCTGGCACTTTTCTCATGCACTCCTGATACTTGAAGACTGCAAAAACATCAACAAAAACTTCCAAGAAATCAAGGGGGTTAAGGCTAGCTCCTATTAAGAACGTCCATCAGTTTGCTTCATTTAACACATGTGATTGTCATTGCATGTGCATTAACCCATACATGCATGAATCTTATAACAATTGTGATAAACTGCATGCATGAAAGGGTTTTTTATTATTTTTTATTCCAATTGCTGCCTTGAAACACCATATTCTCCAGAAAATAGTCCACATGTTGTATTGGATTAGGCCTATTTTTACTGCCAAGTAGGGTGCATTAATGCATAATGATAAAGATCGAAGTTTCACAAGGAAAGCCTTAACTAGATTTCAAAATGTCATAGATTGTAGAATTGTGAATCAAATACATTGATTCAAGTATTTGGCACATGTGGCCTTTTCCTGATTTGCCCATATTACCTTTGTATTCAAAAAAGTCAGACAAGCTCTGTTTGCATGTCTTTCATGTTGCATGTCCATGGTTTCCAAACACATCTATTTTAAGTAGTTTAGAAAATTTTTTTCTAGAAAAATGGCATCAATCAGGAAGAGAGGAAAGTTAACAGAAGATGTTGGTGAGGATCTCAATGTAAGGGAGAAAGAAGGTAGTGAGACACATAGTGATAAAAAGGGACCCCTTGCCCACGAATATAGCACATGGAGACATTTAATTCCAGAAGCTGTGCTTGGTAAGTGCTAAAATAGTGTTTGAAAAGTGTTCAAATTATTATTTCACATACCTGTAGGTTTTTCTAGCTAGGGTTTTTTATTGGACGCAAGGTGAATTCACAGACATATGTACAAAAATTTGGCCCATGGCTCCTTTTCAGATCAATTATTTTTCAGCAATTTTCAGAGCAATCAGTGCAAATTTTAAAAACAAGGAAATTAAGAGCATGTTAAGAACATTTTAAGCTTTCAAACCAAAAAAGGAAGGAACATAAGTAGGCTTCATCGAAATACGATATTCTTATAAAAAAACGTTTAATCCTCTGATAATATCTGTATCAGCACATGACTTAATGTTATTTCTCCTTCCTTATTAACATTACATATTCTGGTCTTTTACAAAATTGAAGCTTGATTAAGGCTATTGAATATAAAGCCATTAAAGTATTCTGTAAAAGAAGTTTACACACTTATCTGCTAAATTCTTATCTCCTTAGGTTACATCTGGTGGTCTACATTCTTCAGCCTAGCATCAACAATTTGGTTTTTCCCAATGAACATGCTTGAAATATCAGGATACGAGGCCTTTGCAATACTATTACTCTCACCTGTTTTTACACTGATACCATTTATTGATCAATGCATTAGCAGTAAATATGGGCTGATTCTAATGCAGATTTTGACTGTTTCTGCTACTTTATGTTTCCATGCTCCATCTGCATTTTCAAGACTAGTCATAACATCATTTGGAAATTTCTTTGCAATGCTTTGGCTTTGTGGAATTTGGTGGATTGGTTCAAAATCATATAGGTAATAATTTCTCTCTCATCATAAACATGCTGTTTTTAAATGCACCTGTCACTGATACCACTGCCTTTACCATCAACAGCAAGAGTTTTGCAGCAAAAAACAAAAAACAAATTTTAACCTTGTCCAGCCAAAAATGTAAAATAAACATGCCAATAACATTCTAATTAGCTGCTCACGAACCCTGGAGTCTTACTCTAATCTCACTTTTACAATGCTTAACTTTTTGAATGTGATAATGTGATGGAATTACAAGAAAGGTTAGACTAGTTTCTTTTCTGTTCAATCATTCAATGTTCGGTTTTTGATTTGTAAATTAACAGAAGAGAGTGTTTTAAAAAGCAAATGGGGGAGGGCAAATTATCCTAAAATCAATAAATATGAGGCTCTAATGTACAAAAAGCCTACGAGTTACACATGATAGTTTTCAATTAAACTGGCAGGAAATGGTTTGATTGGAAAGCTCTATTCAGGCAGAGGTCACTCTGAGATTTAAAGACACCGGGTCATGGTAAAATGGCATCTGAAGATTTCTGGGGTCTGTTGGATCATTTACAGAACATTAATCCCATTTTTTGATTTGAAGCATTTTTCTTTAGGGACATTGCCTTTGGAGGAATGATTATTGGATTTATAGTAAAACTTGTCCTTCGTATTGCATTTGTTACACTCAACCCTTTGTGGACATCTTCTGGCACTAATATAACAATATTCGCAATTGGCATCATATGTGTGATGGACAGGTCAGCTGTAATTATTGGACTTAATGACAAGGACAATCCTGAGAATCAGCCTGCTAAAGAGTCTGTACCATTTTCATCTTGGTTTACCATTGCTTTGGGAATTGGTGCATGGTTTTTTATGGCCCAATGGCTCTTTGGAGAGGTTTCCGTTATTTCAAGATACACAGGAACAGGCTTTCCATCTTGGAGCGTACTCCCTGTACCTGGAGGGTGAGTTAATTCGCATTGTATAGAATTCTTCCCTTGAATGATAATAGTCATGTGTCACAGTTGTGCAATAGGAAAACTTTGGTCCATATTGAAAAAAATTTATTATGCCTTGGTATTCACTAAATTTACTGTCAACTTTACAAAAGTGCTTGCATAAAAATATTTGCCTACTTTCAGTTGATTTACCCAATTAGTTGTCAACAAGTTACATCTTTAATGTAAACATTTTGTTATCTCTTTGTTCTTTGTCACATTTGTCGATTAACAGTGTTGAACAGATGAATTTGTATTGTTTAAATCATATTTGACAATAAGACTTTGTTGTGTCCTAAACACAGAAAGACTTCTTGAACAATCGTGAAAAATAACCATTTGACATTAATAATTTGAAAACCTAACAAGTTTCTAACCAGCTGAGGCTTACTCAAGACTAAGTTCAGGGCTGACAAATATTGAAGAGATTACAAGGAAATTTATGCAACAGAACACCTCATTTTATATTGACAGCCATTTCATATTAATAGAGTGATATTTCATATTCAGTTACATTTGAGATTTTCACCATATTTTCAAAATTTTTGAATGCACTTTCCTTGATTTTTCTGTATCATTAAGATGGGCTAGATACTAAGAAGTCCTGATGAACACAAAATCACACTTTTATGAGAATTTGGGCTCCAAAGGCCCTAGTGTGCCAAACCTCAGTGGTTTCATTTGCCTTTGCCTTCTCAGCATGTAACTGTTAGTAACTATCGTTGGTATCATGGTTTTTGACAGTATAGACATTCCAAATATTTTGAAACTTTATCTATACCTTTGTATATTATCCTTGTATTATCTGGGTTATTTGATTCTTTCATAGTATCTTTGTGCTAGCTGCTTTGGTTGTTGGCTTCAGCCTTTCTCATCAAGCATATGTCACAACGTCATCATGGTGGATTCTTGGTTGTCTATCATCACTATTTCTATTCCATGCCCCAACATTCATAGCATTTATTGGTGGTCTTGGTCTGGCTGTTTATACAATGTCTATATTTCCAACCCTGGTCAGTTTGGCTGGAAAATGTGACAAAGGAAAGGTTCTAACTGTTGGTTTACTGACTGCGGTAATACTGCTGCTGGCATCTGTATGGGTTGTAGCTTATAATTTTGTGCCAGGTGGAACACTGGCAAGAGAAAGAAATGATATAATAATGATTATTGTTATGGTTCTTATGGGTGAGTTGGCATGTATTTAAGTTTTTTTATTCTCCCTTGAGGGGAGAGAGGGCACTCTCATGCTCAGCTGTAAAGGATTTACCTTCAAAGGAGATGGGTCTTTAAACGAAACAACCTCAAAACTGGTTGCACTTTTACCGCAAAGATCCTGTGATAGGTCAATTCTTCAAGGATCCCGTCTTGGATAATTATGCTATAGATACGTTCACCCTGTTTAATCAAGCCTTGATCGATATTTGATTATCAAATTCTAGGCATCTAAAAATTTAAAACTATCTTGCTTCTATTATATTAGTTAACTGTTAGCTCCTCATTTCCTGTGAAATCCACGGTTTTGTTACAAATGCGTAGGAATAGAAGCTGGCATACTCAACGCATTACTAAAGGCACTTTTTCATCTGAAACTTTTAGTAGATAGCATCAGAATGGAAATGGTCAACGTTGATAGCAATAAGTAGCTCAAGAGGCAGAAGGAAATAACGGGAGATGTTTGAAAGTACGCTAGCTTTGCTACTTAGGAATAATCGCTGTTAGCATGTTTTCTTATGCGTCCGTGTTTTGGTGTGAATTACTTATGAATATTTTATAATTTGATATACAGTTAGCTTTTAATGTGCAACTTTAACTGGATGAATACCAACTTATTTTAATGACAAGAAACATCATTGCAGGTTTTGCTTCTGCTGTTAAATTAGAGGGATCTGATGACACTGATGTTCAGGTAGAAGGAAAAGAGGCATTGCAAGGAAAGAAAAGAAAATCTACGTTCAAAGATGGAGTATTGCCAGGTAAATTTAGTCTTTATGTCTATTCATGTCTAATGCCTTAATGACGATACAAAAAACTCCTTGTGGCACTCAGGATTTGATTAATTTGCATTGTGTTGATCATGTTTATATTTTTTGATAGTTCTACTAGAGTCAAGCGCCAAGTGTAACCCATTAGGTTTTAAACTTAAAATTCTCTTAATTCTAATCGTTTTAGGAATCTAGTTCATCGCATTGAAAGATAAAAACATAAGGTTACGCTTAGTTATTTCTATATGCAAGATTTAATGGAAAAATCCTCTCTTACATGGTATTTAAAGAAATGTTTTTCTTTGTAGTTCTTTACATTTTGCTTTTGATTGGGACGATTTTCATGATCGGAAGATATTACCAGAGGTCAGTCACTCGAAGCAAAGCAAAGGTATGTTTCATGTTTGAGTTATTCAGAGTTTTCAATTGTAGGAGTAGTTATAGATTTGAAGTGCAACGTCGGCCAATCTGCGAATTCATCTATCAATCAACCAATTAATGAGTCAATCAAAAAAAATCAATAAATCACTGGATCAATAAATCAATAAATCAATCGATCGATCAACCAATCAATCAATCAAGCAATCAATCAATCTGGGAATCCATCTATCCATCAACCAGTCAATGTGTCAATCAAGAAATCAAGAAATCAATAAATCCCTGGATCAATCAATCAGTAAATCAGTGAAAAAAATCAATAAACAAACGAATCGATCAGCCAATGATTTTTCTGTAAAATGTTCTATTTATTGAGAAGCAAACCATGCTATATTTCCTTTTATAAAGCTCAGCAATCTTTCTGTTTTTACATACTTGCTCATTCTCATTGATGCACGTTGCAAGTCTGTTATTATGATAGCACATTTTCAATTCAGCTTGATGTAAAGAACCCAAAGATTGTGACATCAATGATTTGGACAGTCCATTTTGGATATGACAATCAAGGCTGGCATAGTTTCAAACGATCCGTTCAACTTATGCAAGACACAGGTAAACTAATACATCTAGCTAGCATCTTAATAAACTAGGGTCTTAATTATTTGTTAGAATGTTGAAGACTCGCTACCATATCCCGGTTGGTCAACTCTCATTGTCAAGAGTAAGCATCCCCGTCTGAGGTTCTAGAAATTTGACCCTTTTCTCTGATTTTTAATTCAAATTTTAACCGCCTTTTTCTCTAAAACAAAGGAACATATAATTTTATTAATACGATGAGTTGGACCTTAAAAACCCATTTTCTAAATATTTTTTTTGGTTTTTTTCAAAAAAACGCCCCTTTTTTCCAATTTCTATGTCCTTGGTTTGGGATGAAATTAAGCCCCTTGCTCAGAGATTTTAAAGATGGGTGCTTACACTTGACATTGTTAATTCTGCAAAGGTCCTTTTAAAATCATCATGAGCTCGCACACGCCTAATTTTCAACTATTCCGTTTATTGTTTAAGGTCCGTTTATCTTACCTTTCCCAGTTTATTGCTATATCAGAAGTATCTTCTGAATACCGGTGTACATTATTGTATCTAAAAGCTAACTAAAAACTTAATACTAACAGTAATTTCTAATAGCTAAATACTAATAAAGTGGACGCAAATAAAACGGCATTTTTCTGGCACATTGAGGCCTTTCGAATCCTCATTCTCTTCAGAGTATCTTTGTATTTAAGGCTAGAATATAGAATTATTTTGTAGAACAAAGTACAAATGTATTAATGTTCTTGACAGCTTCACATGATTGTATCTATGTGCACATGCTCATTAGCGTACATGTATTTGTTGAGTAACAGTCAGTTGTGGTTATGATATCAGCTTTAGTACTATACCTTAATATGTGCAGAACAAAGCTTATTGGTGTTGATTTTTAACTGTTTGTTTATTTCTGTCAGAAAGTTTAATTGTGCCCTCTTTAATTGACAAAAAAATGTGTACATTTGAACATTAAGTTTCAACCGACCATTTTGATCATTTTTAAAGTGCTCTGATAAATGTATCTTGATGATTTTGTTGGATGTACTTGAATGCAACACCAATCATTTTGCAATGGTCTCTTTAAAAAAACGTTCTATACAACAGGAGAGCTCTACAGAGCAGATATCAGTATTCCATTTTAATTTCGATATGATGTAAACATAGGCTATAAATGTATGAGCATTATATAGTTGGATCGATCATAAATAATGGATGAAGATGATTATATTTGAAGAATGACAGTTCTTGCCTTTTTAATGTGATATACTTATATAACATTATTCATGGTTTTTAAAAATCGAAATTCAACGAAATTTCTCTACAATACAATATTGCAAAGGAGTATGTACAGAAATATAAAGGAGTGTATAACTTACTACAGAATGTCTACCATAATCTACATATTTTGGTCAATGTTTATCTGTTCTTGTTTTGTTAATGTAAAAAGTCTGTGTTTTATAATTTTTTCTTTTCTTGTGTTTTTAATTGTCCAAATTAGCTTTGGAGGCAGAGAGGGTTTTCAGAGGGCATATGCAGATGTTTTGACTGCATTATTTTCCTCTTCTTTGCAGAAGCTGATGTTATTGGTATACTTGAGAGCGATTGTTCAAGGCCGTATGTTGGTTCTACAGATTTTGTTGCATACATTGAGGAAAAACTTGGCTTTTATGCTGATTACGGTCCAAGAACGAAAGATCATACATGGGGGTAAGGAACAGTAGCAATTTGATTCTTTAAATGTAAATAAAGAACTATGATCGATGCCTACAAACCTTGTATATAAGAAAATGATAATAAAAATAATTATAGCGATTTTTTAACAAGATAAATCCAATAAAAATCAATAGAAGTTGGAAATCATGTCATCAAATGTGGAAAATGTGATGAATCATTTTTTTTTGGATGTAACCACTTCTTTATCACGACTCAATCTTTTGATCAAGAATTTCTGCAATGGTCCGAATTAGCTAGTATAATGTTTATTGCTCTCATGAAGCGGAAGCTGGTGCTGGAAATACAAGTAATGATTACATAAGCGATATTAAAATTTGTATGGAGCAGAATCAGGAGAATACAGACCCCTTTCACAAAACCCTTGCTCCAAATTATCTCTCGAAACCTCCAGCTCAAAATATCTTGCAACTTAAATCTGCGACGTCACACCTTCCTTATGCACTCATACTCGCTCAACATCAACTATGACTGCCAGAAATATCATTACAGTATCAAGGCGCAAAATGCAATAGATAATGTTACCGATAATAGCAGATGTATTGGGTACGTAGTTTGTCACAGTTAAGATATTGTACATTTAGTTTTCCATAGTTCCATTAAAGTATTGACCTGATGGACCATTAAAAAGCAGTATATATATTAGTTATTTATCAACTATTCCAATTTTTTTCACAGGGCAGCCATTATTTCAAGATATCCCATCATAAAATCAGAGCATTATTTACTACCGTCACCAGAAGGTATTTCAATGCAATTGAATTAAATCTTTGATTTGTAAACTGTCTTCACTGCGTTGATATTATTCTAATTTTTCAAATTCTTTCGTCACGTGCTGCTAAACATTGTGCTCTAAAGCATCTTTCTTTCTGTGCGCACATATAGTGACTTTGCTCTGATGTAACCACCAGGCTTTTAGTCATTAAAGATAAATGGTGAAGTAATGATTTAAAGATAGGTAGGTAGGCAGACAGATAAGCAGAGAGATGAATTTATTGACAATTTATAAACCAGGATAGC
This sequence comes from Catostylus mosaicus, assembly GCA_964019065.1. Lineage (NCBI taxonomy): Eukaryota > Metazoa > Cnidaria > Scyphozoa > Rhizostomeae > Catostylidae > Catostylus > Catostylus mosaicus. Next base: position 4,700,150 of record OZ025186.1, read on the forward strand.
CTAAGTTCTTATCTTTTCCAGCTCCATTCCTGGTGTATGTATGTATATTTGTGTACATGATATGAAGACATTAGCTAAATATATAAATTTATTTCCAACAAGCTGTGTTTAAAGAACATGTGCATGATTAAAAATCAGCAGTTGCAACGAGCAAAAATATCTAGAAATAGATTAAAACATTATCTAATGCGGATGCAGTATTGTGAAACTTGCATGTCATCACACTATGTGTTAGGATTTCTTACATTGCATCCTTGTTCACATTCAACGCCTTACTCTAAATTTGACTCTATAAACGAACCTATTTTTAAGATCATTTGTTATCCGTTACAGCAGCATATCCCAGTATCATATACGTGATATGTTGAGTAAGTATTTGTATGCTCTACCACCGAAGTTTAGTAGCATGACACAATCCAGTCCGAATCACACGAATACAAAGTTACTGTGCATTATTTAGTAAAAGTATTCATTCCACTGCCAAACACGTACATCAACTCAATTAACAAAGCTTTTCATGAATCGCTTGCTGGCTTTTGTTGAATGTTAGACTCAGAATGTTTCTAGAATGTCAAATGTTGCTTTCAAATCTTCCCCTGATCTTTCAATTCATTTTTAGGTGAACTTGCACCGGCCTTGTTAGCAACTGTTAATATTGCGGGTCAACATGTTGATTTTGTCGTCGTACACATGGGCAATGATAGGTATGATTCGTTGCTATGCATTCGAGATAAGTCTAAAAGCAAAAGTCTACCCAATGTAACATAGAAGCAACCATTCTCTAAACAACAAATATTGTAAATTCAACTATATAGGCCCTAGGTTTTGTGCCGTTCTTCTCATGCGCTTAATCTAATTGCTAGTTAACTACATGCGAACTGTGCCGTTTAACGTGCTTAAGCGCGGCAGATTTGAGCTGGAGCGGCAGTTTGCAATTGGAGCGACAAATCGACTCGCAATCTTCGATACTAAAGCGACTGCAAGTTAAATATTGAAATACGTCGACTGAAACGGTTCTTTTGTCACTCAAGTCACTACAAAACAGCGCAATGCATTATGTACTTAAAGACTCCATCCGCATTCTGCAAACACTGTTTATTTTTCAACTACAAGTTAACCCTTTCATTCCTGAAGAGACCATGTGACCAATGCTCTTCAGCGATAATTGGTCACTTCTAAACGACAGTGGCTAATGCTCTCATCACAAGCATCATTCATTTTTAGTTCAACATTTGTAAGAGTCCTTTGCTCCGTTCTCATAGATTATTATACCCCCTCGCAATCTGACCAAATGCATTAGTTGCTGCTGTTCAACTGAACTATCAGCAGTCATTAAAGGGTTAAGAACCTATGACTATTTGCCATTTGATGTATCTCGCATTATACATTGTTATTGATCTCACACATACTATCTCCCTGTAATTATAGAGATGATCTTGATCGCAAGCTGCAGGCTGAAGAGCTGTCTAGAATTATGGACGAAAGGTAAATCTACTTATTATCATTATCACTCTGTCATAGCTATCGTATTTTTGTGTGGTTGAACATCTCGTCGACAAGCGTACATCATTCCCAGGTAGAGACCATTTTTTAAAAATTTGGGCCTTGTACACATTTACGCATCTTGAGTCTGTATTCAAACTTAGAGCCGTTTCTTTAGATACTAAAGTGATATTTAGAAAGCAGAAAAAATTGTGAGCATTATGTTGCATTTGATATTTGTACTTTTGCTAGGTATTTTCACTTGGTGCCATTTCTAATGCATGATGCTTGCGTTAAACAGCAAGTTTCAAATGACCATAAGCCCTACTGCATTACAAGGAATGCTGTATTGCCGCCTTTTATATCACGCTTCAAGCATCATTGAAGCAGGCTTTTGTTTCCTTTTCACCATAAAATAGAATGTTTACTTGATGCACTCTAGGCTCATTTATTCCAACAGAGACTATTCCCAAGTAAATAAGCCTGTTAGACACAACTAGCGTGAAAATCTGAGTAACGACGTTTAACCGTCTTGTTCTACCTGGAGGGTTTAATACAGTACTTTCGAATAGACATCGGGCACTATAAAACAAAGCAGCAAACAGTAATCTTCCTAACCTTGTATTAACGTAGGAAATTTTAAAAATTTCGAAGCTTTTCTAGACTTCATTTATTTTCATTTTATTAGCAAAAATCCATTGGTTTTCCTTGGTTATGTGACGTCTGCTCCTGGTAGTCGAGATCACATTCAACTGTTGGAGTCGGGGAGAACAAAGGTATGAAAGTTTCTTGGATTTATCAAATTAAATTGTTTGATAGTCATTAACATTGAATAACTACTTTCTTTTTTTATATCCACTAAAAAGTTTCAATACAAGTATACAAAAATGCACTACCTTCACCTTAAAAAACTATAAAACACCACTAGAACGATACCTTGGAGTCCCAAGGACTATGAATACCCCGGAGCCACCAACTGGACATAAAAATGGTAAAATAACTGGAAGAAAACAAAATCGAAACAAAAATAAAGAAAATGACTTAAATGAGACATGGTAGCTGCGACTGTGTAGCTTATAACGAAGTGCGAAATGTTTTAATCAAGTCGACCAGATTCATGAACGAATTGTAGAGTTAGCAGGAGTATATTTTTATTTACTTCGTTTGAAAAAGTTTTTTTCTCCATACAAATAGAAAGAAAACTTTCTCATGTGGAGCACAGACTTTTGAAGGCGTAAGCTCAGCAATATGACAAAGCGTACTATGATCACCTTTTAAACTCCAACCGTCATTATGTTCAATGTCCTCTTTTAGCTTCTTTGACCTTGTCTGTAATCACAGAAGCTAGGTGCTGGGAAAGCCAATCTAACAATGTCACCATAGTGAGGATGACTTTTAAAGAAGGCTTAGTAACCTTGGTCAAGCTTTCTTTGTGGAAGGATATTTTACATCTTTCTCAAAGGGGTAACTACATGGACAATTTTAATTGTGATAAATCTCCTTTGTCTCATTAGGATATTGACTATGAAGATTATGCAAGGTGGTGCGAATACATCTTATACCGTGATTTGATTCGCCTTGGTTACGCAAGAGTCTCCCATGGTGGTTTATCAGATACTGAGGTACAGCTAGGGAGATTCAGAATCCCTGATGATCCTAAAAACTACACTGATAATAATGCAGTTACTACAACACAGGAAGATGTCGAGGAAAAGATGAGATTCTCTGAAAAGTAAGTGATTTTTAGAAAATAATTATATACAAAGAATTGAATTAATTATGCAGGGTCTTACCCCCCCCCCCCCCACTTTCTTTTGCAAATTATGCCTTTAAAAGGCAGCTCATTGTCTTCTGCAGTGGTACTTTTTTGGCAGGTCCTGTTATGTAAGTTAATGGAATCGTTGAACTTTGTCGCATTTAGTTGCATTGTGGCATATGATGTAACGATTCAACTAAGCAGCATAAACGAAAAGTAGGGATGCGAGTGACGAAATTGATCACCACGAAAGCAGGGATATTGCAGCTCAAAATGAGATCAATAATTGGGAAGCTATTTAAATCCCCCCTTAATGAATATCTCTTCAAATAAGTGAAGAGTTTGTTAAATGCCTTGGGAGCTCTTTCGAAGAAACATAACAAGCTATAACATTGTTTTTTCATTGTGATTTCTCGTGTTGGCTTGCTTTCAACTATTCAAAGAGGTTTTTTCCCCACACATAAAAACAGGTTTTCTAGGAATTTTCTTGCTGATGTGAAATACGGTCTCTAGAAAGCACGACGCAGATTAGAGGGCGGAAAAAGCAACACATTCGGAAGAAAACAGAAGAAAACTCACATAGATAGAAGATAAATACCACAAACATCTGAAACACACTATGCTTAAAAAAATGGGGGATAGGGCCATAAAAGAGCATCTATAGACCATAATGCACCTAGAATATACTGACTGACAAATTTTGATAACTTGGCAAGGAAGACCGTCCTTTCTTTAAAGAGTTTTTGAATTTTTCTATGTAGCAAAGCAAAACCCTGATAAGTGTAGACCATAGTGGTGTAGACAGAAGGAAATTGTTCTTTAATTTCGAATTTTCAACCAGGATTGACTTGAGCTGATGTAGGTCGATCAAAACCAATAGGCAAACAGTTGCACTGTTCTCTTTTCTTAGGTGTGTCTCGATTTGAAATTGATTGTTTATTTCCATAAGCATTTCGTTCATTTTCCAAAGTTTTCATGCTCTGAGGAGTGTCAGAAAAAATTTTTTTTGCGGTATAATAAACTTTAACTGTAACAAGTAAAGAAGAGAAATAGCAGGCTGCCTACCGGATTCCCGAGGAATGTTTGCGATGATGTATGAAAAAACCGAGATAAAGAACAGCGTAAAGCTGCAGAGGTAAACAGTAACGTGACCAGTTAATAATTATATTGTCGTATGTTATAAGTCGAATATTTCGATCCAGCCTACAGGGCTTCTTCAGAGCATAGTATTGTAAACAATGTTTCCACTTTTTCCTGAAATTAGCAAAGACTGTTACAATATACCCCAAAGGAGCTCGCTAAAGACAAAGACAGACTAACTTTGACGGTCTCGTTTGGTTGCTTTACAAAAGACAATTTACATATTTTCCTCCTTTAGGTTTGGTGATTTTCATATTGGTGATTTCTATGGAGAAGGGCATCATTTCCACATGGCTACACCCAAGTATTTTCTTCCAATAACTGAAGGATAAAACGACAAGAATTGCCCTTTTGCTGAAATTATGGCTCAATTTAAAAAGGATTGTTTTCATTAAATATTTTTATGCTCTGCACCAAAATGAATATCATGGTGTTTTTCGAAATTAATAATTCCATGATGTTTCAAGATTAAATAGGCCTATTTTCAAACGCACAGAAACAATATGATCAGTTAATTAAAAATGAGGAGCTCTTCTTTGTCATGCTGCTAACAATTAATGTTGTATGCATTTTTTTGACATTTTAATGCTTTTGCTACTGTATTGTCTTTTTTCTTCTTTCAGTTTATAGAATGAAACTCAGATGTACCTTTTAGTCTTGTAGTTTTAGTTTTCTAGTCTTTTAGTCTATGTAGATATAAATTGTGGCATTTAAACAAGATCTAGATATGAACAATACAATTTATCTTTATATGGTCTCAAAAGCAATACAATTGTAACAATGTAATGGCATAAAGCATCAATTTTAGTTTCCAATACATGTTTCTATATTTTTTATTCTTGGAGGTTTATTATTTTCAAATCAGTGAATTGGATTTTTTATTGAAATCATAATAGTTGCAGCATAACATATTCTCTTAAAATCTTGAAATCTAACTAGTTCATGAAATTTTAAGCCAGGAAGAAGGGTAAGAAGATGAAAAGGTTAGTGATATTTTTCATTTTAGCCTTATGAGGTGTAGGCATATTGCAAGCCCTCTACTCCTTTTTTCTTCTAGGCTAAATTACAATTCCAAATTTATGTTTCAGATTTTTCCCAAACATCATCAAGAGTTATTGTCTAGGGTGTGGGTACTACTTAATGCCATCAAACCAATCATTATTGAGGTGTTGAATATGTGTATTTAATTTGATTCAAACCAAAGGAAATTTGTTTTCTATTTTACTTAGCAAACAAAAGCAAAAACAAAAACAAAAATGTTTTTCGGTAGGTTCTCAGGTTCTCACTAAATTAAAATTGACTTTAATTTAGATTTTTCACTATTAATCTACTTTTGGATAAACCCATTCTTCTATTTAAATGTTACTATCTACTGGCCACCCTCAAGTAAAATGCTATGATTAGCATCCTATTTAGTACTGACCAAGCAAATTTTGGCAGAAGTAACCATATAAGAACAATAAATAGTTGATTTTCACTTCATTTATAAGATTCCATCCTTATTTAATTTCTAGCTACATTTGTTTATTGGATTAATGTGTATCTAATGTTCACCTTTTAAAAGGCTTGACTCTTTTTTAAGCATTTCCAATGAATGTTGTTTTCTTCCCTGTTTTTGAAATGGTTGCTAAAAGATCATCTGATGACAGTTCACTCTCTACCCAGACTCTCTGCTTTTCAAGGTCGATTTCAAATTTGCTCACACCTTGAAAAAAGGAATGACAAATTTAGGAACAGAAACTTTGCATTTAACCACTAACAACTAATAAAACAATTAAAACAAAGACAGCAGACTTCAGAAATATTCCCTATCAATTAGATCACACAAGAGGAACCAGTGTTGTTTCTAGCTTTTGTCAAACCACTGCCAGCAAACTGGGCATATCTAAAACCTAAATAAGAAAGCGAGGATTTAGAAATTGACACACTTCACCACAAGAACAGTCCTGAGGAGTGTTTAAGAGAATCAAATAATTTGAGAGAACCTGGAAGTTAACAGTAATTGGCAAATCAATCCACTTCATACATTATCATTAATAATTTAGTCATCATCACATTAAGTTCAAACAGTGTCAATGAATATGCCATGCATACAATATTATAAGTATTTGCATTAAAATAAAGAATTATAGAAACTAAATTGTAACCAAAGTTTCTTTAGGTCCTCATTAACCCAAGTAAAATCATATAATTACCTTCCTTCTTTTTAAGAACTCTTTCAACAGCTCCAGAGCAACCCCCGCAAGTCATTTCAACTTGAAACTCGTACTGGAATGAAGAAAATATTACTGAAAAGGTTAGTCTGCCTTTTAAAAATTGTGAACTTTTTAGTGCAAGTGGAATAATTTATGAGCTATGGGTGTGGTCTTTTTGCATATATATATATATATATATAAACATGTAGGCAAAGTTTTTTGGGGGTTAGAGCCCCCCCCCCCCAAATCATGATCTTGATATTCAAGTGCCAGGAATTATTTTTTTTTATAATTTCTATCTTTTTTTCTTCTAACTCATTAGCTATTTCAATGCTATCATTCCGAAAAGCATCTCTAAGCAATAATGCTGGAGCAAGGAACGGAGAAAGGAGAAATCTATGCAATTCGTTACTTATTTATACTTTGAATTCCTCTAAATATAACCCTGATCTACCGCCATTGTTAGTCATTAATTTTTTTCGATATTGTATTGTCGGCCTATTGACTGACAAAATGAAAAACAAATGAAAAAAGCGCTACAGAAAATCAGATTCACCCCTTCGTATTCGAAAGAAAGAAAAGCAGGCCAAACTTAAAAGATGCAATACAAAATTAGCGCACGCTTTGGCTGTTTGGCCTGACCTATCCTTCAGCCTTCGTTATTTATAAATGTTTTTCTATTTACCATGAGGGGATTTTAACTATTTCTATCAATAAATTCAAGCCCTGAAGACTACCTTTGGCATTTTGGCTCCTTTTTAATATTATTCTCTTTTGTTTCCACAATCGAATTCTTCAAACTTCGTCTGGCTTCTCTGGCTCCAAAGTTGAAAGGGAAGTTATTGTTGTTGCATCGCTCCTCCATAGCGTCCAGATTAAAAACCTTCCCATTCCCCCATAAGCAAAGTTTGTTGGAAAGAGGGCTGCCCTAACGCTTGTTTTCAAATGATTTCGGTCAAAGGGAGATTAAACTGTGTATCATTAATTTTTTGATATTTAGCAACACGAATATTTCGAATTATCATGCATTTCTTAACATTGGATGAAACACATCAAAGTTATTGTTTTATCTTACTTTGATTTCATTTATATTCCGAAAAAACTTCCATTCAGGTTGATAGATAACTTTGCAGCCTGCATCCCAATAGGATATTGATTCAATAACACAAGGTTAATCTGAACTCAGGACACATTTCTCAATATTAGTAGTTTTTCAAAGGCCCCTTTACGTCGATACAAGATTATCGAATTGCAAAACGGACTGTTAGATACAAGATAACTAAGAATATTGTCGTTCATAAATGCATTTCTTGACGATTATTTTAATTGATTTTATTTACAAAAATACAGCTTCCATGATTTCGTTAAATCATATCAGCCATTCCTTCTTCCAAAAATCTTTTGTAAATGCTCATAAACTTGGCAACAAATGCTTCAAGATGGAAAATTGCTTTCGTTCCAAGTTGCAGTCGATGCTCGTAATAAGCAGCTATTTGTGTGACTTCGGTTTTCAGGGTCCCATCACAATTCTTTATCAGTTCTTTAACCAATCCCTTGCAAAAAAATTCAAAACAATTAGAAAGTCAATTCCAACATTGTTAAGTAGAGCACAAATTGAAAATACATGTTAACTTGGCTAGACTTAAATATTCTTCGATTTTCTAAAACATAATTTCAAAATGCACTAAGAAGCAGACCTTAAACTAGCATACTGAAAAGTACCAGCATCCGACACTAGTCAGATCACAAAATGCTGGATAATGATATTCAAGCAATCATATTCAAAGTACCACCTCAATACGTACCTTGATAATAACGTCAGGTGGAATGCAGTGAACAAGTAACTCGTACAATCTTCCTCTCACTTCAAGCAGCCTGTAAAGAGTGGCGATTAAACATTGTTAAATAATGCTAGTATATTTCAGTTACCAACGGCATTTGTATTATGTGCAAAGAGTGCACTGTAGTTAGACTGGGAGCTCAATTTCATCGTGGTTGATCCTAAAGCTATTAAAGAAAAGGCAAGGAATGAAGTGTTGCTGATTGTCTGCAAATGTTTGATTAGACTAGTCGTTTATGAGACTGTTTACAAGAAATGAAGCGATGGTTTCCGGGTTCTTACGTTACTGCCTGAACAATTCCAATAATATTTACCTACTACAATACTTATAACCCTCACCTAGTAACGGTAGACAGTCTCTCTTTTATCGTTTTTTGGTATGCATGCTCAAAAAGACCTAAGTGAGACAATATGTCCTCTGTTTTGCAGTTACTTTTATAAGCAACATTTTTGAATGATAGGTATAAGGAACAACGCAAAGCATCAGGAATACAAAGCAAATACGAAAAGATTATACATAACATTTGATACTTATATTTCGCCCAGACACATGGAGCTTCATTGGACTGAAGAATAAATGATATTTATAATCTTGTTGTTATTGCTTTGTATTTCTGCAACTTTACGTTGTTCCATCTATCATTTACATACACCACCGGCCATGGTCCATCACAAGCATACATCAAGAATCCTGTAGACAGCCTGCTTTTTTGTTCTTTACTTTGCTTGACTTGTTACAGATAGAATGACTCCAAATGGTTCACAATTTTACAAAAATCAGGCAAAATACATTATATTTTGCAAACCTTCTAGGGCTCTGCTGTTCTGTGATGGCAGATGCTGTTTGCTTAAGATATATCTCCCAGTCGGGTTCTTGCACTGCTTGGTCTAATGTAAAAGGATACTGCTGTACTCTGCAAGCTTCACACATTAAAACTGCTCGTCTGAGGTTACGATTTGATTTTTTAGAAATTTCCATTGCTAACTCTGAAGGTAATGTGAGACCCTCTTTCTTGCAAACATACTGCAACACTTGGCAAACCTTAAATTTAAGAAAAAGAATTCATGGTTTCAGATAAGCAAGCATGTCAGATTTGAATAATTATTGTGATAAAGGATAGGTTTTTTATCCTTGAGGCTATGTCTTTTAACAATAAGCCAAATATTTCTCAAATTTTGTTTAAAATGCGATTCATAGTGATTGACCATTCCAACAAATTTAATTTACTTAGAGCCGTAATACCTCAAGTTTAAATCATGGGCTGCATTTTCAAAATTAGCTTTAATACAGCACATCAAGCAAGCAGAGGAGAAATTCTTTGTTAACCCAGGATAGGGTTCAGGTAGCTACCAAGCTGATGAAAGCCCGTACCCTATGGATTTCTCCTGAGTACTCATACATGGACCTCAAAAAGGTGGACAGCTGGGTCAGTTGAACAGCTCTGGGGAAAAAGTGTCTTTCTTCCTGAACCACAATCATGGAGAATTCAATGAGATAACAACATTGTATACCTCATCATTTGTAGGAGCAGCTACTCTGATGCCAAGACAACGGCTTCTAATAGCAGGTATGACTTTGCTGGTTGAGTTGCAACATAGAATAATCCTACAAGTAGCTACATATTTCTCCATCGTCCTTCTCAATGCATGCTGAGCATCTTTAGTTAGTCTATCAACCTCCATAAGCACAACAACTGCAAAATCACAGTATATATGTTTAACAATCTATTCAATGCCCCTTTTTTGACACCCTTTTTCCTCACTGTTGCTTCCTTCTTGATTTCAATTTAAAATAATTTCAAATGATTTCCATTACTAATTTAAACATAAAATAATAACAAAAGAATATATAGTTGGGTTGACCTTATCACTGCTACAATTACCATTATCAATTGATAGGGCAAGCTCTAAATATTGCCCTCAAAATTTAATAATTTTCAACAACAGCATTTTATTAACAGAATGCAGCCTTTCTACAAACTCTCATGCCTACCAGTTTGCAGAGAAGGCCACAATAGCCAAAAAATGTTTGGCAGGTAATTGTCAAGGGCTGTCATCAACTGCAGTTTGTATCACCAACAATATTCAGTCAAAACACATCGTTCTTTAGAGGATGCAAAAATAAAGTCACCTTTTAATTGCATTGAACCAATTAATGAATGTAAGACAAAGTCCTGAAGAGACAAATAAGCCAGGGTTTTACCATTCATGTCTTATTTTTAAAAAAATTATAACATGTACCTTTGAACGATTTCTGTGATGTGGCATCAAGCTGGTTCATTTGCGCTGCTGTTTTAATAAGTTCTTGAATTACAACTCTGTCATAAATTCCTGCATCACTGCAAGAAACAATTTCCATTCAACTTTTGCCAGTATGATTAAAACCATAAAAATAACTTACTAATTTTTGGTTCCTTTCTACTGATTTACTTTTCTACCGTTTTAAACAAAAACTCTTGTTGTGTAGAGGAACAAGACAAACTTTTTCTGGCCCCTATGTTGGTGTATCTGATAAAAATCTTTTGACAATAACATGATATGAATTAAGCACATTTGTTACCTTGGATTGACTTCAATGTGATAATTGCTTGAAATTGTTGTGATTTCAACCTTCTTCCTGGATGGTGCCTGTAATAAAGTTTGCATGAACTATATAACAACTGAATATCAAAATCTTGTATGCTCATGAGACAACCCTCACACCTGTTTATTCACTTGCTTCTCTTTTGGGTTTGTTTATCCTAATCTATGTCTGGTTGATCTCAGGCTTGGTACTTAGGTACAAATTACCAATATTGATAATGACTCCAGTGTACATTGGAACATCATTGGCAATATATTCAATGTCTATCATTGATGTCAACATCATTCTAATCTACCATCTATTTTCTCAAGATTAAACCCTAATTTAAAAGCCACTTTATGTTGGCAAAGAATGCTTAGCTTTCCTTGATTGCAACTTGAGGCTAATTCAGGGGTGAAACTGTAGATAAGAATTAAGCTGTTGATAGAGGACATAAACCATTCAACTGTAATAAACCTGTAGAGATACAATACATGAGGACTGCAAGGGTGTTGAATATATATTTTTTCAAGTAATGGGGCAGAACATTTCAAGAATAGAGTTAACAAGATCTAATATTTTGCCAAGGTAAAAAGTCAAAACCTCCTACTATATAATTAAGAACAACACAATTAACCTGATATGTTTGTTGGTCAAGCTTCAATTTTTCTACCCCTGCACCATACATTTCTCTTAATACACACATGATTCTTGTTTTTTTACCAGCTCCAGTGGGTCCATAAACAAGAAGATGTGGAATATCACCTCCATTTATCTAAGTAAGAGATTAAATATTTATATTTTCTATGATGCTATGATGCTTCAACAGCTGATTAATATCATGCCAATGAACCTCAAACTGTGAACCACAAAATCAATTTAGAAAATTGTGTAAAGGGAAAGCAAATGAGTCAATTTTTAACACCTATTTTTGACTTATAATAAAGAGGTAACCATGATACACCTTAAAAACATAAACAAAATGATTGATTTATACCTATTGCAGTGTCACAACCTGAAAAATGAGATAGTAAAGAGCCTAATGTGTAAAACAAAACATCTGCTCTCAATGTTCAGTAAGATCCACCATTATAAATTATCAAATAAGGTTTGAAAAATACCAAAATAAAGCTTACCAATTTTTTAAGATGTTGGGCTTGGTCAAGGTGGAAACTAAGTTTTGCTAATGATGTTGGGCGGTGTTTATCTATCCACAAACTCATCTTCTAAATTTGAGAGATATACCTGCACAAGCATAAAAAGTTTGCTGTGTTACTGTTGAATAAATAATAAATCATTAAGCTTATTATAAAGGGGTACCTTCTAACCTGGAAACATTAATGACATGGGCCCTAGAATATCCAAATTTGCATACTTTCATTATTTTGCAATTTATTGCTTTGATCCTTATTGTTGAAAATGAGGTTTGTAAATCCTGTTTTTCAAAGAATGAAAAAAAGTCAGATTAGACAGGACCCCCTACAAAATAATTCTTTTAACACTATGGCAAATTAGAGGTTGAAGGGGTGTGACACCCCCCTATAATTTCACTGTTAGGTCCAAACTGCTATTTGACTGGGTTAGAATCACTCCCAATCCGGCTCTGAACCCAGTCTGGAGAGCGTGGCAATCCTTTGAAGACACAACCCCCTGGAGGGATCTTCCACCTCCATTAATTTCTCATCCTTTTCCGCTTAATCTAAGTCTCCTTATTTTTTCTCGTCTGATGTGCTGATGTTTGTCAATTGTATGATATGCATGCCTTAAACTGTAATTGCAAAAGTGCATTGCTGCATGCCCTCTGATGCCCCAGATGTTAAGTGCTCTCAAAACTTAACGCAAGTGCACAATTGCTATACAATGGGATTAAAATTATAAAACAAACTCATGCAAATCCTGTGATTGCGATTCCCACTGCACAATAAGTTCTATAGCCTAATGTAATGACAAAATTTCTTACCAGACTGTTATCAGTTTATTAGACGCGTACTTGTCTTCTTGAACTTTACCAAAAGTGGCGGGAAGTGTTTACACGAGATCGAGTCTAGCCTCATATACGTGTAGCTTCCTTCTTCAACAATAAAAAGAGGAGGAAAGGAAGATAAACGGAACAACAACTTAGAAAAAGCAAACATGTTTCGCTTCAAAGTTTCGAAATTTAAGAATGCGTCACCAAAGATTCCAAAGCGAGAGGTAACAAAACAAACTCCTACTAATTTTCATTATCTTAATCGTGGACTTCTTTTACTCTTTTCTGTGGGAGCACCTATTGGCCACAGAAGAGTGCATTGTAGGTAGGGTATTGGAAATATTTTTTTGAACAACCCAATTCGCACAAAATTTTCTCAGACTTTTGGTCTCGATGAAAACTGCTATAATTGAAATTTACTTTAATTTTTTTGGCTGTTGTGACTGCAACTGTAACCTGAAAACAATGTGATGTACCTAGCGTTTTTTTAGTTTCTTGATGCTATCAAGGATAGTTAAACAGTCAAAAGACAAGTTTAAAGGGAGCCATGGTCAAATATGCAAAGGTACAACTTAGATAACTGCTCCAAATCAGACTAAATCTAGAAGAAAATGTATTTAAGAAATATGATAATAAACCAATTTTTTATTCTTTTAAACATAATTTCTTTAAAGACAAATTAACAAAATCTGTGACATTCAGGTGCCATTCCAAATGCCTGCAATTTATTGGCAAGGCTTTCTGGACAAGAATTCTGCATGTTTTGAAATCTTTTCAAAAATAATCCATCAGTTTTTTCTGCAGAATTTGCCAAAGCAACGTTGATCAAATTTTTTTTTTATTATGTTTCAAAACCTGATTTTACCTTGATTCCAGCAATGCTTCACAGATGTTCCCATTGGTACTTTGATGCAATCTTGTGGGAACCATATTGCTGCAAGTTCTAAATTTATCTCATTTAACTGCGAACTTGGAGGTAACTATTCAACAAGAGTGTTGTCAATTATTTACATTTAGATTTAAGGTGTATTGGTAGATAAAATGTGTCAAATTCTTAGATTTCCATAAATAAACTGTTAAACGATCCATTAAATTCTCTACAGTCTTGGGTGATGATCCCTATGCCTTTCCTAATGAATGGTAATAGGGATTCTTGTCCTCATCAACATTCCTGATTACAAGGGAGATGCCAGTCGTTTTTGATTGAGGATGGAAGTCAGATACCGTCATGAATGTACCATCATGAATGTACTATTTTTCAGCTGCAAGTAGATTCTGCTGTTTTTTTACTTCAAAGGGCAGTGAAATATATAATAAATAATAACTAAAGATTTTAAAGCATAGTAAACATTACAATTGTGTGTTTATTCCAGGTGGCCATGGTATTGGAGTACTTGGATTGGAAGAATATGGAAGGCAGCAAAGAACTATGCCCATTATTCATGGACATGCAGGTAAAGATGATTATAATGTGCAATGAGACTAGATACTGAGAATGTCATAATGTAACTGGGCCAGCCTGTGCAATAACGTTGAGACTAAACTGAACTATTATGACTTGCAGAAAGTATAATGGTTCTCTCGTGGTTTATTTTTGCCCGCAAAAAGGTTATTTATTTTTATTTGCCAGACATAACGTAGTTTCTAGCATTCTAAGCTAAGTATGCTAGTGTTGTGATTGTTTGGTGCAATTTTATTGCTAATATTAATATTCATGGCAAGTTCCATAAAGTAATGGCATCAAATGAAGTTGTAAATAGTGCAATAAAATGAATATACAATATATAGTTTATTCCAATTATTTGACCCTATCAAGATCCTATATATTCATCTGCAATGTTTAAATCACTCTGAGGAAGCCAAATGTCCCTGTGCAAAACATCAGTAGGTTTAGTTCATTATTTCTATATTATTCATTTTTGATTACATATTGTCTTTGGATGCTTTCATCTCATTATTCTATGTCCATAGATTTTGTATCAGACATGTGCTTTTCTCCTTTTGATGACGGCTTTTTGGCCACTGGATCCTTTGATGGAGATGTAGGTGCTATTTTTTTACAATAAGTGTAGTTTTATCTAAGGGGGTTTGTCAGCTTCTGTTTTTATCATTGGCTCTTGTGCGAAGTTGAGTGAATAGGATGATTAAAACTTTGAATTAATTACAGACTGTTGCCCCAGTTCCTTAGCAATAAGAAAAATGGGTGGCTTTACTATACCAAGTCCATCATTCATTATTATTATCATAATTCTATAAATTACCCTTTTTTGCCATTTCCGGGGCATTAATGCACTGATTTGAAATGAATCTCACATGATATGAAATGTTCCTATGCTGTTTGCAGGTGAAGCTTTGGAAAATACCAGATAATGGACTTGAAGAGTTATTAAATAATCCAGCATTACATCTGCCATCTTCAAATGTATGTGATCTTCTTCATCAATAGTTTGTCACTTTTTTTAGAGAATGAAATTGATTATTACTCACCATCATCTTATTGTCCAGTATGTTTAAACAGCATATCTCTTAAGGCACAATCATAATCAGAACTATGTAATGACTTACATGCTGGTTATAATCGAGCTTTTTGCCTAATCCGATTCTTATTTAAGTTGAGAATATAAAAGTGCTCTCTAAGCTGCACATTTTAATGGTGCACCTTTAGGCAAGGATGTTTTGTGCCCTGATGACTGTGCAAAAGCTTTAGAATCTCTGTCAATAATTAATAAAGGTACAATTTTCAGTCCAGTTTTGGAGAGTTTAGATGACAAAAATACTGTACTGGTTTAAATAAGTTATGAAGAAAAATCTATAATCAGTTTTCATTTTTCTGTTATATTAAATGTAAGAAATCTCTTTTTCAGGAAAGAATTGACAATGTTTTATTTCACCCTGCTGCAGAAAATGTAGGTCATATTTTTGAAGCAATTAATTTTTGCTAAGATTGAACAAAGTTGTGAGTGTGTAAGTGTGTGTGTGTGTGAGTGAGTGAGTGAGTGAGTGAGTGAGTGAGTGAGTGAGTGAGTGAGTGAGTGAGTGAGTGAGTGAGTGAGTGAGTGAGTGAGTGAGTGAGTGAGTGAGTGAATGTGTTAAAAAATGAGCAAAAAATGAAATTAATTTGTGAGCAAATGAATTTGTGAGTGAATTATTTAACTTTTTGTTTGAGCTAATGAGTAGTTCATCAATTTACTCAATTCATCGAACTCCATGCCATAGGTACTTGAATAAGTATGTATAATAAAGTTAGATTCATATCTTTACAGATTTTGGCCTTGACATCAGGCCATAAAGTCCAAGTCTTTGAATTAGCAAATGGAAGTTTATGTTATGGTGAGTCAAATTTCCTTCTCTTGCAGAAATAAAATTGCCAGGTACATTGCAACATAATTGCAGCACTTATACATATAATGATTTCCGTTTTATTTTCAGAAATCCAAAATGATGAAGATGACTTGCATTTTCAAAGCATAGATTGGAAGCAAGATGGTAGCTTACTTGTAACAAGCTGCAAGGTGCCTTCTTAATTTTTATTTGATTTTTTGAAACTGTTGTTTTAAAGCATTGATTCAAATGATTTGAAGTAAGTTTCTTGTTTGACACTTGTGCGTCTCTCAATGAAGTGGTTTGTTTGCTTTTTCAGGACACTAAGATTCGCATTATCGATCCAAGAACCTCATCTGTTTCTATTGTAAGTAATTTCAGTACTTCTTTTATTAATACTTATATATTCAATTGTTTGGCTTGCAGAACTAAAAGCAAACTCCCTTAGGTATTAGCCAGGATCATAGAGATATCGCCATCATCATGAAGACCTACAACATCTGGTTTGAGATTGTAACTCCGATTTCAAACTTTTTAATGATGTAAACCAAGCTTTAGAATGCAAGCAAAACAAGTTTTTCCTGTGTATACATTATGAAATTTACAAATTATTTCAAAGGAATGTGATGGCCATCCTGGAGTTAAAGATTCAAGGACTGTTTGGCTGGGAAATACCGATCGTATTCTCGCTACCGGATTTGGAAAGGTAGATTTTTCACCTGATCGTTGGATTTTAAGTTTACTTCATGTTTTTGTCAAATCTATTTCAAAATTGTATGATATAGATAAGGACGCTGGAGCAAACATGGGGCAAACATACTTACAATGGCAATCGAGTCTGAACGTTTTTGCTTCTGTTGTACTTTATGGGGAGGAGTTTTGTGCCCAGCCCCATCAAAACATATAGCTATCTATATGGCTACATAAATGAAACTGTGATAATCAAATATGACAGATGTCAGAATAAAATTGCCATTTCTACTAAATCATTTTGAAGTTCTAAATAAGTTGTTGCTTTTCATTGAAAAGGTTAGTTTTACTGTTTAAGGTACAAGGGGCGTGAACCCCACATCCCCCTCACCGGGGTCCTTTCATAAGAGTTGAATTGCTAAAAACGTTTTCTTCAAATGAAGGCAAGGGAATGTTGCTTCTAAAATTTTTTTTTGAGATTCCTACCAGCTAACTGCTGTTATTCTGAACCTTTGCCTAAACTATCGAAAAACACTTCAATGACAATTTTTTTTTAATTTTTACCAGCGCTCGTTCCAGCTTTGGTTCTAAAGTATTCAATCTTATAAGCTTTGAATGCTTATGGATTTTGTTATTATGATATTTCTTATAACCCATTAATTATATATTTGTTAATCGTAGATGAGAGATCGTAGGATGGGAATATGGGATATAAGAAACTTTACATCACCTGTATTCACTCATTCAGTTGATAATGGAGGAGGGTAGGTTTTTCCTCCTTTTAACTACTGAGTTATTTTACAGTTTTCCAACTCTTTAATAAGCTGTTTTATTGTAAAAGAACTTTTTTACCGCTCCTCCGCTAGACAAGTAAAGTCTACGGTGCGAGTTACTTTTCAACAGGCTTCGTTAAATGACTAGAATCTGAATCTAGCTGCAGTTTTTACTAAAAAATGTATTTGAAGAATGATTTTCAATTGTTACAAATATTTTCATACAAACGTTAGCTGCTGTCATGATCGTAAAATGTCAACGAACGATGCTATAAAACTTTAAAACTATTTACAAATTTACGAACGATGCTATCGAGTTTGTTAATTACACGTGCCTGTCATATTGGCGACTCCTGTGATCAATTGCCTTTTTGCCATTTATAAATTGTGTTACTAAGATCTCTCCCGGGCATAGGGACTTCTTCAGAGTATAGTTTCGCGGGTTTTGTTTTGAAAACATTCTAAGCTAGGACTGTGCGGCCGTTTTACAATCCAGTCTAAAGTTGCAACTTCAAGAAAAAGAAGAGTTTAGACACGAATATTACTTTTTTATATTTACTCAAGTGTTTCTCTCAAGTTGAATCTTTTCCTGACTTAATTTAGCGATATTTTAGAGGGGGAATTTTTATTACACAAAGAAGATTAATTAAACTGAGAATTATTACAATTAAATAAATGCAATCCAATTTGAGCCATGACTCAAGTTTAAGTCGAAGCTTGCCAGTTTAATATTTCAGGTGAGCCATACAAGGCTAGTGTCTAACACTACCATGTTTAATCTACCGTCTGTCCTCTAAATCTAAATTAATTAAGTTGGTATGCAAAAGATGTAGGAATAACTCATACGAATTCTCTTCTTAGCACACTAATGCCGTTCTATGATGTTGATACAAATATGCTTCTGCTTGCTGGAAAGGTGAACAGTTAAATTGTTTCTTACTTTCATTGTATTTTGTTATTTGGTTTCATCAGAACTTGTAGATTTTTATTATCAGTTTAATCAGTTAAATTAAAATCAAAATGAAAGTAAAAGTAAGCTATAATGAAGCCAACATTGCCTACTATTATATCTGTAGGGAGACAGCTTGGTTTACTTCTTCGAAGTTGACGAGGGCGCCTCCAAAGCTACACTTGGTATGTAAGAAGTGCTATTGATTTTTATCTAGAATACAAATTCAAGGATCTGCCTATATAGCTGATTTTCGACTGCCATGAAAACTATTTACAAATTTAAATCTAGAAATCGCGTTGATTGTATATTCTAGGTATTATACATAC
Organism: Catostylus mosaicus; assembly: GCA_964019065.1. NCBI lineage: Eukaryota > Metazoa > Cnidaria > Scyphozoa > Rhizostomeae > Catostylidae > Catostylus > Catostylus mosaicus. The sequence continues at coordinate 4,719,157 of OZ025186.1, forward strand.
ATTTCACATATTAAATATACATTCTTCATTACGCCTGTTATATTTATTTATCCATTTTGCAAAATATATGTATATACTAGCAACTAGTTGCCCGCAAGCGTGCATCAATCTGCGTCATGATATTCGCATATTTGATCGGCTTATTAATGAGGACACCGCGGGTCACATAGAATAAAGAAAGGGCGAGATACACTCAGTGTGGGGATCGTGAAATTTTCTACATTCTGAGCTTACCGGCCTTGCGGCTCCGCACAAACATCAAGCTTTACCAGTTCTTTAGACTCATATAAGTGAGGTCAATAGCGAAACTGGGTCTTATGGCTTTAGTCTGGCAATTCCTCACATCGTCCATCTGTGCTTGCCTACGCAGAGGACCGTCACAACCAACGATAACAATGCAATTTACCTACCAAGAAAGCACCACGTCCCCTGCTAGTTTTCTTATCAGAGATGTTTCAAATGCGCTTTAAGTATTTTAGAAGGGTTACGCATATTTTGTTGTAATTTTCTTTGTTTTTCACTAGCCTCCTCGGACAGCCTGGAAACACAGACAATTGGAATGGCAAGAGTTCCAAAGAGAGCTTTGCATTTGATGCAAGCAGAAGTCAACAGAATTTTGCAATTATCAAAAAATATCATCATTCCCATAAGTTACATTGTCCCTAGAAGGGTAATAATACGTATTCATTTAAAACGTATTTCAAATCACTTTGATTCAATCCACCTCAATTCAATTTAAATCAGGTTTGTTCTCAAAGCAAAGGAACTGCGCAAGGTAAATTGTAATACAGAGAGCAGCACATTGCGGCTGGAATACGAAGCAAAAACCAGATTTTATGAATAATTATTACAATTTTATTTAGACATCATAATATTATGTAGATACTATTTCTGCCGCTTTGTAATGTTTCATATATCTATCATCAACTATATTGTCGTAAGCATTTCTCGATTCTTCAGTAGGCAGCCCGTTATTTGTTTTATACATTCTTCATTAAATTAAACTGTAAATAGACGTTATGACAAGAGAAAAGAAGTCAGCTATGAGTTATTATCATTTAAACTTGTTGGAAGAATATATTGATTGAGGAATTTATTTGTTTTAGTCGTACAATGATTTCTATCCAGAACTCTATCCAGATACGTCATCTGGTGTTCCATCTATGACTGCGGAACAGTGGTGTAATGGTGCTAATGAGCCGGTAACTATTTCACTTCCTGCAATATTTGAAGGCATTTCAATTAGTTTACCAAGCAATCTAGATGCCAGTGTGTAACAGGAACCAGAAGTACTTTTGGAATTGCATTTTTTATATTACAAAACGCCCATTTTTACAAGATTTTAGAGCCACCCCCTTACCAAGACATATTTATAATTTTACGATTTATGTCTACCCCACCATTTAACCCCAATTGATATGACATGTTTTGCATATATGCTTACAACCGGCAAAAGGATTTTCACCAATAATTGATAACAATATAAAATGTGGATATAAAATCAATTTTTTGCATTTTTAGGTTGCCTTGATGAAGCTAGACCCTAAAAAAACAGTTAAAAAGCAACTCCCTAAGGCGAAAGAGGAGAAGGTACAGGCAGCCACGAAAGACAGTGTAAGTTTTTGATTTGAACAAAATTTATCTTGAATATAGATCCACATTATTATTTAGATTGAACTTAGATATGGTATAAGCACACGAATGATGATTTTGCCTCTGGTGAAATTTTTAGTCAAACATTCATCAGGTGTAGCAAATGACTGAAATTTATGGCATTTACCTGCTTATGGCCATTATAAAGTACTCGTGGACTCATTCCAGACCGAGAGATGGGCCTGACAGTGCCATCAGTCAAACACTGTGAACATAGCTACTGCTTCGTGATTTTCTACAGAATCAGATTTGAGGGATTTTTACAATTCTGGTAGCTTTTTTGGCGCTCTTTTAAGGGGGAGAGAACTCGTGAAATAATGAAAAATGAAGCTAGCACGGACATTAGAATTGCTCACTAAAAACTTGTATATTATGGCATACTATTTCATTTCATTTCTATCAAACTATTGAACAGCTTAAAACACCAAAACAATACTGGAACTATTGTCATTAAAACCAGTTTTAGTTTGATTATAAGTTTTATAATATTAAAGTACGATGCAAATTTCAAGTTTAAGCTTCAATAAAAAATTTTAGAAAAAAGGTACCATTTAAAGCCACAAGATACAAGAATAACGTAACAGATTGGAAATTTTATTCAGTAAGAAGCCCAGAAAGATGCTAATGATATGGTTATTTTATGCTGTATATGTATAAATTGCTCTTTTTATTTATAGCCTACGCCTGCTAAAAAAGCAGAGGAGCCAACAAAAGTTGAACAGAAGCAAATAGAACCGAAGAAGGTGGAAGAACCGAAAAAGGTGGAAGAACCGAAAAAGTTGGAAGAACCGCAGAAGAAACCTGAATCGCATGTGGCGTCAAAACCACAACAACAATCTCCAAAACCTGGTAAAGATGATGATGTTTTTTGTTTTCCTCCTGAATTTTGAACAGAATAAGTGAATTCATGCTCGTGCTCTTTAAAATGGCCATGTCATGATAAGATGTAAAAGCGGGAGGCTCTGCATTCTAGTGCACGTATAAAAGCATTTTGCACAAAAGTTTCTGCCATTAATTAGGTTTTTAATGACCAAAGAGCTTTGCAGGCTACATCTATAATATTATGGCAAGATGCGGCAATTTTATTCAAACATCTCCGCGGCTCTTACCTAATTGCAGAACCTTATTTCCAGAGTCGTATGTACTCGTTTCTATACCGTTTCTAAACCGCTTCTTCATTACTTCTCTTTCAGAGCACAAACCTCCAACTACAAAATTCCATGGATTCAGAGTATCAAAGTTTAAGCATTTGTCTGGGAAGCCATCGAAAAAGTCATTCAACATCGAGAATATAAAGAACTTTGACCAGTCGCTATCTCATGAAAGTGATGGACTTCAAGCTTATAACGATCTTGTTGCTTATCCCGTTGCTGGGCCTGGAGGACAGATTGCTGTAGTTAAGGTAAAAATACCAGCAATTTCTGTTAATCTAACAAAAACATTTAATTTTCAACTAGTTTAGCATCTAATTGTTCAGAATCACAGAGATTTTTTACCGTGTTTGCTTTTCTTAGCTTTCAGAACCAGGGAGACTTCCAGATACAGGTGTTCCAGTTTTACAAAATCCGTCTGCACTTCTTGATTTTGCAATGGATCCTTTCGACAACTATTTAATTGCATCTGGTAAGCTTGTTTTTACTTAACGATGCTTTTGTTTCATGCAACGTTTGATTGGTTCGTCTTATGATGATGAACGGTCATCATTGACTAGCCATAAAGAGACATTTTTTATCTGACTGTCACTTGCAATGTTTCCAGTAACAATTCAACAGCAAGACTGAATCATTAGAATTTATTATATTCTATACTATAGAGAAAGGATGATTAATAAGCACAACAATACAATACATTACAATAGGTTGAAAATGACAGCATACCCTTGCTGAAAGAGATTTGTAGACAGCCATTTGACTTAAACACAAAACTGTTTAATAACAAATGAACTAAATATAACTAAACATGCTACATTTAATAATTGATCATAGTTTTTACGAAATATACATCACGATGTTATAAGTCGAAAAACTTTATTTTGAAGAGGGTATGCCAAACAGCAGACACTATTTTAAGAAGCCCTCTATTTACTAGAAAGCAAGGTACAATATAATGAAATAAAAATGCTGTTCTAAAAAACCTACTTACAATGTGAAATTTATCTAACTAATATAATCTAATAAAATATAGCCAAAGGAAAGGAACGAGGTAAAATGTAATTTTATTGGATCAAAAATGTTACAGGTTTCAAGAGCATCTTTTTTTTATCTCATGCAGCCAGCGAAAAGTGTAGTAGCATTCCACTGATATGACGCGAGGCACTTTTATGGGCCCTAATGTACTTTAAGTAATAATTTATTCCCATTTTCGTAATTTTGTTGTTATTTCAGCTTGTGAAGATTCCGTTGTAAGAATCTGGAGAGTTCCAGAGGAAGGTTTGGTTGAAACGATGACTGAACCGGCTGCTGAATTAGTTGGTGTGTTTTATTTATTATTTCATTAACCCTTTCACCCCTGGATGGGCCATATGGCCCAAATACAAAAACCGTAATAAATAATTTTCCGGGGGTAAAGTACCAAATTTTGTTAATGTTCTGATGGCAGTATTCTATAATAGTTAACGCTTGAACATAATTTATTTGGCTATGTCCCCCCTGAAAAGCGTAGAATTATATGGGTTTTAACAGTTGATTGAAAATACATCCGGATGCGAAAGGGTTAATATTATTTCAAAAAATATAGAAAAGATTATATAGTTTTTTTTGTTTATTGACTTCTTGGTATTTTTTGGTATTTTTAAATTGTAATTAATTTGACACATGATACGATGAGCAAACGGAGGTGTTTGTAAAGAAGCAATGGACTGCAGCATTTTTTTATTTTTTCCAGGTCATTACTCAAAGGTGAACATTGTTCGTTATCATCCATGTGCTCAAGGCCTCTTGACCACTGCATCTTATGATCTAGATGTCAAGTTATGGGACATCAATTCTGGAAATGAACTCATTACGTTGAAGGGGCATTCTGAACCGGTAAGCACTTATAGTATTATCAGTGCTGAATGGAGCTGTGAACAAAGCCATCTGCTGCAAGTGGACAGTCTGGGTCATCCACTTGGAACGATCCGCCAATCGGTTCTTTTTCAATGCCAGAAATTAAGGGTCGTGTATGAAGTGCATAGATTCCTCCTTTCTCCGTTCCCAATGCTTGCATCCCTGCCCTTAGAAATAGCTTTTTGCAGTTTTAAATGTCTAAGGCATTTGAGTTAAAGAAATGACTCCGATTTCTGGCCCTTGAATAATCCCACTAGATAGTGGTTTAGGGGGCCTCGACCACCCCATGACTTTCTCTACTCATCTTTTTTTTGATGTGTGAGATGATACAACAAATTAAAAATTTTTTCGTCAAACGTTTCTGAAGATGTTTAGTAAAAGCATGCTTTCTCTGCAGATATCTGCATTGAGCTGGCATCCTGACGGTCAATTGTTGGCTACAATTTCAAAAGATACCAAGATCAGAATTTACGATCCAAGAAAGAGCCCTGATCCGATTCAGGTAATTTTATACTTATTAATTGACCTACCTTATGTTTATCCTTTTCTTGAGAGGTATTAGAAGGGATACGTTATCAATTAGTATATGGGGAGTGGCGTAGAATCATTTCTTTGAGGGGCAAGGAGCCAAAGAGCCAATGAGGCAAGAGATGGAAAGAGTCCTGTAGTGCCTGCATCTTGGAAAATTGTTAGAGCCAGACAGATTTTTGCTAAGGTCTGATATCAAACGTTTCACCATAGGGAGGGCCTCCGCCGTCCCCCTTGCCCTTCTCTGGCTATGCCACAGTATACGTTTGGTTCATAGATCGTTGGTGTCCTAAAAGGCTGCCACCCATGTAATGACTGATATTTGCCTAGAAAGTTTCTAATATGATATGCAATATTTGTCATTGATGCCCTTTAAATCTTTTTTCCTTTGTAACACGTGTACAAGACTGTTGTAGACTGGCAGTTTTCTGCAGTTCTACAACATTAACATGAAAGTTAGAGCTATGTGAAGGAGCTATGGATGTGAATTTCCAAGTTTTATTGCGTGACTGGAGGGAGTCTTGGCAGGATGTATTTATGATTGATTAATTTTTCATTTCGAAGATGTAGCTGATTGTAAGGTTGTTAGTTGCACACTTCCAAATAAATAGAGCGTATTATAGATTTCAAATTTATTGTACACCAAATTAGTGATTCGGGATTTCTTAAATTGGAGAATTCCTGGTTGCATTTGATTTTATTTTCAACTCTCAGGTAGGGGATGGGCCAGAAGGACCACGTGGCGCACGTGTGGTATGGGGTGGACCAAACAACGATTGGTTGATTGTTTCTGGCTTCGCCAAGTAAGTAATTTGATAATTAACTTTTTATTTATTAATTATTCATCTTTATCACTTGCAATAAGAAATTCGGCGTAGGAAGTGGGAGTTAGGGGGCACGTGCCCCCCAATTTTTTCAAGCAACATCCTATGTGCCCCTTTTTCTCTGAAAATTCCCCCATTTATCTTAAAAAAGTGTTCCTTTTTTTCTAAAATTTGCCTGTTTCCATTATCAAAATGTCCCTGTTCATCGTGGAAGTGTATCATCTCATCGTGAAAGTCATTTCATGTTGAAAAAGCCACGATTTGGATGCCCCTATTATACGAAAAAGTGCCCGTTTACCGATGTGCCCCCTACTTTGCAACACGTTCCTACGCCCTTGATTAAGAAGTTTTATCACATTTTACCTTTTATGAATTAAATTTTTTCCATGAATGGTGGCCGTTTGACTTCCAATTAAAAACAGAAAAACCTCACCTTACAAAAAATAATACTCCCAAGTTTACCAATTATTTTGAAATTATTGGATGATTTTGATGAAAATACATAAGTCGCTTTTTATAAACTTCAGCTTTACTGCATGCACACGATAGTGGAAGGGAACGGTTTAGATAGGGCCGAGCATGGTTTGTTATTCGTACTTTGTCAGTGAGTATAGCAGACCCTAACCAGGTGTTTTCGCGTGAGCGCAAGTCTTATCCGTGTCAGTCAGGGCCGAAGCCAATGGGCCCCCCAAAAGCGCCCCTCAAAAGCACTCCCCAAAAGCGCTCCCCCCAAGGACCACATCGTCGGAAATTTGACCTAAATTAAACAATAGATTAAACAATAAGCTATTGTTCTTTAAACAAAATTTTTACTGTTTTGCAGTCAATTGTCGGAAATTTAGTCGGAAATTGTCGGAAATTTTGTCTTTCTTGCCTCCCTGTTCGTAGATGGATGGATATGGTCTTTGTGTCAGTCAAGAAACAAACCAACACGGATCTGCTCTTTTGAGCATCATTTGCTTTACTCCACAAGCCTGTATTAAATTAGACATTCCAATGGTCCTAAGGATATGACTCTTTCCTCATTACTTAGGTCAAATGTTGTGGATTTTGATCAAGCCTTCCTTTTCCTTGTTGCTGTGTTGACGTCATTTTTGAGCCCTTAGGGCTCCCTCCAAATTTCCCGATTTCAAGGGCGTCTGCCGTGATCGTATAGTGGTTAGTACATTGCGTTGTGGCCGCAATAACCCAGGTTCGAATCCTGGTCACGGCATCTGTTGCACGGTCTTTCTGGAGACGTAATTCATCTTTTTGACATGTGAATATTTGTTGGAACGGGAAAAAAGATCAGGAATTTCGATCCTGCTTTTAGATATTTTGATTTTCCCAAATGATTTTTATTGTGTCAACAAAACGGCTTGTCTTTAAATATTAAATAGATAAGGGCAACCACAGCGAATGGATACAATGATGTGAATTATGGAGCTTAGCAATTCTTACTTTCCTCTTCCAAGAGTCTCATTGGGTCTTCGGGTGCTTAGAAAGAAGGTTCATGAACTGAATCGACTGTCGTTGAAAATCATTTGAGGGATGGGGTTGAGTATTATGTAAAGTTGAACGGCGGTGAATCACTTTTAATATTTCAGAAACCTCTTTACCTATGATTGTTAGGATTCCCAACCCTCGTACGAAACAACCTATATTATGAATGATGACAGAATGATTTGAAATCAATTATATCCAAACGAGATAAGAGTTTGATGTTTGATTTTTTCTGTCATAATGTTACCCATGTTAAGAGAATTTAAAGACAAAAAGCCCACCCCTCTTACCCTTATTGACAACACGTGCTTATGCAACTACATGTTCTTTTCTCTTTGGGGGGGGGAGGCAGATCTTCCCTTGCAAATTGGTCTATTTTTTTCTTTCCTGATTCTAGAGCTGGAGCCCGATGCATTAATGTCTATGACAGCAAAGATTTGAGTAAACTAATAGCAAATGTTGAATTGGATCCTTCACCGGCTACATTGATGTTATTTTATGATGAGGATTCAGCTACTGTTTTTGCCACCGGAAAGGTGAATTTTCCTTTAGTTCAACCAATTTCTTATTGATGTAAAACCTTTAGAAAAAAACCAAATAACGTTCCCTTCTAATAAGATACTTCGCACCTCTAAAGAAAATTTAATAACTGCCACGATTATTGATCGTAATATAGATATTGGTTAGTGTGCTTTTGGTCAAAATACAATTCAAGCGGTGTAATGTATAGATATTTTGAAACAGGTTATAGTTTTTTCTATTTGCATAAGCCATGTATAGTGAAAGTTCTTTTGAAATGAGCACAGGCCCAGGAGTGATGAAATTTTCGCCAACTCCTTCCCTTGTTTAACATTTGAAAATTTCCCGTCATAAATCAATAGGTTTTATACCAATTCTTTGGACTATGTGCTGTATCTTCACCTACCTACTTTTGAGACCTTCCCCCCTTACATTTGGCAATCAAAGAATCATTTATCGCAAAAATTAATATTGGATGGTATGCAAGTTTTCAGAAAAGATTTACATTTTTACAAGCAGGCGGAAACGTGAGATCTTTGAATTACTTTTTGGTACGACACTTCTCAGAGTATCCTGAAATGTAGTATCATGACCGTATAGCTGTCTTGAACTTTTTCCTCCATTTCATTCTTATCATAGTCAATAGAAGGGACTGTGGTCTAATTCATTATCAAATTTTACTCTTCTTAGGGTGAACGAACTCTTGTTGCATATGAAGTAAGCAATGATCCACCTCATCTATTCCAATTGACGCCTTACAACGGAGCCCATCAACATCAGGTGAGCATTTTATGTAGCTAAGGCTACTTTAATGTAGTTTAGGGCCAGGGTTTGAGGCCAGGGTCTGAAGGTTAGCTTTGGGGGTTAAAGGTAAGCGCTAGGGTTAGAGTCAAGGTTGTATTTAGGGCCGTGGTTTCGGGTAGGCATAGGAAGTGTGTTTAGAGATTAGGGAATAGGGGTAAGTAATAGGGATTTGAGTGAGTGAATAGCACTTGGGTAAGAGTTAGGGGGCTTGAGGCTAAAGTCTAGATAGTAACATTTTGGGTTAGAGGTCAGCATTAGGATTAGAGTTGAGGTTGTATTTAGGATTAGGAGTCAGGGGATATCGTCAGGGATCAGATTAGTGGATAGCGCAAGGGTTAGAGTTGGAATTTAATACAGATTCAGCTGGGTTATGCCAAATTACCATTGCCTCTTATCTTACGCATTATTTTTTTTCACCTTTTCCAATGTTGTTCTCCAGGGCTTGGTCTTCCTACGTAAAGACCTTTGCAATGTAAGAGAAATAGAGTTTGCAAAGGCAGTGCGAGTTACACACTCAACAATGGAGCAAGTCTCGTTTACTGTACCTAGAGTTAAGGTAAGGGATCTTGGTGTAGATTCTAATTTTTGAATTAAGATGCTTGCGAAATGACTTTGGAACCGTGTTTAATGATTGGTCCATTGTCATTGTGAGTATTCCATTCCTTTTTGTTGTTTCTTAACGAATATCTGCATAATTAGAATTTGCTTCTTATGGGTAATGTCATAATGATGATGATGATGATGATGATGATGGTGATGATGATGATGATGATGATGATGATGATGATGATGATGATGATGATGATGATGATGATAATGATGATGATGATGATGACTACTTTGTTTAGCTGTAGAACTAGGCCTTCCAGAGATGCAGGAAGATCTTCTAGAAGTGCCGTAGAGATGCAGGAACAGGCGCTGCAATTATGCATTTACTGAAGAATGCCTTGTTGAATTCGGCCTGCTGGCAGTGGGAGTGATGTTTGTTGGATCAACAACTGATGGTTAATTTCTGTCTGGATGTTTTGAGCAATTGTCTTCTCCGGAGTGTGACTGATGCTCTGTATCGTTTTCATTGCACAGCCAGCAAATGCTCGACTTCTCCAACTTTGCCAGCACCACTGACACCACTGAAACTGCCGGCTCACTAGATCACGTGTCGCTATATTACTTTCACATTACTGGGACGATGTTGACTTTTGAGGATTGAACGTTAAGAGAGATAACAAAGCAATCATCTAGTTGCCAAACAAACATAAGTACAAGCTAAACGGTTAAAGATAATACAACTACAAGATTTTTTTAGTAATAGTTTCTAGTGAGATATTTAAGATACTGCAAGTAGTAACGGCGTTTGCATTGAAATGTTCCTACTTTGCTTTAAGTAGTACATGCAACATTTATTGGTCTTAATATTAAGCTATTCATTTGTTCTGAATGTGGAAAAACTTTCATCGGTGCTCTTTTAGACAATATTCTTCACCATAGGTGTATAAGTATCCTTGACAAAAAAGTGATATGATACAAATCAAAACAAATTCTAGGAGATACTCTACATCTAGGACAGATGATGCTGCCTTGACAGACTAGTTGAAATAAAAAAAATCTGATTCTTCTATCAACTTTTGCTTCCAGAAAACCTTCTTTCAAGATGACTTGTTTCCCGAGACGAGAGTAAAATGGGAGCCATCGATGAACTGTGAAGAATGGATGAATGGTGCCAACACTCCTCAGAAGCGACTCGATCTACGACCGCCAGATATGGAACCATGTAAGTTTTCCCATGAAATTATGTACACTGAGCGTACCTAATCAGCAAGTCAACTTCATTACTGAATTTCATGATTATTGGCAAGTCGTAAGAACACGCGATCGTGCAACTGCCCATAGTTTCAAGTGGTGGAATTTGCTAAACTTTACAGCTCAAGCTTCAAGCTCCCAAAAGATCTTTCTTATCAAAGTATTTGCAAAGTTGATAACTGCATATTCTCAAGCATCTAAATTTTAATAGATATTCTCTTACGACTATGAACGATTCCGAAAAACCATGTCGAACGGTCGAATCCCACCTGCTTTTGCACAAACCTCCTTTGCTCCTAGTGCCACTTAGCTTTGATTTTTCATCTTTGAATTTGATATTTCATCATTACCAATACAGTCCTTAAGGTTGCTAAATATTTGCTCAGCACTAGAGCCATTGCTAAGGATATCTGCTGATATAGGTTTACAGCTTCAAGTTACCGACAATTTGCGCGTATCCCAGACTGGAGTTGGTGTAGTTACAGTTCACGTTTTTTGAAATAAGGTTTTTATCGTGTAGCGCGCTAAACGTGAGGCCCCTTCCCGAGGAAAATAATTGCAAATCAGCCTTGGAAAGACGTGAATTTTGATCATTCGCATTCATAGGGCCAAAAATCCGGGATTTCGATGAAAAATTCTTTTTGATTTGGTTCTGAAATGGAGGAAATTAAGGTATATTTGAAGGGACTCAATCAGTATTGGAGCCAAGGGTTCCAGCAGACACGAATGCGGCCCTGTGTTTAAAGATTTATTAAAATATTTGAGGCAGCCTATGCTATAGACAAACACTAGTATAACGCCAGCGATCTTGGGTCCTTTTTCCTTGCTTTGTGATTAGAAGTAGATCATTATACGAATATTGATTATACGAATGTTTTTCCACAAATGATAAGCAAGGCTGTAAGGACCTTGTTAGGCCCATAGGAGGATTCTTCAAGGTAAACTTTTATACTTTCTTAACGATCAAGCTGTTTTTATGCGTAGATTGATGAAACATGAAATGAGCGGTTGCCCTGTATTAAGCCGGATAAAATGAGATTGCGAGTTTCAATGCCCTGGTTCCAACTCTAGTTCCAGAATTAGTCCTTATGTTTGCTTTCTTAAAACATTTTAATTTCCTTAATATATATAAGTTTTTTGATGTCCCTTTTAGCACGAAGCCGACAACGCTATTTTTAGGCCCAATCTCGATCATTTAATAAATTCCATAAAGGAAGATATTTCGAGGATCAAAGAATGTTTTCGTGAGTTCTTAAAACAGAAGGAGATTAAGGGAAACAAAGCTTAAAGTTTGTTACGAAGGGCCTCGTTTGAATTAACGGGGTATTTCGTGGTTAGCAGGAGGGTAAAAAATTTTTATATATATTTCTTTATGATGCCGACACTCTTTGGACTTCAGTCACTTTTACGGTCATCAAAACTGTTTAAAAATAGAGACTCTTTTCATGTACTTGATTTATTGAGGTAGACGGATTATAAACCCACGATTCTCTTCCAGATGTCTGATATTTTCCGTCGGCAGTTTCATCCACTTGTCGTCCGCATCTTTAAAGATTGTCACACATGATGCAAAATCTTCTGTCCCTAGCGGGTTTCTAGTGCGTTGAACTATATCTGGTGACGTTGATGATTCGGTAAAGGCACTGATCTACGAGCCCATGTGCCTAGAGGCTCGCGATTCGAGAGCAAAGGCGGACCCTTTCTCGAAAAAGCTTTTCAGCCAACCAGCTGCCCATCTTTTCGAAGAAGGTGATTTGGTACTTAGGGGAAATCCTGAAGGCACAGGCCTTAGCGCCCCAAGCCCAGATCAGCTAACAAGTAGCTGCCAGAACCCTAGCCTGGGTTAACAAATGGCTTTCTTGCTCGCTTGTTTGATTGCTTGCTTGCTTGTTTACTTGCTTGCTTGCTTGTTTACCTGCTTGCTTGTTTGCTTGCTTGCTTGTTTGCTTATGATCCCAAGTCTCGCATTGTCAGGACCACCAACACTAAGTGGCTAGAGGGAATACAAAGTTTTGATGACGTCATTGTTTTTCTCGATGTATGTTTTTCTTTTAGAAAAGGAGGCATGTAGGGCAGGTGATAAGGTGCGACTTAGAGGCATTTGAAGTTGATTAATCGGTCACTCCCTGAGCAGATGTTTATTCGAATATTTCATTTAAACAAATTTATTTTCGAAGCAAATTATCGCAAAATCTTCAATTCGATTGTAACGTGTCCTGAAATCCTGCTGTTTGCGACACAGGAATGATCAATATAAATGCAACTTAATGAAAATTATCGCAGTTTCTGAGACATAGATTATGCATTTGCATCTTGCGGATTCATGAACAGAAAACAATGACTAGTCCACTTGGAATGAAAAGCACTCTTCGATAAGCAATTAAAATGTTTTCTGTCTCCATAAAACTAAGATTATGTATCCTTTATATAAAGTTCAGTTCATGTATCAATCAAAAGAAGTAGTAAGTACACGAGTGGCTGAGCCACCGGTAATCCCCCCCCCCACACTTTCTGAAAAATTGGCAATGTAGATTCGTGAAAAATTTAGGGTAGTGGTAGCCCACGTTTCGTTTCTTAGTCACATACTGTTATGCAAATTGATCGCAAAAATGATTCGACTTTTCTATTTTAAAACGAGTCATTGTATTCAAAAGGACGTCTCCCAAAATCTGAAGAGTGTGGCCGGACCCCTCTCCCCTCACCCTTCACCCCTCACCCCCCTCCCCCACTCCGTGGAGGCTTGCGCCGCTGCTGAATTACATAATATCAATGCAAGACAAGAAATTCTGAGTTTTACTTTTGCTTGAACACTTGTACAACATAACTAAACATTTTAAACAATGCTTACTATTGCTTCAGTGCTACGTATGTACTTATTCTGTTCTTTAAACAAAAGTGTAATTATATATCTTGAAATCTACTTGATAGTAAATGGGTATTCAATACGCCCCATTTTAGGGTCTCTGCCACGCTTTAAGCCCAGCTGAACAGCTGGTACCACCATCCTAAGTTATCTTTCTAAAAAAGGAAGTTGCAAAACGCTTGTTCGAAGTTCTTTCCGTCGAGATACTACCTCTGCCCCTGCCAAAAGTCTTTGGAGCACCTATGAAAAGTCATGCTTCCCTGATTGTTTTGTGTTTTCGGGCGTGATACCGCTGATATCATCCCCCCCTTCCTTCAATAAAGCAATGTTGATTGCAAAGAGTTAATCTTGTATTTTGGTTACAATTGATTTCGGGCAAAGGGTAACCATGAAACGTACTTCAAGCAACGTTGTTTGGAGGAATAAGGGGACACTACAAATCGAAGACAAGATTTTGGTTAGCGTTTGGACATTTTGCAGGGATTGTATATAGAAATACTCCGAAGTATACTGAATGCTTGAACGTTAAAGAGTACCCAGATTTGCAAGGCTCACTACAATCGTTGTTTGTCAGGTGATTTATTACTATATGATCGATCGAGCACCCTTTACGAGTTAGATTCTGTTTGTATATTATTTGCTTTTTACTTAAAATAAACATTCTCTCTTTTAAAGTGCATATGGCCCCTAAACAAGCCCAGACTGGTAAATATGCAAACAGTTCCAATGTAAAGGAAGTAAAGTCGGTGAAACAGCAAAAAGATGATGTAAGTTTACATTTCATCTGAAAATAGCTAGTTGCCCAACTATTTATGCAGATTGGATAGTTTCATTTATAACTCTGCTAAAAGATTTTTGCAAGTGCAATGACAGCTCTTTTTATTTCTTTTCCTTTTTATTTTATTCTATTGATTGCCAAAATGTAACTACATTTCACAGCAAAGGCCAGCTGACGCGATGTCTAAGAGCCTTGATATTTGTTTTTGTCCCCCCTTCCATTTTAGAATACGTTATTGTGACAAGCACCCTAATTACCGATCTATTTATCCCCCCCTCCGACTTGAGAAATCCGATATGGCACCACTCAATTATGAAATAATTTTTGGCGCCCCTCTATATATGTTCCACCCCCTGGCATTTGATACAATACTTTCCTCCTTTCGGCCATGTTACTATTGCATACAATATCATCCGTCTACTTGCTCTCCAAAATTACCTTTCCATGGTCTTTCCAGAAGTTTTATCTTAATTAGTTTGTTATTTTTTTCTAGTTAATGTCGCAAATGGGTGGTAAATTTGAAGAGCTGACTCACAAGCCCCTTGAACAGGACGCAATGGAAGGCGTTGAAGACCACGAATGGGTAAGTCCTGCGACATTTTGAAGTATTTCCCTTGATCATCCATTCAAACCTAAAGAATGTGCTCCATTTTATCTGGAGTGTTTTCAACTTAACGTTTGACCTTAATGAGGGGCTCAAACAAGACCCCAAGGATGCAGGGAATATTAGATAATTTTCATTTCTAGTAGAATAATTGAATCCTTTGTTAATATGTCATTCCATAGGCCACCCACTCTGAGTTAATTTAAAAGACGAGTTGAGTTGCAAAACAATTCCCTGGCGGAGAAAAATCTCTTATCAGGGGCGCAAATGACACATCCTCCCCAAAAATTTCACCGTTCGGTAACAGCTGCTGTTTGACTCCAATTTAATTGGTCCCGATCTTATAAAATCATCTCTTAAAATGAATTATTTTTGTTTTTACAGTCCTATACCAATTTGTACCATGGTGCTATTTTACAGTGGTTAATAAAAAATGTATTTCAGCGGGCAGAGTCGCTTCTTCTTCAAATAATTGATTCCCAAAAATCGGTCCTATGTGGTAGAAACTTGGCCCTTTGTAGCCAAAATTCGGTCCTTAGAACGCACTCCTGCTGAAATAGATATTCATTTGCCTCCCTGTCTTTTATCTATTTATTATTCGCAAATAGCTAGAAATTGATTGAAGAGCGTTGCTGATCGATTTAACCTCTGTTTCTTTTGTAATTTTGACTATAACATCCTTCAACCACACTTGATTGCTTAAATTTCTGTATTTGGGATCATTTCAATTTTCTTATATAGGAATGCACCAAGAGCTTTTAGTGCAATTTACTTTCTTTTTTTTGACTTTCTAGGATGACTAGATGAGCAGCCACCGAAAATGATTATAATGGAAGCTGTTATATGGCTTTGATAAAATATATTTTGCAAATTTTTGAATGGGTAAAAATGACAATATTTAGCTTGAAAAATTAATTGTTTATTTGAAATGCCAAATTTATTAATACTGTAAGGTGCGATAAGAAAACAATAAAGGGGTAAAGTTAAATGTGTTTACGTTCATAACAGAAGTTGACGCGGCTGGAACTCAACTCCTGAATATTCTTAATGTTCAATCCTTTCACAGAGGAAATGATCATTATCTTAAATGTCATCACTTGTTTTCGATTGTCACGTCAAACTTGAAGTGCTGAATGGCAATGAAACAGAAAAACCTATAATCATTCCCTTATGGCCCTTTTCATCCAATTTGTATCAAATTTTTAGTAAAAACAACCCTTTTTAGAAAAATATTACCGAAAAATTTGCAAAATTTGACGACGAAATACTCCACCATGGCCAAAAACGCCTTGCTTTTGAAACACAATATTTTCCCTTGGGAGGTGTCACACCCCCTCACCCCCACTGAAGCTGCGGCACCGGTCCAATCCGAGTCTTACCTAAATCACAACTCTTGTTCTGTTTCTAAAGCAATCCAAACCAATGTCAACCCTAACCATAGCCCGAATCCTTCACTTGAAATTCCATTCACTAATTTCTCGAGTCGTATGCTTTGCTGTAGACTGGCTCTAAACGTGTTTTACTTTCAGCTTAAATTATTCAAGACATCTATTATGATCAAGATAGAACAAGAGCAGGCACTCCGGAGCCAGGGGGGGCTATGTTTCTAATCGAAGTACACAAAAGGTTATGTGACCTATACCAATTGCTTCTGTGTTTTTCTTGCCATTATCCCCATCACAAAGCATGGGGCATGGGCATGTCTTGACCTTTTTTCGACTTCTAAAGAGCACCAGCATTAACTTGAGTGACCATGCCCCCTCATTCTGCAAAGCCCCACTCACTCGAAGATTTGCTCCGGCGTCCCTGAAGAGAGCAACGTAAAACTCTCCTAATCTCCTTCTTTATGAAGATGATACAGAGATGCATGCTGCCCTCAAAAAAGACGGAAGCAAAACTATTAAAACATTAGGGCAAAGAAGTAAACGAACAAATATTTTCTGAAGCCAGGAAGGACAAACACCTCTCCTCATTCTCTGTGGCAGGCATTCCATTAATATAAGATCCGCCACAAAGAAATTCCTCCAAATGTTTTTTTCCTTACAATCAATCATTTATGATATTATTCGTTCTCGTATGACCACTGTCCTATAGAGTCAAATTGATATTATATATTCTGAGTAACTCTTACCTTTCCAGTTCATTATCAAATTAGATAATTAGATATATGAAAAAATCCAAGAAGAAGCCAACGTGGACATTTGGCTAATTATTCATTGGGGTGTTCCTGCAACATTCCCCCTGATTGTTGTCTTGCTCAAATAAGACGACAGGCCTTATTTTTAGGTTTGTTAAGCGTAGAAATGTCAAAAGAGAAGAATGAAGGGATAGAGTTGCAACTGTGTAACCAGTTAGTATCTAAAGGACCCTGGAACCTAAGCCAAAATTCAATTAGATTTTTCAGCCAAGAGATTTGGGGGCTCAGGCTAGCAAAATAAGGGTATGGACCTGAGGACGTCAGAATAAGGGTATAAGGCACAGTACTGTTTTTTAAATGATCTTTGTGGCTGAATCATAGATTAGGGATATTTATGTGTATACGTGTCTGCGTTTGTCAAAGATTAGCTTGACCAGGCATGTCCACTCATATTAGTCTAGAATAAGGGTGTGGTGCTTACACAATTATATGTCCAAGTGGTGACGTCATTAAATCTTTTTCTATAATATTTGACCACAAATCTGACAGAGCGTAATTAAAGAGCCAAAAAAAGCTAATCACAATTCGTCTGGTTGAAAGCAAGTCACATTTTCGGTTTATTTTCGAACTCTCAGGTACGATGTGATAAGAGTCCTCCATTGTAGCGCAAACTGCCCCAGCATAAATAACATGGGAAAACTGCGCGTTTCCGATTAATGTTTACCGAGTCCAGCTTCGACACTCGATAGCCCCGTTTAATGATTTTCAAATTGTTAAAATATACCTTAAGATTTTATTTTATAGGGATTCAGAGCTGAAAACAATTTTATCGAGCTTGATTATTGCTGTTCACCAATCGTTTTTCTGCAGATTTCTTAATGAAAATTTGTGGGATTTTTTATGTGTTTAGTGCCTATGTTTGCCCTGCAAGAAGACGATATTTTCATAGCCACCCCCAAACCCCTTAAACTGGCGCCCTTGTTGTTAAAGGTAAAAATGTTGAGGCGGTTGAGCCGCCTTTACGCGACGGTTTTTGTGAAGGTGTCGAAAGCTGGTGTTAAAACTTTTCTGGAAAAACGGGAAATCGAACATTTGTTTTTTATCAACCAAGAAAAATGAAATGGCAAACCCTATTGATCGCTTTTGGCAAGGTACCCCTGGCATGCCCATGGCTCTACATTTGTCGAAGGATTGAGGTTACAGAAAATAATTTAATGGCGTGGCGGCAGTGATTCGTTGGGTGGAAAACTCAATCAAATCTTTGAGAATCCAATTTAAGATGGCCAAATAGAGTAATCTAATTTTCTTAAATCATTTATGGTTAAGTTCCAGTCTGGTTGTTATAAGAGGTTTACTCTTAAATTTTCGCAGTTCTGAGGCGTCAATTTTCTCGTGGACGATATTCTTTAAAAAAAGTGTCTGCGGGGATATGGAATGTGTTGTGGGACACGGAAGTGCCAATCTTCTTTTAATTTCATAGAAAAAAAGGACTAATATCAAAGTCCAGAGTTTACAAAAGTTGTCAGCCTTTTACTGAAAAATAGTATCCTTGCTGGGAAGCTTCCCTCGCATAGCATTAATGAATTAAGTTTGTCATATAAATTTCTATCTTCTAAGTGAACCCGTCTCGTCGCCGGGAATATCTAGGTAACTCTTCACTTACTGTTAGAATCGAAGTTTTTTGAAGGGGTCAAAACCTTAATCAATTTATTTCAAGGGGCATTACTGTCCGCAGCCTGAATTATGGAGATCAAAACCTCAGCGGTTGATTTCGGAGGATTTTCTCTCACATCATTTACTTTCTAGAGCCTTCCCCTAATCACCTAAATAATCTCATGTCAAAGCTTTTAAAGCTAGCCTGCGTTACAGATCTCTATCCTTCAGACTTAATGCCTGGAACACAGGCCTTTGTAAAGATTGAAAACGTATCTTGCATTCCCTCAAAACAACCAAGGTAAAATCTTTATTAAAAAAGGACTCTCTCGAAAGCATTTACTTTGTAGGACTTGAGTTAAACCATAGTCGTGGTTAAACCCAATATTTTTTGTCCTCTACAGCTTTGGATTGCTCAATAGCCTGTGTGTGTATTTGTTATCACCCTTTTTAGAGGCCAGTTTGCCCGAAATTCAAATATTTAAAAAAACAGACATTTTCTGCTCTAGCAATATTGCCCAAATTGTGTTTAATCACTGAAGATATATGAAATCTGCACTTATAGAGCTAGATGCACCAGACAAGCGACATAATACCAGACAAAATAATTAGAAAGTGAAAGCATTGTGCAGCTTTTCCAAGGGCAATGGGGTTAGTTCCCCTGTTCCTCCAACCCTAGGCAAAAATTGCCAAAAACAAAATGTAGAAAAGACCCCCGGCGTGGCCACTCCAAGGTAAAAGTGTTAACATGCTTGTCCAGGTAATCTCTGAGAAGGGGGTAAAATTTCTGCAAAATCCAAGGACAGAGAAATCAGAAAAAGAGGGTATTTGTCAATACATCTGGAAATCTAGCGAAAGGGGTGCTTTAAAATGCTGCAGCAGTTACCAGATAAATGGTTATTTCTCAGAGAATAGGGTTGCTCATTACAAACAAATCAGAGAAAAGGGTCTTTTTTATACTTAAAATCTCAGAGAAAAGGGTACCTCAAGATCATCCCTGGACAAGCATGCTTACGCTTTTTACCAGGAGTGACCACACCGGGAAAGACCAAATTTTTCAACAATCACCAACTTCTTCTACTGGGTTGTGCCTAATGCAGTTAATAATGCTTTGATGCAAGGAACTTTTAAAAACTATTCTCAGAGAAGCAATCAATATCAGGCAATGGGTTTATTGCCCCTAATTTTGCTTCTTGAAACAGGTCTTCCATACGCAACCCCTAAAAGACATGTTGAAAAGCAAAGTGAACAGTTCGGATCAAAAATCCCGAGAGGAACAACTTCAAGCTGATTGGTCAAATGTGAAGGATAATTATGAAACTTGGCAACTTTAGGCCTGTACTTAGTTAGAGGTACGGATAAAACCGCTGTAACTTTGCTATTACACGACTCGGTAAACAGTTTTCCATCTGCTTGGTTTCTGTAAAAGTCAAGGATTTTCCAAACTTGTGGTGATAGATTTACTGTTGAAGAGGAAAGTCGTTATCTGACGGTAACTCAACTTGTGAAGAATGTAGCCAATTTAACATGACATTTTAGGCCGCTGTCTTCGTCGGTACAACGCGTCGTCTCGGAGTTGAAATGGATTGAACTCACATTGGCATCATCCCGATCGACCTTCGTCTTCACGAAGGCCTTGTTGGATGTCTTGAATCTGCATAAAGTCGGGTTTCTACGAATACACGCCCGTTCAAAATGTATTCGAGCGCAAATAACAGCAGCACGATCTCAGAAGGAAATGAATCACCTCCACCTTCCAGAGCTTCGTTTCAAACCCATCTCGATCCGAATTCAAAATCCGATAAACCATCGTTTTCATCTCATGTTGATACAAGGGAAAGGAAAGGAATGCTTCCGTTGCTCTTTGAGAGAGCGTCAAACCGAATTTGGGATCCATCATTCGACTCTAAAGTGCTAGAAAGCGAATTTAGGCGATTTGTTCTTGTCGTTGATAGAATCAGGTTTAAATCAGCTGCTCTTTATGTCGCGACCGCAACCTTGATATTGACTATATATTTTGGAACTACAAGAGGACTAACTGTTTCAGGAAAGAAATTAATGATGGGATGTGGTGCTACAAGTTTGGTGTCATTTTTCTTTTTCTTGTTGACACAATGTACGAACTTATATCGAAAGCTGAGAGAAGCCATTTTGATATCTCTCCTCTTCGTTTTGTTGATTGTTTCTGTAGAGGTATTATCGTTTTACATGATAAAGGAAGAAGATTTGACATACGCATTTCGATTCACACTATCTACTTGCATTATTCTGCTGGTTTATACTCTGATTCCTGCATTGCCCATGTATGCCTGCTTCCTCATTGCAACCTTCTATTCAGTTGCCCATGAAGTAAGTGCTGCTCTAGAAACATCCACCAAGCTTAGCACGACGGATATAGTAAGCAGAGTCTTCCTGCATATTGGTGTCCATTTAATAGGACTTGCAATGTTCTTCATGGCCCAAGTAAAGAAAAGGAGCACATTCTGGAGAGTAGGCCAAAGCATTGTTGCAACCAGGGACCTGGAGTCAGAACAGAGAATGAAAGATAGAATGATTAGATGGGTCATGCCAAAAGTAGTTGCAGACTGGCTTATCAGAGATGGTTTACAAAGAATTAAGGTTAGGGGTGTTTCAGAACCAAAGGTCCCATTTAGGCCTTTTAACATGGACAGAGTTGAGAATGTTAGCATACTCTTTGCTGACATTGTTGGATTTACCAAAATGTCTTCAAATAAATCTGCTGAAACCCTTGTGAATCTCCTTAATGACCTGTTTGGCCGTTTTGATCAGCTGACAGAGACAAATAATTGTGAGAAAGTTAGTACATTAGGTGACTGTTATTACTGTGTTGCTGGATGCCCAGAAAAGACAAGATACCATGCAATTTGCTGTGTAGAGATGGGACTAGACATTGTTGAGCAAATAAAAAAGTTTCGTGTAGAGACAAAAGAGGATGTTGATATGAGAGTTGGTATTCATACTGGCAGTGTATTGTGTGGTATAGTTGGTAACAGACGGAGGAGGTTTGATGTATGGTCAAATGATGTCACAATTGCTAATAGAATGGAGGCAGCAGGCAGGCCTGGCAAAGTTCACATATCAGAAAGCACACTTGATTTTCTTGAAGATCAGTATGTTGTTGAGAAAGGAGAAGGCATTAGCACAAATAAAGATGACCAGATATTGCCAACATACTTTATTGTTTCAAGAAAGAATGGTGTGCCAGGTAACAAGCCATGGCAGAGAGAAAAGGCTCACAGAGATTCAGATTCAAGTCTTCGACAAGCCATTAAAAGTGGCATGAATCCAAGCAAGGATGAGCATAGAAAAAAAGTTAAACATGATAATCAAACAGGTGTTTCCCCAAAGAGCGATAAAGCAAACCCCAATGAAGTTGCATTTTACATAGATGATGGTGAAGATATGCAAGTTTACCAAGAACATATTTTACGGCAAAAGTCTTATTCAGTAGCAGAAGATGATTCTATTGAACTTAATTTCCTTGGAAAAAGTCAAGGTGCACAGTCACCACCATCACCACCAAAGCCCCAACTACGCATTGCACAGAATCTTGCAAAAACACCTCTACCATTTCAGAGGCTGAATGCTCAGTTGAATTTCACATTGAATGATGCATTCTTGAGAAGTGATGTCAGAGAATTAAATGACAAGCAACTTGTGAAACTGATGCGGAGAAAAAAGACCCAAAAGGAGTACTTTACTAACCCTCCACTGACTGTGTTTAAGAAAAACTTCAAGGTTCCATCCTTAGAAATGAAATATAGGAAGGAATGTTTCAAAAATTTCAAGTTGCACCCAAAAGTGACGACATTTGCATCACCAAAGATTCACTTCTTCTTCGATGTCATTACAGCGACCCTGCTTTTCCTTATCAATGTTGTTGTGTGCTATTTGGTGTTCAGACCTGCACCTGCAACTTTAATTATCCTTACACCGATTGTTGGGGTAATTATGTTTGCGTTATTGCTTGTGAGATGTATCAGGGCATCTGCAATGGCAGCATGCTGCCCAACTAAAAGCTGCACTGAACAGTTGTCAGAGTTGGAGAAGGAAAACAGCACATCAAGCCAAACAAGTCATAGTGAATTCCAAGGTAGACACAGTATAGGCCGCTTAAGCCTAGATGGTACATTCAGTATTGACACTAACAAAAGACAAAGGACATTTAGAGAAATTCTTACTGACATTGCAACTTCATTGTGGGTGAGATTTCATGTTTTTGGTGCCTTCATGATGTGCTTGCCTATATTTGTTACATTTGCCACAATTCACCATTGCGAGGAAAAAACCTGGGGCACAAGAGAATTAGAGTTATTCAGCAATCTTATTAATGTTGGACTGCTCTACTTCTGCAGTTTTACACAGCTCTCATATTTGATGAAATCATCTCTTGCTTTCATTGTGTCAGTCGTTTTCTGTATCCTTCTGAAATTTGAATCCAGTACATTCTGCATCACAAGAAATAGCCCCTCTGCCAGTTCAACTGACATCATCGTCTCCATCATGCTGCAAATTATTCTGGTAATATGCATTAACCGACTTCATGAAGGAGGTGTTCGGGTGAATTACTTTGGAGACAGGGAAGCTGCTGAAAAGAAGAATAATGCATCAGACCAGAAAAGAGTTGCTGACTCTTTGCTTGCAGATATGTTCCCCCGTCATGTCTCTGAGCAGGTCAGATTGAAAAGGCATTGCTCTAGAAATTATGATAATGTTGGCATACTCTTTGCAACCATAGTTAATTTTGGTGAATTTTATGAGGAAAATTTTGCAGGAGGTATAGAGTGCATCAGAATTCTTCATGAGCTAGTTGCTGATTTTGATAAAGAGCTAGACAAATTTGATGATCTAGAAAAAATCAAAACTGTCCATGGGACAACTTTTATGGCAGCTTCAGGACTTTGTGTTCCAGACAATAACAACATAGAAAGTAGTGAACCAGCACATCCCCATGTACACCTGAAGAACCTCATCAATTTTGCTTTGGCTATTTTTAGAGTCCTTAGTGAATTCAACAGCAATATGTTAGGGTTTAGGTTTCTATTGCGATGTGGCTTTAATGCAGGACCTGTAACGGCAGGTGTGATTGGCTCTACAAAACCACAGTACGACATTTGGGGAGATGCAGTTAACCTTGCAAGTAGGATGGACAGCACAGGGGTTCCAGGAAGAATACAAATGGCTGAGAAGTCAATGCAGATGCTGACAGATTTTTTCACATTCGAGGAAAGAGGCTTTGTTTATGTAAAAGGAAAGAACAATATGAGAACATATCTGTTATGTGACAGAATTAAAGATGCTGGGCATATTCAAGCCGTGTCAGGCACCAGTCTCACATGAACACTGGGTAAGTTTGCTTTCCATTTTAATAAAGGTTAAGGGACATCCATCAAGTACATAATTTGCAAGGGGTAGTCAGCGATATTGAGGACTATTGAAGCAGTCATTTAGTAACTGCCAAAATTTTGGTTATTGATTTAAACATGTTTCATATACATTGGATAAAAGAGGGACATGAATTTTTGAAAACTTATTTGCGCCAACATGGATTCCTCCAGCAGGCATTAAAGGGAATGCGTGAAATATTTTTCCTGTATGCAGTAATAAAAAATTTGGTGAGAAAACAGTGATAGGGAGCTGAGAATCTATTTAGGGCAAAGCTATTATGTCATTGAACCCGTTTCATATTGGAGAGAACCTGATAAAGCTTTAGCCCTCCATCACCCCTTAACAGCAATTGATGCTGATGTGTTTTATAGTTTAACCTCTCATCTATTCCAACCAGCTTTCGTGCAATTTTTAAAGCATATTTTAGCTGTCCCAATTTGTATCACAAGTTACCAAAAACAAGTTGTAAAGAACAGTAATAAGATACAAAACTACCAGTTGCAAAACACCTCCCGGAAAAAAGACTCAAGAAACTGTTTCAACAAAGTTTTTGGCTATGAAAAGGTATTTCGTAAGAGAATTTTGCTAACTTGTCGGCAAATAAATTAATGTACGTCCATACTGTCGGCAATTTCGTCTCGGACACCCCAGGAACAAGACAAGACATCTAGTTATGGCGCTGATTTCTAGATAAAAATGTGAGCCCTTGCAAGTCTTTTATGTGTTAGATCGCGACCCGCAACATCTTGTCTCCTAAAAGAGATTACCTGTCTTAAACCTTCTGTAACAAGACTGCGTCTCAAAATTTTCTTCATTGAGCTTCATTCATAGGCTCAGCTGTAATGTCATAATCACATGTTTCCATTACATTGGCGGTGAATGACGTTTAAAAACAGCAATTTTTCATCAGACTCATGTCGTAGATGTAAAATATTAATGACACGTGTTCCATGTTTCATAGCCTTCGTGTCAGCTGCTTCAGGGAAGGCCGGTCGCAGTGCATATAAGATTGAATCTTTTTTCCTGATCGTTTGCATCACCTATGTTAATTTGATGTTAACTTGGGATTACGTTCTCGTTTAAATATTCAAAAGATGCATGATGTAAAGCATGCGACCTTGCCCTCTGGTGATGCAAGCATGGAATAGGTAAGGCCAGCTTGCGTCACGTGTTAGCACGTGTTGCCACGCTGTGAACGAAAGTCTGTTTATGGTAACAAAATAATAATATACACTTTCAAACAGGGGTGGGGCTAGATCGGGATAAAAAAGTTTGATTTTTCAACTTCGCCAATGTTTTGTCCCACCTTTTCATGCTCGTTGAAGACTTTAACAACCTTTATTTGTACAGTTTTCAGAGACTTGAGTATTACTTTAAAACATTAGGATAAAGTAAGGGAAAATAGTTCGCTTTTTCTCTCAAGCTAACAAAGCTTCAGTGCTGAAACTCTGCAATTTTTTAAATTTATAACACTGGGATCTTTCGGAACCGTCCTGTCATATAGTAGTGTAAAACATAAATTTAAGAACACTTTTAAAAGCTGTTAATGCTCAGGTTGCATGAAATTTAAGACCATTTTTCAATATTTAGTGAAGTTTTTATTTCTTATGAGAAATGACCGCGATGCTGTTACCATTTTCATATCAAAAGTGATTTTAATTTAAAAGGGAACGCAATGAAAAAGAATCCGGTACATTTGCTTCTATGGATCATGATGTTTTTGCATTTATCCAAATATTTCTACCTCTCCCATTATCTGACATCAAAATCAGTATTCCGGTATTTCATAATTGTATTGGCTCACCCAGAGTCCGAAATGGTTGAGATTTTCAAAAGCACAGACCTCCCTAAGGGCAAATCTTCTTAATCTAACAGTTTACAAGGGTGTGACTTATACATGTCTTCTTTTCTATTGATCTCTATGAATCTTTCTCCCAATTATTTGTGTTGTAAGTTTACTATTAAGGCGCTGCTTTTAGACATTTCTGCCACACCAAGCCCAGGTAAGAACTTTAGGCTGCCCACAAGATTCGTCTGAATAGCGTCGGCTTTTGATTCCTGATTTCTGTTGTGCTTTAGACCTCTCTTGTCAGAACCTAAGTATGCTACTTATGTTTATCAGCTTGCCGATCCTCTTATTTATAATTCTTCGTGGTTTGGCTCTGCTTTTCAAATTTCAAGCATAGCTCATGGTGAATGTTTCATTTATTAGGAATTATATCTTATCATTCATATACCTACATGTCCTTCGCCAATGTCGATATTTAGAATTAAAGTCGCTATTAAGCTGGATTGATCATGACGTTTCACGTTTCATACGTCTATAATAAGAGAACCAACTACTGGGTTAAGATTTTGTCGCTTCTGCGTTGGTTATCGGGCTCGTTTATGACTGTTTCTAAAAGATTAAAAATATAAAATTGTATCCGGAACGCTTAGTGAATGGACAATCCCGGAAATCGTGACCAACCTGTTTGATCCTGTTTGTTCGTCTTGTTCCCTTAAATGGAATCTTTCGCCCAAGAATGCTACTGAACTGTTAACTGTTAATTCACCCTTTTGAATTATACTATGTTTACCAGTTCACGTGCTTTCTAAGAGGGACGACCCATTTAAACGTTTTTCTGTAGAAACCAGCTTTGGAAGATTTTGTGTAGGTTCCTTTCTATCCAGTAGTGTAGCCAGGGTCATTTACGGAGGGGGGGGGGGGTGCAGTCCTGTGCGTTGCTAGTGGGAGAGGTTATAGGACCCCACATATTTGTGCTTATCTCAGGCACTTAACATTTGGTTGGAGGGGGGGGCAACCGCCTCTCCTTGTCCATTCCTGGCTACGCTACTCGTTTAGATTGAACTGTAGTTTTTTACAAAAAATATGATGATCATTATGATGAATGATTAAATTCTTAATGTCTGCATTCCAGGAGCATTGCTTGCCTGAAGAAAGAGAGAAATCATTAATCAGTATCTACCATGCTTATTTGGAAAGACAACTCAATTGGTTGTATTCATAACGAGGCAATTTAATGAACTTGTCGCCGGCTACATGCAATTTTCCGATTGAAGGCCAGTTCATATCAACTCTGGTCGATGTTGCACCATCAAATGAGGTATATTTCGTTGTTTATGACATTAATTTTGTAATAAAACTGTTGAGTTTCGGTAATTAAGAACCAAGACAGTAACTGAATCTTAACCATTTTAATTTATAGTGCGAGCCCCACGAAACTTGGGGTAGCTCGTAGTAACCTGGGTTAACTTGAATACCCTGGTTTTTAAAAGTTTTCCTTTTACCATTACTGCTTCGTCTTATTGATGGAGCAGAATCTGTAAGGACTGTGGATTATTATCTGTATGTTGGTGTTAATTGCTCGTAGAAACTGGCTGTAGCTACCTAACGTATGAAAGTTCAACCTTTAAGCTATAAGAATATCAATCGATGCCTCGATTCCCCTCCAAATAAACCGTTGCTCTCTCAGTTGACTAAATAATGAAGAAACTGCAAGACTATCTCATGGCATTAATATTATCCTTACTAATTGTACCAATATACGCATTTATGCTGTTTTGGTAGCGTACAGGGGAAGCTTATTTGGTAGGACCACATAATGGTAGACACGTTGATTTCCCGAGCAGGAAAAAAATCGTCCAGAAATTTTGGGTTCTTTCTTCTCCTCTAGTACTCCATGAAAACTTGCGATTTGAACTATTATCAGTCCTAACAATGTAATCCATGGCCTTGAAATAATGCAAATAATATTTGACGTTTTTAATCATACGGTGAAGGAAATGCTACAAGTGCATTGATTTTTATGCATGTGGATTGGAGAAACGTCTTGTTGATTTATGGACAATTCATTGGCAAATCTTTGAATCCTTGAAATGAAAGGATCGCTTGCCCTGAAAATCGTTTGTTCTCTGGTCAAATACAATACTCTACATATCAGGGAAATTTGGCTTGAAATCCGTTGATTTCCATCCCGCAATGAGGCGCTAGTTTTAATCAAGAATGGGATTTAGCCAAAACTTATATCATTTTTAACTGATCCCTATAGATAGATATGTAAAAACAATTTGGAACACTAAGCTTAAATCTGTAATGAATTTGTTAGGCGATTTGTGACATCGAAGATCACTGTTTTTCGGGGTACTTATGACATCATGGTTGTGCCAGAACCAAGGCTAAATGTGTGATGGGCGTGGACACAAGTTGAGCTCAGCCCCCCTCCCCCTCCTTTGACAGGTCTCATAAACGCCATATGTACTATGGTGTGTCATTGAACAACAGAACTTTCCGCCGCGGAGGAACGTTGTGTCGTCATCAAGGTGTAGCCTTCGTTTTTCTCTAATTGACCATGTCTTTGTCATGGATATGTGGGTCCAGGCCCGTAGGAAATTCTGCTCTTTGTGGCAAAATATTTAGTATGATAATTAAAATAAGGTTGTTTTTAACAGGTGTTTCGTAGACTTTAACACAATCAAACTCTTCCACTCCTATGGTAGTATTAATGCTGTTTTACACTAATAACTAATACGTTTTGCTAGTTTTGAAAGGGGTACTAACATGTATGATTTGGGAGCAACAGGACATAGTGAATGTGTTAACACAGTTATTGAAAGTATTATCCCCGCAAGAAATCAAACGTTCTGGCCCAGGATCATTGGAACATATGGCCCCTTTTAGGATGAAAGACTAACCCTAACCTTGTTCTAAACTCTAACCCTAACCCTGACTTTATCAGGACCTAAAGTGCTTGCATCTATGAAGTACTTGCCTTAATCCTAGACCGCGTACACCCCGAGGACGTTGTATTGCACGAACCCCTAAATATTTTACAGGACTTTCTTTTTATATTGGCCTCTTCTTATCCCCCCATCAAGTGTGTGTTTTTGTTCTTGGGAAGGCTACATTTCGCTGTTAAGGGACTTGTTAAGGGACTTTGGTATTAGCGCATCTTACATAATGATTGACAGCACTGACGTCAAGAAATCTTGATTATCTTGTGACAGTTGTTCTTGAAGTCAGTAACTATGAAAATGTCCTTTACTTGGCTTATTTGTTATCACGTACTTAATTTATGCAGTTTTCTTCCAGTAATACTAAAAAATTGTTTCTCAGCCAGTGGCGTAATCAATGTAGGTTGGGTTTGGGCAACTCCCAAGGGCCCCACAGCCTTTGCGGCCCTGGAGGGTTCCCTCAAAGGTTTTCAAGAGACAGGTTCCTTGCAATATTTGATAATATTTCCAAGATATTTGCTTATCCTTTGACCTTTAGCATTTTCCCTAATTCGCATATTTTTACCGTATGAAGTTTTTTTTTTACCATTGTTGGTTTTTCAAGTTAATCGAGCACAGCATTCCTACCGTGAATTTTGTTACTTTTGCATAATTTTGGAAAAAAGGCTAAACGCAAAGGCTCCCCATGATAAAAATTTTCCTTAGGGCCACGAACCTTTCCGTTACGCCACTGTTCTCAGCATGTGCTTCGTCCTATTTTGCATCTGTTTTTTGCAGATTCTCAAGGACTATTCTCAGGCAATAACCCCCCCTCCCCCATCCCGCCTTTGACCACACTGCTGTTAATGATTAGGAAATTTAGCTGTGGATGTTTCATTTTCCTGTGGATGCGTGACACCTTTGGTCGTACCCAGCCCTGTTTACCGATAGCACAATTTTCTTCATAAGAACCAATAAAATTAAGGTTCATGCTGGCTGTTCTTAATAGGTCCAAAATTTTGAGGCTGATTCGTTACTTATTTGCCCTCGGAATTATTAGGGCGCATCTCAGTCAATATTTTTTCATGACAATCATGAAAACAATAAACATGTTGACACAGTAACTAGTTCCGCAGGGGGCAACTAATTAAGAAAAATCAAAGAGGAGAAGGGACAAAGGTGTCAACTCGAATGCATATGCATACTTGCCCAAATCATATTTTACGTCAGTGCTTCAGCCTGTTCTTCATTTGTTCTCAGTTTCCGATCAATTTTGAGGCGCGTGATCTTATAAAATTGTTCTTATATGAAAACGAGTATACTTCTATCCACGTTACCAAAATGAATAACTTTTTATTGGAATTTTTTTTAATTTTTATCAAATTGATCGCAATATCAGAAAGTTTCGTCGGAAACGATGCCCCTTCGGTTCAAATAGTCGTCTATTTGCATAAAATACTGAAAATTTATGATTTAATATTCAGTTTGGCATGTAGATAAGCCAATCAGTATTTATTTTGAATTGAATACAGATTGTTTTCTTCATTGGTTTGCTTTCTTGTCATGATAATAAAAAAGAGGGCGATCGAAGGACAGTCCATGCAAAAAGCTCTTTCAGTATATAAACTAAACGAGAAGAGAGCATCCTAAACCTCTTACCTTTTTTACCGTGGCATCCTTGGGTGCCGTTGCTTTAGGTGACCAGGGGTACCTGCTAGCTCCCGTTGTCTTGCAACCCAAAACCGCACAGAATAAAAATTTAGTAAGGACCATCCTGTCTCCTCTGCGATGCATCATACAACTTCCCATCCACCAAGCACATGCAAGCACTATTATTTATAAAAAACGCTTCCTTGTAATCCGTAATTTTAATATTACACTTAACACTTGTACACTTTAAATTTTACACTTACTTAAAACCATGTTTAATGCATTCATTTTACAATTCCACTGCATTCAAAACCTCTCCAAATAAACACTAAATAACTACATATAAATTACGACAAAAATACAAATAAAAGGAGATTGATTCATGACGCCAGAGGACGTATCAACGGAGTTCTTACGACACGGAACTCTCAATAGCTTAAAGAGGGCCCTTCCCCCTCCCTTCTGGAAGAAAATGGTTATAGATTCTATATCAATACCTGGTTGACAGTAAGGGGCAATCAATATATTAACTCCTTAACTCGGACTCTAAAGCGAGAGTAAATTCGTCGACTTATAGACAAATATTCAAAGTCTTTATTAGGGTCGCAAAATCCAAGGGGGGCACGAAGTCCGTAAGACCAAGCGAATGTGCAGGACTCTACTGTATAATCATTATCTGGACGTATTGGTCCCGTACTCTTGCTGGGTTGCGTTGTTGGTTGTTCTTTGTAGCCTTTCTGATTTCTCCTCATTGAATTGCATGATAATGGATGAGAACAATCGAGCACTGAATAAAACGTGGCCATATGGTAATAACGAGGCTGCCAATTTTTGAACGAGGCTTAAACAACAGTCCTTCCGCCTTTCATCAACAACAAGTTGTTCTTTTTAGGCGACTGAGGTTTGCCTTTGGGGTGTAATCCGAGGAATCCAAGTAGGCAAGACCAAATACAACAATGGAAGTAACACATTTCCTAGTTTATATATTTTTCTTCGCTTTGACGTGGAAATTTTACAGTTTTGCTACAGTCAATGATAAGCTGAGTGTCAGTAAAGTTGACAGAACAATCGACATCTCATCGCAACTGGCGAAAATAGTTTTGGAAATAACCCTGGAAAATGGAGGTCCTGATGCAGCAAAATCGTTCTTAATTGGTGTTGACTCCAAGCTTGCAAATCATTTGGCTTACGCTAGTGCTACTGTAAGTAATTTGGATTTTAAACATTGTTTTGTTTAGGCCGCAATATCATTTATTAGGTTGGCACAGTTTTCCTTCAATTCATCCTCAATGATTTCACCAACATGCGTTGCGACTCATAAATACCTGAGTAAATGAGGATCCGCTTTATTGTTTAAGCTTACAAGAATTCACCTAGTGTAATCCAGAGCCATTTTGGTTATGAAAACCTTAAATCTACATCTTATGCAAGAACCGGCACATAGCGCTGTCATCTCAACTTGCCCACTGCCGTTTGTATTTTTAATAAGAGAATAAAAACGACTATTTAGGTATATTGTACTCATATTATGCCTGTTTACTGTAAATTACTATTGATTGAAGATTTTGAGTAGCTAGGCACTGAATATAGTTTTTATTTTGGAAAGCTGATAAAGTTTTGTTGTTGTAAGAGAGACAATTCCATTTGATCACTTAACTGCATGCACCGTTTTATTCCTCCCTTTTACAAGTTCAAAGTTTTAAAACTGCATGATTGCTTTTGATTAAAACTTTTAAGTTTGTTAATTGCTGTGCAAATTGAAACAACTCCATCCTGCCCCCTATTAATTGAAAACCCATGTTAATTCAATCCTGATAAGTATGAGCAACAATTGAAAGATGATGTTGCATATTGAATGACCAGATTGGAATCAATTTTTTGGGCTACTAAATTGTATATTGTAAATAATTTATTATGCCCCCTCCCAAATAAGCCTCCACCCATGTAATTTAATTTGACAAATAAGCCCCAATTTCCAAATAAACCCCCATAAGAGTTAATTTCCCATAATTTTCAACACAGCTGAGGGCATGAGAGAAAAAGCACAACGCTGGATAGAATTGATTGAAATAAATCATTTTTTTCATATTTTACATCAGCTTTGATATTTATTGCTGTAGTTGCAGGAATCTCAAATTCAAAATTTAGACAATTTTGATTCTTAAAGCTTTTAAAGATGTCTTTTTTTATTTGATCCTCATTTATAGTTTCCTAAAAATTAATTAGCCCCAAATTCTGGGTAAATTCCTCTCTCAAATAGGTTCCCCTGTAATAGTGATTTTGATAAATAAGCCCATAGGGGCTAAATGGATCATTCACTGTAGTGCCATCTAGTGCCATAAGTTGTTATCTTAGGCAATAATGGTCATGGATATGATACTAATGAAAAACATTTTGGCTTGTTAATGGTATCATTTAAGTGAACCATGCCTCTTACTGGCATCTTTGCAAGCAAGCAAACAGTTTTTTTTGTTTCACAGACTTGTTTGACTGTTATCTGCTTGAGTGATAAAGTGCTTGACAGCATTAGTTGCTAACATTATCTGTCTTTCTTTGTGGACATCAGGGGTTGTTCCAATTGCCATCACTGGGCCTGCAGCCATTCAGGTAGACAGGGCTAAAGAGAACTTGTGGCTCTATGGTAAGAAGTGGTAAGGAAACTGGCATAAAACTAAAAAAGTCCCAGATTTTACCCCTCAACTGGCCATATAGTTTCCTTTTCACTTTCATTTCCTTCCACATACTTTTATGTTTTTTCAACTTCAATATTTGCATAGTTATTTTCACGGAGGGCTCCCATATGCTTAGCTTCCCTTTAGGATAGAAAAATATCAATAATTTTTTTTAATATTGATTTAAACACTGATACTAAGCGTCTTTTTAAAAGGCATTCAGTATACTGGTAAATGTAGCCGTAAATGTAGGACCCTTTCTCTCATCTATATTATAGGTTAAAGGCAAAAATGATGAAGATGATGAAAAACTTAAAGTTAAAGAGGCTTCGGTGCCATCACACAAGTAAGTTGTGCTTTGGTCTTTCAGCATGTTACAAATATATATTATACATTTATGGTATTAATGACACTGACAAGTAACTTAGTAAAGGCCTGCTAAATTTATCCAATGTCACATGGCAAAATTCTTTTCTAAGTGTGTGTATATTGTTTGGACGGCATTTTGAAAAAACACAACTTAAAATCTTTACTAAACAAAGTATCATTCATGTGATCTGAAACAATCATTGGCATGATGCACGATTTTATGGAAATTGGTAATTGACAGGAAACTGCACATTAGAAAAATCAAATGGTAGGAAATATAAAATGTATCTTTGCAGCTGTCGAAATCATGTATTCAAACATTGAACCAGAAGCGATAATTTATGAAGTACTCTTCAGTACATTTTTATATAAAACTTGGCAGCAAACACCTACTGTTAGCCATTCTAACTCCACCAAACCCTAACCATTGGTAAATAATTATTTCAAAAGCTGAGCAAGAGACACTGTAGCTAATTATTAGTCACATGCTCTGTTTGAGACAACAGATTTGAAGGCATCCGTATATCTTCAATGATTTTCCCTAGATCCTCATCTAATGCTGCTGTTTTATTGAAATTTGTGGAAGGAACAACAAAGCTGAAATATCAGAAACTATTTTTTTTTACATAATGAGTTGTTCTTTTAATTCTACTCTAAAATACCAAATATATGCCTCTAGAATATTTAATGGAATTTTATTTGCACAATGTATTATTTTGTTATAAATCCTGCATATTAAATGCATCTGATATATAAATGGGTACTTATTTGTGCATTTATGTATAGTTTTGTTATTCTTACTTGAATAAACTGTTATTGATACTGTCAATTATAAAGATGAATACAATACTTACACAATTTATTATTTTGTTATTTTGAAAATGTATATATTAGGTATCATTATGTTTTAATATTGGGTACCACTACAAATGATTTCTTTTTTAGGGATGTGTTTTTCCTCCAAGTTGAACTAGCATCAGCATTAGGATCTGGTAGATCAGTAAATGTTCGTGTTGACCAGGTCTTCACACACGTTTTGAGACCATTTCCATCATCGATTGGCCAGTCTGACAAGCAACTTGTTGTGTTTGAAGGAAATAATTATGTTTACCTGCCTTACAATGTAAAGACCCAAACCACTACTGTCAAGTTGGCTTCCTCTACAGTTGAAAGCCATACTAAATTGAAGCCAACAAGCATCAGTGAAAATGTCATTACATATGGACCATACACAAATGTCAAGCCACTTAGTATCAATGATATGAAGATTCATTATGAGAACAACTCACCGTTTGTAGCAGTAAGTTTTAGTTTTGCTTTCAGAACTGCAGAATTCCTAGACCTTTGTGCTAGGATTGTGCGGTGTGCAAGGGCATGATAATTGAATACCTTATTTCAGCAAAGCATAATATTTTTACATGCAGTTAATTCTCCTATATAACAGCACAAGGCAAAACAATATTGATGGGGAGAAATTGCACATAATGTTCCTTAAGCACACAATTGAGAAATTGAGTGTGATGCACCTTTAGATTATTGTACAAAGGACTGATTACATTTTTAATTGTAAGATTTATCATTGGTCCCAAGCCACAACACTACTGAAACATTTTAAACAGGTTTACAAAGTAACTGAAATTTTTTTATGAAAAGATGGCCAGGCAGTCGCCTGTGTGCACCTCCACGCTTGTCAGTTTTCATGTTAATGGCCTGTCTTGGTCTTCCATTTATTTCTCAACACCTCTTGAATTAGAACGAAAAAATAGAGAAACCTGATGCTTTGTAAACTCATCTACTTCTGTAGACTCATTAACTTCTTGGTGTGGTTTCTTATAACTGGCTAAAATGTTTATAAAAGTATACAGGTGGTCCCCCACTGATAGATATAGCATTTGAAGGACCGGTGCAAAACTTTCAGCTCTCAGAATCTTTTAATCTTAAAATTTCCAGCACTAGCTGAATTTATTAGTTTCGCTTGATAAAATATGACTGATGTACCGCTTGCCAGCTAAAATGTTAATGGCCAGGCCTTGATTGCCAATGGTACAAAGGATTCAAGTTTTATGGAACTGGTTGAAGGACTCAAAATAAAAAGAAAACACCAAAAGAAGCACTTGCACCAGATCCTTTTTGGGACAATTTGTGCTGACGAGAAATTTTAGATATTTCAACAAATAAATGATTTATAATGGCAAAAAACATAAAATTATTATAATTGAAGTTAAACATGTAATATTGCAGAGTAATTCTCAATTTTATTGTTTATATGAGCAGCTGTCATGATTAGGTTTTGAAGATTTCATATTTAGCTGTATAATTATTTTATAGGTAACTGAAATGACAAGAACTATTGAGGTCTCACATTGGGGAAATATTGCAGTTGAAGAATCATTCACTGTCAAACATGTTGGTGCCCTTTTGAAGGTAAAAGTTGCATCATATTTGCAGTTTTAAAGAAGCACTTGCTGATATCATTATCTATCAGATCCGTAACTAATGTTTTGATTATGCCCAATGTCCTGTTAATAGAGCTACATTAATTCATGATGGTGAAATACAAGGGCTGAAATTGTTATTCAGAGTAATACAAGGGTTTGAATTGTTATTCAGAGTTTCATGTAGATGTAAACATCAGCTGTTATATTAAAAGTTGTTGCCTGTTGGTTGCACCTATTCTGAAACATTGAGAAACAATTTTAAGCATCAATGATAAATATTTTGCTCATGTCATATGATGTAAGAGCTGGCAGACTATCCTCTATATATGTCAAAAAAACCTGAATGCTTGTCAGAAAATTGATGTCTGCCAACCTGTTTATCACTGGTTGAATCAGCTTTGTTTATTGTGCTGCTTCAAAAATAAGGCTTTTGCCTGACATCTTCAAGATGAGTTTTGTAATTACGGGATTTCAAAAAAAAGGAAATTTCTGAAGCTTTCCAACTGATACTTAAACTTATTTTTATTTTCAAAGTTACAGCAACATAAATGTTACAACCAATTGTAAACCAACCTTCTTGCCTGCTTTAAAATATGGATAACAATATATCCTTTGCATATAGTATATTATATATATAGATACAAGCAAATAACAGAATTAACTAGCTGCTGGTGAATTGAGCTAGAAATGTTTTTTTTACTATTACGAGGTACAGTTTCAGTTATTTGATTCAAACATATTTCTGTTATTTTTAGGGAACATTTTCAAGATATGATTACCAGAGAACACCAACATTTGCTGCTGTTAAGTCACTCAAAGTTGCACTCCCAGCAGCAGCAAAAGATGTTTATTATCGTGATGTAATTGGAAACATTTCTACAAGTAACATGCTTGTCCAAGAAGACTCTGTTGAACTTGAACTTCGACCAAGATTCCCTCTTTTTGGAGGATGGAAAACACAGTATTATATTGGATACAATGTGCCATCGTATGAATACCTGTTCAGCAACGGTGGGTTGGCTAATGATCAGGCCTTTTTAAGCAACATGTTTTTTATACAGGTTTTTTTACTAATACTAGTTTGAGTTGTTGAAAATCCTTCTAATTGAGGTAAACAGTGAGGTAGTCAACCAGTTTTTCAGAATCCTTTTATGTAAATCATTTCTGTAGTGAAATTAATGAATCTTAAACATATAAATGAATGGAACATGTGATGGAATGAAATTACTGTTTTCCACATGTTTTCACAGTGCTCAATGTAATAAAACAGAACAAGTAAGCATTAATACTTGTGAATGTAGATGCTGTAGGTTGTTGTTCATAGTTTTGTGCAGCTGGTGGTCATTAGACAGCTTGAAACTTCCCGCCACACCACCTATGTAGGCTGGAAACATGGAATTGAAGAGTGTGGAGTTAACCACTTCAATTGATGTTAATTGCAAATTGCCTCTATTAGCCAGATAAATATACTTAATTTCATGGCCTTGCAAGATTTTTCCTAATCAACGGTCACATAGTTTCTGCGGCAATTTCTCGTTATTAGTTTGACCACATCCTACTCTGGCCTAGATCATTTCCTTGGTAGGGTTCGATGGTGTTTGACGGGAGTTATTCCTTGGAGACTGATTTGCAATGCTCTTGTCTCCAGAACTGCGGCATCCTAATAATGGAATCTCTTGTTCCTGGGTAGAATGTTATGATATTTAGCTTTGCTATAAAATAGTTCTTGCTATTCTTAGGTGACAAATTTGGACTGAAGATGCGGTTTGTTGACCATGTTTTTGATGATTTTGTTGTGGAAAAGCTAAACGTAAAAATTATCCTGCCAGAAGGTGTCAAGTAAGTAATCAGTAATATATATAAATAAATTTTGTTTTCGTTGAAATTGGATGATTTTGTTTGGCTTTAGGAAGCAGGATTTTTGATGAACAAACAAATAATTACTGACAAACCTATCAACTTCAGAGACCATGATAATAATAATAATATCAGTAACAATAACAATAACGATACACAAATTTGCCCCAGACACACTAAAGCTTTTTCGGCCAAATTCTGTTTGCATCAAAGTAACCTTGACAGCCAAGTTGTTATCTCTTGTTGTTATCTTGAACCTTTCTTTGAAAGTAATTCTAGAATGCATAATATACATTGTCTTGAAAGCAGTCGAACACAAATTGGGAGAAATAGCTTGCCAGGTCAATACCATTTTCTGTAGTTTGCTATTATGCAAAGGGCACTTTTCTGATCAATTAATGACAGAATAAAAAGTACCTTTATTGTTGAATTTGAAACTTTCTGGAACCGTGGATCCAGTTTATGTTGAAGACAACTAATGAGGGGGCACCCAATCTGCATTAAATGTTGATCGTATGAAACGTTGGATAAGAGCACAGGAATTTTATTTTCTTCTGTATCAAATAAACTTTTATTTCATTTCCAGAGATATCAAAGTAAAGGCACCATTTGAAATTCAACGTGAAGAAACGGGCGTCCATCATACGTACTTGGATACAATCGGTCGCCCTGTTGTCACCCTGAAGAAAGATAATGTTGTAGAAAGCCATATTCAGGACATGGAGGTTTGTAAAATATAATATCAATGCAAACATTATGCTGAAACTCATTCTAAATACGCAAATATATCTCTTTATTTTAACTTGTTTTTATGCAAAAAGATGCAGCGTATGACCCTTTTGCATCGTGGTTAAAACACACGAGTTTTAATTCCTTGTTCACCGGCTGGATACCTCGACCTCGCCACTTTTAAGGACAGAGCCTTGAGGCGAGCCATTTACACAAATGGTGCTTGTCCGTTCCAAGGAGTACATTTGGTACCCGCCATACAATTATTATTGCCGTCTGTGGCTGCATCCTATTATATTCTATTATATTTAGCGTTCAGGCAGTGATTTGTATATTCAATAAGGTAGCCTCTGACTAATAGCAGACTACAAACAACCGACTTTTAAGGGGTAGTCAGGACGGCAAAAAGATTCAACGAGTCTACTGATAATTATAACAGAGTGTATGGCTTTGAACAGATCTTCTATGGAGCCTCATCTCCTGAAGACGTAAATATATCTCGCATTCATTTTGTAAATATTTCTCGCATTTATTAGCATCGTACTTTGAAATTAATTGATCAGTAATATTGCAGAATTTATACCAATTTTTATATATTTGTTTTCAAGGTTCACTACAGTTTCCAGAGGCTTCTATTGCTTCAAGAGCCACTTCTTGTCGTTGGCGCCTTCTATCTCTTCTTTTTGCTGGTCATCGTCATTGTTCGCATGGATTTCTCCATCACAAAGGTACCTGCTTCTATCAACTACATCTTGATTCGGGAGATCGGGAGACATGTTGTACATCATGTTTCAAGGAAATCTTGACACCTAAGACAACTTGGAACAGCAATCCAATTGCTTGTCATGAATGGCTCTTTGAGATCGAAAGCGCTCAGACACGGGCTAGAAAACTTTTTTGTATTTGTGAAACCACGTTCAAGACTTAAGCTTAACTTTAGACTGATGGAAATTTTCTTTAGGATATCTGTGCATTTCATTGTCCCATTAAAATTCCTTTGCTGATTTTTTTAACTTGAATGTCATCCCTCACAAGTTTCAGACACAAGCACTTCGTTGATCATTATTATCAAATTATTCAGTTTGTTCTTCGACAAAATGATGCGCCTTGGGACTTAGAAATTTCCGGAATTAGCAAACATTTTGAGTCTGATGATCGCATGATAAAGCGCCTTGTTAAGACGTAAATCATGATGGAAATTTTATGGTATTATAGTAATGTAAATCAAGGGCATCTTGACAGTCAGCTTTTTCGCTCAAATTAAAGAAGTTTCACTGAAAAATGAAACCGTGATTTGTGAACATTGTAATTGCGAATATTAAGGACATTGACATGTCACAAAAGGTTCCATGATTCTTTGAAAGTTGATGAAATGAAATTATAAAACTTTGATCATTTTTGCTCAAACACTGTATTAAGCACGTCAGATTAGATGAAGTACTTAGGGTGATGTTGTCAATGAACTTTCCAAGGGGTAAATTCAGTGAAACCATAGTCATTACATAGAATCTTATAGAATCATAATGGATCATACAGAATCATATCGAATCATGTAGAATCATGTAGAATCATAGTGACCTATATCGAATCTTACGGAATCATATGTAATGATAAGGAATCATAAAGGATCAAATAGAACCATATAGAATCATATCGAGTCGTATCGAATCTTATAGAGCCATGTGGAATATTATGGAATCATAATATCGAATCATATAGAATCATATCGAATCATATATAATCATACAGAAACATAGGGACTCACATCGAATCTAAAAGTCTTTTAGAGGGAGTATTCAGCTTATGTTGCCCTTGTAATAGGTATTTATTATAATGTTGAAAATTTTCCCTTCTGAAGGATGCAGCAAAGGAATCGAGGATGAAGGCTGCCGGCCTTCTTGAAGAACTCATTTCTTACATTGAGAAAAGAGCCAGCTTTGCTGCTTTGTATGATTCCGAGATCGACAAATTCAAATCTTCACGCGATACTACTGGTTTCAATAATGCCTTGAAGAAGATTAATTCTGATTACAACACTGCCAACTCTAAAGTGTTGGCTCATCAATCAGAACTTTTGAAGGAGGATCCTGAGCTTGCAGATAAGGTGAGTGGTGAGAAATTCTTAATAGGGTTGTTTTCATTACGGTGAAGACTCTATGAACTAAAGAAACCAAATTTTTATTGATTTAGGCTGCAGCCGAGGCCTGTGCACGTGGGTTATGCCAATATCTTCTTTGTTTGTTTACTTGCTTGAAATTAAACAATTTTGCAACTAATGGTAGCTACTACATTTCAGTGTCAGTTTAGGAATGTTTTAATTTAGTTATCAAACTTCTAGTTATTTTATAAGCAGGTAACTTGATGACACGAACAATCGTGTCATGTTGTGGAAATAATTATAAGTAAAGGTTAGATTAATGTCCCTCATCTAGATAGTTATTTTTAAGGAGTTGATAGCCCTTTGCAGGTTATTGCGTTAAACTTTGATAACTCCTTTTTCTAATGCTGGAAAAATAGCCTATGACTACGTAGACTATTTTCTCAAATTTGGGAACTCGTAAAGTCACACTAGTTTTTTAATCATGATTAAATGTGCCTTTGCATGAATCGACCACACCAGTTGTTTGATGTATCGTGATTGCTAGATGTATAGTTTTGGTTGTAGCTTCTTAGAGGATAGGACGTCATCATCAAAAAGCAGATCGTTTGTTTAGTGATTAGTCATTCAGACCGTTATAGAAGCCTGCCCCCCCCTTTCTTAAGTAACAACCAATTTTTACCCCAGTCATCTTCCACAATTATTTAATTTGCGTTTCAAAGCTTCGAGACAATGCAAAATTATGTTCCACACGTAAATAGTCTTCAGATAACTTGTTTCTTTCATTTCCGTACATTCTACTTCCTTCAGCCTCAGCCAACGATCCAAACAGATCACAAACATTAGCAATTATGCTTCTTGGCAGCCTTTCTTTTCGTTCGTGGTTTTAACGCCATTTCACCTTTTATTTTTGTTATTCGACAGGGGTGCTTTGAAGAGACATCTTTTACTTTTCCCAATATGAATTAGGACTATATTATTTGAAATTAACTTTATCTTAAGCTGTCACCTGTCTCCAGCTATCACATTATTCATGATTCAGCTTGTATCAGACAATATTTCAGAAGATGATGAAAAACAATGACGCAATTGTGGAAATGATTGTCTTTGAGTTATTGATGGTCAAAAATATTTTTCAACAAATTTTTGGAAATAGACGATAAAAACAATCAAGCCAATAGAGATGTCAGTCCCGTATTTCCAAATTCAGTTTGTTTTTTGTATACAAGATGAGATTCTATTAACTGTTTTGGTTTTTTTGTTCAATAACATTTTAAGTTTATTCGCGTTACATGCTATATGAACAAGGCCAGAACAAAATAGAATTAAGCCATTACTTTTTTCGACTTTTCGACAATAGGACGGTAGATTTTAGGGCTAATAACAGAACCTTGTATTACTATAATGAGTTTCATCAAGGCATTCATACGCCAGGGGCCATAAAAAAATTAAATTTAATATAGTAAATTTCTTTTTGTTACAATATGGGAAATAATGTAGCCATATTATAGCCATAATATGATAGAAGCACTAATAAGTTAGTATATTATCTGACGATAGTAAACAGATAATTTCATAGGTGTTATCATGGTTATATTTACCTTGACTTTGATCGATAGACCTTTCACATAAAAGGTATGGACATTTATAAGGTAAGGGCAACAAGGAAGGTTTAGTTGGCAGGATAACGTGGAGGGTGGGAGCTCAGTTCATTGTAAACCGGTAACCAAAACCTTGTGGGTTAGAAAGGCAAGAAGAACTACCAAATGAAAAACAGGAACAGGAACATATGATAAAATGAAACTGTGTTCAAGTTAAACGAAGTTTACTAACCAACTTCCGAAATGAACTAAAAACACCACACCTAGTTGGTGTTGTCATTATGGTGATTTCGGAGAACCAAGAATGAAATTTCTTCAGTGAAGCAATGACGAGGCTGATAGTTTAAGTCATAAAAGAGAAGAACTGAACTTTCAATTTCAACTTATATGAATATTTTATTTTACAAACTTTTTTTAAACATCTTAAACTTACTTTTTAGATTGTTGTAACCTTGTTACCTGCTTTTAATCTTTCCTTAGAAATAAAGAAATTTTAAACCTTGTAAAGTATTATTAGCGACCAGATGAAGAGTCACTTTGTGGATATACTGGTCATGATTCATTATTATTATTATTGTTATTATTATTATTATTATTATTATTATTATTTATTATTATTATTATTATTATTATTATTATTATTATTATTATTATTATTATTAAACTGTGTAGATTCAATAATGTTTTGGGCAAGCCTGGTTATGCCTACCATAGAGCCGTGATCTTTTCGCAATGGAAAGAAGCAATGCTTTGAAAGAAACATCAGACAGGGTAAAGAAAACATCATCAGAAAGCTCAATTTTTTAGCTGTTAGGATAGTTGAGCACTTTCTGAACTCTGATAAGCCGCAAAAAGCTTTAATTGCGAAGGTGCCCTCTTTAAAGACCGTCTATTTATTTTCTATAACTAAGCCTTAATTTGTAAGTATATATTGATAGTTCGTTTCACATTGCTCAATTCCTCAATTCACACTGCTGCTTTTTAGCTTCACGAGTTGCAGAAGAAAGAGGGTGAGAGAAAACAGCAGATCGAACAAGCGATCGTCCTTGCACAAAAGATCGTCAGCAACAAGATTGGCAAGCAGCAGTACATTGAGAGCAGTCAGAACAATCGTGCAAAGCGTGATCGTGTCACGGAAGACATGGAAGCAATCATAGCATCTTTATAAAATGGGAAAAGTTAAGAAAAGAACAGCTAGTTCATACTTGATAACATAGACAGATTTTAATTGATCTTTTTGAGCCAAGTATTCAATTTTCGAATCGATTAATACTCTTTAAACATTAATACTTTTGTTTCTGCTTATCCGCTTCCGTGATTAGTCAACACGAAATAGATTTTAAAGGGGAAACATTCGTTTTCCTATTTGATTCATGAAAACGAGGTCATGTATCATTGAGTAAAAATCAAAATTATTCGAGAATAATAAAAGTTAAGCACATGGAACAAACAATTTTGACGTGAGAGCCATGTTTGTGCTTAGCATGCTGGGGGGGGGGCTTTACTGAATGTGGAGAAGTGGGACGTTTCTGTTAATGGGATTTGCCGCAGCCTTCAAGTTAATTGTGCGAGCAGGCTAATAATTGGATGTCTCGGTAATGAGGTAGGTATTTTTTTTACAGTTTTGAGTAGATTGGGGACAGTTATTGTTTTAATTGAACAACAAGGTAGTCGAGTTCTGATGGCTTCTTGGAAGCGAACATGATGGCGGTGACTAGGCCCGGTTGTTCAACTCTCATTGTCATTAGTAAGCACCCCCGTCTGATGCTCTAGAAAGTTGACCCTTTTCACTGATTTTTAATTCAAATTTTACCCCCCTTTTTCTCTGAAACCAAGGAACATATTGTTTTATTAATACGAGGAGTTGGACCTTAAAACTCCCTTTTCTAAAATATTTTTGGTTTTTGTTCAAAAAAACATCCTTTCCAATTTCTATTTCCTTATAATTGGGATGAAATTGAGCCCCTTTCTCAGAGATTTGAAAGACACGGGTGCCTACACTTGACATTGGGAGTTGACCAACCGGGTGACTGGGATCCTACCAAGAAATAATTTTATAAATAGATCAACGGAAAGTTGGTAAAGGATGAGTTCTATTAGGGAATTCCCGTTGAATACGTTAGTGGCCCATGTTTATTCACCATATAGAGCGGCACGAATACCCATTGCACTTATAGAAACATGAATGCTGTTGATTGTGACTGCAGGTTATTTCTATCTTGAGCTCATCAATTATTACTCAGCGTTGTTGAAGAACCAAATTGTTCCAAGATATTACTGGCAAAGAGCTTGTAAATTTAACCGCGAAACGTATTTTATGCCAAACCGCCTGAGCTTCTTACAAATAACCGAGACTGTGGACGAGAATTTCCAAATGTGATGAAACATTACATCCAAAGTTATGAAACGACAACAGCATTGAACTCATTGTCATCTTACATGTTATGTTCTCTCTCGCGTTGCTACTTTAATAGACATCCTTATTGCGATTTCCGACCAATCTGATTAGATTATTACAGAGTAAAGGATGACGAACAAGAGACCCTTTAGATAGCCTCATCATACTGTTCTATCCAAAGATGGAGCCAGGATTTGCCCGCCGGGAAGGCTAGGTTCTCGAAAAGGGTGATTTATAACAAATCAGAGGGTATCTTTCTTAGCAATAAAACACAATTTTGCGT
The DNA here is from genome assembly GCA_964019065.1 of Catostylus mosaicus. Classification (NCBI taxonomy): domain Eukaryota; kingdom Metazoa; phylum Cnidaria; class Scyphozoa; order Rhizostomeae; family Catostylidae; genus Catostylus; species Catostylus mosaicus. Next base: position 4,764,066 of record OZ025186.1, read on the forward strand.
TGAAAATTTCCAGGCAGGCCCAACCTTTTTCCCCGACTGGACGGCTACAGCCCCCCTGCCCCTCCTTAAGCGCCACCCTGGTCGTTATCTCAGGCTTAAACCGCTAAAACATTTTCTATTTCACTGTATTTCATCTATTTGCTACAAACACTTGTAGATACTCTCAGATACTGTCATTAATTCAAAGGAATACCCAGTGACCTCTGGATTAAAGTTTGTCTTCACAAATTCATATTGATGGTATTGCCCCCTCTGCCAGTCTCATCGGTGTGATATCATTTTGGGCTTTACTGTTTATCACGATGGATCGATAGTAAAATGACCCTTTCTCTTTTACCCAAACATCTTCAATGCAGACTGCCTTCAATTCATAACAGCTAGTTTTTTATTTTTTTGAGTTTTTTTGACTCAAATATAAACCATTTTCTCTTGTTTTTTCTTTGACACATCGCTGTTTACTGTATAAAAACAAAATGGTAAAAAGTCCAAATTTTAAATCTTGATTCTTGAACTACATTCTGTTTCTTCTTTCAGGTTGTTACAAGTCACTTGGTGCAAGAAAAGGAGGATCACTAAATGCATCAGCTTTCTCTGCTTCATCACATTTCGCTACTTTTTTGCTTCGGATGGAAGACTTACATCTAGTAAATCATGGATACCAAAGCTATATAATAGGATACATACTAGCAGTCCTGAATTGTTAGATATGGATTAGGACTATATTATTTGAATCAAACATTGTCTTAGGCTGTCACCCGTCTCAAGCTGTCACATTATTCATGTTTCAGCTTTTATCAGACATTATTTCAGAAAATGATGAAAAACAATGACGTAATGTGGAGATGATTGCATTTGAGTTATTGATGGTCATAATTTTTTCAACAAATTTTTGAAAATCGACGATAAGAACAATCAAGCGCATAAAGATGTCAGTCCCGTGTTTCCAAATTCAATTTATTTTATTGTATATAAATTAAGATTCTAATAACTGTATCGACCAATCTGATTAGATAATTACAAAGCAAAGGATGACAAAAAATGACCCTTAGGGCCTCAGATACTCTCAAAAAACTTTCAGATATTTTGAAGAAAGAGATTTAAAACTTAATCGAAAAAGATATGCAACGAGGTCTGAATTGGGGTTAGTTTTCACAAAGTTCATACTCGCGGTATTGCTCCCTCTACCCCACATGGTCCCGGCATTCCTTTTACGGGCATGCAAGGGGTACGACTTTTTAGAAGTTGATATTCAAAACATTGTGAAAAAAATAGTTTAACCTAGTAAAAAGTGATGCTCATAGCTCTTTGTTTCACAAAAGTGAATCAATTAAAGTTCTTGGTACAAAGGTTAAAATCGGTTTTTAAACAATTGGAAAGACAGTTTATCTTATATTATAGTATAGGTGATACTTTACAAGTCAGATTCGAAAATAATGATATTGCGAAGAGATTTTGTTTTGAATTGATTAATTTAAATCACTAATTTGCCAATAGCAGTATAACTAAATACCCTCTTTGTGTAAATACTTCCGTAATTATAAAGTGATTAACGGTCAGCAGTTCAATTATTTCTTCACTGGAAATGACTTATGTCTAGCCTCGGAACCAATACGAGGGGAAGTAAGCCGCTTAATCAGAAAAGAATAGAAAAGGAAGGACATGGACGTAAAAAAGTAAACGAAACATGTAATTTACAGTAATTGAAAAGGGAACTTGAGAAATGAAACAACCAAGCTGAACAAGATGCTGTTTTACTGTTTTATATATCTGAATATTTTTATCATTCTAATCACTGGTGAGTCTTCACAAAGTTTTCTTGTTTCTTGAAACGTTGAACTGCTTTTTTGAACCGCAGTTATAGTTCTGTATGATAACCAGTAGCAAAGAGGTAGTAGGCAGAGGGACTTTTTGTCGTTTGTCGTAATGGATTAAGGTTGCTTTTCTTTGCATGCAATTGATAGAAGTTACTTAGCAGTTAACAAATATGGCAGATTGTTAATCTATTTTATCGATTTACCTACCTTACTGTCTTGAGGAAACAGGAGCCAAACAAACCCCAATCAGCCACCCCTTTGTTACAAAAGGTATTCGTTATACCTAGACAATAAATTTATCAGAGAGAACAAATTACTGTCCTTGATTCGTTTATTTTATGAGAGTGTAACGATGAATTACATAAACTCGTATCTGAACGATAAGTTTTAATGAAGTTGGGACTGAAATAGGCCGAAATGTCGTTTACAAATTAACGATCTTTTTTGCTTTTTAATTCGAAGTATGAATAAAGGTTTAATCATACGGTTTCAGGGAAGACATGAACATTTGATGGTTATTTTCGGTATGATTTTGAACTGTTAATGGTCAATGTCTTCTGTATTTGAACACATCCGTCAGAAACTCATTCATTTCCTTTGGAGCCAATATACATGTAAGGCCTATTAAACCTATGCGATTAAATATTTGTGGCCTTGAGTCAACCACAAGGAACAAAATTTAAACTTCCATGTGTTTTGGATTATGGAAAACTGTGCTAAAATACAAACGGATCGGAAGACTGGTACTTTCAGTGCTAGTTGTTGATTATCCACTGTTTTTCTAAACAATGCATCCTGTTTAATAATTAAGGATGAAGGTATTGGCACCCCCAAAAAAATTAGCTTAGTTCCTGCTGTCCTCCCCTGCTTAGGGGGTTTCTGCAGTGCAATGGGATAGATACATCAAAAAGAAAGGGGGAGGAACAGAGATGAAGAGGGAATGGAATTGTGAACCAAGATCAAGCTAGCACTAGATGTGAAGGTCTATATTATTGGAATGAAATGTAAAAGTTTGTAATTCCCCAAGGTGCATACATAAAATATACTAAAACTTTACACTTTGTTGGTATTTTTGAAAAGTTTTCGAATAGTCTGTTTTCTTGTTATTCGCTTTGTATTATATATTATGATATAATTTATTCTCATATTATAGTGTTCTGAAATATCATTTGATATGTTCCAAATGAATAATTATGAAAATGACAAGAAAATCAGTTCTGTTTCAGTTTTGTATTTAACTTTCATCTGAAAGAAGGTAGTCACATAACACCCCAACACTTAGAAATTGTTCAATATTTTTCTTTTTAAAGTCCTACTTGCCATTAATCAAGTATGATAGTATTGTCTATTTGTACAGTTTTTTTCATGAAATTTTACCATGAAATGGTGCAAATGAGATTGTGGTTAACTACACATATGGTCACAACATTTAAGAAATAAGAAGATTATGTGGTTTAACAAACCAACCTGCAATAGCTCAACTTCCTTACAATACTTTTTTCGTTTAAATTCATGTATCTATAATTCATAGCAATAATTGATGGAGGGAAAGATTAGTTTGCCGTTAGACTTTTAATTATACTTCAAATTAGTCATTCTCAAAAAATAGATGTTTTGCGAAAAAATCTGAATCAGAAATAAGAATCTTTACCAAAATTTAGAGATGTAAACATTTCTTGATGGTGTTATATAATGCTTAAATGAGGTTTGTAGCTACAGTGGGTTTGAGAGAGTGTGACAGCCCCCAGGAAAAATGTCTGTCAAAAACAAGGCATTTTTGTCCATGAAGAAGTATTTTTAGCAAGCTTTGCTACCTTGTCAACAAATCAAGGGTTGTCTAGCAATATTGTTGGTAAATTCGTCCTAGCTACTGCTCTGGCTTTTCTTCATATGAAAAATATTGTTGACCAACTTCTTTTATCTTTAGATGGAGTTAGGTGTGCTTCAAGTTTGCCAAAAGGTTAGTAATATTTACCAATCCTTTTTTCCAACTTCAGTTGTAAAGCGCAACAGTTTCACAGCATTAGCATTTTCTATGCAATCAAATTAGAAAGGAATGGGAACAGTAATTAAAATTTCAGTTTCTTTAAACTTGTTTGCTGGTTTAGTGGTCACATTCTCGTCAGTGTGATGCCCATTTTGGGCTTTACTGATTATTATATGATAGATGAATAGATAGTGGAATAACCTTTGCTTTTTAACCAGCCAGCTTTAAAGATGACCGCCTTCAAGTCATAACTGCTAATTCTTAATTTTTTTTTATTTGACTTAAATAAAAATGAATAGTTGACTATAGTATACCTCTTGGATACTTCTTGTAATACTTTTTATCTATTGAACAGTGTTGTTTAAAATTTCTTTGACATACTACTGTTCAATATATAGTGGTGTAAAGTTTATTATGTCAATTTTAAGTTTTTTTTTAACTGCATTCCAATTTCTTTTCTTCAAGGCTGTAACAATTCACTTGGTGCAAGAAAAGATGGATCACTAAATGCATCAGCTTTCTCTGCTTCATCACATTATGGTCCCTTTCTTGCTTCAGAAGGAAGACTTACATCTAGTAGATCATGGATACCAAAAGTATTTAAGAGGATAAATACTAGCAGTCCTGAATTTCTACAAGTGGATTTGGGCATGATCAAGACAATAACAGCTGTAGAGACTGAAGGATATGGTCAATATTTTGTGACAAAATTTCAAATTTTTCTTAGTGCTGATGGAAAAGAATTTTTTCAATATCAGAAGGGGAAACAAAATGTAAGTTTTTGAAATCTGTTATTACCTGTCAAAGTCTGTCATGGTTACTGCCAGTAACTACAGTTACATTGAAACATTGCTCACTTTGTTATTCTAATGCCTTGCAGCATATTGATTACTGCTTGTAGTTGGCAATTCTTAGCACACTAAAACAATCATCTCTGCCATTACCAAGATACCACCAGGATGCCACCAATATCATTTAATCAGCATCACCAACATGGTGACCCCAATTATCACCTGTGCTTTTGCCAGATGTCTTTATTTTGGTTTCTGGAACAAATTTTTTGCAAAAGTGGGCATGTTTTCCCCAAATTGGAATATTTGACGACAAATCCCACAACATGACCAAGAAATCATCCACCTCACACCTCCAACATTAACACCATGCATAGCATTAAATGACCAACATCAGCTAAACATTAGCATCAGTAGTGAACCTTATTGTGCAACCTACTTGTCTCATTATTTGCCATTATCTTTCCATGCATTGTGGGATTTTGCTAAGAAAAGAATTGATGTTTAATTGATTGCTTATTTTGTTAGGAATTTACAGCAAATACCTCAAGATCTACCATGAATTACCTTGTTTGCCCTGCAACTGCAAGATACATAAGATTTGTTCCCACTAGCTTTGTGAATTACATTGCATTAGCAGTTGAAATTTATGGTTGCGATGACAACTTTCAAGTGGAAGGTTTGTACAATAACATAAATCTTCTAATACCACAACCTCCCACTTCTGTCTCCTTTTAAGTATATCCCCAGGGCTTAATTAAAAGTAATTAGGGTTTAGATTTTAGTAAAATCACTGATTAGGAGCTAATCTATTTATTCAAGTTGCAAGAAGACATATAAGAGCATTTACAAAAGGCTAAATTTTATCTTGAGATGAGGAAGCCAGCTGCCCCCAACAATTCCTAATGACACCCCATCGACAGCCAAGTTAGGAAAAAGAAAAGAAATTGTTGGCACTTGTTGAAGTTTGAAAACTATTTTTTGGGGATTTTGAATTCATTCAAATTCACTTTACTTCATAGCTTCGTACAAGCTTGTTGCTTTCCAACTTTTGACTTAATTCTAATGAATATATCTAATGTCTATTGTTTAGAGTAGAAAAGGCATCTGCTTTACTTAAGTGACAGATATAATTGAAAATGTTTTCATTTCTGGTAGTAGGAGTAGTTGGTAATATTGAGGATACGAGTAGCAGTGCAAAGAATTTAACATCCACATGCATATGCACATAATGTTACCAGATACCATAAAAGCATGGTTTATCCTTTGAATGGCATAGTTTCTCCATTATACATTGTTGATGCCAAGATAACCATCAACTTGCTCAAGATAAATGCCTTTCTTTTCAATGCAAGTATTGATTGTCTGCCTGATCCTTTCCCTTGGAGCTATTTTTAACTCTATTTCTATTTCATGATTATATCTGATTTCTGCCAAGTACATGAAACTTTGATTAAATACTTTGTAATATCTTCTTCAATACAAGTACTTACAATACAAGTGTTTAAATTTTTTTAAAATGTTTTTTTCAGGAATTGAAAACTTAAGATTCATTTTTGTGAAGAGCAATGAAGTCACTATTGCATGGACAACAATTATGAACTATAGCAATCAATCTGTCTCCTATAAGCCGTTGGATGGAGATGTCTTTTACAAGAGTTTGCCATTTGATGGAAAGTCAGAGCACTCAGAAAGAATTGTGAAATTAAAACCATGCACAATGTACACAATAATGGTGGAAATGGTGAATGAATGCAACCCACCTCCAAAATCAATAAATATAACGACTCATGATGAAGGTAAAATTGGCTTGATTGCACTTAATTTATGTCATTCCAAAATTAGGCTGTTGGTTTTTAGAGAGGCATTTTTTGAATGTGTTGTCAAACTAGGTAATTCAGCACCATTCATTTAATAGGGTGTTAGGGGCTTAGCACCTTGTGGAAAAGTATTGTTTCATAATTGTACCAGATGTTTTCCCATTCAGGGGTATTTAACTGCAAATTTTTATGCTTTTTTTCAACTAAGGATGGTATGTATGCATAACGTATATTTATATAGAGCTCATAATCAGCTGTTGATTGGTAATAGAAAATGCAATGCTTTTATTCTTCCCCATTTCTACTATTAAAATTGAAAAACCAGTACCTAAAGGGACCCTCTCTATTGAGGGAAAAGCCAGGATTTTGAAGATAGTTCAGAACTAGTCGGTGTGAATCAACATGGGAATATTTCATATTTTATATTCAAATGTTATAGAAATTTCACTTCTTTTCCAAGTTAGCAATATTTTCAATGCTATTTGGGAGAGGGAGCTGGATATATTTACCCTTTGTTCTTTTACAAAAACATCAGAATTGTTTACCAGCCTTGCCTCAATGAGTATGGTCCTTAGAATGTTAGGATGACAGGTGTAAATAAGGAGCATTTCTGTGTAGCTCATAGTTGAAATCCATATTAATGCTTGAGGATGATAGATAGATCTTTCACACACCAATAAATACTACACACCATATTATAAGATTCACTTGAATGATGTATACCTAATTTGTCTCACTTCACTTTAATTTTTCACAGCTCCGGAAAGCCCAACCATATTATCATCAGAATCACCAAAGCCATTCAGTGCGCTTATTAAATGGAAGGTAAAATATTGAGTAATATTTAAAATTTATCAATTTAAAGTTATTAGGGCATTAATCTTTAATTTAATCGAAAGGTGTCACTGCAGTCAAATATACTCTATTATCCAAAGAGTGATACATATGAAGACCTGTATATGCAACAAATGTGTGTCAAAATACCCCATTAGACAGGGATTTAAGCTTTAATTTCAGTTACTGAAAGAATTTTATGGTTCCGTCTTTGTAACTCAAAGTACTCAGATGGGTTATAGTTTCTGAAGTTGCGAAAATTTTGCCCCTTTTCATCCTTCTCTTGCGGAGACAGACCGGTTTAGTGTAAGGTGGTTTGATGTAGTAATTGTAGATTAAATTTTCCTTCATGTCTTTCATATTTGTTAAATGGATAATTACTACTGCTATGCGGTGTCTCATATTCTATTCATATTCAATACATTACTTGTGCTTTTGTTTGTAGCCCCCAACATATTCAAGTGGGACTTGTCGAGATAAGATTATCGGTTATCGCATTGAGTACCAAGTATCTCGAACCTTGGATAGCAAATTTACTTACATACCATCCCCAGGCACCGAGAAATTGATACAAGGACTGACTCCATGGTTGACCTATGAGTTTAAAGTTTTTTCTGTTGGGCAGTTCGACAACAGTACACGACCAGCAGTTGCCGAAGTAGAAATAAAAGGAAAAGGTATTATTTTTGTCTCACCGGTCAAAATGGTTTTTTTTCACTTTACTTGAAGCCCCTTTAGCAAGTTTATAAGTCTTCGTGCTTTTCAAGCACTTGTTATTTGATCACACCATGCTAAGACTTAAAATAATCATATGAATTAAAACGTAATTTGCTGATTAGCCACAGATAGATGCTTGAACGAGAAGAGTTTTTCAAGGACATTACAAACATAAAGGATCTTTGATTGATTGTAATGTTACCCAATCATTAGAGATAAAAACGACAAAATGTAAGATTGGAGGAATTTAAACAATATCTCAGATGATACTTTGTCTGTGGAACGGTTAGAAAATGATGAGACGGTTTTTGATTTTGATGGTCTAAGTGAATTCTCTACTTTTATGTCTCCAGTTAGCTTTGGCTTGCTTTATAGATTTACTGTTTCACGTTTTGTCATATGTCCTAATATAACTGGTCATCAAAGGTCTGTTGTGTTATGGAGAACAAATATTAGGAAAGAATTAACTGCGCACTGCCATCTTTAATGGTGCTTGCGTACTAACAAGGCTGAATTTTGAAGGATTTTAGTAAAATCTCTTACAAATTCCTGACCAATTACCAAGGACAAAGGAGAGATGAAGAAGAAAGAAAAGGAATCGGAAAGAATTCATAAAAATGTTAAGAAAATTGAAGAGAAAGGAAAGAGTTGAAAGTTTCTTTTTTATTTGTCCTTCCATTCACATTTGCTACGTCACAATGGTTTTTCTCCAGGCTCCATGAGGCCCTGCCGCGCATAGTGCACATTAAAAGACATCATATGAACAATATGCCATAAACCCATTCAGGGAGGCTGCTGATTGCGTCGTAGCACCTATATTTCGAATACATTTTTGCTGTAAATAAGAAAGCAAGAACACTAATCTTATCGATAGTGTAATGAATTTTCTTTTTGATTGATAGCTCCTGAGCAGCCAGTGACAATCACGTCTTTGCAATCAAAAACGCCTGATTCTTTTGAACTTGAATGGGAGGTATGTGTCGCATATTCCCTTTTTTTTCATGTATCTTCTAAAAAATATATCATGTGTGGACGTTCATTTTAGCACTTAGAATGTCATGTATGACACTATGGTGCTTTTAACCTCGTTAGGGGCGAAAGAGCACATTACTTGCAAAGGAGGTTAATAACAGAATTGTTCGTCAGGTTTCGAAAAATGCTTCCGACTACAAGAGAGGACCAAATTTTAGGTAATAACATTGTTTAATGACATAAAGTGTGACTTCTGTTGTGGCTAATGATAAGGCTTATTACTAGTAATCTAAAGTCGCCGGTTCGAATTCTCGGCCCTACCATTTATGAGGATAGCACCTTTGGAAAAGTTGCTAGCAACTTGTGCTTCTATTCACCCAAGTTAACTACCAAAATAAGTACTTGGTCCGTAGTTATGAGTGATGTTTGTGGATTCACTCTGCTATATGCGATTACGCATAGCGACCGGGGAAAAGTATAGAGTCGGTAGAGTAGCCTCTGGCTCAAAACAGACCATAAACAAATTTTTCTACTTTCTTTCTTGAATGTCCTCACCATTGTGTAGATGCATAACATTGGTTTCAGACAATGGCTTTCGTCGGCTTTAATGGGAATGAGCCCAAGAATATAATAGTTCTGTATCTCTGTATGACTTTGCTAACACTTACTGACGAGTATAGATGCTAAGGGTTATTGTGAATTTCTGATTTCCACTGATCGCCTTCATTGTTGATTTGGATTCGAAGTAGATTTAGTCATTCGTGTAAAAAGAATTTGTTACATTGCATTAGATTGCATAACATTACATTGCATTTCATTACATTTCATTACATCACATCACATTACATTATATTTCATTACATTACATTGCATTACATAACATTACATTACATAACATTACATTACATTGCATTACATTACATTGCATTACATTACATTACATTGCATTACATTACATTACATAACATAACATTTCATTACATTACATTAAATTACATTACATTACATTACATTGCATTACATTACATTGCATTACATAACATTACATTACATTACATTACATTTCATTGCATTACATTACATTACATTACATTACATTACATTACATTACATTACATTACATTACATTACATTACATTACATTACATTACATTACATTACATTACATTACATTACATTACATTACATTACATTACACAACATTTGCCCCAATATGACGATTTGTCAGAAGTTAGTTTTTCACGAAGTTAAATTTACGGCTCCACAGCCATGGATTTGCCAAAACATTTGCAATTAAGCATCAGTTGCCAGTGAGTCTGTCATGAGGGTTAAAATCGATACGTATTCCAAACAGATTCTAACTCTCCACAAGTCGATTGCGTCTCTTTGTTTCTGTTATTCCTAATATGAAATCACATGTTAACCCTGTTCCAGGACCCACCACTTGATTCAGTTCATGGGCAAATTATGGATTATGCAATAAAATTCAAGGAAAAACAAGCAATGCACTGGAGTATGATTGTCACAACACTGAAGCAGCGGGTCGTCAAACCGTTACAATCTGGAAAAACGTACCAAGTTACTGTCACTGTCCACAATAATAGGTATGGAAAATCAACTAACATCAGGGAAATATTCGTCGGAAGAAAGGGTAAGCCATTTCATGTCTCTTTTATTTTATTGCTATCTACCCTTATCGATTCATTAAACGCATTTATTAACTCAGCAGCAAAATATGTGCACTTAGGTTAAATGCAGTCTTTTAACCGCGAGGAGGAGTTCGCAACGTAACAACTCCTGAACTCTTCCAGTTTGATTTCATTTACCCAGATCGATAATCCCGTTCACATGCCGTTAAAAAGCCCAAACGCATCTGCACCCCAAGTAGATTACTTTAAACCACCTCCTGTCAGCTGAATATTTCCCTGGGAAGTTTCCAACATCTATAATATCAACATTGACATGACTGGGGGCAATTTTCTCAGTATCTTGTGGCCAGGGTTTTAGGCCTACGCGAAGCTGACTAAGTCATGTGACAATTGTAGAAATGTTCTGTTATTGAAACCTTGTTTTACAAATTTTTTTGATTTTTTGAAGATTAAGTTAATTGGATCTCCAGAAACTGTTGTCCATTTATGTATAAAACACGTTTCTTTTTTAGGGCCATTTGAATCAAAAGAGCTCACGGATAGTTTATCTCTTACATCTCAAGGTTCTAAAATGTTTATGGTATCCTGGAAGGTAAGCGTCTTACAAGGTATACTGTTGTTCACTTTTGAAAATTGCAGATGACTAACTACCATTTGGAACAAATAAATAACAGTAATCTTATGATAAGTAATAATTGGTAATAAATTGTTGTTATTATTTATATTTTCTCTTTTCACCAACTAATTCGCATATCATCCCTCTAAATTATATTTGATTTATGAATTTGTGAAACAATTTTTTAACATTTTTTACCTTTTGCAATTTTATAAACAACTTTATTGTCAGTGATGGTATTTACCACTTCATGAATAAGATTAAGTACAGTAACTTTGGAAAATTATATTTAAGTTAGATGCAATATTGTGGATTGCTGAACAATAACACACCTCCAAAGATTATTCCTCCCCTGTACTCAAAATTAGAATGATCTGCACTTTTGGTTATTTCTTTTATATATGCTCATAAATATTAAATTTACGCTTATACATTACAAAATACAAAATACAAGACAATACCACAGGGAGCATGGCAATACATTGCAACCCTGCAGCAATTTTAAAAAATTTTGTTATTTGGTTATTTGGGAAGGAGTATGGTGTGTAAAGTAAAGGTGTGAGAGAGAAACTTCGTTAAATGAAAGCCTGGCTATAGGCGTATTTTCTTACCAAGTTTTTGAGCTTGTGGGTAAGATATTTGTCCCATTTTGTCCTTAAACTTTTTCTTTGACGCTTCCTTGAACTTGAAATTTCGCTTTCGTCATTCAATTGTCATTAAGGGAATTGATTATTGAAAATAATTTAATCCCTGTTATAGATACCAGGGAAGATCTCGGCAGAGGGTGCTGAGAGAGTATCAATCAAGTATAGGCGGTCAGGAGAACAAAATTGGAATGAAATATTCACTGCAGCATCAAAACTTGAGGTTGTTTTCAACTCACTGACTCCATGGCATGTTTATGAAGCCATGCTTACACTAAATACAACAACAGGAATCTACTACACCAAGATTAAGAAGGTATTGGTTACTGGCAGTGCTGAAGGTGAGCTCTTAAAGTTATTTTGACTGGTTATGTGATGGCCTTGAGTACATCTAGGGAGAATGAAGTACTTTCTTTTTTTCAGGCCCAGAGCTACTTTGGGAGCAGAGGTGGCTCGTGACCTCTAATTATTTGTAAAGATGTAATAAAGATTGCGAATGTTATTAAACCTCAATGAAAGCGACCAGTTTGCTCTAAGTGTGCTAGATTACTCGGATTTGTCTGAAAGTTTTTTTAATGGTTACATCCATTGGTTACATTATTCGTCGCCTCTTTCGTTTCTAGTAAGATGCAGCCTGGTCGGCCCGATTTAGCAAACGTATTATGGTAAATTGTTGCTTTCCAATTGACGATAAGGGGTTAATTGAGGAGGAGAGCTGATTTCATGTTTTGTTCGTAACAATGAAACTTTAAGCACATTTCATACCGTTTTTCTATGATTTTTTAAACACAGATTTTTTTAGTTTAGAAGGATATCTTTATCATCTACAATTTTTGTGAAGTAGGCTACTTAGATAATAACTAAAACAAACTAATTGATGTCTATGTAATCAAATTATTACAATGAATCGGTATAAAAGAAGAACACGGGATCAATACAACACCCCTTCTTCAGATGGTAAATTGTTAAAATATTCCGGTTAGATCACCGACTACCAATATTTTCTGCCAAAAACGGTTATTGGTTTGCTTCCCCCATAATCGGTGAGTTATTTCTTAAATAGGGGCAACAGCTAATAAAAAAGAGATGAGAGTGGTCCTCTGCGTTGCCACTTGAATAATTTTTAAAACCTCCCAGATTTTCCTCTTAGTTCAAACACAAAATTCTTTGCCATTGAGGGCGTCTGCCCCCCCCCCCTTGCCTCGGGCTTATAACGGATTTTCTACCTAACAAGGACTAACCACATATATTTCAGAAAATTGGATCAGTAAGTTCAAGAAGTTGTATTTTAAATACACAAAATAAATGTTCTATTCCATAAGAAATACCCTTCAAGCTAATGACTACTGGAGTTATAGAGCACCAAATTTTGCAGCCTTTCTTATGCATGTGCGAGGCAAAGAACATCATCTAGAATAGAACACTTAATGCAAGGACAATGTGAGAAAAATAAGAGGATTTTAACCGAGGAAATATAACATCTCTATCATGACGATGTAGGCTTTGCAAATGCCCAAACAATATATCGTGGGGTAAAATTCGGGGCGCCCTTTGATTGAGATTTCGGGGTGCTGATTTACCCCCTGAAGGGTATATTTCTAAATGGCCTTTCCGGTCGGACATAAGTAGCATTACCCTTCTTATTCAAACAATGAAATGGCACCTGTAGGAAAATTCTACATAGTATCACACCATTGGATGCCTTATTTTAAAAATTCTCCTATTTTACTTACGTTGTTTTCGCAAAACGGAGTAAACTACAATGGTGATTTCAATGCGTTTTGGTGATTCCACCCCATTTGGTTTCCCTTATAATCCACTTCTGTATTACTTATTTCTATGGAATAATTCCCGCATTTCCGATGCATCTGCTACGCAGACGTAGATTAATTACATGAGAGATGGTTTATCATCACGGAGAACTTTCACTCAATCTCGATTTAATTAGCCTGCTCGCAGACTCAACTTGCCAAAACTTACTGAAAACATTAAATTTAAAATTCCACTACATACAAAAGCAATTTAAAAGAGTTTAGAAAATACAATTAGAAAACACAAATGAATAAAATTAGCAAAGTACGATTTTAAGCCGAGGCGATCTAATCAGCAGTTTTGCAGATTCATAGCTGCAGAAAGTGAACCATTTCTTAGATTACCGGTCAGGAAATGTTTCGTATCAGTGTCGGTCGGAAATTAGGCTTTTTGAGTGGGGTGAGGGGGGGAGGGGGTTGGGGAACAGTGAGTTATCCGAGAAGTTGAGAGGATAAGGGGCGTGGTCCATCCCAAAATTTTCCAACCACGCCCTTTTATCATCATTTCCATTAATGAATCCTCCCATTTTGTGACCAGGCCCAGTCTATAGTAAATTAAATGCCTTGGAAGTTCTAAGAAACTAATTTGTCTTCTCATAACCAATAGTTTTTTGTCCATTGTAGAAGAATCCATGTTCTTTGTTTGAGGTCTTTTGTTGCAAAACTTTACATAAATAGAATAATTGTATGCCCTCAGCCTCCATCCCCTTATCATTTCCGTCTCTGTTTGTATTTATATTCTAATGTAATCATTACTTTTATCGAGGGTCATAACTATAATCAGAACAAAATTGTAACAACTCCTTTATCCAAAGGCTGCTGTGGATTTGCCTCTCTTGTTTCATTCTCATACGCCGCATTTCTTGCAAAACGATTCGCTGTGAAATTGTATAAAATTCACATACGTATCTAACACAAGTCTAATTTTCTGCTCTTTTTCAGATGCCAAGAACCTTATACAAATCACATCACTTGTTTCTAAAATGCCAGGCAAAGTAATTGCTACAGTTCAGGTGAGGTTAATATCCTTTTATCGAATTCCACCTTTAAGATTATTTCCTGTTAGCACCCTCTTGGGAGGTGCATCTACGCCCCTACTGGACAAGGGGGCTCGAGCTGGAGCAGAGCCCAGATGCCTATCTGTGCCCATGTCCAGGTTGAGAGGTCTTGGTGTGTCATTTTAAAAACAATGATCTCATTAGGACGCATTTTTGCTGCTGATTCCTTTTATCCTATGGTATTTCGGGGTTACTGGGGCCCAAAATGTTACATATTAGAAGCAAGAGCCATCTCCGCGGTGTACGAGGCTGTCGGGACAACTAGCCTTACTAGTGTATTCGAACCTGTTAACAATAACACCATGATATATTTTTTTTGCCTCCTCCTTCCTTGCATTGCAGATCATCAATTTCTCACAACTACAACAGGAAAGGGCAAGAGGTTGCTCATGAATGCTTGAGGCCAATTGCAAAATGGTTATTAGATCCCGGGGGGGGGGGAAACTTAGAATATTTTGCTGACGGGATGTGCACTCCTTTCCGGTTATCGATTTCGTCTCTATTTTCTAACACTAGGTATCGAATTAGAGCACTTTTTCTAAAGCCGGTTGCCAAAGGGGAAATTTTGCAAGAGTAGGGGTGTTTTTACGTTTTGGAGTATTCATTTTAGCCGAGTTTTTATAAAGCCGGGTACCATTTGTTGATGGAAATTCTAGAGCCGGGTCAAAAAAATTTTTGTTAGGAGTGCACATCCCCGTTCTATTTTAGGTCACGTACCCCCGGTATTAGATTCTTCTCTTCAAACAGTTTGTGATAAGCCTGTATTTGGCGTAGAAATGCTAAACTTTTGGGCCGTAATGCTTGAAGTGCATAGGGCAAATGGGGCTCCTGAATGAATTCCATAAGTTTGTTTTGTCTTGAAACAAAATGAAATGGTACGATGCACCAATATTCTACTTTATCTTTTTACCAGATACCCAAACAGTACGTAACATACAGGAAATCAATAGGAATTTATCATAAAATCCATGGATCATCTGTCGAGACAAAAGAGGTGATTGATATGGGTAAAACATCCGAAAAATCGTTTGAATTTGGCAATTTGCAGCTCTGGCAATACTCGTCGTTTCACATTGTTGCACGAATTTGGTTTCCAATTGGGAGTGGACCGATTTTCGGTGGAAGAAAAAAGGATATCTTTGTCATCGGCTATTGTATGTAAAACCTTTTACTTCATTTTTGCCTTTCTTATATAAGTTTTTTCTAGCAACCCGGATGGCGTGTTCATTCAAAGCTCTAGGAGAATGGGCTTATTGGAAAGGGCATATGATACGGGGCTTAAGACAAGGAGCTTCAAGAGATGTGCATAAAGCAAGAAACTTTTAGCAAGGGGCTTTGAGCAAGGGACATGGGTGATGGGGCGTAAAGCAAGGACGTAACAGAGAGGAACTTATTCAAGCACGGATTGTTAGGCAGAGAGAGCTAAGCTCTATGAAATTTAAATGAGATGAACGAAAACTCACATTGAAGTATTTTGAGAGCCCTTAAGAGATCATCGGCTGAAAATGTATAAAGATCCATACTGTTAATTAACTAGGCATATGTTTTGCATGTCAATGTAAAATTTAACTTATATGAATTGTCTAAAGCGTTACTGTCAAACTACTACATGATGCAACAAGGCTGACACCCCGTGACAAAGAGATTACGACTACCCTATGACTATCAATAATACATTGGTAGAAAAGAAGTAATGAATACTTTTCGTTTAAGAACGGATAGAATTAAATTACGTCATACTCGTCAATTTGGCCTTGCTATCCTTCACCATTTGCCCTATTCAGTCACCACAAACAGAAGCCACAGATATGACCCTTCTTCTGCCAGTTCTTAGCAGTTGATGTTACTTATCAGAAAAAATGTTTTTCGGTTTCCTTGTTCAGAAAAATGATGAATCTTCTTCCGGCCTAAACTATCATGAAATTCTCACTATAAGCCACTGGAATATGGTGTTATCTGTGTGAGGCATAGTAATTTGTTTCGTTTGGCTGTATTCCTCATGACTACAATTATATGGTGCCTTTCAATTTTTCTCCAATGAACATCAGCTACAATATGCTATTTTTAACAGTTTTCATTCGTAAAGGTATTTTCCTTCCTCTTCTCTATCCCCATCTTAGATGATATACCAAATAAGTGCACCGCCTCTTAGATGAGTTATCGAATTTTTGCGCCCCATCTCAGATAAGCTACATTGTTGTAGGGCCCCAATAGCTTGGCACCTCTTCGATTTACATCCACCACTGTACCTAACCCTATTTATATTTTGAAAAATTGTATTTTTTCAAGAGTCGTGTTTGTCCATTTTTCTTAGCACCAGGAAAAGCACCAAGTAATGTTCAAGCAAAGACGCTCAGCACGACCTCGATTTCAGTTTCATGGACTAAAATACCTGAACGGTACATTACTGATGATGCGAATGATTATGATGTCTTCTACACTACGGAAGATGGCAAGGAAACTTTTAAGCGTTTTCGCAATTATTATCGATCAGTGAATCTGACTAATTTACAACCAGAGACAACGTACTCGATTAAAGTTGCAGGAGTAAACAAGACTGGAGGGATAGGGCCTCGGTCAGGTGCTGTAACCGTGAAAACATTTAAGGGTAAGAATATAATGATCATTCCATGAATTTTTCATTCATCATCATCATCATCATCATCATCATCATCATCATCATCATCATCACCATCATCATCATCAACATCATCATCATCATCATCATCATCATCATCACCATCATCAATTATGATCATTGTCAGTTCTCCGATCACTTTGCGTTTTTCCTTTGCATAGTTATTCGACAGCTCTATTACAACTGTCGTAACTGTCGGTTAGTAGGTCTGTTAATCCAAATTTTCTTTTAATTCAGATCCTAGAACGCCAGTTATCATTTCTGCTAAACAAGTTTCTGAAACAGAAGTGTCCTTAAGATGGAAACAGCCTATTGAAGAAGGGCAAACTAGGGGAAATTTTGAAGTGATTTTCACTGAAGTTTTATCGAAAGAAAATATATTGCAACAAAACTTTAGTAAAGGTGTTGAAATGGAATACAGAGAAGTAGTTGATGGACTGCGGCCAAATACACTTTACAGAGTCGTTATTTCTGCTTTCAAAGTTGAGAATGGGGTAATTAAACGAAGTGACAGCGTAACATTTCCTATGGTGCGAACATCATCAGGTGATAACGGTTGTTTCATTTTATTTGACTGTTTACATTGTCATTTATTGCTTTTGATCTCATTAAATTTGATCGTTTAAAAAGTAAATAGTTAATTCTTCCATTTTTTTAATCATTGGGTTAAACTAATCTTTTTGTTATAATGATAGTAACGATGAAACCTTGTATGTTCCTCACTCGTTTGGTTTTTTTTCATTTTATTTACTCTATGAAATTTTTCATCGATTCTAAACTTGCAACTTTCTATAAGCTTTGCAGCGGTTTATAGCCACACAACACAGCTATCTTTTTCATAACTATATTACTTTTGTTTAGATTTTTATTGGCTCTTTTTTTTATTCTTTTTAAGTTCCTCCACCTGAAACCCCAACCTTAATCAGTGCTGCAGCCATATCAGCCAATACTATCAAAGTTAGATGGAAGTCGAAGATTGATGCGAAGAGTAGATGGATGAACTTTTCAATCATTGCTGTTGATGAACTTGACCAATCACGCGAGACTTTCATCTCTAGTTTGAGATCGGAATCCTATACTAGAGCGGAAAAGGAATTCTCGATGGAGTTTGGACAACTCAAGCCTTTCCATACATATAAATTCCATGTTATAGGAGTGAAAGATGCTATTCATGGGCGCGTCACAAGCTTAGAGTCAAATAAAATTACTGTTCAAACTATGGAAGCAGGTAAGATGATGCCTAGTTGCAGGGGCGTCGTTTTAGGGTAG
Organism: Catostylus mosaicus; assembly: GCA_964019065.1. NCBI lineage: Eukaryota > Metazoa > Cnidaria > Scyphozoa > Rhizostomeae > Catostylidae > Catostylus > Catostylus mosaicus. The sequence continues at coordinate 4,782,686 of OZ025186.1, forward strand.
GGTAATATCATAGCTACCAAAAGGGGGTATTCCCAGCAGGAAGACAATGCTTTGGCAGGTGTGAAGATCTGTTCACAAATGGTCATTCTAAAATGCGCATTTTGATACAAAATGAATTTTTCGCAATTAGATATATTGATAATTATCATCATTAGCAAAGTGATATTTCCAAATGCATGCATGTATTTTTCGATGTGGTCTATTCATATTCCCAAGAAATGTTTTCCCTTACTATCTTATTATCCCTTACTCTATTATAATTCTTCAAACCAATGATAACTCACTCACTGATAACTGCTTTGATCAAGATCAAGATCGTGCATAACACGCATGTACCTTTTGTAAATTTATCCATTTCTAGTTATGATACCCCCTTCCAATCAGATCAAACGCATTAGCTACCTCTATACAGCTGTATTTTCGCCGGGTGTGAAAGGGTTAACAATCTTTGATTATAAGGCTTTGGTTTTTACTGAATAAGTTTATTTCTCATTGCAGCTCCATCAGCGCCAATGAAGTTCAAGTTAAAAATTATTGATGGCAATCACAGATTCAGTTGGAAACGGCCTAGAAAACTAAATGGGGTGATAAGGTCATACCACCTCGAGATATATGACGCAAAAAGGGGAAAAATGGTGCTCAATGAAACAGTTGTTGGTAAAAAGAAGACGTTTCAGTTGGGGTCTGGTTTGAAAGAATTTCATGCCTATCGTGCAATTTTAAGTGCATTTACTGTGGTATATGGGCCATCGGCTGAGATAAACTTTACCAGTGCAGAAGGACGTAAGTTTACTATGGCTTACATTACTCAGTGTTATGTAATATTTAGGGGGGTTGCCAACAGGTAACACCACGTAATATCAATTTGTGTCACATCTCCCCTTAAAACATTTTCTAAGTCGGTCCAAAACTGGTTTAAATATAAAAGAACTCGGTCTACAGACTGTCTTTTCTGTGGTACTGAAAAAGTCATCGCTACGTTCATTTTTTACTCCCAGTCGGTCCCAGATACAGATAATAAATTATAGAGTACTATTAGTAGATGAAATCGGTCCAGCTAGATAAGGTACGCACATCGTCACCAAAAGATTCGATGTGCGACTCTTCTTCCTCAAAAGTTAAACAACCGTCTTCGAATTGGAGAGGTGGATTATATGATAGTTAATAGAAATTTGATGTTTTGTCTTTTCAAATAGTATTAGATTACAGTTTGTTTCAAATCCTTTCATTAATTTATTTGTTTGATGTTTAATTTTTTACAAAAGTGGTTTAGATTTTATGATAAAAACTGGACGTATTTTCAGAAAAGAATAATTTATTGAATATATCAGGCAGCCAATAAAAATTTACAGGGACTTTTTATAAAAGAAATTTTACTAGTTTAGACATCATTAATTAGGTTCTATAGTTTTTTTTGTCTCGTCTAAGCAGTAGCTTTATATTTAATAGAGCTTGAATCATGTGGAAATATTCATATTTCTTTAGTTTGCATACATCAGTTAGGTCCGTCAATGGGTATCTTTAGCTTCCCTTCAAATAAGGTCCCCTGAGTAGAAACCAAAGAATAATCCAGACAACGCTCAATTTCCTTTTGGCTGAAAGATGAACCGTTTTTAAACCTTGATAGATTGAAACATTGAAAAATTAATCAGAGGAAGAGCAATAAAGTTTTCCAACATGAATAGTTTTTAATGCAACATATTTCTGTTGTTTTGAAGTGAAAGAGTTCAAGGGGGTTTCTGGTTTTTCATAGAATGAGAGTCTGTCCAATTGTTGTATTCTTCTTTTAAATATATTCAACTCATTTTTCGTGTCATTTCGATTCCAGGCCCTTCCGCCCCACGTGTTACAAAGGTGGCATTCAATGGTACACATATTTTGATAAAATGGGAAAGTCCCATGGAACCGAATGGTAAACTTCTACGATACCAGGTTAGTTCCGAACTGAAACTAGATGAAGTGATAACTAAAACTTTGTAGATTATCCGTTGCGTCCGTTTAACGATGACGACGATGACGATGACGATGACGATGACGATGACGATGACGATGACGATGACGATGACGATGATGACGATGATGATGATGATGATGATGGTGATGATGATGACGATGACGATGATGACGATGACGATGACGATGACGATAACGACGATGACGATGATCGTTATGATTATGTTGATGTTGATGATGATGATGATGATGATGATGATGATGATGATGATGATGATGATGATGATGATGATGATGATGATGATGACGAGACGACGATGACGATGATTGTTATGATTATGATGATGATGATGATGATGATGATGATTATGATAATGATGATGATGATGATGGTGATGATGACGATGACGACGACGATGAACATGATATGGCAGTGAGCATTTGGTAACGTACCTCCCTGCGTATTCTCATGTACTGCACACTTTTACTTTGATAGATCCAATTTTCTAAAATAATGTCTGATGGCAAAGAAGAAAGAGGCGCTGCACATTTTACTCCAGCTTCACAGCACAGCTTTACTATTAAGGAGAATTCTTATGGATCAAAAGTAGTAATCCAAGTGGCAGCAGAAACTTCTATTGGCGGCGGCCCTTTTAGCGAAAAATCAACTGTCCTTATCGGTAAGATAACAAAAAACTCAATTTCTTTTCGTTTTATAGCTAGTATTTATCGACATTTTCTGCCTTAAAATTTTAAAGTATGATAGTTGGTTGCTTTTTTTTTCGCCATGAATCGGTTTTGATACCCTATAGCCTTCACTATTCGTCGTCAGTTTTCTTAACATAACAATGCGTCAATTTAGGTTGGACATAAGGTCCGTGGTTTATAGGATTTCTGTTGCTGGATAGCAATGTCTTTCCTTTCTTCTCCGGTGGGATATCTCTTTGAGGCGCTTGAATTGACCATTAAATTTATCTCGCGTTTATTTTGCTTTGTTTCATACCTTCTTTAAATCAAGTAAATTTTGAAAAAAATACAATGTCACCCTTGAGCTTTAAAATTTCATTATCATGTATTCCTTTTCTTTGCAGAATACTTAATGTTTTTATTGTAGTAAATTATACTTATTTCTTGCCGTGGTGACGTGCATAAAGAGTTAAATTTAATGTTATGTATTTAGTTTAATTCTTATTCCCCATTCCTTCCTGTGATATAATCTCAAAGGGTAACGAGTTCTTGTATTGTGTAGTTATGGCAAAATCGTGAATAAAAGGCAGGGTTAAAAGTTATTTACAAGAAACTAAATTTGAGCTATGAATACGGCAGGACGGAACTCAGTGCTAAGAACTCCAAGTTCACAGGTTGGAGCACTGTCTAAGTTTAAAAATTTTCTTTACGGACAACGTTACTCTAAAATGCGAAAATTGACAAGGCTTTCGATAAGACAAGAAAAAGTAGGAGGCCAAACTTTGATTCAATAGATTTACCATGGCAGAACAATTTGAGCTGCCTTTCAGGACAAGTATAAATATCTTCATTTTATGAAAACTTTTATAAGGTCAGATTTGCACAATTAAAATGATGATTTCAGCAGATGCGAATGGTGTTTCCATCTAATGCTAGAAAAAATTAGGGCCATGGCCCCTCTGGCCCCCTGTCATCGGAGGCCCTGGTTTATTGAGTAACATGAATATTATGGAAGGTCTGATGATTGCCCCGTGGGTACAAAGCAGAGTACGAACGCTCTATTAAGTAAGTAATTATAATCGACATCATATCGATTTTGTCTAATGTTACAAGCCTGTATTCATTATTCAACTTTAGATCCAAAGAAAAAGCCAAAACCGAAAGCTCCCCCGCAGCCAGTTGTCAATACAAATCGAATCAAGCCTACTACTATTGTAATTGAACTGAAACCGTTAATGCAAATAACATTCTCACTTCAGGTCAGGTAAGTAGTCACTCTTTATGTTTGTCATCCTTTTCTTTTGATGGTCTTCGTTTAAAAACTTGCAACAATGACCTGTTTTTAAAAGAGTATCGATTCTAAGAACATTGATGCATAATTTTATTATGATTGGTAACGAAATAAAGAAATCATAATACAAAGAAATCATAGAAACTCATCAATACTTTTCAGTTTTCCTGATCTTAAAGAACAATTTTTATTATTGCATTGAACCAGTTTTTATCTTGGACCAAATTTTAAACTCCAATTGTGCTTTAATTTCAGGCAATAAATTTTTATGTTAAAGAAATACATCGGTGTTGGGGTGGGGGGTCCTGGGTCCTGGGTTCAGCCTTTTTTCTAACTTATGATCTTTTTCAGTTATGAATAGCCTGTAAACGTCTTCAGGCCCACAAATTTAAATTTTTATGCTGTTATGACTCACACATTAAGATATGTTTACTCGTAAGTAGGAGTGTGACATTTAAGTTTCTTCCATCTATAACCTTTACGATGGCTCCTGAAATTGTAATATGTGATGACCATTTTTACCCATTGTTTTACAGTGTGTACCAAATTATTGTCGAGAAGGTAAACGGAGGAGGTTTGCAGAGACGCGCGGTGGGCAGTTTGCCCAAAAGCATAAGCAATCACTCTACGGCTTCAAAGAACGGCGATAGATACTACATTGCGGCTGAATTTAAACCAGACAATCTTCCTAAGGAGTTTGTTGTTGGCAACGGCAAATCTTATAATGGATACCAAAATGCACCATTGCTTCCTAGGACAGTGTATGCAATTCATATGAGAGCTGTTGCGGTCGATGAGAATGGGGTGAGTTATCACGTCTGTTATTAAACTGTGCATAAAAAACAGAAGCGTCACATACCGTACTGAAATAACTTTTCATCCGATACTCTAAAGAGTATGAAATTTTCTACCTATGTTTTATCCCAAGAGGACTGCCAGACAAAAGAGGCACTTGATATATTGATGATATTTTGAGTAGGCCAAGAAATGGTTGGTAATTGGATGGAATAACGCACAACCAAAAACATAGACCAAAACGGCAAAAAACCTATTTTAACGAATATTTTGCTCCTTTGTACGGGGTTTCTGCAGAGTATCATGTAAGGTTTCGGCGTTTCCATGCTTTTTTAACGTTGCTGTATAAATACTTTATCTACTAATGTTTCATATTTCAATTGGTTTGCAACTCTACGTTCTTCATGTGCACTATCGATAACCAGACCCAATGGTATTCAACGCTGCAGCTTTTCACGAACTTGCTTTTCCTTTAAATTGGCTTTTATAAAGGCCACGTAATCATTTCTGTTATTGACGATATAGTCGAAGGTGAAGCTTTGACAAACATTGAAACGTGTTTTGCACTCAAGTAAGCATTTGTAGAAAACAGAATCCACTGTTATTCTTCATAGTTCAAACATAACATGTTTTATATATGATAGAAACTGGCTTTCAAACCAACAGAAACAGTCTCACCATGTAGAAAAATACTAGATAAACAAATAGCTTTTGCCTATGTGAAAAACTCCGTTTATTGCTACGTTCATTTGTTACTCGCAGTCGTTCCCAGATACAGATAATAAACCATAAAGGAATTTACAATAGTAGATGAAATCGGTTCAGCTAGATAAGGTTGGCACATCCTTACCATAAGATTAGATGTGCGACCCTGGTTCACCGTAGAAAACCAATCCTCCAAAAATTCACCGTAGAATAACCAAACTGGTTTGTTTATTAAGAAGCACATCAACGAAAATGATTTTGGGAGTCGTTAATAAGGGAAAAAATGATTTGAACAATTTGGGAATAATTTGGCATTTGAATTATTTGCCAGTCGGGCCGCTAGTCATGTTGGATTTCACAGAAATTTACGATGTCTTTCCTGCTTTTGAATTGATTTCAATGCTATTTATGTTTGTTTCAGGATGAAGTTTATGGCCCACCGTCCTCAATCCGACTCCCTGCTACGGGTAACTACAAAACAAATATATTGATATATTGTTGTTAATAGGCCTATTGTGTTTTACGTATAATCCATGCTCAGATAGTCCTATTAAAGTTTATTAAAACATTTCAGGTGCTAAAATATTGTGTGAATTACTGGTCCTTACAATATTTCACAATTATGCCGCATTTGGGCCCCTTAATGTACAGTTTTCGGTAAATTTGATCTGTTGAAGAAAAATTGCTGTACAAATGTCCAAATGCCATTTTGTTGTCATATCAATAGCCCATATTTTCATTTTCATCTACACCATCCCATTCCTGCCTGCTATTACATCATATAATCTTTTTACCCAATTTTACAGCTCCGCGAAAGGCAAATAAAGAATCTGAAGGAGGAATACCACTGCCAATAGTTGCTGGAGTTACTGGTGCATTGCTTTTACTGATTATATTGGTTGTCATTATAATTTTATATTTACGGTGAGTGGGATTAAATTATTTGCCTGCTTGAGTATCTACTTGTACCAGCGTGTTAGAGAGCGCTCTGCATGTACTTAAAACTCCAATGTCTACCTTTAAAGAGGTAATTTCAGTCAGGATATGGTATTTGATTTGATCAAACAACTATGATCGTCTTGGTTTCCTTTGGCCTTGATTATCATTTGGTCTTGTAAAGTATAACGTATAATGTTATAGTATTCTGTTAGGCTTTTGGTGTTGGTGTTTGCTGCAGTTCTGTTTAATGTACTAATGAGGCCTTAGTGTTTGATTGTTCTGCAATGTATCTTGTATTTCCACATGATTTACGTAAGCCGCTGATTTTTGTAATCACATGACCAATGCTTAGATTTGTTAGTTAATCTACTGCGCATTGAATCATTAGAAGTCTTAGCACTGTTGATCGTAAGTTCTCCCTCTGTTATCTCTCCATATCTATATAAAAGACTCAATACACTATAGGCTTGACGTTTCTTCGGTTCGATGTACTGCAGTGTATCGTCCAATTCTTTTATAGTGAAAGAGATTCCGTCATGTTATGTTCAATGCGGAATTAAAGATTTTAACCTCACGCCTGTATTAGGCGGAAAGAAAATGGTCCAAATTATATGAAAGCACTTTCTACTTCCTGAGGCAGTTTGCGTGAAATCGAAAGAGCGAAAGTTTCTCGTTTTAAGATCCTAATACGGACGCGATAACCGACTGAGAGTTATGAACACTTTTTGGGGCTAATTCCACGGGATCATGTGTCTTGCCCATTGCTATCTATAAGCTCGGTTATCATTATTATCATTATTATGATGATTAGAATCATTTACAGCTTTTATTTACTTCTAGGAGTGGATCGGCACGGAGAAGGCGATCTAAAGAGCGAAATGACTCGTTTGATGTTGAATTATCCAAATTGAGAACACAAGTTGACCCAGGTCTGTCCCTTCGTTTTCATTTCAATTGATTGCTTAAATTTACGAGCAAACTTAAGCACTGATGTTTTGGTTCCTTATATTTTCATACAAAACGATAGCACGAGAAGAGTGAGTAAACAATTGAAAACTTTAATAGCATGTTCAGCTACAGGTCAAGTTTATACGAATCACAATATAATTTTTCTCGAACTATATTCTTTTTTTGTTTATTTAGGAAGGTACACGTATTTAACTCTCTATCTTTGACGAAAGTTACACGCTTATTTGAACTCCTAACTTCTCTTTTCAGGTGAACAGAGGCCCGTCTCATTAACTGGTGATTTTCCTTTGTATCCAGACCATCTGCCCATTTCTGTAGCAAATTACAATAATCACGTGTCGAAGATGCTTCGAAATAAAGCTTCAGGATTTAGATGTGAATACAATGTATGTATCTCTATCGTATTTAGGATCGTACAATTAAGGACCATACATACAATAAGGACCATATATTAAGTACCGTGCATTAAATAGCATATATTAGAGCGCATACATTAATTATTATATATTATGGACCATTTATCAGGGACCATACATTAGGGACCTAAAATTAGGTACCAAATTTCAGGTATCATAAGTTGGTGATCATACATGCAACTATAGGTTGGGAACATGTGTCGGGGACCAAAAATCAGGTTCTATATATCAGGTACCATAGATTATACAAGGGACTATACATTAGGAGCCATACAATAGGAACAAAATATTAGGTACCAGACGTATGTCGGGACTATACGTTAGGGATGCATTTTTTGAATCGACTTTTCAAGTTTTTTTAATCAACAACTTCTCTCTTACAAAAGTAAAGGAGGGACTGTAATATTGCATGCTCGTCACATTAGATATTGTTTTAATAGTGCTAGAAGCATACAATTTTAAAGGTTGACTTGACAATGTACAACGAAATTTGTGTCTCATTATATTACATTTTATACAAAATTACTTTGGATGACTTTGTTGGGCTGAACTTAACTGATTATTCTTTCTGGACCATCTTCTAATTAATTAATTAAAATTCAGCAACTTGAAATGGGAAAGGAATATTCTTGGGAAATGGCCCATCTTGTCGAAAACAAGCCAAAGAACCGATTTGCAAATATTGTTGCTTGTAAGTTTTGTTTATTATCTTTGTTTTACTGATTACTTAGAGCTGGATGTTTAGTTTTGAATGAAGAATAATGTTTACTGTTTTGTTTTATAATGCTAGATGTTTTGTTGACAGAGCTGTGTTAATAATCTAAAGTAGAGTACAAGGATCGATATCGCTGTCAGATAATCGGTTCTAGTTTGAAACTCTCGGTAACAACTTCGTCTGTGAACCACGACTGTGAAAAGGCCCATTCATAGCAGGTTCCTGAATCAGCTTGATTTAATATGACTTGACTTGATTGGACTCGACTTGACTTGAGTTTCCTTGAATTTATTTGACTTGACGTGACAGAACTGGATTTACCTTGACTTGCCTTCGTTTACCTTAACTTACTTACCTTGGCCTACCTCAACTTGACTTGACTTGATATGACTTGTATTAAATATGAATTGCAACCAGTTTGTAGAGTTTGCCGAAAGCAATTCAACAATCTTTGTAGATTATATGTATCATAAAAGAGCACAGAAACCCTCTTTAATGGCTCTTTCCTAGACAGTTTTTTTTAGGAAAATCAAGAAAGTTTTAGATAGCCAGTAGAAGCAAATCTTTCTCGCTTTTTAGACTGCAAGTATGAATATCCTATTTAGCAGTTTGTAAAGCTGACTTTGACCTTTGTGACTACCCATTTTCGCATAATTCACTTTGATGGCCCCGACGTTAAGGATCAAAGTTCAATAACCTTTGCTGGGGTCATCGTATAGGCAGCCATTTTATTAAATGCTTTTTATTTATGCTTTCTGTTTCCCTTTTAGACGATCATGCTCGGGTCATTCTTGGAAAAGTCGGCAACAATCCGGGATCAGACTACATCAATGCTTCATATATTGACGTAAGTTTGGAGGATTTTTCCTCACGCATATATAATTCAATTGTGCGGTTCAGTTTTAGCCTCATTTATTTTAAATATGTATTGAAGTACATTGTAATAAAAATTGCATTGCCTAAATTGAAAAAAATAGCATGCAAATAGCTACTGTACAACATTAGGATGCGTGTATATTCACTGAATAGACTAAGTTAACAGATAAATATTATTAGTCGCTTTGTGTTTGTTTATCTAAGAAATCTAAAAAAACACGCAAAAAAAACATGAACAACAAAAATTCAAGACACTGGGAACCCTACAGTTTTGATACTTTTTATGTTACAGACAAGCAAAACTTTTTACTTATTTGTTTTATAAAGAGTTTGTTTAATTGCTGGATTTTAAACAATGGTTAACAGAGGAGGAACCTCGAGAAGCTGTTGTTTTTAGCATTGACTCGTAGTCTAAGAACCTAGAAAGACTCAATTTTAGAGAACATGCAAAGGTAAAAAACAACAGATGAGATGCGCCAGTAGCTCCTTGTCTCCAACGTAACCCAGAAAAATCTGCGCAAAAATCAAGTCTCAGCCTGTTCAAAATCTTTTGTATTCTTTAAAATAGTTTGTGTTTCGTAAAATTTTTACTATTATACTGTTGGCTTTAGACTACCATTTGAACGCGAACTAGATATAAAGCGCATGCAATACTTATTTGAACTCTTCGTGATAGTCGCAGTTCTAATGACTTCAACATTTTAACTTGCTTTGTTTCAGGGTTATATGAAACCTAATGCCTATGTTGCTACACAAGGTTAGTAATTTTGTAGTTTCCTTCCATTCATTTAATCATTCATTCATTCAGTCATTCATTCATTCATTCATTCATTCATTCATTCATTCATTCATTCATTCATTCATTCATTCATTCATTCAGTCATTAATTCATTCATTCAATCACTCATTCATTCATTCATTCATTCATTCATTCATTCATTCATTCATTCATTCATTCATTCATTCATTCACTCATTCATTCATTCATTCATTCATTATTTCATAAATTCATTCATTCATTCTTCTCATTCGTATGCTATCCAATGCATTTTATGGTGTGTCGCCTTTCTACCTTTGTTCGTTCACATTTTTATTCGTTCATTCTTGAATCATTCTTCATCCTTTTCGTATCCATTTATTCATTCTTTCATTTCTTGACCCGTTCTTGATCTTGATGATTTTAAAATGGATTTTACAGTGGAGATGTTCTAAAAATTGCTTATTAATGTAGATTAACGCCTCATGTTTCTAATTATTTGCAGGTCCTCTGCCTGGAACATTTAATGATTTTTGGAGAATGGTTTGGGAACTCAGAACTAGTGTTGTGGTTATGTTAACAAATTTGCAAGAAAAGAATAAGGTTCACATCTTTTTCATTATATTTTCCATTCTTTTGCTTTTGCATCAACATACTCCTTGTCCATTGTTGAAATTAGATCAGTGATGCTTCGTTTAGTGTTTTCGCCTGATTCGTTTCGTCCTTGCCCATTTCCAATTTCCTGTTTTCAGTTGATGACGACTCCAAATTCAACTCGTTGTTATAGTAATAATTTAAATATTTATATAGGATAACCTATCAGCATAATTATTAGACTGCTATCTACAGGGTCCTGTTTTTAACATAAATAGGAAAGAATGTTGGTTGGACAATCATATTTCAGAATCATGCTCCAGGCTCTCGAGTTACAAGACACATCGATGAGGAAAAATTAACACGAATGGACAGTTGACGAATGACTCAGAAGAGCAGAGGGAACTATTATAAGCAGGAGTATTGGTCCTTTTCCAAGTCATTATTGGGTTGCACGGTTTTGGAGTGAAGTATGCTTGAACAGATGCTAAGCCAATGGTTATATTAATTCCCGTTCATTGCACAATATGAGAGCAGAAATTTGCATGAAACATAGGATTAAAGAAATGACTTTCTATTCGCAAAGCGAGCACTCTACCATCCAAGCTTTTTATTTATTCAAAGTATTTTAATTGTAAAAAAAATGGAAGTATTACGATATTAATATCGTCTGGTCATTTTCAGTTGAAATGTCATAAATACTGGCCCGATGATTGTGTTGAATACGGTGAAATCATCGTAACTCAGACAAGAAAAGAAATGTATGCTGATTACATCATAAGAACATTTTTATTGGACAGGGTATGTATCATATCATATATCATATATCATATATCATATATCATATATCATATATCATATATCATATATCATATATCATATATCATATATCATATATCATATATCATATATCATATCATATAATATCGTATCATATCGTATCGTATCGTTTCATATCATATCATATCATTACAAATATGAATGAAAATTTAAATCCATTTGCAATTTCGTTATTTTTTGCTCTAGACGGACTCTCCAGAATCAAGGGAAGTAAAGCATTTCCATTTCACTGTCTGGCCAGACCATGGCGTTCCTAAATATGCAACTGCACTACTTGCATTTCGTAGACGGGTCCGTTCATACAACATGCCAGATTCTGGGCCTACAGTTGTCCATTGCAGGTAAAGATTTAACTGAAGTCTTTTACAATACAAGAATTATAAATCTGATTGTTTCTTGGTGATTGACTGATTGATTTGATTATATTCTGTTTGATTCATTGATGGCTTGATTGAATCATTGATTGACCGAATGCATGATCATCATGGTCAAATTGATTCTGAACTTTTTTTTAGATTTTTTGTTCAGGTCAACAGATCAAGCATTAGGCAGTTGAAAATGTTTAATAGTTAACTGTAGATTACTCAGAAGATAGACCTTCTTTGCTCTGTTTCGATATACATCAGCCCATACATGTGTAAGGGATATTTGATAATTGGTGATGAAATATTAGTTAATGCAGATAGAATCTGATGCAGCTAAGACATTTTTCTCATAAGGCGAAATCTCTCGTGCAAATTGTACCACGTAACCACGTATTTATATTCAAATCTTTTAAGGCGGAGTGCCTTTTGACAGAAGTTGGTTTTCAAGAGACCATGCATTAAAAAATTTAATTTCAATAATACTAAATGAATATTTTTGATCAAATTAATAAATAAAATCTTATTGCCAGTATCTGTCCAAATAACTCTACTCATTAACAGTTGCAAGGGATGAATCAGAATTTGATAAGTAGAATTTTCTTGTAGCGCTGGAGTTGGCAGAACTGGTACTTACATTGCATTGGATGCAACCCTTGACCGAATGAATGTATATGGCGATATCGATGTATTCAACTTCGTTGCAGCAATGAGGACAAGGAGAATTGCCATGGTTCAGACGGAGGTAAATGTAATAGTAAAGCAGCTTTGAAACTAAGTGTTAGCGATCGAATTTTGATAGCAAGCGATAAATGAATCGATACTAATCGATTGCTCTGGAATCTCAAGTGAGTTATATTTAACCAGGGTGGTGGCGTTAACCAAAGTGGACTTGTAAACACAGTTTACTTCTTGAACGGTTAAAAATGATTAAATAGGATTGCTATAGGAATGTGAAGATATGGTTTAACCCTTCTATCCCCTTTGTTCTTTAGCAAGAATTGATTATTTCTTAGGAGATGGCTTGTGCTGTCAATAGCATGATTCACCTCAAGTTCATTATTCGTAAGGCTTCTGTGCTTCAACATCATCAATTATAGTACCCCTTTGCAATTTAAAAATCCTTTTAGAACTGATTTCTCTAATGATTTTGAATGCTTGTATAACATGTGAATAGACCGTATTTAAGCCATTATCGCGCTTATCTTAAGATCTGATAGGTAGGGTGTTAAACTTGTTCTAAATATGTTCCATTGAATATTGTAAATATCAACACATCTCACCTATTACCCAGGGACCCGTTACCTTTTTGGCACTTCTTTCCTCATCCCCTATACTGTTTAAAATGATTTGATCGTTGGCACTTATCTGGGACCCCTGTACATCAATCTCTTTTATAGGGGAATACCTGCCTTGTGTTTTCTAACAAATACGCCGTTGCGTTGGTGTTGGGAAGAGAGCAGCTTAGCAAAACTACAGGGAAAACAAAGAAAAGGCCTCCTAATGCCAGACTTCCTAATATGATGGTTGTTGGCAGTATTGAAAATAATGTTAATGCCAAATGCATTTTAGTGAAAAAAGTTTTGGCTCAAAAAACCATACCTCATTGATGCAGAGCCAAGCATTAGTTTCTCAAATGCATAATATCACATGTTTCACAAGTCTGCCTGAATTGATGCAGTGATGTTAAACACTTTGTTTTTTTATAGGAACAATATATTTTCATCCATAATGCAATATTGGAGTCTGTGCAATGTGGCAACACTGAAATAATTGCACATGAATTGAGGATTATGATAAACAAGCTGGAACAAGTATCCGCTGAAACAAAAATGAATGGATTTGAAAGAGAATGGAAGGTTTGATATCTTTTTACTAATAGTCTAAATTTTAATGGACTAAAGTTTAGTATAGCTCTGCTTCTTTGGCAGCGAGCACTATTTTTAGCAGACCGGTTAACAGTAATTTTCATTTTTACTGAAAGACTAAATTTTTGGCTCACATGAGCCTGTTTCTTGAAGCCGAGAACCAATGCATGCGTGTTTTTGCATTATCATTGTAAACAGAGATAAAGGAATCCAAGAAGAATTCTTTGATTAAAAGGACGCATTGACTTTTTCTCTGTCTGATCTGATTCAACGCGTTGACGATAAATGCCTTTAAATCTTCCCTGTGGTTAGCTTTTTTGGATTGAAATACCCGCGTTCTTCTGGTTGGTCAGCAGCTTCAAGCTTTGATAGAAACAATCAGAAAAAGAGAACTTAAGTTTTCAGGACACTTTGGCAGAAAGAAACGTTTAAAACACAAGTTGTTGATGGGAAAAATTGGTAAAAGAGACCGGGGAAGACGAAAAACTACATAAATTGAAAGCTCGAAGCTGCTAACTGACGAGAAAAACGAACGCATGCTTTCAGGAAATCTGGTAACAGAATGAAACGTATGGCAAGTTTAAGAAATTTGTATAAGAAAGAAAACGATATTGGGAATCGAACCCGCAAAAATTGGCCTAATGCATCAGATATTCACTAACTCTTACCTTTTATATGTTGCTTTGTGGAAGTAAAGTCCACTGATGCCTATAAGAAAGAAGGAGATTAGGTCCCTAAGATGTTCCTATACGATGTATGTTTTTAATTTGTATTATGGTTCTTTATCATTTCCATGTATTTCGATACATATATTTTGTGTCATAAATTCCATATCTACTTTCTTGCAGACTCTAAACAACGTCAGTCCGATACCGTCCAAATCATCATGCAATATTGCTGCATTGTCTGAAAACATGCCTAAAAACAGAAACCAGAATGCTTGCATTCTACCAGGTAAATGACCTCTATCAACGCTTAATTTCATAGGTTCATTTTCAGTACCTTTCCAGTAAAATGTTTTAAGCGTTACTGTTGTGTTTCGCCAGTTTCTTAGCGTACTAGGTGCCAGACGTGCATAAATCAACATTTATTTCATTGCCTGTTGATTAGCAAACTGTTCAATTGATGAGCTTGCTTGGAGAGAAGTAGAAACTTTGGGAATTGGGCTATATAGGGCGCCAACGTCTGAAAGAAGCACCTGACTCTTCAAAAGTTTTTTTGACTCTCCTATTGTATTTTGAATCATAAAATGAATCATATGTTTTTATTTGTCGGTTCAAGCTTCAGGAATTACGAAATGGTGAATAATAATTTTTATACAAACGATACAAGAATTATTAAAACTTTCCTCTTCGAGTGATATAAAAAGGAAAGGGGAAAATGGCAGCCATAGTGTGCTCCACCCAAACTGTTGCTTCAAATTTTCCCAAGATGTAGATAATTTTCAAACAGGTTTGATGTTTTTCTAAATTTTTTTCTTTTCTGCCTATAGCTGATTACAGTCTTGTTCGTTTACTGCCAATCGAAGACGATGAATCAACTGCATATATAAATGCTGTCTACGTTGATGTGAGCTAATTACGTCTTTTTAACATTACTATTTTTTATATTTCTTTTCACATTTTATAGCTTTGGGGAAAATCTTGAGTTTGGATCTCGAATTTACTTAACCCTTTCACCCCCGGATGGGCCATATAGCCCAACGGCAAACACCGTAAATATTTCAGGGGGTAGAGTACAAAATATTGTATATGTTTTGATGGCAGTTTTCTATAATAGTTTACGCTTTCACCTATTTTATTTGACTATGCTACCCCCTGAAAAGCGGAGATTTTTATGGGTTTTGGGTGCGAAATGGTTAATACAGATGTCTAGATTCCTGCGATCCTTATACTATGAAAAATGCGAATTCAAGCAGCTTTTTCAAGTTTTTTATTGCTTTCATGCATTACAATTCCATGATAATTACCTGTACTGATTTTCATTATCATTAGCTGTAATGATTTGATCTACGTAGATACAGTGTATCATTGATAATTGCATAGTCTAAGATTCCCATTTAAGTTAAGTAAAGGAATATAGAATAAGATTCAGTCAACAAATTAGAAACTGTGAATGATTTATATTTTGAACAGATAAGACAGAAAGGTAATTACTTCTAAAAGCATTAAATTGTTGCGATTCTAAAAGGAAATTAAATGGTTAAAAATTTTGTTGTTGTTTCCTTTTCTGTAGGGATATAAACAGCGAAATGCATACATTCTTACTCAAACTCCGTTGAAAAACACCGTCTTAGATTTCTGGCGAATGCTTTGCGAGCATAAAAGTGCTGCTGTGGTTTTGCTGTGTTCACTGGACGAAGCTGAGGTACATGGACTTAAACTCCTTGTGCATATAAATACACGTGGCTTTATATCGAATTCTATGTGGTTTAATTCAACTGCTCAACAATTGATAGCGTCCCTTCACCACCTTGAAACGAAGGAACCTATTTTTCTCCAGGGGTTCAAATGAGTGACAACCCCCTTGATTTTAATATTTCAGTTCCGATTTGATTCTGAAAGAGATATAATTATAAACAGAGTTGTACCACTACGTTGTATAATAATCATATTTCACGGGGGCAGAATTGGTCCGATCCGATTCATTTAAAAAAATTGTTTTACTTTAAATTTTCGTTAAAACTTTTACTCAGCAAACATTGCCAAAAGCACCGTGTTGCCAAAATTTTACTTTTTCAAAACATGCCGTTCAAAAAAGCATGTTTGTATCTGTACCCCTGTTCCTCCCCGTTCGTTTATTATCCTCCGATTGTCACTTTTCTAACGACAGTGCAAAATCTATTTTACTATAAGGACTGGTTCCACTACGTTTTTTCAATCTTTCAAGCACTTCCCAAACGAAATGACAAAACGGGAACAGGTTCTTCTTTATAACTTCTTAAAAAAATTGCACTGAATCGAGACAGTACTATGCTTTACATAAGGATTATGATTATGACTTATGACTGATTATGATCATCAGAAGTTTCAGAAAAATTGCATATTTTCAGTCATACACAAAGATTGAAGGGATACGAAATAGTTTTTATCAGCAGTTCATGACTTTTGTTACCTTTGATCGTTATATTCTCCTTAGTTCGATTAAAACCCTTGAGAGCACAAGGCGAGGACTCTGTTCTTCAGAAAGGGTAGTTTGTTTTTTGGAAAGAGCTCACGAGCATGTTTCTTTTCCCATGTTTCTTTTAACTGCTGGTCACTGCGGTTCTGCCGGTTTCACTGCGTGTCATTTTGTAACTAAAAGTTTTCTCGTCTTTTGTATAGATTTGTCTTACATTTTGTTTTTATTTTCTCAAGGACTTTGTAAAATTTTGGCCAGAAATGCATATAAGAGAATATGAGATGATAACAGTTGAATGTTTATCAAAAGTCCGAGGCGATGATGAATATTCTTTAAGAAATGCATCTAGACACGGCGAAACAGAACTTGTCACTCGACAATTTCGTGTTGAAGACTCCAGGGTATGTTAAATATTTTTTTATGATGTTTCTTTGCAATAAATTACCTTACGACAAAATATTTTTCACCTTAGCGCTTTTTACACGCACTGTTTACTCCAACCAAGTATCATTATTTACCTTTGACCCAAGGCTGTCAGAGTTCTGTGGGTATGAAGAGGGGCATGAAAAGATTTCAAAGTTTAAGGGCAGGAAGTAGAAGAGGGGCACAATTTCTCAGAAATGTGCTCACATTTGCATAAGTTAGGGGCACCTGTACTTCTCTTATTGAAGAAATTGTATCAAGAATAAATTTAGTTTCCTGAGCAATTGTTCTGGTACCCTGGGTTTTATGGTTATGAGAGCATAGAACAAAGAAAATGGGAAAGAACAGGGCCTTTGGAGAAGAGAGAAAGAGAGAGGGAAGAGGGTCTAACTCTATCAGTTGGTGATCTCTATGTGGTGTTTGATTTTCATCAAATCCCAAAAAGGATCCCAATTCATTATCACTCTATTATGATTGCTATCAGCGATCATCTTTAACTTGATCCCAATATAAAGCTCTTTCTATTCAAATGAACATGGACCCAGAGCTGATTTCTCTATTTCTCTCCTCTTCTATGCACTACTCTCTTTCTTCAGTGCTTATTTCGATTCTCTGGTACCCAGAGATCACAAAACTAGCGGTGCTGCCTGTACCTGCGGCGATCTTTCGGGCAGTATACTAACTACAACAATTTGAAGACGTTTTCGCCAGTCTGGTAGGATTAATAGAGGATTTTCATGTGATGACATCACGAAGGTCCTGTGCAAGAGAAGGTTTGGAAAGTAAAAGCCATCTAAATAATGGATAATATTGGCCTGGAAGGTTCTAATCATTTTTAAAATGGAAAACCCAAGACTTGACTGTGACATTTAACTGTCTAGAAAAGTATCATTAGCTTTACTTACTTTGTATTTTTTCATTTCAGTATCCAGAATATCCCATGATGGTCAAGCTATTCCATTATGTTGGCTGGAGTGAGACAAAAGTTCCTAACACGTGTAATTACGTAATTAAACTCATCAATCAGTTGGAAAGATGGCAACAGCAGTCTGGCAACGGACCAATCACTATAGTTTGCAGGTATGAACTGAGCCTACGCGAAGACCTAACTCAAAAGTACTGACTTGACAATCTGCGAGCAGACTATTGTGAACTATGAAGTTATTGACTACTTGTTATGGACTTTTTGACGTGCATACAAGTGGTTCCTTATTCCCTAGAAATTCTTTGTTTAGGCTTCATTCTTGTGCGATGATATCCGTTTTTGAGATCACAATAACAATGTATATAAAAGAAAATATCCACCGTTTTCAGTTAATCAAAATTCAGATCATAGAGAATACAGTTTAGGTTTTCTGTTATTTCAGTGATGGACTGGGACGAAGTGGGACATTTGCTGCATTAAATGCTGTACTGGAACGAGTGAAAATGGAACAGGTCGTCGATGTATTCCAGGCGATTAAAGCAATGCGAATACAAAGAGCACATTTAGTTAAAACATTGGTGTGTAGATATTACTTTAAGATTACATAAATAGGTTTACTACATTCATATGATTATATAAGGGATGAATTCATTATTCAGGATTTTGCACTTATTTCACATTTATCAACTTGCGAGACATGATACAGCGTTTGGTATGGTATGGTATAGTATGGTATGGTATGGTATGGTATGGTATTGTATGGCATGGCATGGTTTGGTATGGGATGGTATGGTATTGTATGGTATGGTATGGCATGGCATGGCATGGTATGGTATGGTATGGGATGGTATGGTTTGGTATGGTATGGTATTGTAAAGTATTGTAAGGTATGGCATGACATGGTTTGGTATGGTATGGCATGGTATGGTACGGTATGGCATGGTATGGTATGGCATGGCATGGCATGGCATGGTTTGGTATGGGATGGTATGGTATTGTATGGTATGGTATGTTATGGTATGGTATGGTATGGTATGGTATGTTATGGTATGGTATCGTATGGTATGGTATGGTATGGTATGGTATGGTATGGTATGGTATGGTATGGTATGGTATGGTATGGTATGGTATGGAATGCCACGGCCATACGTTTCGGTCCAGTATGATTATATAGATGATATTAGGATGATATTGAGCTGTACTATGCAGTATTGTTCTTTATTAGAACTTGCAATAGGGGCGATGTGATTCAGCGTGATTGTTGCGATACCTTAGCAGGCTATGATGGTGCCTTGCCTATGAAGACACTGTCTTTCACTTCTTTAAACCTTCGTTTTTTAATCTTCTTTAATATGATGTTAGTTCATTACTGATTGATTCCTTGTATTTTAGGAACAATACAAATTTATATACAATTGCGTTGAAGAATACTTGAATGCATTTGACGATTACGCCAATTTCAAGTAAGCCCGTAATACCACGCCGGAAATGCAAATCGCTCAAAGTGCAACTATAGATTTCATAATTTTTGTATTATGCATGGCATTACGTTAGCCTTACATTGTGTTTAGCATGATTAGCGATGTAATATTAGGGTATTCGCAATTTTTTCGTGATACAGTGACGTTGTTACAACATATTTAAAGTAAACCCAACCACTACCAAACAGAAATGGTTGACTAGTGTCGGATAACATCGCCGGAAACTTAAGTACACTTAAAGATACGTGAAATATGATAGTGCAGAAGAAGTATGCATGATTTGCTTGAAGAGCAGGGGTTAAACAAAGGATGCAAGATGTCATATGTCACTGTAAGTCATGCAATGTCTATAACATAACCGATCCTCACGTTTACACTAATAGGCCTATATTATTTTTTGATATCTTGCGTTAAAATAGGCAACAAGTTTTATCAGCAGGGGGCTATATTGCGGGGATTTGGTGGTAATTTTCGCAGACAATGCTTTATTTTGTGAAGAACTCTCTCTGCTATTTTTATGTAGAAATGGAACGGAAAATGTAGAACTAGATTTTGGCAATTGTAAAAATAGATCTTACGATTTGCACCCATCCCATTTTCCTTTTTGGCAGAATCTATTTTCAGAACTTTCATTTATATGACTGTGCGTTCATTTTGATGCTTTACTTCAATCTGTTTGAAATTGAACTCGACAGTAGAATTCTGCCGAACTGATATATCTTTCCTTATGTAACCGCAACATTGAAATTCTAATACTCTATACAGAAGTGTTGGACCTCGCCTCTCAACCAATGGGATTAGAGACAGGATACTTTGCCTCATCTAACAGACCGTAGATTACTTTGTAAACTGTGAAATTAAAGCATAAGCCTCAAGGAGGTGTGTATCTTTTTAGATACACAGTTTAAGCAAATCTTCATTTTGCATGCACGTTGCAAATTTTTGTGTGCAAGTATGTGATTTTTGAAGCATTTGAGTGCGGAGAGTGCATAGGCATCTTGAATTGCTAGGGTTCACTTTTTCAGACTCGAAGCAGATGACGTAACAAGGTCATTTGATTTAAGTTTTTTTATTTGTTACTTCGGGGGTTGAAACTTTAAGTTACAGAGCTCTTTTCAAACATTTCCAAATGCTAATGAAGTTATAGATCGTTCTACATATTTTGATCCAAAAGCCACGAATGTATCTTTTCATATATTTATTTATGTTTATGTATATATGTAGATATCGACGAATAAAATTACTTAACTCTCTTTTGATGGATTTTCGGATTTGTTTGAAAAGAGGTTTGGTTTTTTTGCGTTTAGCAGTTTATTTTGTGTTTTTGTACGAAAATGATTTTCAGTATATTATCTTTACTTTTATAAGCTGCTAGGATTTTAAGAAAAATTAAATATGCTTTTAACAAACACTCGTATTGCAATGTAGCCTAGGACTTGAAAGTATTAAAGTATTTTACCTTGGTTAGGGATATTCTGGTAACTGGTGATCCTCTATGTTGTCCGTATGCTTAGCCTCTATTTCTAACGTACCCTCCATAGAAATTCGGGCTGCTCGATTTTTGCTGAACATTTTATAAGTAGCTACCTTGCAATCTTTTCTTGATTAAGTTCTTCTAAACAATTGTTGAGTTTGTTGAAAATCAGAACCAACCAGAAACGATTTACAAAACAGATATCCCTACACCAAGGTAAACAAAATAAAATTTAGTTTAAATTGTTTATATTAATCGCTTTATTTGCATGTTTATCTTGATAATGGTTTATGGTCGTTTATGATTTGCTTATGGTTTCATGTACCTGTAAGGGACTTTTTGCCAAAGGACGACTTTGTTTTGAAATTACAAACAGAGTGTATGTTGTGGGACATTTAGCCTCAAAGGAGTGTGTGTTGAAACGCCTTGCTTGCCAAAACTTTAAAAATACGAATTGTTATTTATTACTTTGGGCATGATGAAAATGAATGAGATAATATAAGGATGATTATAATTTGAACTTTTCATGCTTAGAAATTTTGCTAGGTGTGAAAAATTTATTCAAATACCTTGAAGTTCTTCCAATTTTTCCCATTTTGCAATACAGTTCTTTCCCACCCTGATTGTTTGCAGAAATTGTTTCCTCTTTATTGAAGTGTGCCCCCTTTGAACGGGCAGAAGTTTGACGAAGGAAATGCTGTATCCCCGTGTTAGTTTTTCTCCCGGGCAAGCCCGACGGCAGATGCAATTTCTGGGGAGGGGGTATAGTTTCTAAAATTGATCCAAAATGTGCTGTTGTGCTAATATTTTTTTGTTTTATCATTCTGTCTAAGCCCCCCTAGCCCCCCTCGGGCCTGCTCCCGGGACACAAACGTTCATTTGTCTATGACAGTTAAATATTATTAGTTTTTAGAGATTCAGATCACTATTTAGATTTCGTTGATATTCGATTACTTATGACTTTTGTAATTTCTATTTTGTATCGTATACTAAATGTACAAATTATTGCTATTCATAATATATTATAGGAGGGACTGCATGTCTCATAGCCGATTGGCGTTCATCCAAAACTTACTTTATATGCTTTAAATAACCCTATCGTCTACATTTAATTTTTGTATCATTAACTTTCCTTTGTGTTAAGTAAGAATAAAGTACAAATCAGATAACATTATCTTTTCTGTTTTGTGTTTTCAGTTTTACAGGGCATTTTGTTTTTTTAACAGGTACAGCCTTTAAATGAAAGGTATCACTTCGTAAATAGGGCAGGGCGTAGGGCGGTTACTCAAAATCTATTTCCCCAAAACACTGTTCGCTCTACTCTTCTCATTAGAGGTAATAAAATGCAACCATTTCAATGTATAACTTCGACAATTATCAATTTGCAGCCCGTTGTTGAGATGGAAAGCAACATGCCCTTATTCGTTGTTATTGAATGAAGATTTTTTATGGGAACGTCCATTTTTAATGGCAGGGAAGGGGCAAGATGACCTTTTCAGGGCCTCTTTTAACTTTTTTCAAAGGAATTTAAGAGGCCTTGAATTCTTGGGGGTCTGCAAGTTTTTGATTTTACATTCGGGGTATCCAAACCAACCTACTGCAAAAAAAGTTGACGGATTGATATATTTGAATATAACCAATTAGTATAATAGATAGATAGGGATGCGACACTGGCACAATGAAGTTTGAAATTGAGTCAAATAGGGGGCCTGAAACTTTTTGATTTAAAAAATTTAGTTTTTGTTTATGGGTACCCAAAAGAAAAAATGAAGTTTTCAATTTTTCAAAAAGGCTGCTCTTCATCTCTTTTTATATTAATTTTCTGAGTAAGCATAGTATCTTCATCTGTTTTTTAATTACAATATATCGTTAATCAAAGAACTAAACTACGCCTTTAGAACAACGCCTTTTAGTTTCATTCATGGCGCTCTGTTCTGTTTAATTACTTTGCTGGTCTTATTTTCTGTTCTATCTCGCATGGTTTAGAGATTTTTTAATTGCGCCCCCCCCCCCCTGCGAAAATCAAAAGTCGGCACTTATGCCCGTGTTAGTTATCAGCTCCCTTTGGAAACCTTGGAGATAACGGAAATCTTCGAAACAGCGAGCAGAGGGTTTTACCTCAAGATGGATCAAATCCACATAAATACAGTACAAGCAACTTGACGCGGCAATATACACAATCACATTCACTCGATCAAAAAAAAAGTGACAAAAAATTAAGAAGATTTATAAACAATAAGATTAAACAAAACCGAAACACAATAGTTTTAATTGAAAGCACTTCGGACGCTGCGCAGGAGCAATTTGGAAAGGAGCGTTAGAGGGGGGTAAGAACAGGGAAAGAGGGAACAGAAACTCAGAACTTGTGAGAAGTCAAGCTTAGCCGGAGTGAATTCCCGGGGCTCCAAAAATCATTCCCAATGCAATTCTAGACAAGCTCGACAAACCTTTTGTTGTTTGCTAGGTTTATTCCATTTTTGGCGATTAAACCCACTCTTGCCTCTGCACCGCTATTGCTGCACAAGACCCCGTGTTGTATATATCCCCAGGGCCTGAGCTTATTCACGTAAGACTAGGGTGTGCAAAGCTGATCGCCATAGAGAAAAACAAGACCCTATGACCCAATTAACCCTATGACCCCTGTGACCTCTAGACCCAACGGCTTGGACTTGCCGACTCAACAGTCGTGGGGAAACCGTTTACTGGTTTTGACATTTGTTCTTTTTTTTTAATATTGCTTTTCTATTTTTTTAATATTGCTTTCACTTTGTAGATTGCAACATTTTTATCAGATATGAACAACAACATCCAGCCCTTTACGTCAGTACTCCGTTACCAGACAATCATCATTTGGTAGCCTGTATGGTACCCCCCTATAAAACTTACAATAGGAAGACAAACAAAACAAATAAACTCAACTATTCATTTCTATAGCTACTAACAAGCAAAATTGTCCCATAGCTGCTTACAAGCGTTGTTGTTCATTACATAACTTCATGCCACTGCACAGGTCTCTTCTGGTGATAGCAACTTATCCGCCATCTAGCAGGTATACCGAATTCAGTCATTTGAGTTTTCTTAATGTAATAAGTGACATTTTTAAAGGGCTAAATTCTTAAGGATGTGTCGTATAAAACGAAACTTACATCGGATTTGTCATTATCGTTTTTTACCTTAAAAATTTCATTTTATAAAACGAAACACCGACAAATGGTTAAGTACTTTAAATTTTAGAACTAACATGAAAATGAAATTCAGTTCAGTTCAGTTCAGTTCATATAATTATAATTCCACTACATACAAATTAATACCAAATACAAATATAGAAACAAGTTAATATAAATTTAGAAACATTAGTGAATACAGAAATAAATTAATGAATACAAGAACAAATTAATGAAATACAGAAGCAAATACATAAACAAAATAATTAACTAAACAAATGGTATGTAGGGAATTACTTAAAAGAGGAAATTGTAGGGAAATTTTAATTTACTGAATTGCATGATATGTATCTTCGACCATAAAACTGTATTTGCTTACAAGAGAAATCTAATTGGAGAAATTCGCGAACGTGACTTTTTCGCTGCGAGTTGCAAAGCCTGAAACCGACTGAAACCATCCCACTTCCCATTTTCCATTTTTTTAAATTTTGCTCAGTATACCCACAAACCCTGCTGCACAAATTGGCCAGAAAACTGAGTATGGCAATGGCGCACCCAAGATAATTTTAAAAAGCCTAAGAAAGCGCAACTGGGCGCCCCTCAGAGTCTAAAGTTTCTATTTTGGTACCCATAGTGTAGTGGCGCACATAACGATTTTGTACGGTGTTTGCGCACCTGCACCTGATGTGCGGGACTGTTGGCGCAATCAAGATCTTGTCATGATCTGCCATGCTCTGCAAACTGGCCCACAAGATTGAGTGTATATTATACCCAGTTTATTAAAGTGTATTAATTGTGCGTAACGAAACAAAAATAAAGTGAATAAAATTAGAAATATGGAGTAATGGCAGCCACATCTCAAAATGGTCCATGTAGCCGTGGAAATCGAGTAAAGGAATACGTGCGTTGAATACACCATTGTGAAAGAATACATTAGCGCCCCGATGAGGGGTGTGTATAAGTAGGAAAATGAGAATGGTGAATATATGGTGTATGTGTATAGGCTCTATGCCACTCGTGTGAGATAGTATGGAAAACAGTACTACGACTCCTCACAGGCCCCCAGCATCCTTTTGGGATACCATCGTACTAGTTAAAGAATGGTGTGGATGGAAAAAAGACATTAGATAAAGCGAGTCGAAAAAATGTAGTAAGGTGGGGGCAATTAGAACAACTAATGCTCATGTACCCACACACCCTAGTAATGTTAAAACTGATACCAATATTGCGCAGGCGGACTAGTTTTATCAAGTCATGTTTTCTCAGTATATCATATTAGATTCATTTATATCACTACTAAATTAGAATCAAGGAAATAAATAAATACTGGAGTTTCATACTGAAGAAAAAACGAAACAAAAAATCCAGCACAGGGATCTCTAAATTCTCTTCTGATTTGGTCGGAAAGCCCTCTAGCATTGGCAATATTTGGACGTTAGTGGGTCAATATTTCTCAGATAAATGAGACATTTTCTTCTCCAGAAGCGCTTGCTTAAAAGGGCGGGCATTGCTTAAAAGTTATCTTTTCTCAATGGCTGAGGGCACGTTTCTAGCGCCCTGAGGCTCGAAAAAAATTTTTTATAACAGCGTTTGTTATGACTTTCACCACTTTCTCTAATGATGACCAACAGTCCTTCATAAAGACCAAATTTGTTTCATTTCATTTCAATTCTTTATAGGAGGTTAGCTCTTCAGCAAAGCTGATTTTCAAGATACCTTCCTCTTAAAGAAATTTACAATTTAGCAATTTAACTAAAATCATACTTAAAATACCTAATTACAATTATTACTGTGAAACAGAAGTGTTCGCGAAGGATCAAATGATGACCAATTGTCCTTCAAAGAGACCATATTTGTGAAACAGAAGCGTTCGCGAAGGGTCAAATGATGACAAATAGTCCTTCAAAGAGAAAAAAAATTTGTGAAACAGAAATGGTCGCGAAGGGTCAAATCATGACCAAATGTCCTTCAAAGAGACAAAAAATTTGTCAAACAGAAGTGGTCACGAAGGGTCAAATGATGACCAAATGTCCTTCAAAAAGACCAGATTTGTTTTTATTTATTTCATTTCATTTCAATTTTTTATAGGAGGTTAGAACTTCAGCAAAGCTGATTTTCAAGATCCCTTTCGCTTAAAAAAGTTTACAATTTAGCAACTTAACTAAAATGATACTTAAAATTCCTTATTACAATTTTTACTGTGAAACAGAAGTGGTGGCGAAGGGTCAAATGATGACCAACTGTCCTTCAGAGAGATCAAATTTATGAAACAGACGTGTTTGCAAAGGGTTAAATGATGACCAAATGTCCTTCAAAGAGACCATATATGTGAATCAGAAGTGTTCACGAAGGGTCAAATGATTAACCAATTGTCTTTCAAAGAGACAAAAAATTTGTGAAACAAAAGTGGTGGCGGAGGGTCAAATGATGATCAACTGTCCTTCAAAGAGAAAAAAAATGTGTGAAACAGAAGTGGTCACGAAGGGTCAAATCATGACCAAATGTCCTTCAAAGAGACAAAATTTATGAAGCAGAGGTGGTTGCGAAGGGTCAAAGGATGTCCAAATGTCCTTCAAAGAGACCAAATTTGTGAAACAGAAGTGTTTGCGAGGGGCCAAATATTGACTAAATGTCCTTCAAAGAGGCCACATTTATGAAGCAGAAGTGTTTGCGAGGGGTCAAATATTGACCAACTGTCCTTCAAAGAGATAAAAAATTTGTGAAACAGAAGTGGTGGCGAAGGGTCAAATCATGACCAAATGTCCTGCAAAAAGACCCAATTTGTGGAACGGAACTGGTTGTGAAGGATCAAATGATGACCAAATGTCCTTCAAAAAGACCAGATTTGTTTTTATTCATTTCATTTCATTTCAATTCTTTATAGGAGGTTAGCACTTCAGCAAAGCTGATTTTCAAGATCCCTTTCGCTTAAAAAAGTTTACAATTTAGCAACTTAACTAAAATGATACTTAAAATTCCTTATTACAATTTTTACTGTGAAACAGAAGTGGTGGCGAAGGGTCAAATGATGACCAACTGTCCTTCAAAGAGATCAAATTTATGAAACAGACGTGTTTGCAAAGGGATAAATGATGACCAAATGTCCTTCAAAGAGACCATATATATGAATCAGAAGTGTTCACGAAGGGTCAAATGATTAACCAATTGTCCTAACAAGAGACAAAAAATTTGTGAAACAAAAGTGGTGGCGAAGGGTCAATTGATGACCAACTGTCCTTCAAAGAGACCAAATATGTGTGAAACAGAAGTGGTCGCGAAGGGTCAAATCATGACCAAATGTCCTTCAAAGAGACCAAATATGTGAAACAGAAGTGGTTGCAAAGGGTCAAATCATGACCAGATGTCCTTCAAAGGGACTATATTTGTGAAGCAGAAGTGATGGCGAAGGGTCAAATGATGACCAACTGTCCTTCAAAGAGATCAAATTATGAAACAGACGTGTTTGCAAAGGGATAAATGATCACCAAATGTCCTTCACAGAGACCATATATATGAATCAGAAGTGTTCACGAAGGATCAAATGATTAACCAATTGTGCTTCAAAGAGACAAAAAATTTGTGAAACAAAAGTGGTGGCGAAGGGTCAATTGATGACCAACTGTCCTTCAAAAAGACGAAATTTATGAAGCAGAAGTGGTGGCAAAGGGTCAAATCAAGTCCAAATGTCCTTCAAAGAGACGAAATTTATGAAGCAGAAGTGGTGGCAGGGGGTCAAATCATGTCCAAATGTCCTTCAAAGAGACCAAATATGTGAAACAGAAGTGGTGGCTAAGGGTCAAATCATGACCAAATGTCCTTCAAAGAGACCAAATTTGTGAAACAGAAGTGTTTGCGAGGGGCCAAATATTGACTAAATGTCCTTCAAAGAGGCCACATTTATGAAGCAGAAGTGTTTGGGAGGGGTCAAATATTGACCAAATGTCCTTCAAAGAGACAAAAATTTGTGAAACAGAAGTGGTGGCGAAGGGTCAAATCATGACCAAATGTCCTGCAAAAAGACCAAATTTGTGGAACAGAAGTGGTTGCGAAGGATCAAATGATGACCAAATGTCCTTCAAAAAGACCGGATTTGTTTTTATTCATTTCATTTCATTTCAATTCTTCATAGGAGGTTAGCACTTCAGCAAAGCTGATTTTCAAGATCCCTTTCGCTTAAAAAAGTTTACAATTTAGCAACTTAACTAAAATGATACTTAAAATTCCTTATTACAATTTTTACTGTGAAACAGAAGTGGTGGCGAAGGGTCAAATGATGACCAACTGTCCTTCAGAGAGATCAAATTTATGAAACAGACGTGTTTGCAAAGGGATAAATGATGACCAAATGTCCTTCAAAGAGACCATATATATGAATCAGAAGTGTTCACGAAGGGTCAAATGATTAACCAATTGTCCTTCCAAGAGACCAAAAATTTGTGAAACAAAAGTGGTGGCGAAGGGTCAATTGATGACCAACTGTCCTTCAAAGAGACCAAATATGTGTGAAACAGAAGTGGTCGCGAAGGGTCAAATCATGACCAAATGTCCTTCAAAGAGACCAAATATATGAAACAGACGTGTTCGCAAAGGGTTAAATGATGACCAAATGTCCTTCAAAGAGACCATATATGTGAATCAGAAGTGTTCGCGAAGGTTCAAATGATTAACCAATTGTCCTTCAAAGAGACAAAAAATTTGTGAAGCAGAAGTGGTGGCGAAGGGTCAATTGATGACCAACTGTCCTTCAAAGAGAAAAAAAATGTGTGAAACAGAAGTGGTCGCGAAGGGTCAAATCATGACCAAATGTCCTGCAAAAAGACCAAATTTGTGGAACAGAAGTGGTGGCAAAGGGTCAAGTCATGTCCAAATGTCCTTCAAAGAGACCAAATTTATGAAGCACAAGTGGTGGCGAAGGGTCAAATCATGTCCAAATGTCCTTCAAAGAGACCAAATATGTGAAAAAGAGGTGTTTGCGAGGGGTCAAATATTGACCAAATGGCCTTCAAAGAGACCAAATTTATGAAGCAGAAGTGGTGGCGAAGGGTCAAATCATGTCCAAATGTCCTTCAAAGTGGCCACATTTATGAAGCAGAAGTGGTGGCGAAGGGTCAAATGATGACCAAACGTCCTTCAAAGAGACCAAATAAGTGAAACAGACGTGTTTGCAAAGGGTTAAATGATGACCAAATGTCCTTCAAAGAGACCATATATGTGAATCAGAAGTGTTCGCGAAGGGTCAAATGATTAACCAAGTGTCCTTCAAAGAGACAAAAAATTTGTGAAACAGAAGTGGTCGCGAAGAGTCAAATGATGACCAAATGTCCTTCGAAGAGAAAAAAAAATTGTGAAACAGAAGTGGTTGCAAAGGGTCAAATCATGACCAAATGTCCTGCAAAAAGACCAAATTTGTGGAACAGAAGTGGTTGCGAAGGATCAAATGATGACCAAATGTCCTTCAAAAAGACCAGATTTGTTTTTATTCATTTCATTTCATTTCAATTCTTTATAGGAGGTTCATTTATAGGACGTTTATAGGAGCACTTCAGCAAAGCTGATTTTCAAGATCCCTTTCGCTTCAAAAAGTTTACAATTTAGCAACTTAACTAAAATGATACTTAAAATTCCTTATTACAATTTTTACTGTGAAACAGAAGTGGTGGCGAAGGGTCAAATGATGACCAACTGTCCTTCAAAGAGATCAAATTATGAAACAGACGTGTTTGCAAAGGGATAAATGATGACCAAATGTCCTTCACAGAGACCATATATATGAATCAGAAGTGTTCACGAAGGATCAAATGATTAACCAATTGTGCTTCAAAGAGACAAAAAATTTGTGAAACAAAAGTGGTGGCGAAGGGTCAATTGATGACCAACTGTCCTTCAAAAAGACGAAATTTATGAAGCAGAAGTGGTGGCAATGGGTCAAATCAAGTCCAAATGTCCTTCAAAGAGACGAAATTTATGAAGCAGAAGTGGTGGCAAAGGGTTAAATGATGACCAAATGTCCTTCAAAGAGACCATATATGTGAATCAGAAGTGTTCGCGAAGGGTCAAATGATTAACCAAGTGTCCTTCAAAGAGACAAAAAATTTGTGAAACAGAAGTGGTCGCGAAGAGTCAAATGATGACCAAATGTCCTTCGAAGAGAAAAAAAAATTGTGAAACAGAAGTGGTTGCAAAGGGTCAAATCATGACCAAATGTCCTGCAAAAAGACCAAATTTGTGGAACAGAAGTGGTTGCGAAGGATCAAATGATGACCAAATGTCCTTCAAAAAGACCAGATTTGTTTTTATTCATTTCATTTCATTTCAATTCTTTATAGGAGGTTCATTTATAGGACGTTTATAGGAGCACTTCAGCAAAGCTGATTTTCAAGATCCCTTTCGCTTCAAAAAGTTTACAATTTAGCAACTTAACTAAAATGATACTTAAAATTCCTTATTACAATTTTTACTGTGAAACAGAAGTGGTGGCGAAGGGTCAAATGATGACCAACTGTCCTTCAAAGAGATCAAATTATGAAACAGACGTGTTTGCAAAGGGATAAATGATGACCAAATGTCCTTCACAGAGACCATATATATGAATCAGAAGTGTTCACGAAGGATCAAATGATTAACCAATTGTGCTTCAAAGAGACAAAAAATTTGTGAAACAAAAGTGGTGGCGAAGGGTCAATTGATGACCAACTGTCCTTCAAAAAGACGAAATTTATGAAGCAGAAGTGGTGGCAATGGGTCAAATCAAGTCCAAATGTCCTTCAAAGAGACGAAATTTATGAAGCAGAAGTGGTGGCAAAGGGTCAAATCATGTCCAAATGTCCTTCAAAGAGACCAAATATGTGAAACAGAAGTGTTTGCGAGGGGTCAAATATTAACCAATTGTGCTTCAAAGAGACAAAAAATTTGTGAAACAGAAGTGGTCGCGAAGGGTCAATTGATGACCAACTGTCCTTCAAAAAGACGAAATTTATGAAGCAGAAGTGGTGGCAAAGGGTCAAATCAAGTCCAAATGTCCTTCAAAGAGACCAAATTTATGAAGCAGAAGTGGTGGCGAGGGGTCAAATATTGACCAAATGGCCTTCAAAGAGACCAAATTTATGAAGCAGAAGTGGTGGCGAAAGGTCAAATCATGTCCAAATGTCCTTCAAAGTGGCCACATTTATGAAGCAGAAGTGGTGGCGAAGGGTCAAATGATGACCAAATGTCCTTCAAAGAGACCAAATTTTTTGAAACAGACGTCGTCGCGAAGGGTCAAATGATGACCAAATGTCCTTCAAAGAGACCAAATATATGAAACAGACGTGTTCGCGAAGGGTTAAATGATGACCAAATGTCCTTCAAAGAGACCAAATATGTGAAACAGAAGTGGTTGCAAAGGGTCAAATCATGACCAGATGTCCTTCAAAGGGACTATATTTGTGAAGCAGAAGTGATGGCGAAGGGTCAAATGATGACCAACTGTCCTTCAAAGAGATCAAATTATGAAACAGACGTGTTTGCAAAGGGATAAATGATCACCAAATGTCCTTCACAGAGACCATATATATGAATCAGAAGTGTTCACGAAGGATCAAATGATTAACCAATTGTGCTTCAAAGAGACAAAAAATTTGTGAAACAAAAGTGGTGGCGAAGGGTCAATTGATGACCAACTGTCCTTCAAAAAGACGAAATTTATGAAGCAGAAGTGGTGGCAAAGGGTCAAATCAAGTCCAAATGTCCTTCAAAGAGACGAAATTTATGAAGCAGAAGTGGTGGCAGGGGGTCAAATCATGTCCAAATGTCCTTCAAAGAGACCAAATATGTGAAACAGAAGTGGTGGCTAAGGGTCAAATCATGACCAAATGTCCTTCAAAGAGACCAAATTTGTGAAACAGAAGTGTTTGCGAGGGGCCAAATATTGACTAAATGTCCTTCAAAGAGGCCACATTTATGAAGCAGAAGTGTTTGGGAGGGGTCAAATATTGACCAAATGTCCTTCAAAGAGACAAAAATTTGTGAAACAGAAGTGGTGGCGAAGGGTCAAATCATGACCAAATGTCCTGCAAAAAGACCAAATTTGTGGAACAGAAGTGGTTGCGAAGGATCAAATGATGACCAAATGTCCTTCAAAAAGACCGGATTTGTTTTTATTCATTTCATTTCATTTCAATTCTTCATAGGAGGTTAGCACTTCAGCAAAGCTGATTTTCAAGATCCCTTTCGCTTAAAAAAGTTTACAATTTAGCAACTTAACTAAAATGATACTTAAAATTCCTTATTACAATTTTTACTGTGAAACAGAAGTGGTGGCGAAGGGTCAAATGATGACCAACTGTCCTTCAGAGAGATCAAATTTATGAAACAGACGTGTTTGCAAAGGGATAAATGATGACCAAATGTCCTTCAAAGAGACCATATATATGAATCAGAAGTGTTCACGAAGGGTCAAATGATTAACCAATTGTCCTTCCAAGAGACCAAAAATTTGTGAAACAAAAGTGGTGGCGAAGGGTCAATTGATGACCAACTGTCCTTCAAAGAGACCAAATATGTGTGAAACAGAAGTGGTCGCGAAGGGTCAAATCATGACCAAATGTCCTTCAAAGAGACCAAATATATGAAACAGACGTGTTCGCAAAGGGTTAAATGATGACCAAATGTCCTTCAAAGAGACCATATATGTGAATCAGAAGTGTTCGCGAAGGTTCAAATGATTAACCAATTGTCCTTCAAAGAGACAAAAAATTTGTGAAGCAGAAGTGGTGGCGAAGGGTCAATTGATGACCAACTGTCCTTCAAAGAGAAAAAAAATGTGTGAAACAGAAGTGGTCGCGAAGGGTCAAATCATGACCAAATGTCCTGCAAAAAGACCAAATTTGTGGAACAGAAGTGGTGGCAAAGGGTCAAGTCATGTCCAAATGTCCTTCAAAGAGACCAAATTTATGAAGCACAAGTGGTGGCGAAGGGTCAAATCATGTCCAAATGTCCTTCAAAGAGACCAAATATGTGAAAAAGAGGTGTTTGCGAGGGGTCAAATATTGACCAAATGGCCTTCAAAGAGACCAAATTTATGAAGCAGAAGTGGTGGCGAAGGGTCAAATCATGTCCAAATGTCCTTCAAAGTGGCCACATTTATGAAGCAGAAGTGGTGGCGAAGGGTCAAATGATGACCAAACGTCCTTCAAAGAGACCAAATAAGTGAAACAGACGTGTTTGCAAAGGGTTAAATGATGACCAAATGTCCTTCAAAGAGACCATATATGTGAATCAGAAGTGTTCGCGAAGGGTCAAATGATTAACCAAGTGTCCTTCAAAGAGACAAAAAATTTGTGAAACAGAAGTGGTCGCGAAGAGTCAAATGATGACCAAATGTCCTTCGAAGAGAAAAAAAAATTGTGAAACAGAAGTGGTTGCAAAGGGTCAAATCATGACCAAATGTCCTGCAAAAAGACCAAATTTGTGGAACAGAAGTGGTTGCGAAGGATCAAATGATGACCAAATGTCCTTCAAAAAGACCAGATTTGTTTTTATTCATTTCATTTCATTTCAATTCTTTATAGGAGGTTCATTTATAGGACGTTTATAGGAGCACTTCAGCAAAGCTGATTTTCAAGATCCCTTTCGCTTCAAAAAGTTTACAATTTAGCAACTTAACTAAAATGATACTTAAAATTCCTTATTACAATTTTTACTGTGAAACAGAAGTGGTGGCGAAGGGTCAAATGATGACCAACTGTCCTTCAAAGAGATCAAATTATGAAACAGACGTGTTTGCAAAGGGATAAATGATGACCAAATGTCCTTCACAGAGACCATATATATGAATCAGAAGTGTTCACGAAGGATCAAATGATTAACCAATTGTGCTTCAAAGAGACAAAAAATTTGTGAAACAAAAGTGGTGGCGAAGGGTCAATTGATGACCAACTGTCCTTCAAAAAGACGAAATTTATGAAGCAGAAGTGGTGGCAATGGGTCAAATCAAGTCCAAATGTCCTTCAAAGAGACGAAATTTATGAAGCAGAAGTGGTGGCAAAGGGTCAAATCATGTCCAAATGTCCTTCAAAGAGACCAAATATGTGAAACAGAAGTGTTTGCGAGGGGTCAAATATTAACCAATTGTGCTTCAAAGAGACAAAAAATTTGTGAAACAGAAGTGGTCGCGAAGGGTCAATTGATGACCAACTGTCCTTCAAAAAGACGAAATTTATGAAGCAGAAGTGGTGGCAAAGGGTCAAATCAAGTCCAAATGTCCTTCAAAGAGACCAAATTTATGAAGCAGAAGTGGTGGCGAGGGGTCAAATATTGACCAAATGGCCTTCAAAGAGACCAAATTTATGAAGCAGAAGTGGTGGCGAAAGGTCAAATCATGTCCAAATGTCCTTCAAAGTGGCCACATTTATGAAGCAGAAGTGGTGGCGAAGGGTCAAATGATGACCAAATGTCCTTCAAAGAGACCAAATTTTTTGAAACAGACGTCGTCGCGAAGGGTCAAATGATGACCAAATGTCCTTCAAAGAGACCAAATATATGAAACAGACGTGTTCGCGAAGGGTTAAATGATGACCAAATGTCCTTCAAAGAGACCATATATGTGAATCAGAAGTGTTCGCGAAGGTTCAAATGATTAACCAAATGTCCTTCAAAGAGACAAAAAATTTGTGAAGCAGAAGTGGTGGCGAAGGGTCAATTGATGACCAACTGTCCTTCAAAGAGAAAAAAAATGTGTGAAACAGAAGTGGTTGCGAAGGATCAAATGATGACCAAATGTCCTTCAAAAAGACCAGATTTGTTTTTATTCATTTCATTTCATTTCAATTCTTTATAGGAGGTTCATTTATAGGACGTTTATAGGAGCACTTCAGCAAAGCTGATTTTCAAGATCCCTTTCGCTTCAAAAAGTTTACAATTTAGCAACTTAACTAAAATGATACTTAAAATTCCTTATTACAATTTTTACTGTGAAACAGAAGTGGTGGCGAAGGGTCAAATGATGACCAACTGTCCTTCAAAGAGATCAAATTATGAAACAGACGTGTTTGCAAGGCGATAAATGATGACCAAATGTCCTTCACAGAGACCATATATATGAATCAGAAGTGTTCACGAAGGATCAAATGATTAACCAATTGTGCTTCAAAGAGACAAAAAATTTGTGAAACAAAAGTGGTGGCGAAGGGTCAATTGATGACCAACTGTCCTTCAAAAAGACGAAATTTATGAAGCAGAAGTGGTGGCAAAGGGTCAAATCATGTCCAAATGTCCTTCAAAGAGACGAAATTTATGAAGCAGAAGTGGTGGCAAAGGGTCAAATCATGTCCAAATGTCCTTCAAAGAGACCAAATATGTGAAACAGAAGTGTTTGCGAGGGGTCAAATATTAACCAATTGTCCTCCAAAGAGACAAAAAGTTTGTGAAACAGAAGTGGTCGCGAAGAGTCAAATGATGACCAAATGTCCTTCAAAGAGAAAAAAAATTGTGAAACAGAAGTGGTCGCAAAGGGTCAAATCATGACCAGATGTCCTTCAAAGAGACCAAATTTATGAAGCAGAAGTGGTGGCAAAGGGTCAAATCATGTCCAAATGTCCTTCAAAGAGACCAAATTTATGAAGCACAAGTGGTGGCGAAGGGTCAAATCATGTCCAAATGTCCTTCAAAGAGACCAAATATGTGAAACAGAGGTGTTTGCGAGGGGTCAAATATTGACCAAATGGCCTTCAAAGAGACCAAAGTTATGAAGCAGAAGTGGTGGCGAAGGGTCAAACCATGTCCAAATGTCCTTCAAAGTGGCCATATTTATAAAGCAGAAGTGGTGGCGAAGGTTCAAATGATGACCAAATGTCCTTCAAAGAGACCAAATTTTTTTGAAACAGACGTGGTCGCGAAGGGTCAAATGATGACCAAATGTCCTTCAAAGAGACCAAATATATGAAACAGACGTGTTTGCAAAGGGTTAAATGATGACCAAATGTCCTTCAAAGAGACCATATATGTGAATCAGAAGTGTTCACGAAGGATCAAATGATTAGCCAATTGTGCTTCAAAGAGACAAAAAATTTGTGAAACAAAAGTGGTGGCGAAGGGTCAATTGATGACCAACTGTCCTTCAAAAAGACGAAATTTATGAAGCAGAAGTGGTGGCAAAGGGTCAAATCAAGTCCAAATGTCCTTCAAAGAGACGAAATTTATGAAGCAGAAGTGGTGGCAAAGGGTCAAATCATGTCCAAATGTCCTTCAAAGAGACCAAATATGTGAAACAGAAGTGTTTGCGAGGGGTCAATTGATGACCAACTGTCCTTCAAAGAGAAAAAAAATGTGTGAAACAGAAGTGGTCGCGAAGGGTCAAATCATGACCAAATATCCTTCAAAGAGACCAAATTTATGAAGCAGAAGTGGTGGCGAAGGGTCAAATCATGTCCAAATGTCCGTCAAAGAGACCAAATATGTGAAACAGAAGTGTTTGCGAGGGGTCAAATATTGACCAAATGTCCTTCAAAGAGACCATATATGTGAATCAGAAGTGTTCGCGAAGGATCAAATGATTAACCAAGTGTCCTTCAAAGAGACAAAAAATTTGTGAAACAGAAGTGGTCGCGAAGAGTCAAATGATGACCAAATGTCCTTCGAAGAGAAAAAAAAATTGTGAAACAGAAGTGGTTGCAAAGGGTCAAATCATGACCAAATGTCCTGCAAAAAGACCAAATTTGTGGAACAGAAGTGGTTGCGAAGGATCAAATGATGACCAAATGTCCTTCAAAAAGACCAGATTTGTTTTTATTCATTTCATTTCATTTCAATTCTTTATAGGAGGTTCATTTATAGGACGTTTATAGGAGCACTTCAGCAAAGCTGATTTTCAAGATCCCTTTCGCTTCAAAAAGTTTACAATTTAGCAACTTAACTAAAATGATACTTAAAATTCCTTATTACAATTTTTACTGTGAAACAGAAGTGGTGGCGAAGGGTCAAATGATGACCAACTGTCCTTCAAAGAGATCAAATTATGAAACAGACGTGTTTGCAAAGGGATAAATGATGACCAAATGTCCTTCACAGAGACCATATATATGAATCAGAAGTGTTCACGAAGGATCAAATGATTAACCAATTGTGCTTCAAAGAGACAAAAAATTTGTGAAACAAAAGTGGTGGCGAAGGGTCAATTGATGACCAACTGTCCTTCAAAAAGACGAAATTTATGAAGCAGAAGTGGTGGCAAAGGGTCAAATCATGTCCAAATGTCCTTCAAAGAGACGAAATTTATGAAGCAGAAGTGGTGGCAAAGGGTCAAATCATGTCCAAATGTCCTTCAAAGAGACCAAATATGTGAAACAGAAGTGTTTGCGAGGGGTCAAATATTAACCAATTGTCCTCCAAAGAGACAAAAAATTTGTAAAACAGAAGTGGTCGCGAAGAGTCAAATGATGACCAAATGTCCTTCAAAGAGAAAAAAAATTGTGAAACAGAAGTGGTATCAAAGGGTCAAATCATGACCAGATGTCCTTCAAAGAGACCAAATTTATGAAGCACAAGTGGTGGCGAAGGGTCAAATCATGTCCAAATGTCCTTCAAAGAGACCAAATATGTGAAACAGAAGTGTTTGCGAGGGGTCAAATATTGACCAAATGTCCTTCAAAGAGACCAAATCTTTTTGAAACAGACGCGGTCGCGAAGGGTCAAATGATGACCAAATGTTCTTCAAAGAGACCAAATATATGAAACAGACGTGTTTGCAAAGGGTTAAATGATGACCAAATGTCCTTCAAAGAGACCATCTATGTGAATCAGAAGTGTTCGCGAAGGTTCAAATGATTAACCAAATGTCCTTCAAAGAGACAAAAAATTTGTGAAGCAGAAATGGTGGCGAAGGGTCAATTGATGACCAACTGTCCTTCAAAGAGAAAAAAAATGTGTGAAACAGAAGTGGTCGCGAAGGGTCAAATCATGACCAAATATCCTTCAAAGAGACCAAATTTATGAAGCAGAAGTGGTGGCGAAGGGTCAAATCATGTCCAAATGTCCGTCAAAGAGACCAAATATGTGAAACAGAAGTGTTTGCGAGGGGTCAAATATTGACCAAATGTCCTTCAAAGAGACCATATATGTGAATCAGAAGTGTTCGCGAAGGGTCAAATGATTAACCAAGTGTCCTTCAAAGAGACAAAAAATTTGTGAAACAGAAGTGGTCGCGAAGAGTCAAATGATGACCAAATGTCCTTCGAAGAGAAAAAAAAATTGTGAAACAGAAGTGGTTGCAAAGGGTCAAATCATGACCAAATGTCCTGCAAAAAGACCAAATTTGTGGAACAGAAGTGGTTGCGAAGGATCAAATGATGACCAAATGTCCTTCAAAAAGACCAGATTTGTTTTTATTCATTTCATTTCATTTCAATTCTTTATAGGAGGTTCATTTATAGGACGTTTATAGGAGCACTTCAGCAAAGCTGATTTTCAAGATCCCTTTCGCTTCAAAAAGTTTACAATTTAGCAACTTAACTAAAATGATACTTAAAATTCCTTATTACAATTTTTACTGTGAAACAGAAGTGGTGGCGAAGGGTCAAATGATGACCAACTGTCCTTCAAAGAGATCAAATTATGAAACAGACGTGTTTGCAAAGGGATAAATGATGACCAAATGTCCTTCACAGAGACCATATATATGAATCAGAAGTGTTCACGAAGGATCAAATGATTAGCCAATTGTGCTTCAAAAGACAAAAAATTTGTGAAACAAAAGTGGTGGCGAAGGGTCAATTGATGACCAACTGTCCTTCAAAAAGACGAAATTTATGAAGCAGAAGTGGTGGCAAAGGGTCAAATCAAGTCCAAATGTCCTTCAAAGAGACGAAATTTATGAA
Organism: Catostylus mosaicus; assembly: GCA_964019065.1. Classification (NCBI taxonomy): domain Eukaryota; kingdom Metazoa; phylum Cnidaria; class Scyphozoa; order Rhizostomeae; family Catostylidae; genus Catostylus; species Catostylus mosaicus. The sequence goes on from OZ025186.1 coordinate 4,821,889, forward strand.
GCAGAAGTGGTGGCAAAGGGTCAAATCATGTCCAAATGTCCTTCAAAGAGACCAAATATGTGAAACAGAAGTGTTTGCGAGGGGTCAAATATTAACCAATTGTCCTCCAAAGAGACAAAAAATTTGTGAAACAGAAGTGGTCGCGAAGAGTCAAATGATGACCAAATGTCCTTCAAAGAGAAAAAAAATTGTGAAACAGAAGTGGTATCAAAGGGTCAAATCATGACCAGATGTCCTTCAAAGAGACCAAATTTATGAAGCACAAGTGGTGGCGAAGGGTCAAATCATGTCCAAATGTCCTTCAAAGAGACCAAATATGTGAAACAGAAGTGTTTGCGAGGGGTCAAATATTGACCAAATGGCCTTCAAAGAGACCAAATTCATGAAGCAGAAGTGGTTGCGAAAGGTCAAATCATGTCCAAATGTCCTTCAAAGTGGCCACATTTATGAAGCAGAAGTGGTGGCGAAGGGTCAAATGATGACCAAATGTCCTTCAAAGAGACCAAATTTTTTGAAACAGACGTGGTCGCGAAGGGTCAAATGATGACCAAATGTCCTTCAAAGAGACCAAATATATGAAACAGACGTGTTCGCAAAGGGTTAAATGATGACCAAATGTCCTTCAAAGAGACCATATATGTGAATCAGAAGTGTTCGCGAAGGTTCAAATGATAAACCAAATGTCCTTCAAAGAGACAAAAAATTTGTGAAGCAGAAGTGGTGGCGAAGGGTCAATTGATGACCAACTGTCCTTCAAAGAGAAAAATAATGTGTGAAACAGAAGTGGTCGCGAAGGGTCAAATCATGACCAAATGTCCTTCAAAGAGACGAAATTTATGAAGCAGAAGTGGTGGCGAAGGGTCAAATCATGTCCAAATGTCCGTCAAAGAGACCAAATATGTGAAACAGAAGTGTTTGCGAGGGGTCAAATATTGACCAAATGTCCTTCAAAGAGACCATATATGTGAATCAGAAGTGTTCGCGAAGGGTCAAATGATTAACCAATTGTCCTTCAAAGAGACAAAAAATTTTTTGAAACAGAAGTGGTCGCGAAGAGTCAAATGATGACCAAATGTCCTTCGAAGAGAAAAAACAATTGTGAAACAGAAGTGGTTGCAAAGGGTCAAATCATGACCAGATGTCCTTCAAAGAGACCAAATTTATGAAGCACAAGTGGTGGCAAAGGATCAAATCATGTCCAAATGTCCTTCAAAGAGACCAAATATGTGAAACAGAAGTGTCTGCGAGGGGTCAAATATTGACCAAATGGCCCTCAAAGAGACCAAATTTATGAAGCAGAAGTGGTGGCGAAGGGTCAAATCATGTCCAAATGTCCTTCAAAGTGGCCACATTTATGAAGCAGAAGTGGTGGCGAAGGGTCAAATGATGACCAAATGTCCTTCAAAGAGACCAAATATATGAAACAGACGTGTTCGCAAAGGGTTAAATGATGACCAAATGTCCTTCAAAGAGACCATATATGTGAATCAGAAGTGTTCGCGAAGGTTCAAATGATAAACCAAATGTCCTTCAAAGAGACAAAAAATTTGTGAAGCAGAAGTGGTGGCGAAGGGTCAATTGATGACCAACTGTCCTTCAAAGAGAAAAATAATGTGTGAAACAGAAGTGGTCGGGAAGGGTCAAATCATGACCAAATGTCCTTCAAAGAGACGAAATTTATGAAGCAGAAGTGGTGGCGAAGGGTCAAATCATGTCCAAATGTCCGTCAAAGAGACCAAATATGTGAAACAGAAGTGTTTGCGAGGGGTCAAATATTGACCAAATGTCCTTCAAAGAGACCATATATGTGAATCAGAAGTGTTCGCGAAGGGTCAAATGATTAACCAATTGTCCTTCAAAGAGACAAAAAATTTTTTGAAACAGAAGTGGTCGCGAAGAGTCAAATGATGACCAAATGTCCTTCGAAGAGAAAAAACAATTGTGAAACAGAAGTGGTTGCAAAGGGTCAAATCATGACCAGATGTCCTTCAAAGAGACCAAATTTATGAAGCACAAGTGGTGGCAAAGGGTCAAATCATGTCCAAATGTCCTTCAAAGAGACCAAATATGTGAAACAGAAGTGTCTGCGAGGGGTCAAATATTGACCAAATTTCCCTCAAAGAGACGAAATTTATGAAGCAGAAGTGGTGGCGAAGGGTCAAATCATGTCCAAATGTCCTTCAAAGTGGCCACATTTATGAAGCAGAAGTGGTGGCGAAGGGTCAAATGATGACCAAATGTCCTTCACAGAGACCATATATATGAATCAGAAGTGTTCACGAAGGATCAAATGATTAACCAATTGTGCTTCAAAGAGACAAAAAATTTGTGAAACAAAAGTGGTGGCGAAGGGTCAATTGATGACCAACTGTCCTTCAAAAAGACGAAATTTATGAAGCAGAAGTGGTGGCAAAGGGTCAAATCAAGTCCAAATGTCCTTCAAAGAGACGAAATTTATGAAGCAGAAGTGGTGGCAAAGGGTCAAATCATGTCCAAATGTCCTTCAAAGAGACCAAATATGTGAAACAGAAGTGTTTGCGAGGGGTCAAATATTAACCAATTGTCCTCCAAAGAGACAAAAAATTTGTGAAACAGAAGTGGTCGCGAAGAGTCAAATGATGACCAAATGTCCTTCAAAGAGAAAAAAAATTGTGAAACAGAAGTGGTATCAAAGGGTCAAATCATGACCAGATGTCCTTCAAAGAGACCAAATTTATGAAGCACAAGTGGTGGCGAAGGGTCAAATCATGTCCAAATGTCCTTCAAAGAGACCAAATATGTGAAACAGAAGTGTTTGCGAGGGGTCAAATATTGACCAAATGGCTTTCAAAGAGACCAAATTTATGAAGCAGAAGTGGTTGCGAAAGGTCAAATCATGTCCAAATGTCCTTCAAAGTGGCCACATTTATGAAGCAGAAGTGGTGGCGAAGGGTCAAATGATGACCAAATGTCCTTCAAAGAGACCAAATTTTTTGAAACAGACGTGGTCGCGAAGGGTCAAATGATGACCAAATGTCCTTCAAAGAGACCAAATATATGAAACAGACGTGTTCGCAAAGGGTTAAATGATGACCAAATGTCCTTCAAAGAGACCATATATGTGAATCAGAAGTGTTCGCGAAGGGTCAAATGATTAACCAAGTGTCCTTCAAAGAGACAAAAAATTTGTGAAACAGAAGTGGTCGCGAAGAGTCAAATGATGACCAAATGTCCTTCGAAGAGAAAAAAAAATTGTGAAACAGAAGTGGTTGCAAAGGGTCAAATCATGACCAAATGTCCTGCAAAAAGACCAAATTTGTGGAACAGAAGTGGTTGCGAAGGATCAAATGATGACCAAATGTCCTTCAAAGAGACCATATATGTGAATCAGAAGTGTTCGCGAAGGTTCAAATGATAAACCAAATGTCCTTCAAAGAGACAAAAAATTTGTGAAGCAGAAGTGGTGGCGAAGGGTCAATTGATGACCAACTGTCCTTCAAAGAGAAAAATAATGTGTGAAACAGAAGTGGTCGGGAAGGGTCAAATCATGACCAAATGTCCTTCAAAGAGACGAAATTTATGAAGCAGAAGTGGTGGCGAAGGGTCAAATCATGTCCAAATGTCCGTCAAAGAGACCAAATATGTGAAACAGAAGTGTTTGCGAGGGGTCAAATATTGACCAAATGTCCTTCAAAGAGACCATATATGTGAATCAGAAGTGTTCGCGAAGGGTCAAATGATTAACCAATTGTCCTTCAAAGAGACAAAAAATTTTTTGAAACAGAAGTGGTCGCGAAGAGTCAAATGATGACCAAATGTCCTTCGAAGAGAAAAAACAATTGTGAAACAGAAGTGGTTGCAAAGGGTCAAATCATGACCAGATGTCCTTCAAAGAGACCAAATTTATGAAGCACAAGTGGTGGCAAAGGTTCAAATCATGTCCAAATGTCCTTCTAAGAGACCAAATATGTGAAACAGAAGTGTCTGCGAGGGGTCAAATATTGACCAAATTTCCCTCAAAGAGACCAAATTTATGAAGCAGAAGTGGTGGCGAAGGGTCAAATCATGTCCAAATGTCCTTCAAAGTGGCCACATTTATGAAGCAGAAGTGGTGGCGAAGGGTCAAATGATGACCAAATGTCCTTCACAGAGACCATATATATGAATCAGAAGTGTTCACGAAGGATCAAATGATTAACCAATTGTGCTTCAAAGAGACAAAAAATTTGTGAAACAAAAGTGGTGGCGAAGGGTCAATTGATGACCAACTGTCCTTCAAAAAGACGAAATTTATGAAGCAGAAGTGGTGGCAAAGGGTCAAATCAAGTCCAAATGTCCTTCAAAGAGACGAAATTTATGAAGCAGAAGTGGTGGCAAAGGGTCAAATCATGTCCAAATGTCCTTCAAAGAGACCAAATATGTGAAACAGAAGTGTTTGCGAGGGGTCAAATATTAACCAATTGTCCTCCAAAGAGACAAAAAATTTGTGAAACAGAAGTGGTCGCGAAGAGTCAAATGATGACCAAATGTCCTTCAAAGAGAAAAAAAATTGTGAAACAGAAGTGGTATCAAAGGGTCAAATCATGACCAGATGTCCTTCAAAGAGACCAAATTTATGAAGCACAAGTGGTGGCGAAGGGTCAAATCATGTCCAAATGTCCTTCAAAGAGACCAAATATGTGAAACAGAAGTGTTTGCGAGGGGTCAAATATTGACCAAATGGCTTTCAAAGAGACCAAATTTATGAAGCAGAAGTGGTTGCGAAAGGTCAAATCATGTCCAAATGTCCTTCAAAGTGGCCACATTTATGAAGCAGAAGTGTTGGCGAAGGGTCAAATGATGACCAAATGTCCTTCAAAGAGACCAAATTTTTTGAAACAGACGTGGTCGCGAAGGGTCAAATGATGACCAAATGTCCTTCAAAGAGACCAAATATATGACACAGACGTGTTCGCAAAGGGTTAAATGATGACCAAATGTCCTTCAAAGAGACCATATATGTGAATCAGAAGTGTTCGCGAAGGGTCAAATGATTAACCAAGTGTCCTTCAAAGAGACAAAAAATTTGTGAAACAGAAGTGGTCGCGAAGAGTCAAATGATGACCAAATGTCCTTCGAAGAGAAAAAAAAATTGTGAAACAGAAGTGGTTGCAAAGGGTCAAATCATGACCAAATGTCCTGCAAAAAGACCAAATTTGTGGAACAGAAGTGGTTGCGAAGGATCAAATGATGACCAAATGTCCTTCAAAAAGACCAGATTTGTTTTTATTCATTTCATTTCATTTCAATTCTTTATAGGAGGTTCATTTATAGGACGTTTATAGGAGCACTTCAGCAAAGCTGATTTTCAAGATCCCTTTCGCTTCAAAAAGTTTACAATTTAGCAACTTAACTAAAATGATACTTAAAATTCCTTATTACAATTTTTACTGTGAAACAGAAGTGGTGGCGAAGGGTCAAATGATGACCAACTGTCCTTCAAAGAGATCAAATTATGAAACAGACGTGTTTGCAAAGGGATAAATGATGACCAAATGTCCTTCACAGAGACCATATATATGAATCAGAAGTGTTCACGAAGGATCAAATGATTAGCCAATTGTGCTTCAAAGAGACAAAAAATTTGTGAAACAAAAGTGGTGGCGAAGGGTCAATTGATGACCAACTGTCCTTCAAAAAGACGAAATTTATGAAGCAGAAGTGGTGGCAAAGGGTCAAATCAAGTCCAAATGTCCTTCAAAGAGACGAAATTTATGAAGCAGAAGTGGTGGCAAAGGGTCAAATCATGTCCAAATGTCCTTCAAAGAGACCAAATATGTGAAACAGAAGTGTTTGCGAGGGGTCAAATATTAACCAATTGTCCTCCAAAGAGACAAAAAATTTGTGAAACAGAAGTGGTCGCGAAGAGTCAAATGATGACCAAATGTCCTTCAAAGAGAAAAAAAATTGTGAAACAGAAGTGGTATCAAAGGGTCAAATCATGACAAGATGTCCTTCAAAGAGACCAAATTTATGAAGCACAAGTGGTGGCGAAGGGTCAAATCATGTCCAAATGTCCTTCAAAGAGACCAAAAATGTGAAACAGAAGTGTTTGCGAGGGGTCAAATATTGACCAAATGGCCTTCAAAGAGACCAAATTCATGAAGCAGAAGTGGTTGCGAAAGGTCAAATCATGTCCAAATGTCCTTCAAAGTGGCCACATTTATGAAGCAGAAGTGGTGGCGAAGGGTCAAATGATGACCAAATGTCCTTCAAAGAGACCAAATTTTTTGAAACAGACGTGGTCGCGAAGGGTCAAATGATGACCAAATGTCCTTCAAAGAGACCAAATATATGAAACAGACGTGTTCGCAAAGGGTTAAATGATGACCAAATGTCCTTCAAAGAGACCATATATGTGAATCAGAAGTGTTCGCGAAGGTTCAAATGATAAACCAAATGTCCTTCAAAGAGACAAAAAATTTGTGAAGCAGAAGTGGTGGCGAAGGGTCAATTGATGACCAACTGTCCTTCAAAGAGAAAAATAATGTGTGAAACAGAAGTGGTCGCGAAGGGTCAAATCATGACCAAATGTCCTTCAAAGAGACGAAATTTATGAAGCAGAAGTGGTGGCGAAGGGTCAAATCATGTCCAAATGTCCGTCAAAGAGACCAAATATGTGAAACAGAAGTGTTTGCGAGGGGTCAAATATTGACCAAATGTCCTTCAAAGAGACCATATATGTGAATCAGAAGTGTTCGCGAAGGGTCAAATCATGTCCAAATGTCCTTCAAAGTGGCCACATTTATGAAGCAGAAGTGGTGGCGAAGGGTCAAATGATGACCAAATGTCCTTCAAAGAGACCAAATATATGAATCAGACGTGTTCGCAAAGGGTTAAATGATGACCAAATGTCCTTCAAAGAGACCATATATATGAATCAGAAGTGTTCGCGAAGGTTCAAATGATAAACCAAATGTCCTTCAAAGAGACAAAAAATTTGTGAAGCAGAAGTGGTGGCGAAGGGTCAATTGATGACCAACTGTCCTTCAAAGAGAAAAATAATGTGTGAAACAGAAGTGGTCGCGAAGGGTCAAATCATGACCAAATGTCCTTCAAAGAGACGAAATTTATGAAGCAGAAGTGGTGGCGAAGGGTCAAATCATGTCCAAATGTCCGTCAAAGAGACCAAATATGTGAAACAGAAGTGTTTGCGAGGGGTCAAATATTGACCAAATGTCCTTCAAAGAGACCATATATGTGAATCAGAAGTGTTCGCGAAGGGTCAAATGATTAACCAATTGTCCTTCAAAGAGACAAAAAATTTTTTGAAACAGAAGTGGTCGCGAAGAGTCAAATGATGACCAAATGTCCTTCGAAGAGAAAAAACAATTGTGAAACAGAAGTGGTTGCAAAGGGTCAAATCATGACCAGATGTCCTTCAAAGAGACCAAATTTATGAAGCACAAGTGGTGGCAAAGGATCAAATCATGTCCAAATGTCCTTCAAAGAGACCAAATATGTGAAACAGAAGTGGTGGCAAAGGGTCAAATCATGTCCAAATGTCCTTCAAAGTGGCCACATTTATGAAGCAGAAGTGGTGGCGAAGGGTCAAATGATGACCAAATGTCCTTCAAAGAGACCAAATATATGAAACAGACGTGTTCGCAAAGGGTTAAATGATGACCAAATGTCCTTCAAAGAGACCATATATGTGAATCAGAAGTGTTCGCGAAGGTTCAAATGATAAACCAAATGTCCTTCAAAGAGACAAAAAATTTGTGAAGCAGAAGTGGTGGCGAAGGGTCAATTGATGACCAACTGTCCTTCAAAGAGAAAAATAATGTGTGAAACAGAAGTGGTCGGGAAGGGTCAAATCATGACCAAATGTCCTTCAAAGAGACGAAATTTATGAAGCAGAAGTGGTGGCGAAGGGTCAAATCATGTCCAAATGTCCGTCAAAGAGACCAAATATGTGAAACAGAAGTGTTTGCGAGGGGTCAAATATTGACCAAATGTCCTTCAAAGAGACCATATATGTGAATCAGAAGTGTTCGCGAAGGGTCAAATGATTAACCAATTGTCCTTCAAAGAGACAAAAAATTTTTTGAAACAGAAGTGGTCGCGAAGAGTCAAATGATGACCAAATGTCCTTCGAAGAGAAAAAACAATTGTGAAACAGAAGTGGTTGCAAAGGGTCAAATCATGACCAGATGTCCTTCAAAGAGACCAAATTTATGAAGCACAAGTGGTGGCAAAGGGTCAAATCATGTCCAAATGTCCTTCAAAGAGACCAAATATGTGAAACAGAAGTGTCTGCGAGGGGTCAAATATTGACCAAATTTCCCTCAAAGAGACCAAATTTATGAAGCAGAAGTGGTGGCGAAGGGTCAAATCATGTCCAAATGTCCTTCAAAGTGGCCACATTTATGAAGCAGAAGTGGTGGCGAAGGGTCAAATGATGACCAAATGTCCTTCAAAGAGACCAAATTTTTTGAAACAGACGTGGTCACGAAGGGTCAATTGATGACCAAATGTCCTTCAAAGCGACCAAATTTGTGAAGCTTAAGTGGTGGCGAAGGGTCAAATCATGACCAAATGTCCTTCAAAGGGACTAAATTTGTGAAGCAGAAGTGATGGCGAAGGGTCGAATCATGTCCAAATGTCCTTCAAAGAGATCAAATTTATGAAACAGACGTGTTTGCAAAGGGATAAATGATGACCAAATGTCCTTCAAAGAGACCATATATATGAATCAGAAGTGTTCACGAAGGGTCAAATGATTAACCAAATGTCCTTCCAAGAGACAAATAATTTGTGAAAGAAAAGTGGTGGCGAAGGGTCAATTGATGACCAACTGTCCTTCAAAAAGACGAAATTTATGAAGCAGAAGTGGTGGCAAAGGGTCAAATCATGACCAAATGTCCTTCAAAGAGACCAAAGTTGTGAAACAGAAGTGTTTGCAAAGGGCCAAATATTGACCAAATGTCCTTCAAAGGGACTAAATTTGTGAAGCAGAAGTGATGGCGAAGGGTCGAATCATGTCCAAATGTCCTTCAAAGAGACCAAATATGTGAAACAGAAGTTGTGGCGAAGGGTCAAATGATGACCAAATGTCCTTCAAAGAGACCAAATTTGTGAAACAGAAGTGGTCACGAAGGATCAAATGATGACCAAATGTCCTTCAAAGAGACCAAATTTGTGAAACAGAAGTGGTGGCGAAGGATCAAATGATGACCAAATGCCCTTCAAAGAGACCAAATTTATGAAACAGACGTGTTCGCAAAGGGTTAAATGATGACCAAATGTCCTTCAAAGAGGCCACATTTATGAAGCAGAAGTTGTGGCGAAGGGTCAAATGATGACCAAATGTCCTTCAAAGAGACCAAATTTGTGAAGTTTAAGTGGTGGCGAAGGGTCAAATCATGACCAAATGTCCTTGAAAGAGACCAAAGTTGTGAAACAGAAGTGTTTGCAAAGGGCCAAATATTGACCAAATGTCCTTCAAAGGGACTAAATTTGTGAAGCAGAAGTGATGGCGAAGGGTCGAATCATGTCCAAATGTCCTTCAAAGAGACCAAATATGTGAAACAGAAGTGGTGGCGAAGGGTCAAATGATGACCAAATGTCCTTCAAAGAGACCAAATTTGTGAAACAGAAGTGGTCACGAAGGATCAAATGATGACCAAATGTCCTTCAAAGAGACCAAATTTGTGAAACAGAAGTGGTGGCGAAGGATCAAATGATGACCAAATGCCCTTCAAAGAGACCAAATTTATGAAACAGACGTGTTCGCAAAGGGTTAAATGATGACCAAATGTCCTTCAAAGAGGCCACATTTATGAAGCAGAAGTTGTGGCGAAGGGTCAAATGATGACCAAATGTCCTTCAAAGAGACCAAATTTGTGAAGTTTAAGTGGTGGCGAAGGGTCAAATCATGACCAAATGTCCTTCAAAGGGACTAAATTTGTGAAGCAGAAGTGATGGTGAAGGGTCGAATCATGTCCAAATGTCCTTCAAAGAGACCAAATTTGTGAAACAGAAGTGTTTGCGAAGGGCCAAATATTGACTAAATGTCCTTCAAAGAGGCCACATTTATGAAGCAGAAGTGGTGGCGAAGGGTCAAATCATGACCAAATGTCCTTCAAAGGGACTAAATTTGTGAAGCAGAAGTGATGGTGAAGGGTCGAATCATGTCCAAATGTCCTTCAAAGAGACCAAATTTGTGAAACAGAAGTGTTTGCGAAGGGCCAAATATTGACTAAATGTCCTTCAAAGAGGCCACATTTATGAAGCAGAAGTGGTGGCGAAGGGTCAAATGATGACCAACTGTCCTTTAAAGAGACCAAATTTGTGAAACAGAAGTGGTCGCGAAGGATCACATGATTACCAATTGTCCTTCAAAGAGACCAAATTTATGAAGCAGAAGTGGTGGCGAAGGGTCCAAATGTCCTTCAAAGAGACCAAATATGTGAAACAGTAGTGTTTGCGAGGGGTCAAATATTGACCAAATGGCTTTCAAAGAGACCAAATTTATGAAGCAGATGTGGTGGCGAAGGGTCAAATGATGACCAACTGTCCTTCAAAGAGACCAAATTTATGAAACAGACGTGTTTGCAAAGGGTTAAATGATGACCAAATGTCCTTCAAAGAGGCCACATTTATGAAGCAGAAGTGGTGGCGAAGGGTCAAATCATGACCAAATGTCCTTCAAAGAGACCAAATATGTGAAACAGAAGTGATGGCGAAGGGTCAAATCGTGTCCAAATGTCCTTCAAAGAGACCAAATATGTGAAGCAAAAGTGATTGCAAGGGGTCAAATATTGACCAAATGTTCTTCAAAGAGACCAAATTTTTTGAAACAGACGTGGTCACGAAGGGTCAAATGATGACCAAATGTCCTTCAAAGCGACCAAATTTGTGAAGCTTAAGTGGTGGCGAAGGGTCAAATCATGACCAAATGTCCTTCAAAGGGACTAAATTTGTGAAGCAGAAGTGATGGCGAAGGGTCGAATCATGTCCAAATGTCCTTCAAAGAGACCAAATATGTGAAACAGAAGTGGTGGCGAAGGGTCAAATCATGACCAAATGTCCTTCAAAGAGACCAAAGTTGTGAAACAGAAGTGTTTGCAAAGGGCCAAATATTGACCAAATGTCCTTCAAAGGGACTAAATTTGTGAAGCAGAAGTGATGGCGAAGGGTCGAATCATGTCCAAATGTCCTTCAAAGAGACCTAATATGTGAAGTTTAAGTGGTGGCGAAGGGTCAAATCATGACCAAATGTCCTTCAAAGGGACTAAACTTGTGAAGCAGAAGTGATGGTGAAGGGTCGAATCATGTCCAAATGTCCTTCAAAGAGACCAAATATGTGAAACAGAAGTGGTGGCGAAGGGTCAAATCATGACCAAATGTCCTTCAAAGAGACCAAATTTGTGAAACAGAAGTGTTTGCGAAGGGCCAAATATTGACTAAATGTCCTTCAAAGAGGCCACATTTATGAAGCAGAAGTGGTGGCGAAGGGTCAAATGATGACCAACTGTCCTTTAAAGAGACCAAATTTGTGAAACAGAAGTGGTCGCGAAGGGTCCAAATGTCCTTCAAAGAGACCAAATATGTGAAACAGTAGTGTTTGCGAGGGGTCAAATATTGACCAAATGGCTTTCAAAGAGACCAAATGTATGAAGCAGATGTGGTGGCGAAGGGTCAAATGATGACCAACTGTCCTTCAAAGAGACCAAATATGTGAAGCAAAAGTGATTGCAAGGGGTCAAATATTGACCAAATGTTCTTCAAAGAGACCAAATTTGTGAAACAGTGGTAATCGCGAAGGGTCAAATCATGACCAAATGTCCTTCAAAGAGACCAAATATGTGAAGCAGAAGTGGTGACGAAGGGTCAAATGATGACCAAATGTCCTTGAAAGAGACCAACTATGTGAAACAGAAGTTGTGGCGAAGGGTCAAATGATGACCAAATGTCCTTAAAAGAGACCAAATGTGTTAAAAAGAAGTGGTTGCGAAGGGTCGAATGCAAGGGTGCTGGAGCACTGGGTGCACCGGTGGCAGGTGCTCCCGTTGCCCTCGTGGTACGGGGGTAGTGCGCGGGCAGCACAGTGCTTTATCAGTATCTAAATGCTGATAAATCTAGTTTTCGAAGGTGAAATTAGAATGAAATTTAAATCAACAGCAACACTAGCATGTAAATATACACAGAGACAGTGAAAACTAGTAGAAATGCTTTGCTGTGAAAGGACATTACCTTTTTTTGTAGTGAAAGAACATTAGGAAATCTGTTGAAAATTTATCGTGAAGATTTCTATAAATTTTGCAATAACAAAATTCAACAATTCGACTCTTTTCAGTATTGTCCTACACATATTCAGAACGATTCTTTCAAGCTCACATTTTCCAAACTACATGCTAAACAGCAATCCCTGATTAGTTTCAACAACAAAATTTGATATCTTGAGCAGTTGTAGAGACACGAGGAGGAATGTGGGTTCCGGATACGTCTCTTTTCCAAACGTTTTTGCAGAGATGTAATTAATCAAACATTCTAATAGAGTTTGCTGCGTTTGTAAAACCAACTCTAAATTACGCTAATATGGTGTTGCCTTTGTTTTGAGAAACGGTGTGGTCACACAAATTTCCTTTGGCCACGCCCCCCAACCACGCCACTTCTCAAGTGCTGGCTCCGCCGCGGACCTTAATGTGCCGTTTCCGCTGTTTTTGCCCCCGCCGCTACATGAAGCTTCCGGCGCCTCTGTTCCTCTCCACCCTATGGTGGTGGAACCATCAGATTGATACAGTAAGAGTTCAGAGTAACATTTCTTCCATTTGTTGGTTCACTTGTTGAATGGCATTGTCTCTTCAAAAGCCTGTGCCTGATGTCCAGCTGTCTGAGTGGACAAGACCTAAGAGTACAAGAGTCGCTGGCTCTAGAAAGGCATGCTTAATTTCTAAGCTATTAGAATTCAGTTTGTTAAAGCAAGGCGGTACATTAAGAGCATTTGCGCCATCTTGCAGCCACAAATTTTGGTAAATTGTTAAGTTGGGTTTTGTAGGCATTATTGGGAGTCACTGCAAAGGTAATCTGTAGTGCAACTTTCCTAAATTGTCCTGGGTCACACCTGATACCGAGGGGAATACGCTCAATTTGTCGACAAATTGATACTCTACAGCCCTTCTAGCAAATGTTTTTAAGAACGGTTACTAGGAACTCAAATGGAAGTTCATCACATGTTTTGTACGTTTTTGTATGTTTCATTCTAAATAATGTTTGTTTCAGTTAGTAATTACCTATCACATTATACTTTCTTTTGAACTCAGGCAAAGGATGCTTTAGAATAAAAGATCTGAGTGATTTTTGGAATAAAAAAATGGATGTGGTTGATGCCTTTAAGAAAACAGCATTTGTTGTTGGAATGGCTTTGGTAATATTTGCATTTGCAAGAAACACAATTGCTTGGTATGCTTTTTTATTTTTATTGTGAATTTGATTATACAATAGTTTGCAATTTTGATGAGGGTCTGGTTATATGAACAGAGACTGGCTGGGTAAACAGGCTGGCTCGTTCGCCAGGATAGAGTATACGTTGTTACCAAACGTGAAGAGAGCTGTCTAAGCAAGCGGGCCAAATTCCTATACCATGCAGAAGAGCCAGCCCGTGTGGTGAGGCAGTCCATCTATATAAAAGCGAGCTCACGTTTTGCAGCATTTGTCAATTTTGAGCTTGACATTACAGTTTGCAAACTCTTAGGCGGCCCAATTGCAAATCTTGCTAAAGATCTAAGACTGCCATTCATCATAATTATACCAATTTAAATAAAAAATATCTATAATACTCTCTAGAAAAATTACGCTTGCTTCACTTCAATTAAAAAATTTTCAATTCTCCTTTTCCATGGTTATCGATGTAAACGTTCAATCATCTCTCTTAGCTTTTCAGTCATAATCTAACAAGTACCGTTCAAAAAAGTGCTTCTCAAAAGACTGTATTATTTTCCAATTTTTTAGAAAAGTCTTATATTTTTGTAGCTCAAATCAATTTTCAAGTTGTGTTCAATCTCTTTTCCACTCAAATGGTTGTGTGTTTAACTGTATGTATATGTGAATTTCATGGGTGCATTTGTACTACATAAAATGAAATCTTTTCCTTAGGCATTTTGACAAATTCTGGGAAGCATCAAACAATTTTTGTCATGAAAGTTGGATTGATTTTTACTGCTTCTTTGGAAAGAATGACTTTTTGATTAACACAGTTGGTAAGTTGTGAATGATTCTTTATTTAAAATTAATCAGTAAAATTTAAAAACTTGAATGAGCAAGGCAGAGGGATTCTGCTAATGCTTAGTTAGTCTTTTTCTAATTACATCCTCTTAAAATTTCAGATTTCAGATTGGGATTCACAAAAGAACATTGTTATGTCTTTCTTTCAACTACAGTTATCACAAACTTAAATCATTTAGGCCAATTTGCCACTTTGAACTCTATTTTCCTTTTAAGGATCTTTGGTGATACCAACATTGGTTTTCTGGGCATTTGGTGGTATCCTTTCATACATGGCTGTATCAGGACGTCCAGCATTTTTGATGAAATATCGAATTCAAGATGATAAACCCGTAAGTGTCACCATGCCATGGCCTATTTGGCTCAGAAGTTTCCATGGGTCTTACAGAATTTTAATAAAACGGATCCTTATCGACTCAATAGAAAGGTCGACTGACTTATGATAACAACAATAGCCTCAATATTCTCTATTATTTGGATGCCAAAATCAAATTTTCTTTCTTAACTTTAAAAGGGGTCCTTTTCACCATCGTCGCGCCATTTTGTTAGGTTATGAAGGGGACATTGGTCTATGTGCTGGTCAATCAATTCGGTACTGCACCCATCCCTCGTGATCAATACTATTTCCATCCCAATTTGCAAACCATGAAAATTATCTTACGGCATCCTAGGGTTATTGGGAACAAATGAAGCACTTGATTATCAAACAGTGGATGTTTCATAAATTTAACTGGTTTTCCGAATCAGTTTCTCTTGGTGGTATACCCCTTTTTTTTTTATTTTTTCTCAGATCGAATGGAGTAAAGTTGAAAGAACCATTAAATTATGTCTTTTCAATCAATTTGTTATTGGTCCTCTTTTCACATTGGTCTGCCATCCTATTTTCAAATGGAGAGGCTGTGGTTTCACCGCGGAGGAGCTTCCAACATTCAAATGGGTGCTTTTTGAGATTTTGGTGTTTATATTGGTTGAAGAAGTTGGCTTCTATTATTCTCATAGGTATGGTAATTGGATATAAAAATGAAGATTATATCAGGCTACAACTCGCATAAATTTGTGGAATCTGATATATCTTTCAAAAAGATATTGATCTTTCTTGTTCAACATATAACGCAACTGATGATCTTAATTATATCTATGTTCTTTTAAACTTAAAAATTATCATAGTTTATTCTCATTAGACAGAGGGAGAGTCACGAGAAAGGTGGCGAAACAATGGTTAGAGAAGGTGGCATTTGAGAAAAGGGCAAGGAGTCAGAATATGTCGAATGAGAAAAAATCGTTACAAGAGACAAGACGAGTCATCTTAAATCGAGAGGGAACACATTTAAGTATACTATCTATCTTATTTGCTTTCAGGTTGGGTCACCATCCATACCTTTACAAACACATTCACAAGATTCACCATGAATGGACGGCCCCAATTTCACTTCTCGCAATGTACTCTCATCCGCTGGAGCATGTCATCTCAAATCTTGGTCCAGTTGTTTTTGGTCCCTTGCTGATGGGCTCGCATATTGCTACCATTTGGCTCTGGTTCATTTTGGCAATCATGTCGACAATTATTTCCCACTGTGGATTTCATTTGCCGTTTTTGCTATCTCCAGAGGCACACGATTTCCACCATCTGAAGTGAGTCTTAGCAGGTTTTATCTAATAGTAATGATAAGAATTTAATAAGGTACTAATAATGATAAAATAATGAATCGTGGAGAGCATATCCACATTGATGCTCTTTACCTGGTCGTTACACTACAAAACAAGATTAAAAATTGCTAATGCAATACGATGTGAAACAATGTGACATCATTTTGAAAAGTAAACATCAAAATAGTTTAGATTTGAACAAAATTAGTTTAGAATCAGATGTCATTGGGGAATATTGTGGGATTTTAAACGTCTATTTGTTGCATGGGGGTCGAATTATAGACATTTTCTTTGAAAAATATTGGTATGCCGATCCTTGAGTCAAACCTTTATACCATTGAACTTGATAAAATAATAATTTTACTTGTATAGAGGAAGCATAGCATATCTAAAAAATTCAAATAGAAGTAGGCTTAAAGGCTTACTAATTGTGCCAACATTTAAAAGCATTTTGTAGCAATTTTATTGTTTATTGGTACAGATTTACAAACAATTTTGGTGTTCTTGGAGTTCTTGATCGATTGCATGGAACAGATAACATGTTTCGCAAAAGCAAATGCTACGATCGCCATATTATGTTGCTAGGATTGACACCATTGACGCAAACAATTCCAGATGATGCGAAAAAAGGCGAGCGCAAAAAGATTGACTGAGGCTAGCCTCCTTTGGGCGCCTTTATGCATGAAGCTTGAAGAATTTCTTCTATCTCTATGGTGTATTTATTACAACATTAAAAGAAATTTACGCCAGATAGTTTTCCTCGACTTGGAGTTACCAAGGTAAAGCAGAACTCACTTGCCCTTTTTTTATTGTATTTTAGATGGCGTTCTGTTGGTTTTCTTAATTCACATTGAGCTTGGTTTCAATGCTTGCTTTGACAAAAACTTTTAATGATAATCTATCGTTGAGTTGATTACATCATTTTCTCATTTTGCTATAAATAAAGAAGGTTACATGTAAGAATGGCGGCGTTATGTTTCAAACTGAAGATGAATTTTATCACAGAATCGGAAAATAAATGGAAGGGGGCGGGGGTGGGTAGAGAACACACAAATGTTAAATCACTGTTTTTAAGGTGATCTAACGCGTGAGCTCGTAGCGACAGTAAATGCAATGAATATAAAGAAAACTTACGACCTTGAACTTCGACACAGATATTAGCAAACATCAGACAGGAACAACTCGGTTTTGTCAGCAACACCAACTTTATCAATATCAAATAATAACAGTAATCAAATGCAGCGTATTCTTAACCAAAACTATAATATTAACTCTAAATGTTCTTCGTCGAGCTCGGTCTTTCTCGTCACGGCTTTGTCTTCGTCTTCGTCTCGCCAACGATCCAACTTGTTTTTTAGAAATGAATCTAATTCTTATATAGGTAAAACAAACAAAATCTAGAATAGTTTTAAATCAATATGGCAGAAAGCATCGTTCACAATTTCTACTAAATAAGGGCAAAAAGTCGAATCGTCCCACAAGTCATCTTTGACGTCAGCATTGCTTCATGCGTTTTCGGATTACGTCATGTTCCACAGAAGAGGGCTTCCATGTTCTGGTTCAAATTTCTACAGAGGGGAAAAGTGAATTACCCGCTTCCTTTCAATGATCCAGGGACACTGTAAAATATTAGGTAAAGTTTTTGAGAAAAGAGTCGACTTTTGAATTTCATCAAAAATTAAGAATTTTCCTTCTATTGTTTTTAATTTACTTGTTCTTACTGAGCCACACTTTTTTTATTGACGTTTTGGATTCGGTATCATGTTCATGCTTTTGAGGATTTTAGTGGCAAGATCGAATTTTATATTTTGGATTGATTAGAAAAAGAGACAGTTTTCCTAAAACAATTTTTAGAATTGGGGCCGTAGCTTCTATGCCACGAAACCCTGGTTGACAAGGGCCCAAACTGCAGAAGAAATTATATGATTTTGCTGGTCGCTTGTGGGGAGGGCAAAAAGCCCACTAAAGAACTTCCGCAGGTGTCACACTGTTAAAGATGCACACTTTAGGGTATTTTATCAGAAGGATGTCCCTGACAACTTCGATTAAAGGGAAAACTCGTTACTTTCATCGTTTTAGACATCTCCATAGCCATATAACTTATCGCTTTCATAACAATCATTCTTGCTCTATTTTTACCATACGAGGCAAGGAGAGGGTATGGAGGACTTAACTTAAAACTGAGCAACCGCGCGGCTTCGCAACTGCCCTAAACAGATTGGTTGAAATGAAATTAATATTGCTCCTGATGTGGTACCCTGGGCAATGGATGGATCTGGCACCGAAGCACTGATTCCAAGTGGCTGTTGTATTGATTTTAACACTTGATGCTAAGCTTCTTTTTAGAGAAGGCATTCAGTATACAGATAAATGTAAATGGTCGTGCCCACTGTACCTCGATTTCAGTAACAACTGTGAAACGGAACGGAGGCCGCTGCCATAACAAATTATTTTCTCATTGAGTGGAAGAAAGTTTCGATCTGCCGGTAAAATCGCTTGAAAAGTTGGTAAGTTTTAGGAATTTTTTGGCAAAGCCATCGATATGACAACGATTGAACGATTTTGAAACAATTTATGTGAAACATATCCATAATTCGCAGCTCTTTCGGCTTTCACAAGACTGCAAGATTACAAAACTAATTAGTTGGACTTTGAACCATCGCATCGCTTGCATTCATTTAAAGATTATTTTTGTTGAATTGCGAATTACTTTAGTGAATAAAGCTGAAACGCTGGAAAAATAACTTTGATACACGAATTTAATTTTTTTCCAGCGAAAAACCCTCCTTTATGCTAGCATTTTATTCTGAAGGTTTCGGGTCGGTAAGGCCTGGGCGCGCAGAAATCTTTCAAAATCTGGTAGTAGACTGGTAGTCTATTGTGTTGTAACAAAAGACCTGTTGTCCTGCCATTGTTCCTCGAATTTCATTCTAGCAACAGTAATTTGTGTGCAGCTTGAGGCATTATTCTAAGGGGGCAGTCTAAAAGAATCTTTCAAATAGCATAACCAAACGCAAAGTTACTTATCTACGCGGGCAAGTCTTCCAAGAGTTTGTAGCACTGCATGGTTGCTGACTGATAAATAAAAAATTGTGCAGATGGTCAATTGAGGTTTGTAATGTAAAACTATCAAATCTTATGTGTGGTACCTATTGTCAAGGGGTTAGAATTGGCAGAGGGTGCTTGAACTGCCTCATTGTTCTCCTTGATTGGGAGGAAAGAATGGTTTTGCATGGAAAGAGAAGATTTAATCATCACAAAATTTGTGCAGTCAGTTTACAAAAGCATGTAGTTAGCTGTAGTTAGCCCCACAGATACGTTATTGTGTGTGCACAGCAAAGTTTCCAGTCTGGACACTGTTAAGTACAGAGTATGTGAGTAAAATTTCCTTCACTTTTATTGTAGGTTCACTTGTTGTGTTGGAAATGTCTCTTCCAGAGCCTGTGCCTGATGCCCAGCTGCCTGATTGGGCAAGACCAAAGACCGCAAGAGATGCAACCTCTCAGGTATGCCTAACTTCTAAGCCAATAGATGTTCCTTCAGGATTCATAAACAGCAGAGACATTGATCTAACAGCACAATGGAATCAAGCCATGCCCAATCTGAATTTTTAATCTGCTTAGTCTTGCTATAAGAAGTGACTTGGCAATTCTTAAGTTATGCTTTGGTCCCTATCTTTTTTTCTATTTTATCATTTACTTTCATCTTACATCCAATAGTCTTATGTGCATTTTTCTGTAAGGTTCCATATAAAAACAAATTTTTCCTGTTTTTAAACTGACCTTCCAGCAGGAGTCAAACACTATTTGGAGGAAATCCAACAACCTTTAATTTCTTTTTGAACTCAAGCAAATGATGCTTTAGAATAATATATTTCTTTTTTTTTTAGCATAGAAAAAAGGATCTGGTTGATGCCTTGAAGAAAACAGCTTTTGTTGTTGGAACTGCTTTGGTAATTTTTGCATCTGCAAGAAACTCAATTACTTGGTATGAATTATTGCTAATAATGATTTTGGAACAATTATTCCCTTATTCGCTTGAATTCTCTTCCACATTCTTAATCACTTGGCTTAACTTTCGTTGCATGACATTCTCAAACATAGTAACTCAGAAAATCATACAAATGTTTTTATGTTGATTAATAGGCTTTTTAAAAAGATCTTCAAATATACAAGTATAATAAATCTCTGAATCTAATTTGAATTTTCTTGTTTTTTTTTGATAATCTTGTTCAGACATAGCATGGGCTCCTTTAATACAAGAATTTTAATATTTTGGCCAAGGCAAACAGCTTGGGCTAATTTTATATCTGTTTTCATTAAATAAAAGCACAAAGATAGTATTTCATATTCCTACTTGTCTAAGCTGGCAACTATTTGTCTAAACCTGGTTCATGTGGTGTTAAACACATCTAAGAAGGATTTTCACTCAGCCCTGATAAACTGAGCTAAAAATGTTAATAACTCTCACATGCTTACATTGTTATCACAATCAAAATACATTCTTTATGAAGGATAACTCATTGTTTATTAATATGATTCTCAATTTTACTGAAAATTAAAATAAATGAAAATCAATTGAGGGCACATGCTATGTCAGAATCTGTAGTTTTAATTTAAGTTTTTCAGAAAATATAGCATTATTTTTTATGCTTCATGCTGAAATCCTCGATTTTGTATTTTAGTCATGCAAAGTTTCCTTAGATCACTAGGGAGATAAGCACTTTGGCCAATCAAGAAGCTTTTACACTAAAAATTATGGCATTTTTCTTTCCACTCAAAAGATTTTGTGTCACTCTGATGAAAATTTTTTTTGCATGAATGCATTTGTTGTTACGATATAAAGCAAATTGATATGATAAAGTGTAATGAATTATCTCACATAAAATACCGAAATACAATCTTTTTACTCAGGCATTTTGAGAATTTCTGGGGAGCATCAAAGAATTTTTGGCAGGAAAGATGGAATGATTTCTACTGCTTCTTTGGAAAGAATGACTTTCTGATAAACATATTTGGTAAGTTGTAAAAGTTATTCTTTAGGTAAAATGAAAAATGACATTAGAATCTGTGAATAAGCATTTTTAGCCTTTTTCTAAGTCTTAGTCTTGTGTCTTTTTGTTATCTCCAGTTATCAACTCCTTAAATCATTTAGGCCAGGGACATAGCCAAGTGTTTTAATTCAGGGAAACATTTTTGGCAAATTCAGTTCTGTCTCAAATGACCGAACGAATATGTGGTGAAGACTATAAAAGAAAGAGATAGTTTGTGGAATGAAACAGCCATGGAGCATGTGTTTTAACTTTTTTGCTGTTGTTAGTGCACAAAACTGTTGGTAAAAATACAATACTATTTTTCTCTCTCCCAAGTGATGGATCCCATGGCTCCCCCTGACTATGTCCCTGTTTTGGCAATCTGTCACTTTTTAACTCTATTTGTCTTTTAAGGTTCTTTGTTCATACCAACTTTTGTTTTCTGGGCATTTGGTGGTATCCTTTCATACATGGCTGTATCAGGACGTCCAGCATTTTTGATGAAATATCGAATTCAAGATGACAAACCAGTAAGTTTTAAAAGTTGTTTCTAGATATTCAATGGTTATTTGAAGTTTAGGGGATTATTTTGCTGGTTAACACTTCTGTCATACAATTCTCATTAAACTCCTGGAAAAACTAAAAATGAATTCTGTTAGACTGCCTGTCATAGATTTCATTCATTCAAGTTGATTGGTTTGTCTAGGCTTGGATCTTTTGTGACTATGTCTTTATCTAGCAGGCACAAGCTTGATCTAAACCATTATTTAAAGAGAATTTGCAAACAAGCAAAGATCTTGGAGAAACATCTCCATAAAGAGTGTGCTAAGCAAACAGAATACTAGTTTTCAAGGCATATACTCAAAGAGACCACATTTATTAATAACAGATAAACTTGTTTTTGGTACAATGCTAGTACCCCTTTTTAGGGCACAAAATAATATTTGGTACAAAGCTTAGACCTTTAATCATATTTATATTATATATATACATATATGAACAACCTTGAGAGAATATTATGTGAATCTGTGAACAATCTTTCTAGGATATTAAGATCTGCTCAATGGAAATAACTGTTCAAAGCAGAAATTTCACTATAGACATTTCTTGTAGTTTTTCCGCCTTCTCTAGTGCTGAGTTGTTCTTGCCTTCAATTTTTATGTACCAATCTAAGCAGAAGTTTCATCCATGTGGTGAAGACATTTCACTTGAGGCTACTCAGTTTTTAATGTAGAAAGAATTTCTGCTCCTGGCTTTTGTAAGTGCTAGATAAATCATGAAACATCTTTATTTTGCCAGACCGTTTTAAACTTTTCCTACTGCCATGCAATGCACATTTTTTATACAAACAACAATATAAGAAACAGCAGATGGGATCAGCATAAGAGAAAAAAGCAGGTCGAGATTTAACAAACTTTAGAATACAGGAACGAAGTACCAACAACATTAGAAACGTAACAACGAAACAACAAAAAACAATGAAAATATTGCATTCAAACGATTGAGAAAATATATAGTGATAGAATTAGTCCAATACCATCAATATCAACTTTTTTATAGAAAACCTACAATTCCGATATAAAATTATTTGAAAAAATAGGAAACGCGAGACCGAAGCTCGGGCCATTTGTTCTTGCAAAAAGAATCGTGCATATTTTCTTTTTGTGATAAGTCTAGGTCTCAACCACAGGTTCATTTGGTCAATAAATACATCGGAAAAATATTGGAATTCTCATCAGAAGACACTTTTTAACTGTCTCTCACCAATGGATTGAATTGTTATTTATTTATTCAAAATTCTACTACTTCATTTGCATGAATTGGTATGATAAAACGTATCAAAGTAAAATTATTTTGTTATGGCTAGACAACGTCTTATCTTTTAATTTCTCTGAGCCTAAATGTTATGGAAACTAGGCTACTCTGTCCTTTTGTCAAAGGACTGAAGCGAATGATAGTCACATTTCACATGGCGTCACAAACTTTTGCGATAAAATCCGTTTCCCTCCATGCAAATTTTACTTATCCTCTTGATCTATAGGATTCCAATTTAAATTTAAAGATATAAATTTGATGCACAACTATTATCCTTTTATCTGCTTGCTTTTGTTTAAACCCATTTAATATCCTCTTTTTGAGGATCGATTAAGTGTAAATGGACAATTGTTTTGATCAAGGTTTGGAAATATCTTTGAAGCATTGCGCGCATGGTACATCAAATTGTTAGAATATTCAGATGTCGAATTAAATTTTTAGGCCATATCGAACCACTTTTCCAACGTTAAGACCTTGTTTAAAGGTCACATTAATGCCACAATTGTTGCTTGATTGCTGTTTCATTTAATTCGACGCAGCATAAATGCGACCTTTAAACTAGGCCTAACAGTTGCTCCAAAGAGACTGCCTCATCTGAGAACCAAAACAGCAATTTGTATATAGTAACTTTCAGTACAAAATCGTGCACCACACAATTGAATTAATAAATCTTATCGATGCTGATCCCATGGACTTTCTTTCTGGAACATGTTCCAAAGCATTCGAGCTTAAGAACAGAAACCGAGGCCTCTATGATGGAGGTTGAAGAATGGGCAATTAATCGAGGCCACGGGGAAAAATGCTTGACAGGAATGGCGGCTATTCAGTTGAGATATTCTTTCGTTTTATAATAAAGATCCTGATATTCTTCCCGTCATTCAATATATTTATCTGTTCTTTTGTAAGTTACTCTGCTGCACCAAATACTCTTTAAGTCAGCTTGTGCCTTTTTATATGACTTAGAAATTTTTCGATCTTTAAATGCACTCCAGCCCTTACAGATGCCCTATAAAATATTGTTTTATTAGTGTCGGCCTTGCATACCAATGTTCATCGGTCATGTAGAATTAAAATGAGTCTTTACTGATTTAGTTTAAAGGACTGTATAGTCAACTTAGCCATCATATCAACATTAGTTTCAAATGAGTTTCTTTGTTACTCAGAAGCTTGAAACAAATTTTTTCTTGCTTCTAAAAAGAGGCCCTTTTACCAACATAAGTCCTTTTACCACCACAACGTTTGGGGGCAAGGGTCAGTATAAACTGGTTAGTTAATGTGTTACTGCATCCTACCCTTGTGAACAATCCTAGTTCCATCTTATTGGCAAATCATTAAAATTGTCAGTCGGTCAGATTCAATAATTTTATGAAACAGTTGATTATAAATTGTTTAGAGTTTCATAAAACTCTGGCCTTTCTTCGATGTAGGGAAACATTGCTATCCAAACAGTTTAAAAATTTCCTTTTGTGGTATACACATTGTATTGTTTTTTTCAGATCGAATGGAGTAAGGTTAAGAAAGCCATCAAAGTTTGCCTTTTCAATCAGTTTGTAATTGGTCCTCTTCTCACGTTGGTCTGCCATCCTATTGTCAGATGGAGAGGCTGTAGTTTCACCGCGGAGGAGCTTCCAACATTCAAATGGGTGCTTCTTGAGATTTCGGTGTTTATATTGGTTGAAGAAGTTGGCTTCTATTATTCTCATAGGTATGGTAATTGAACAAATAATTGAAGATTATATTAAGTTAAAACCAGTGGCAACTTTTGAAAATCAGTGTAAATAAGTGTACATTTTTTGTATTGATGTTGACCCCTTGCTTTTAATGACAGCATTTTTTTGGAATCCGGTTTCAGTTGAAAAGCCGTTAGGAAGATGTTGGCATAATGGATTTTATTGATTATGTATATTGTGTATATTATGTATATCGATATATTATATACAGTATGATATAATATAAAGTATGATGTAAGTATGAAAAAGGCAAAGAATCATTAAAGTCATTCAAAGCGGGGAAGAAACGAGTTTGTGTGTGTTATATTTTTCTTAATATCTTTTAGGTTAGGTCACCATCCACGCCTTTACAAACATATTCACAAGATTCACCATGAATGGACAGCTCCAATTGCAATCATCGCAATTTATGCACATCCACTGGAGCATCTCATCTCAAATCTTGGTCCAGTTGTTTTGGGTCCCTTGCTGATGGGCTCGCATATTGCTACCACTTGGCTCTGGTTCATTTTGGCAATCATGTCGACAAATGTTTCTCATTGTGGATTTCATTTGCCGTTTTTGCCATCTCCAGAGGCACATGACTTCCACCATCTCAAGTGAGTCTTAACTACTTATATTTCCATTTCGAATAAACACGAAGTAGTGCATGAATTTTCGTACTGCTGAACTAATAACTGCATAAAGAAACTGCATCATAAGAAAGAATGCTGAAAAAACGTTTTCAATGGGCACTCATCAGAAAATGATGTATTGGATGATGTTAAAAAGATGAAGATAATCATAAAACCAGATCTGGTTAGAAATATGCGCTGAAGTTGAAAGATTTTGATTTCTTTTGGCTCGCATTTTATGGTTATTGTTTAAATCTCTTTCTTTGCAGAGTTCGGAAAACATTACGGTCACACGATCAATAGCTGTAGGGAGGTCCAAGAACCAAAAATAGAAACTCTTGTGACACACCTAAGCCATACCTATTTTTTGTTGTCTTGTATGGAAGGTTTGCCTTCCGGTACGATTTTGTCCGGAAGAAGGTTAACGACTTTTGTGGGCTTTTGTTTCTTTGATGTATCAATAGTCAATGATGTATCTTTCCTTGTATACCAACCTTTTTACCAATGAACTGGAAAAAAGGGGGTTTTGAAGCATAAGAGATAAAGAAAAATTAAGATTGATAAAAAATCCATCAAATAGAAACAGTCATAGGCTTGCCAATAGTGCCAACATTTAAAAGCATTTCGTAGCAATTTTATTGTTTATTGTTACAGATTTACAAACAATTTTGGTGTTCTTGGAGTTCTTGATCGATTGCATGGAACAGATAACATGTTTCGCAAAAGCAAATGCTACGATCGCCATATTATGTTGCTAGGATTGACACCATTGACGCAAACAATTCCAGATGATGCGAAAAAAGGCGAGTGCAAAAAGATTGACTGAGGCTAGCCTCCTTTGGGTGCTGTTTTTGGTTTGCTGCGCTTAATTGCATATGTATATGATTGTCAATTAATTTCGCATTAATTAGTGTATTTATTATTGCATTAATAGAAATCTATGCCAGTTACATTTTCCTCATTTTGTAATTATTATAGTAAAAATAAAACTGTTGGTATTCATGTATCAAGATAGAAATGTATTTGTTTGCTTCAGTTATTTTTCAGTTGAATTTTGGTGTTTTAACAAACCCTTTTTACGCATTGAGGCATTTTATGCTTGAATAATTATTGTTGACTGGATTAATTGTTGTGGTAGATGACTGTTCTTTAGCAACCCCCCCCCCTCCCCCTCTTTGTGTAATGGTTGAAGACTGTCTTCAACTCGTGAATGCGAGAGGTTTTGAGAAGTAAGGAGACAAAGTTTCATCCATGCATTGTGATCACTAAATCAAGAATCAAGAAGAATCCATCACAAATTATAATACCTAACCTTAAATAATCTTAGAAACAAAAGATGATTGAGAGATGCTAATTATGATATTGATAACGAGGTTGACTGTATGACGTGATACGTGTGGTTTCCTGCTATATTTGTGTTGCTTTTAATGAGCATGGAAAGAAATTGGGTTAAGTTTAAATTTTGATAAAGAAAGAGAAGAGTGTTCTGATCACACCCTTCACAGTCACCTCCTAAAGCTACTGTGAACTGACAAGGGCGTTTGTGTTAAGCTAAACTTTTTTTTTAGTTGCTTTGCGTTTGTGCTTTATATTTGTTTTTTTTCGTTATTTCTTCCATGTTGTTTTACCTTTGATTATTTCCAAGTTTCGATGAGCCTAGGCATAAATCATTAACTGCTTTTGCAAATACAATTAGTTTAAAATATTATTGATTTAACTCTGATCAAGTTACTGTTTGCCTGTGTGGATTTTGGTAAACAATGTATCCGTGCTATTTTTTACTCACAATTTCACTGCTATGCTTCTTCTTTTAAGTTTGCTCTTACTATAATTTATTAGACTTCAATTTACTTTTCATTATCTCTCGTCCTTGGTTATGGAACCGTGGATTTACAATGGTTACTTATAACAAAGCAAACGTGAACAGAAGCAACAATTTTGTTGATGGAATATCAAAACAGGCATGGTGCTTTTGTAACCAAAAACTAGGTGGAAAAAAATAGGCAATTTTTGGCCAAAAAAAAGGATATAGACTTGGTTATTTCCCCAACAACGAGTGCTTGAAAAAGCATGCGTTTTTGCATTCAAAAATCAGGTGGAGACCAATGAGCAATTTTTGGTCAAAAAATAAGGCTATAGCCTTAGCTTTTTGCCCAAAATTGAGTGCTTGAAAAAACAGGTGTTTTTGCATTCAAGTATGAGGTTGACAAAAATAAGCTATTTTTGGCTAAAAAGTAAGGCTATAGCCTTGGCTTTTTGCCCAAAATTGAATGCTGGAAAAACAGGTGTTTTTGCAATCAGAAATGAGGGGGAGAAAAATGAGCTATTTTTTGCCAAAAAGTAAGGCTATAGGCTTGGTTTTTTGCCCAGCAATGAGTGCTTGAAAAAGCATGCGTTTTCGCATTCAAAAATTAGGTAGAGACAAATGAGCAATTTTTTGCCAAAAAATAAGGCTATAGCCTTGGTTTTTTGCCCAAAATTGAGTGCTTGAAAAAAGAGGTGGTTTGCATTCAAAAATGAGGTGGAAAAAATATGCAATTTTTGGCCAGAAAGTAAGGCTATAGCCTTGGATTTTTTTGCCCAAAATTGAATGCTTGAAAACAGGTGTTTTTGCATTCAGAAATGAGGGGGAGAAAAATGAGCTATTTTTTGCCAAAAATTAAGGCTATAGCCTTGGATTTTTTTGCCCAAAATTGAGTCCTTGAAAAACAATCTGTTTTTGCATTCAAAAATCAGGTGGAGACAGATGGGCAATTTTTGGTCAAAAAGCAAGGGTAAAGGCTTGTTCTTTTGCCCAAAAAAGAGTGCTTGAAGAAATATGTTTTTGCATTAAAAAATCATGTGGAGAAAAATGTGCAAAAAAGTAAGGCTATAGGCTTGGTTTCTTGCTCAAAAATGGGTGCTTGAAAAACAGGTGTTTTTGCATTCAGAAATGAAGTGGAAAAAAATGAGCTATTTTCTGCCAAAAAGTAAGGTTATAGGCTTGGTTTTTTGCCCACAAATGAGTGTTTGAAAAAACAGGTCTTTTTGCATTTAAGAATGAAGTGGAGAAAAATGAGCTATTTTTGGCCAAAAAGTAAGGCTATAGGCTTGGTTTTTTGGCCGAAAATGAATGCTTGGAAAAACAGGTGTTTTTGCATTAAAAAGTGAAAAGGAGAAAAATAAGCTATTTATGGCCAAAAAGTAAGGCTATAGGCTTGGTTTTTTTGCTCAAAATTGAGTGGTTGAGAAAAATGTGTTTTTGCATCCAAAAATCATATGAAGAAAAATGTGCAATTTTTGGCCAAAAAGTAAGGCTATAGCCTTGGTTTTTTTTGGTCAAAAATGAGTGCTTGGAAAAACAAGTGTTTTTGCATTCAAAAATGAGTTTGACAAAAATAAGCTATTTTTGGTTAAAAAGTAAGGCTATAGCCTTGGTTTTTTGCCAAAAATTGAGTGCTTGAAAAAAGAGGTGGTTTGCATTCAAAAATGAGGTGGAGAAAAACATGCAATTTTTGGCCAGAAAGTAAGGCTATAGCCTTGGATTTTTTTGCCCAAAATTGAATGCTTGAAAAACAGGTGTTTTTGCATTCAGAAATGAGGGGGAGAAAAATGAGCTATTTTGTGCCAAAAAGTAAGGCTATAGGCTTGGTTTTTTGCGCAAGATTGAGTGGTTGAAAAAGAATGTCTTTTTGCATTCAAATATCAGGTGGAGAAAAATGTGCAGTTTTTGGCCAAAAAGTAAGGCTATAGGCTTGTTTTTTTGGCCAAAAATGAGTGCTTGAAAAGCAATGTGTTTATCATTCAGAAATGAGGTGGGGACAGATGGGCAATTTTTGGTCAAAAAGCAAGGGTAATGGCTTGTTCTTTTGCCCAAAAAAGAGTGCTTGAAAAAATGTGTTTTTGACATTCAAAAATCATGTGGAGAAAATGTGCAAAAAAGTAAGGCTATAGGCTTGGTTTCTTGCTCCAAAATGAGTGCTTGAAAAAACAGGTGTTTTTGCATTAAAAAATAAGGAGGAAAATAATGATCTATTTTTTGCCAAAAAGTAAGGCTATAGGCTTGGTTTTTTACTCAAAAATAAGTGCTTGAAAAAACAGGTGTTTTTGCATTCAAAAATGAGGTGGAGAAAAATGAGCTAATGTTGGCTAAACAGTAAGGCTGTAGCCTTGGTATTTTGCACAAAAACGAGTGCTTGAAAAAGCAGGTGTTTTTGCAATCCAAAATGAGGCGGAAAAATGATCTGTTTTTGGCCAAAATGTAAGGTTATAGGCTTGGTTACTTGCCCAAAAATGAGTGCTTGAAAAAACAGGTGCTTTTCCATTCAAAAAACAGGTGGAGAAAAATGTGCAATTTTTGGCCAAAAATAAGGGCTTGAAAAAACAGGTGTCGTTGCATTCAAATATCAGGTGGAGAACAAGGTGTAATTTTTGGCCAAAAAGAAAGGCTATAGGCTTTGATTTTTGCTCTAAAATGAGTGCTTGAAAAATCAGGTGGAAAAACATTGGCCATTTTCGGCCAAAAAGCAAGGGTATAGCCTTTACTTATTGCCAAAAATTGATCAAAATTGATGGTTGACAAATGTCCTAAATAGAAAGAGACGTACCAGGAATAATTCTAAGCCAAAAAGTAAAGCTATAACCTCTACTTTTTGCTTATAAATGTAAAAAGTATAGCTATAAGCTCGAGTTTTTGAATTTATATGACAAAATTAAAGATGAGCAAGGCTTAGATCCTCAAAATTAAAAAAATTTTCACTTCGAGAATAACAACCGGTTTTATGTTATTGTCTACCTGTGATCAAAATGAAAATTTATCAAATAAAATCAATTGTAAAAAGATGCACTGCAATAATATTTTAAGCCTAAAAGGCAAGGTTATAGGCTTGCTTTATTGCCATAAATTAATCAAAATGTTAGGTCATCACAGGAAACCTTGTTCAAATCAGCAAAAAATAACGATAATTTAAAACACTTGGGGAATCAACCAAATGAGTTACAAGTGGGCACCAAATTGTCGAAAAGCTGCGAGCTATGATATTTTGTTCACCTTTAGACAGTATTGATACGAAATATGTTAGATTCTTCTTCGGTTTGCAGCAAGCGTCATGGAAAATTTCGAGAACCACAGCACTGAAGTACAAAATTTACTTGTTAAAGGATGAATATTTTATATCGATATTTGTGAAAATCGATCTTTATAGCGGATCAATATTGTTTGAACAAACGATTAAACTTTCCTCTTAACAGGTGAAACATGTGGTTCGAGACTAATAACATTATAATGACTAATGACCATTGCAACTTTTAACGAAAGCATTTAATAAACCAGATGAAACACAAAAAAAACTTCTTCTTTAATTTTCATATTTTCTAGTTTTTTTGAAAATTGTGAATTTAATTTACATTTTTACAATTTTTTTGTAGAGTTTTAAAAATATTACATATTTTACGACAGCTATCACTCAGCTTATTTACAATCTAGCAAAAACAACCAACCAAAACAACAATAATATTACATGTGATATGACCTTAATAACGACAATATGAAAGAAAATCTAAAGTGCATCCAAAACATTGATATTCACATTTTTATGTAACAAACAAAAGTAGCGAAACCCAACCATTTGAACATGGCTGGCCGTGCCGATATAAATACTTTCTGATATCATTAAGGATAAAATATTACAAACTTTACACGAATATAGGATGAACTAGTAATTGAATTGATTCGAATACATCTAACCTATTGTTTATCATACTACACTGTATTATATAATAATGGGTTAAGTTGGAATAACTTAGATACGTTATAATACTAAAGGAAATGTGCTAGATGTGTCTTATTTCTAATTAATCAAAGCCCAGGATATAGCAGAGCTAGTACCGAGACCCAGACTAAATCAAACATTTTAAAGTTGTGACCATGTGCCAAAAACAACGCCTGGAAGTTTTCCTGAGAATTGCCATTATTTTTTTCCACACACTTTGAATTCCTAAATATTTACACTTATAACACCAGTGAGTATCTATTGATAGAGCAGGTCATGGAATTGTTGAGCAACAAACAAGACCAACAGGTCCATGAATAAGTTTGACCTGAAGTCGGTTCCTTAGTAACTAGTGTTATCAGGTAATTGCTAAAGAGCGTCACACCAATTCATAACAAAACCATCACCTAAACAACACATTTCAACGACCTGTTCCGCATAAATAGTACAAAGCCAAATATGACCACGGATGAAAATGATAAAAGCCAAAAAACATCCTTGAACAAGGTGTTGAAAACGTGGACTGGCACAAATAAGCCTTTTCTACAACTTTAAATTTACCTTAAGACCACGTTAAGGGTGATAGTATGTCATATATAACTTAAGAAAGAGGATATTGTTAGACTGATATGTGTAGTGTAAAGCATCTAGATTTTTCGAAGTGTGTGAAAGCTTTTACTTAGGGGAAGACAACAAAGGGTAATGACCTATCAATGGTTCTGAATGCCTATGGGTACTCACAGCATCTAGTAGTATAGTGGGCACTGAGATAATGAGTGAAAATATCAAAGTTTAAAAGTGGCATTTAGGCTGGCCCCTCCAATGCTGAACCCCTATTGAAAATACAATATGATTCTGAAATCAGCTAGCACATTGGTTGTTGCAGTATAGATTAAGAATCTGTTATGTTACCAACACCTAAAATTTCACATGCGATTGGGCTACATAAAGGTAGAAACCTTGATACTAATTTGAACGACTAATCAGAAAAATTGATCAAAATCTATTACCATCACCGAAATTAATCACTTTAAAAATTACACTTATAATCCTAATCAATCTGAAGAAATTAGAATGCAACTGCTTGAAATGGGAAAGCATTTTCTCCATAAATACTGATAATACTGTTGCATGTAGTCTTGACAATGGTGCTATACAATGGTCGATCGTTTTTACATTGGTTTGTTAAGTTGCGAAGGGCCTTACCATTTTTGCGTGTGCGTCTTATTGGTGTTGGAAGGTTCTCAAACAGATCAGGAAATTCTTGCTTGTTGTCAAGCCAGCGACTGCTATCATCATAATCTTGTATTCTCTGATCATCAGAAGAATGCTCCATCTATGCAAAATAAACAAAAATGTCACAAATAATGCAACTAATTATCCCCTCTCACAAAGTAATGCCCATAGTATTTCTCTTGCATAGTGGTCTTGGTTATATGTGCACAGAATTTAAAGCTTTAGCTACTGTGACCAAGTCAAGTCTTATTTTGCTGTTTATCATCCAGCAACCACAGAGATCAGCAATTCCAAGAGAAAGTATGCTTTGTTGCCATACATGAATTCATGAAATAAATTTGACTCCCATTACTTTCCCATTTTGTTATCCTTGAAGCCCTGAAATTGTCTGTTTTATCTACAGTGCAATACTATTTCTCAGGGCGAGTCATGATCTGGTTTGTAAACTAAGCCATTTCACATCAAGAGAGCCATAAAATCCAAATGGATGCATGCTAACTATTATTGTAATTCTATAAAATAATACTGAAGCTGGGATTGAAAACATGTGCTCAAAGATCAAACACTCTAGGGTAACAATCTTCATTTGGCAAGTCTATGTAATTTGAAAACAGCAAAAATGCGACAAAAATTAATCAATTCTGAGTAGTGAAAATGGTAACATTAAAATGCTTTAGAAATGTACCGGCTCAGAAGCATGATCATCGAAGACATCATCACTGATATCAACACTGTCATTGTCTAGATCATCAGCACTCTCATAAATAGTTGGCATTATGTGTAGACTGTTTGACCGTGAGCTTTTTCTTCTCTTTCGTGATTTGAACTTCTTCTTGCGAAAAATTGCTTGCTGATCCATAAAATCTTGGACAAGGCCAAGGCAATGCATGAACTTACCAAAATCAAGCTGAAAAATAACGGTCTAGATGCATAACTGCCATCAACACCATCCAAAGTTTCGACTTTTTTTAAATTCTAAAGGTTCAGTGTCTAGGGCAGGGGGATTTGGACAATACAAAATTAGAAAAAACTTCGTCCCAGTTCAATAATACCAACCCCATACCTATATCAGAGACCTGCCAGAAATTTAATTACTCTATATAAAATTCTTTTTAAAAAATTCAACTTATACCTTTCTTTTAAAAAGAATTCAATATTCCATTTCATAACTATTAATAGACAAAACAATTTCGAGCCCAGGACTACATAACATATCCTGCATCAAAATAACTTTAATAAGTAAAAATAATTAGTTGAAAAGTTTACATAATAAAGATGCATACCTTCAAAATTTTGATGATATCATCAATAGCCAATGAGAGGGATGCACTAAGAGGGGCAATCTCATATTGTAGCAAAGCAAGAGCAAGTGTAGATCCCTGCAGAAATATGATATGCAAAAGTCAAAAGACAAATAGATCTTAAATCATATGCTAGAAAATACCACAAACAGGGTTAACTTATGTGATGTTAAGTTTTCACAAAATCTTTACATCAAGTAATTCCAGAACAAGACTATTGATATTTAGGATTTTGTTAAGCATGAATGTGCCAACAAGAGAGGGATTGACATCATCAATTTAGTAGATGGTTAAAAAAATTTCCAATAAAGCCTCCCTTGAAGGAAGAACTTGCTATTTTTTTGTAAATGCAATCAAGGAGGCTTTCCATTCTGTATTCGTTCAGATAGTTTTGTAGGACACAACGCAAATACCCAATTAACCCTTATTTAGGCTGTTCAAATGTCATAGATATGATCTTTAAAATACAAATGAAAACTAAGCATTCACTGCAAATTTTGCAACAATGAATAAGATAGATTGGGCCTTCTCAGCACTGAATAAAAGGATTCTGGATCATTAAACAAATTCTTAATGAAACTGCAAACATTCTACCTAGAGACATAATTAAATAATACATACCTTGTGTTCTGAGAAGACACTCTGACAAAGTAGTCTCATTATTTTGGGCAAGATGTGCTGGACAATGGTCATGGAAAATTCACTTGACAAAGAGCCTAACAGCTGAAGCAAGTCACAAAACTGAAATAAAAAGATTTTAAATACCATTCATGGATATGTCTATATATTTGTGTGTTTGAATGTAAGTAAAAGGATTTGATACTTTCAAGTCTTGAGGAAAAATGAAAAAAAAAGTTTATTCCAAAGTTATCCCCTTGAAATTTCGAACATGGAAGAAAAAAGCAGACTGCCAATTGCCTCAGATTGTGAGAATCTTAAAATTGCAAATGTGCATCCACTTACCTTTTGAAGGAATAAAACAGATGTTGGGACAAACATATCCCAATTTAACTTTTCTAGCATGAGACTTTCCATTCGCAGCAGATCAGAGGCTGTACACTGGGCCCTACTGACATTGACAAAGTCTGTAGCCATGGGAACAAACTAAAAAACCAAAAATAGAAGTCTTTCACTATTTGACACTATGCTTTGCAGGATGACAACCAACTTTTGGGAATTCCCCACAATTAAACTTTTTTTTAACTTCCTCATCATGGAACATTTTTAGTGAATTTTAAACATGACACCAAATTATTCATGAAAAATTGGAAGGTGTTATTTATCATGGAGCATGAACCGTTGAGGGGGGGGGGGAGGGGGGTGGTACCACAATTCTGGTAAAATTCAAGCTGATTTCAAAACGGACAGTCGTTTTCATTTCAGGGCACATGGCAAAATAATACTTTGATACATACCTCCTCCTCTTCTGACATTTTTGCTGCAACATACAAACTTGCTAGTCCAATACATTGCAAGTACTTGTTGTTGGCCTATTTAATAAAATAAGTTCAACTTTAATTTTCAACAGATATTTTCATGACTTCGCTGCCTTGTAGAAATCAGTTTTGTTTGCAAAAAATTCCATGAAATATTATTTACAAAATTTTCCGAACTTGGAGTAAACAATGAAACAGATGATATTGTAATAATCAATAATATTGCAATGATTTTTAAAAGCCTCATGTTGGATAAAGCCTTGGACAATGGCTGAACGTTGGACTTTTACCGCAAACAATAAAACACAAAATCTGCATGTGACTTGACACAAAGGAGCCGATCTGACAAAAAGACAACACAAGGTCAAGACAAAAAACTCCTGCCGTCCCAAACAAATTCCATAACCAACACAACAACAATTGGCAAAAGGCGTAGCATAAAGGGAGCAATAAATTTCAGTGCACCCTGCAACTTCACGCAAATTTGCATCTTTCCTGATTCTAATCCATAATACGCTATTGTTTACCACCCAACGGTTGCAGCTAATACTTTTTTAATCTTTAGAAATCCATTCCTTAAGTCGCTATCCTGAACAAACCTGCCTTCAAAAGTACGTTAACACCGAAACCACTGCAAGCGAAAAAAGTATGCAACAAATAAAGCTTATATTCCCAGTTGTCCAATTAAAGCAAAATCTTGAGGTTGTTAATGATTTAACGCCTTGTAGAAAGAGAAAACATTTGACATTTGGGTAATCACTGACGTCAAAATCAGCTGATCGCTCGCACGCAGATGTTGTAATGTTGCGATGGTAATAGAAATGATGAAGGTCAGATTCAAGGGCAGGTTTACTCCGTGACGATAGGCACGGTAAAAAAACGTTAAAATGTACCTTGACTCTGCTCAAGAACCGATCGGTATAGTTAACAGCTAGCGCAAATGTTTCTGGTTCAAAACCAAAGTGAAGGCTGAGCTTGAGAAGGTGCTGCAGACATTGGTCCCTTTGTGTAGCCGATATATGCTCCTATAAAACGAAAATCAGTTAGATAAATATCATTAGTTTAATTATATTAACTATTTTTAGTTCTTAGGATAGCTTTTACTTATTCTTACAGCAAGAGAAAATAAATATACATCGAACATAGCAGGCGCAGGTGCGGAAAATGAAATTATCGTCTTCCTTGGCCTTCGACGATTGTGCGAATGAAAACTGGACAGCACTTAAAACATAAGAGTGAATAATGCTACAACGCTCACTGAATTTCATCATATCCCAAATAAGTTGAGCGTTTTCCTTTGTGACTGGCCGAGAGAAAGAAATTGAAACATAATCACGCCCATTTCGAAGGTCAAGAAACCACTGAAGCGAAAAAATGAAATTAAATTCGGGCCGCAGAGAAGATCGTCGCTTTTGAATAAAAAAAATTTTGGGAAGAACATTTCGCTTCCAAGTCAAAAGCCCTACACCTAACAAGTATGATTTATTGAACGTGAATCAATTTGTAAAGATCAACAAAATCCATGGTATCCTAAAATATCAACGTCAGTTAGAGTAAATAAAGAAATTGACGAAGCCACAAAAAAATTCCCTACTTGATCGTCATCAGATGCCAGGAGATGAGAGAGAGTTGGCGAAAATTTCGACTCTCGAGCTAAATCTCTCTGCAAAGCAGTTGCACACTTCAGCGTCTCTGAACAAGGCATCTGTGGAATAAACAGAAATATTACAAACTACATAAAAAACGAAATTAGCAATTTGGGGCGGTTGACCTTCGACAGAACGGAAAGTAATGGCGGCCTTCGCTAAGGTTGGTTAGTTCTATCAAACGAGCAAACTACCGAGATTGTTAAGGTAGAAAACATGCTAATGATTGCAAAAGTAGCTGAAGTCGAGCAAATTAATTTACCTTTTTTATCGGCGGCAGCCAGTGAAGGGCGAGCTTCGGCTTGCTTAACGCAAGAATTCATCAAAAAAAAAATTTACTCCCCGACTCACTGCATGATTAAATCTGTTTCTGAGTAAAAGCTGCTTCAGATCTTCATTTGATTCAATAAAGTGGCTTCTCGTTTGTTATTTTACGAGTATTTTTGAACATAATACTGCAAAGTGAAGCTTTTTAGGATGGCAGGACTTTCTCGCAACTTCTTGTAATATCGAAAAAGAAAACTAAGCTATGATGTAAACAATGTCCGGGAAAGCCCTTTGCTTGCAATGCATCTTGGGACTCCCTATTGTTCTTTTTTTCGTGAGGTCAAACAATATGAGAAGGGCGTTATCATTGATTTCCGGTAACTTAGGAACCACTTCATAAAACAATAAACCGAATTGTTCTAACTTTTCATGAGACACAGCACAGAATTCCCGTGATTATGTTGACACACAATAAATGAGAGAAATGGGACGAGAAGAAACTCTTTACCAGGCGAAAAAGGCACATTCACTGACCTCGGGAGAATCCGTTCTAGTTTTTATTTCGCTCAAGCCTTTACGTGGCAGAAAGGCCGACTTCTTCAATGAAAGGAGCCACCTCTTCGCTTTTTAAAGTTATTTTACCCTAATTGAGCCCTGTTGTAGGATGAGATACTGCAAAGGCAAAATAAAAGGCGCGGCCATAATAATTTGCTAATAATATAGGAACCTCCTAACAACAAAAGTAATTCTGTTGTTTAAGGAAATAATTTCTCCAAAGACACCGTGACGTCCCTTCTATCTTTTTGTTGTGAAAAATAAAAAACATCTGCCTCATTGCAGGAGGTATGGTGTCAAAAAAGAAGCAGCTGCCTGCCGTTACAACAAGATTCTAGAGCATGAACAAACCCTCTTAATGAATGAGCATTTGTTTTTTTCACTTATTCTCTATCGTTTCTGTACACAGACTGGGCATGGATAACACTGATATCTTAACTTTCAACTGAATTTTAATATAAATAGGCAATGTACAGAAATGTAATAAAGGTTCAATATTGGGTAAATCAAGGGTGGACAAGGGAATTGCATTGCAGTCATTGATATCATAGAAAAATTTTTGGTTTCCCAAAAAACAGTTTTTATTTCAGCTCTTGTAAGGTACTCAATGAATTTATATCCATATCTCGGTTAAATCTTAGCCATTACCCAACAGTGACATTTCCAGCTGGTAATTTAAAAAAAAATTATCCTGCTGCAAAAATTAGTCCAAAATTCATCGTAAAACCATGGTAAACAAAATAATTAATCATGTACACCAGCAGCAGGGCTTCAGCAAGGCCAGTCCTAGACTTAAAGCAGGACCCTCGAAATTACACCAAATTGACTGTGAAATAGCTGAATTGCCACAGAGTATACTTTGACCTGAGTTGGGGATATACATGGGAAGTCTCGAAAGGGTGGTTACGGCCTAGTAGGAAGTGCCTTTAGCGGAATAAACGATGAGGGGCCTAACGAAAAATATATAATCAATAAATAAAATAATTTATTATCAAAAGCTCGGTAACTAACCTTGAAAACTGAAAGACATAAACGACTTTTTCTACTCCGAGGGCCAGATATGCTCTTGCTTTCGTCGTTGCAGGTTTTCTATTTACCTTCTTTCATCTTTTTCTCTTCAGTTTCTTTTATCAACAAAATAAATTCACAAATTTGAGCGCCAGAATTGACATAGAATTGTGCAGTTTGATTGGCTTACAGAAAAAAAGAAAGCAACTTCATTGGTAGAAGGTAACATAAAGAAAACAAAGGACGCCCTCGCAATTCCAGTATCGCTTTGTACTGCAAACATGACGTCACCCTGAAAGTGACCGATTTTAGACCTTCCCCTTCCCTTTTATGGGAAACTGTCAGACAAACCATGACTTCTGTGGTGATTTCAAGCCAGAAAAATGGACCACAGACAAGGAAATAATTTGATAGAAACTGTCAACCGAAACTGTCAACTGAAGTAATTGTCATTCCCCCTTCCGTAAATAGGGGAAGTTACATTATATTTTAAGAGTCGAAGGAAATTACGAATATTTCAAAGTGAAATAATCATTTTTGATAAGTCATGAACATAATGTATTGCTAAGGATAATAGGATATTGGGATTTGAATTTGAACACTACCCTAAATATTAGTTGCATCAAAGTAACTATGGTTACAATCGATGAGAAAATCTTAAAAATTTTTACCAACAAAATATTTTCATTTCTACCCAAAATTGCCAGAGCTCTTGCCTGATGTCATTAAGATTCTTTGAGTAATTGCGGTTTTTATATGCCCCACTCGTTACATGAATCATAAAATAAATTAGAAACCTAGCGAGCAAAACGACTCAAAAGTTAAAAATATACCAAACCTTGTTTAGACGAAAAGTTGGAACACTAACTTTCTAGACCATAGTAGCTCCACAGTAAGTTCTGGCGTCATTCTAGGTTTTACGTTCCAAAGATCTATAAAAGTATATCGAGCGTAAGGTCCAATTGCAAGAACTGGACAATTTGGAAAATATCTATAACATACTAAACTGTGGTGCAAGCATTCTAGGAGTTTTACTCTAAACTAGCTGTCTTAACGTCAACCATCCTTGCCATGATTTTAACGTCATATTAGTTTAGACCCGTTTGGCTTAGTTTGTATTTTTTATCAAAAAGGCTTTTCCAACTTTGTTTTTGATTAAGCCGCTACGTTTGGACAAATTTCAAATGTATGGTTTGGTTGCCAGGTGCATTTTGACACTAGTGAACTCTAATTTCTTATTTTTCTGCTTTGTGGCAGCTTTTCCTTCTTGACCTTCGATTCCTTGAGTAAAAATGACGAAGTAGTTATCGTTATTGTCCTAATAATTCGGCTCATTTTACAACTTAGATTTCTTTCCAGTATATCAAGGTCTACCAAGGTGTTGTTTGGGCATTTTTCAAATTGCCTTTGAATTTAAAAAGATGGTTTCAAACTCGAACTCAAACTGCTTACCTATATTCAGGGATGCCGGAAGCAAGGGCGCAGGGGGGCAGACATCCTTTGAAGGGCACTTGACCACAAAATACATCCTGTAAAATAGTAGAAAATCTTGTGTCTTATTGAAGTTATATGACGGTACCTCTCTGTCCATTCAAATGTCCATTCCAAGCAGATTTGTGCTTTGTTCTGATTGATTTTCAAAAAGAATTTATAGAATTGAGCAGCTGCCCCTCTTGCCCCCCCCCCCTCTTCCGGCATCGCTGCCTATATGATGAAAATATTATAATGATGAAAGATGTTTGCTTGGTTGTACGTTTGTTAAGAAACTTTCGATACATTGATGAAAGGTTATGTTTGGAGTGACATTAAATTGGAAAAAACTTGGCAATATTAGACAAACAATAGCAAATGTGCAATGGATGAGACATTAAGCTGCTTACCATTCCTTTAACTAGACCTCGAGTTGCTTGAAATTGAAGTGCAAAAAGGGAGAATTCAGGCAACCCCAGATCCCGCTGCACATGCTGACGGTAATTTTTTGGATCAATGGACAAGCAAGTTCGTCAGTCTTATGGAATTTTGCAACCTGTCTTCTTAAGAATTCAGAATCATGATTCACGGGACGCTAGAGAGAGGGGCAAGGGGGCAAGCGCCCCTCCTGCTTTCCATTTAGGGGTACAGGGGAAGCAAAAGGGAAAAATTAAACTTTTTACATATTCCTACCAAATTCAAATGCGCCCCGAAATGCTGAAGGCTGATTGAAGCAAAAATCTAGCTGCAGCAGTACTTTGAAGTCAGGCAAAAATAGCAGCAGCTTTTTCGCTTTTTTTCAGCAAAAGCGAGGGTCATCAAACTGATAAGCCAGTTTCGTCTTTTCCATTGCCTTCACCATTAGCAAGGGAAGGCGGAGTGACGAGTTGGATCTAAATAAGATAGCAGGTCAAGTTTAGTTCAACCCTTAGTCAAGAAATAGAGACCAACAATATTATCATTAGAATGATGACTACTACGGTAATAAGATTTTCGACCATGGTGATTATAATTATCAGTATGCTCCTTTGGAGAACAGAGTCCCCGTCTTTCATTCCTGACCTGACTTTTGCAAACATAAAAAGGACGTTTCCCCTCTTCAATCAAGAAAGGGGTAAACAGGCGCCGATTATTCAAAAAATATAACCATTTACGATCGCTATTTCCTCTTCTTGCGTGGTTTTTAAGATATACCCCGAATTGATCTTCTTTCGTAAGCGTTTCAGTCATAATCTAACGTCTTCATAATCTGTGCCAATTTAATGAAAAGGTCTTTCGCAATTGGTTGACTTATCGTCATACTAAACGGCATAATCGCTGAAAGGGATAGTATGGATAAACAGTTGCGAAAGACCCAGCAAATAGACAACAAAGTCTTTTAAAGTTTAACCAGTGGCATAGCAATGGCCATCTCTTTGGTGGGCAAAAAGCTAATGAAGGGCCAGTAATATGGGTCTCCAGCCACTAAATTTCAAGGACCTGGCAGACTTGTGTATCTCATACATTCCACATAAACGTTCAAGATTTTTAAAGCTGTTTAGCTCAAGAAAGTCTCCTCTGTACCACTGGACATGGAACCTCACTTAACGATTTGTGTTTGGAGGTTGATGATACCTTTGCCTGCAAAGGTTTTCTCTTTGCCTAGTTGTCAAAACAGTAAAGATTCTCCCTGAAGCACCTATTTTTACCCTATGAGATGGCATTATTTTTCATGGTTGGCAGGGTTATTCACTCCTCCATAAGCCCCTCTCAAGTGATGCCCTTGCACTGAACAATCAAAGTGTCATGACCTTTAAAATATTCGACTCTTTCTGATCATCTTAGACCTACTGACTGTTGGGATTCATAGCAAACCAGAAAAAGTACACACTGATAAAGAAAACAAGAAAATTAAAGAACATTGTAATAATGTCAGTTTATGTACACAAGGAAGGATTTGAAATTCTTAAGGAATCATAGCACCATGTCATTCCAGTTGAGCCTTTTCAACAATTCTGTGATATTGCAGCTATCTGGCATCCAATATATCTTCTTAATGACATGCAAGTCATATTCATTTACCTTGTACAAATTCAATGACAAATGGAGCTACAAAATAAAGAAGATACATTATCAATTACATATCACAAAACAATTTCTTGCAAAAATAGAAGGTTTTTTATACTTTTTTGATAACTTCACAATATCAATTACATCCAGTCTCAAAAAATACTTGGATGCATTCTTTATTCATGCGATATTCGTTATCTCCAAGTCCTCTATTGACAAAAATCAATATGGATAAAATCTATTATGATGGTTCAAATTTTACTATCACTTTTAACACATACTGTGTTTCAGCCTGAAAGCCTGTAACAGAATGACCATTTCACTGATTTTATGAAAAATCCACTGCTTAATTGCTGCATTGTTATTGTATTTATTGCATCACATTAATTTGCAGATTGTGGAACTAACAAAAGCAGAGACCCATATGTTTCTACATGTCAGGGCAAAGCTGCAGCATGTAGCAGGTGCTGTAATTGGAGGTTTAATACATATTTTAGAAACATTGAAGGGCACTTTACCAAAAACAATACTCTGTAAACAACAAATTTGTGTCTTGTTGAAGTAAAGTGATGGTAGACACGCTATCAATACCCAATGAGACATGAGTTGGCAAAGTCAACTAATCTGAAATCTATTAAATTTGCAAAGGCACAACTTTTCTCACAAGAAATCCATCTATTTCATTCTAGGTCTACATTTCCATTCCAAAACAATTTGTGCTTTGTTCTGATTGATTGTTGAAAAGTATTTATGGAATTGACCAGGTCAATTCTTGCCCCCCTCTTTTAGTGTTGCTGCACAGCACTTAGTAGTTATTAGGGAGCCTCCATTATTTATGGCCAACTTGGGGCTGGTTGATTTTTCAAAAAAAGGATTTTTTTCTTGGGGCCCCCCCTCAGGCAGAAATAAAAATTTTGAAGCCCCAATATTCAAATTTTTAATTTTTTAATGTGCCAGTGTGCAGCATCTGTAATATTGACTGTTAACAAAACAAACCTTATCACTCAGTCAACATTTTTCACAGTAGTTTTTGTTGGAGGCCCCATTGTAAAGAAGTTTGAGACCCTTAGGAATTTTTTTCCAATGTTCTTTAAAGTCCAAGGCAACCAAATTCTTTTGAAAAAATTAGAGCCCCTAAAAGATCACCCAGCCCCGCCCTGCCATTAATAATGGGCGCTCCCTTAGCCAAAAGAATAGTGCCTCCATAACTGCCTGGTAATTTTATTCATCAAATTGCCCAATCAAATGTATGCAAACTAAACAATTGCTACTTTCCAAATTCATCTAGATTTCTTTGAATCGCATCAAGCAGGGAGGTTTGAAGCTAATAAAAATTAGATCGGGACAAAATTAGCTTTGGAGGTCAAATCTGTCTCTGTCAATTGATGTCATTCTCATACCATGATTGATGTAGGCCTAGCTATTATATTATTACAAGTGTGGGCACTTACCAAGCCTCAAAACTGTAACCACGGCGGTAAATGTAGCAATAGAATTATAAACTTGTCTCCTAGCTTTTCTTTTCTCAGCTTCTTTGTCGACAGCTTTACCAGGTTTACCTCCAATTCGAAACATTTTGGTTTTCTTGGTAGAGGAAGACAGAGGGCATGCGTTCCTTCGGCAACAAAATCTAAAAGATGAATGCGAATGAGGCTTAGCCTCATAACCATTCTCACTGTCGGTATCTCCAAATTCTAGTAAGAGTAACGAGGCGCCCAAAGTGGAGGGAGTAGGGGGGGGGGAGTAAGATTACGATAGGGTTCTGGCCATGCGCTTTGTTTGTAATAATGGTAATAATCTTTGTATTGAAAGTTGGAAAGAAAGGTTAGTTCTAAATTACTAACAGCAATGTGGACTAATCTATACCAACTATTTACAATTTTGATAATAAGGGAACCTATCGTGCAATATAATATAGAGTAGAAGATAAAATAATAATTTTCTGCAAATTTTGCGGTTGCATTTGCTACCACTCCAATTATTTATTTTCCATTTTAATATAGCAGCTGTTGGAGCGCTTAAATCTGGTTTTTTGTCCTCAAGAGGCTACCTCGGGACTTGGTATCAATGCCAAACTGCATATTTTTCGCAGCAGGAGTTTTAAATAAATTTTTTGTCCAAAGGCCATAATTGGCATCCTTTTAATAATATTTCCTGCATGAAGGACGGATTGGTGCAGTTAAGTGTTTTGTAAATCTCAATCATCAGCACACGAGGGTTTTGGACATGAATGGTCACCTTCTGTCCATCTCTTTCGTCAAAGAGTCAAAGCCTTCTCTTTTGAAAACAACTATTAAAACAGATTCGCTACTCATCAATGCCATTCTTGAAGCACGTAGGCTTAACTTAATTGATAATTAAAGTTATATTCATTTTCTAAATTTTTCTCTTAATAGGGGGTGCTC
The DNA here is from genome assembly GCA_964019065.1 of Catostylus mosaicus. Taxonomy (NCBI): domain Eukaryota; kingdom Metazoa; phylum Cnidaria; class Scyphozoa; order Rhizostomeae; family Catostylidae; genus Catostylus; species Catostylus mosaicus. The sequence goes on from OZ025186.1 coordinate 4,866,097, forward strand.
TCTCCTCGATTAGCTTAGCTACTGAGAGAACACCTCATTAATAGTTCCTCTACATACAATGTTTTATGCTGATAACTTTGGTTTCGTAGCTTGTATTGTGGTAATTGAAGTTTGCATCAATTATTAATTATCAATCGTTATTAATTAATTTTTATATTGTAGTAGTTGAAATTTTGTAGTTAGTGGAATTTAAAATAAAAATGAACTGAACTAAAATGAACTGAAATGGTTGTTTCATGTACTTTGCTAGTAAAATTTCAAACGCTGATACATGATCGTCAAGTAACACACTGAAGGCACTTTCATGTACACTACCTAACTGTGATTTTAGAGAATACTTTTTATTAAAAAAGCTACTGTTTTTGAAAAGTTTAGAGAGGTCCAATCTTTTTGCGATCAATTTGGAAGACAGTTGGTGACTATGTAACAAAACTTAATGGTCTCTACCTTACACATTTTACGAATCTATATCACCGTGTTTCAGAAAGTACCCTCGTGGCTCCGTCACTGATTTGAGACACGGGAAGGAACAAAATGCAAAATGGACAGTTTAGGTGACCCTTTTGGGTGACCCTTTTTGGCCGCTGGGCGACGATATTTAAGTTCTTGGGTCTTGCAGAAGTTTTACAAGGTCTATTATGATTGGCTCAATTCAATTTATCTGATTTGCATAGCAAAAGGGACTATTTTCTATATTTGCCAGAAGTGTGCTAGAAAAGTGGTCTTTGTCTTTTAGACAATAGGGGGGATACCAATCCAAGCCCTACTGACCAATAGCGTGCTTACATTCCCTCAAAACATGAATCGACCAATCAACGATGATCTTGTAAAACTTCTGCAATACTTAAGTTCTTCAGATCTGGAAATGTGATTGTGTTTTGCTATTGCTTATAAGATTAAGATGCAATTTTAAAATTACAATTGATTTCAAAAATTTTGCTCTGCTGCAGAAGACGGAGGGCTGTTATAGCATGCTAATTAAATCGTGCAAAAAACAGGAGCAAACAGAAAATATTGCCAAGTTAAAAAGCATTTAGAAAATTGATAAATGTCATTTTAAATAAAATAATCAAATACTTGTAACAACAACATGCCTGTGCAGATGGAAGACTTGACCAATGCCACAAAAATCAATGCAATCTGTTGCAACATATGCCCTAGTATACGAGGATCCTCAGGGTTATGCAAGGAGATAGAAGGGCCATCGAGGACGTTTGGGTTAAAATTAGATTAAAATTAAAGAAGAAAAAAAGGACCACAACCTATAAATGATGATTTACTTAACCACATGGTGAGGATTAATACAGCAAAGTCCCGCCTTTAAGAAACTGTGTTATAGGAAACTCAGGCCTGATTTTGCTGAATAAAACACCTCAATACAAGAAACTCGATACAACAAGTAATAGTATGAGATGGTTTATGCAGCTCAAAATGTAGAAATGCAAAAATGTTTAATTTTCCATTAAAGTGAGTATCAAAACACAGATAGAACTAAAAGGGGACCTAATGTTGCTTTGCACTTGAGCTACTTAACTAGGGTAATTGCCTAAAATCTCCAATAAAAAGAATCTAGCTGGGTCATGGAATGAGAAAAGGGTCGATTCGATACAGGCTATTCGTATAATATTTATTTGGCATATGAAGCCGTCCAAAGAAAATACTGATTGATCAATTGATTGCGAAAACATTTATATCAATAAAATTCAGTTAATCGCTTCACAAAACAATACAAGGTTTCAGTTAATGGTATAAGACTTGAAGGTAACGTCTTCGTAGTCATTGCTTTAGACAAACTGAAGATTAACCGATACAGATCTAATTAATATTTCACGGCACAACTTCGTAGGTAATTCTTTACCACCGGCTTGTCTCTTATAAAAATCATGTTATATTATTATATTATAATATATATATATACACGCGTTTTCTGTTACTGAACGAAATACCTCATTAAGATCACTGTTGGGCCAAAGTGTAACCATTTTTTTCCATTTATAATATTTATTTGGCGTTTGAAGCCGTCCAAATAAAATACTAAGTGATCGATTGATTGCAAAAACATTTATTTCAATAAAATTTCAGTTAATCGCTTCACAAAACAATACAAGGTTCCAGTTAATGGTATGAGACTTGAAGGTAACGTCTTCATAGTAATTGCTTTAGACCAACCGAAGATTAACCGATACAAATCTAATCAATGTACCACTGCAAAACTTCGTAGGTAGTTCTTTACCACCGGCTTGTCTCTTATAAAAATCATGTTATATTATGATATTATTATACATATATACACACGCGTCTTCTGTTACTGAACGACATACCTCGAAACCTCATTAAGATCACTGCTGGGCCAAAGTGTAACCATTTATTGCGGAAATGTTTCACGGAAGCCCCATCTGAGATCTTATTTCCAACCCTTTGAAAATCAGGCACAACGCAACTTTTTTGACTGAGGTACCAGCTCTAAGGAGACCAAGTAATTAAAAAATAAATACTTTATTAGGTTTGCCATCTCTTTGATAGAAAAACGTTCTCTCTCGTGGTCTTTTACCTCCTTTCTTGATTTCATTTCTTGTGCTTTTCGGCTAATGAAGAAACGGTTCCAGTTAAAACGTAAATGTACTTTTTAAGACCGAATCGCCGTGTTATTGGCTTCGGTCTCTTTCCCTTTGGTTTTTGAAATAATTGGACCATTTTATCAGAAATTTCTTACCTGGTTACACTGAGACCAAGCAGTCAGAAATGTAATTTAGTTCACCACCCAGCCTCCCACATGGGTCTGTTATCAACGTTTCTAGTCTTTGCACTCACGGGCCGTTTGGCAGATCCAATTCTTTGCCGCCTGTGAGAAGACACTCTAGAACTAGCAACACTTTCACTGTCTATATTTCGCAAATCATTAACACTGCGCGATCTTCGTGAAGATTCCGTCATTCCGGCACTAGCTGGACGCCTTTTACTTTTTGAAACATTTTTTGCAAACTGCTCTTGTTTGAAATGTTCTCGTAGTAAATGATCTCTTGCAAGGGCTTTAGTGGGCTTCACCGTCTCAAGACGTCGTAGAAACGCCTACAAAATGAAGAGTATTGTAAGCCTAGGATGCCAGACACGCAAACTACGTTTAGTAATGTTTGCAAGTGCAAGACCGGGCCTAAAAGATGCGCCTTTTTGCAACACATGCCATAATCATTAAAAACTACATCAATGATTACAAATAGAGCTATAGCTAATTAAAGTACGGTTTTCGACCTTCCGATTAGTTTTCTTTTGACAGTTCTTACTTGTAGTCCCACCACACTACTACCTACAATTCTTAGATGCAATTGTTGCTTAATTATCTGTCTATGCTACTTATCATTGTTTTAGTTTTAGCTTAGCTATTGGTAAATTCAAATATTTTTGATTTGAACTAAAACTCAATTAGCAACCAACACTGATGGACGCAGAGGTGTTAGGGAATGGTAGAGAGTGAGGGGGTGGGGGTTGCTCACCCTCTTTAGCTAGGTAGTGTTATCAACATGAAGGCAAGGCAAAACTTACATTTAGAGTGAAATTTATTCTTGTAGGGTGGCGTTTTTTTCAATACGGTTTGGCGAGTTTAGAAGTCTGTGACGCAAGCTTTACTTGGCAGGATAAACATTATTTGTTTGTAAATATGACAACACCTTTTAATCAACACATATGAAGTGAAGTCCTTTTAAGAATCTAGGATCTAGGTGCGTAATGTTGATAAGCATGTATCTTGGAAGAAGCAACGTGAGAAGCAAGTTTATTCCAAGCGTTTTGTTTTTTTAGTTCTTGTTATCTGCCTTATTGGCCCTAGGAGCTCATTGCAAGAGCTTGAGTTCCCAGTGCTCAAGCTATACTTAACTATCAATGGAAATAAACCAGTCTTCAGAAAGAAAAAATGTTAATTGTAGCTACAAGATCAAGGTGAATATTAAAGCATTCATCGTTTGAACGCTTTTGCAGCTAATATGTAAGGAATATCAGTTTTTTATACAGATTTTGAACTACTTTAAACAGCTATCTTCAAAAGAGAGTTGATGCCCCAAGAATCTGTTCAATACATGGAATTCCTTCTTAAATATTACAGTCAGCAGTTTCAAAAGATTTTTTGCAGCAATTTTGCAAAACTGTATGAGTTGTTTCTCGGGCTCCCCAGGGACTTTAAAGAGAGAGGACTTCAAAATATCTTTAATCAGGGCTTAATTGAGAACTTGCGGATCAATGAAATGGCTCCTCCATTATAAGAGAATTTTGTGTAGCACTGGAAAAAACTAGACAAATGGAAGCATCAAAAGATGAATATAATGGTCAATTTTGTGTCACATTAATAATTTACTAGTAAAAACATGCTATTCTTCATTGACATAAAATCAAATTAGCAAAAACTATGTCAAGTGGCAGGTGGAAAGTATAAATCTATTGTGTATGTTATCAGTGAATATCTGTCATGGACAGAGATGCTTTTCAATATTTAATAAAAATAGCTGAGAAAATGCAGGCCATATCAGATCTTATGAATTTTTAATTTTCAATCCTTCTGCTATAATGGCTTGGTTTGATTGTAAGATGTGAATGGGCCAATCAGCATTTACTAACTGCTTAGAACTGATTTGATTTAAAAGTTGCAGTGAAAAAAGTTTTTTTTTGTATCTCATTTGAATATGTTACTTGTACATTTTAGCTTATCTTTGCAGTATTTTCCACTGTGGAGATCTCTGGAGGGATCAGCGATTTTGATGTTGAAAGTGAAGCACACACTTAAGTGACTTTACCAGGCAATTTTCAATAGCTAGGGTACCTAAGGAAGCACTGTTTGTTACTGGTAACTGTATTTGTTGCTAAGGTACAGAGGCTTCTTTGGGTTTTAGGTACCTTATGAGAATCTTATGCATCTATCCCTTACTTTTATTTAAAAACCATGTGAAAGAAAAAGAAAGCTTAATCAATGAAAACACTTTTAAGAGGGGGAGGGGAGGCAAAACTTTTGGATGTCAATAGAGAATCACAATAAAAGGGCCAGTATGCAACATATATAAGAAAATCTTGGTAGCAAAAAAGTCTGCCTCTAGACACCAAAGGTAAGTGTCATTAAACTAAAAGTATGAATTGCAACCTTTAAAATTCCCAGTCCAAACTAAAACAACAGAGGAAAACTAATGCAATGATTGGGCTTCCTTTGTGCCGATTGATGGTATATTGGGTGCTGTCTTTGCATCATAAAATCAAAAGAAGACCTGACTGCAATCTGAACATGATCTTAAACTTGCAACAGCAGTGGTTATTAGGAAAAATGAAAGCATTGACACAGTATGATTTTAGATACAATTCATAAGCCATCAATCAATCACAGATGATGAAACTAAGGGGGTGTTCAATTTGGAAACTGATTCTTAATCCAAAACTAAGAACTCCATCATTAACTCAGTAAAAAATTAGGTCTCTTCTCAGTACCCATTTTACCACTATGCTCTAACAGGACAGGTATTGCCTTGAAATAAATGAATAAATCTCTATCAAACATACCATATTCTCTCTTTCTATTTGTTGTTGCTGTCTAAATCTGTTTAAAGTTGCCGATGATTGTACTTTAAATGGCACTGCTTTCTTCATCAGAACTGGCTGTTTATTTTTCTCTTGCTGATTCATTAATGCTTTTAGCAGTCTTTGGTTCTCACGATCGATCTGATCAACTTTGCTATTAGAAAATGAATAATTTGCTCTCTCTTGTTCAGTATGGGCTGAAAATGGTCTTAATCGTGTTCTCGGTCTACTAAAGCTTCCATCTGAAACTATACTATCTTGTCCATCATCGTACTTTGGTGAAGGATGGGCCGAAAATGGTCGTCGCTTGTCCTCCCTTCTCGGCAATATATTTCTGCTTTTATTATCATTGATATCAAGCATTGAATGAAGTAGTTTATCTAAATCAATTTGATCAGAATCAGCTCGCATAACTTGCTCTGGGCTCCGTTCTTTACTGCTCGGTCTCCCGCTCTTAGGCCGCTGACGACCAGAAGGCGGCCTGCTTCTTCGCTCTTCTTCAAACTTTTCTCGTTCATAATCTAAAATATCTTCCATCGAACCTGATAAAGAGGACTTCCTTGATATGCGGACGGCTGTTATTTCACCATTTACAGACATTTTAAAAATCTTCTTAGTTAAATAAACCAGGCAACAAACATAATAGCATCAACAGTAACAACGTTTACGTTCTCGAAACTCAAATAACTCAACAACTTTTGTTTCTAAGCAGCAGCAACGACAACAACCAACGGAATGCTGTGACGTCAGCATGCTGACGGTCTTGTTCAATTCAATTCAAACAAGCTAAAAAATTTTCTAGATAAATCCAGAATGCAGAGTTTGGCAATGGCGCATCCAAGATAATTCTTAAATGCCCATGATAGCGCACCTGGGTGCTCCACAGACAGTGGCACCCATTGTATAGTGGCACACGTAACGATCTTTTTACGGTTTTTGCGCACCGGCACCTGAGGGGCGTGACTGTTGGCGCACCCAAGATCTTGTCAAGATCTACCATACTCTGCAAACTGGGTTAAGCTTAGGATACTTTGAAAGAACTCCGGAGAAGTATCGAGCCAAGTATCCTGTGACTAATTACATGGCTACATTGATATCTAAATTGATACAAAGATAAAACTATCATGAATTGAATCACAAAAAGCAACATTAACAATAAGATTACAAAAGAATGGGTATATGGGAAAAGAACTAAAAGAAAAATCTAATCATCAACGTCGAAATAGAGTGAATCAAAATAGAGACGATAAAGCCGAAATACGTTACATAATACCGAACAATTTTTATCTGAAAGCTTTTGTCTATGAATAAGATTTTTCATCCGTTGACTAGGGGGACAAGAACGTTCCTTCAATGAGATTGGGTGCGGCACTCGATGCATACTGTCGGCAAATTGTCCATTATCAGGGCCTCTTTAGAAGCACATAGCGCTGGGGGTCATTCGTATGTAGAGTGTTGATGATGATGATAATGATGATACAGCATCCAGCAATGCATCTGCAACCTGAATTGGGGTCTTTGAAAAATTGATGCAACGGCGTAGGGGTAAAAAACAGTTATTAAAATATATCCCTTTCGGGGCGGGAAGGGCAACATGGCTTTGGCAGATGGTCTTTTCATTGGATCACCTATTATCAGGGCAAGAGGATAAATAATAGGGGTGGGGGGCTAAATCTAATTTTGGTTACCATCGTATTTAGCAATTTAGAGCAATTCTCGCCTATGCATGGGGCAGATTGCCCGTATTGCTTTGAAGTGGCCAGGGTTTCTTAACGTCTTGTTAAAAAGTTAGACCTATTCAATGATTGTAGTTTTAAGAAGCAAGAAAGCAAATAGGATAGTTCAAAAATTCTCATTTCATTTCAAATACATTAATTGTGTTTTGGTCTATACACATCATGACGGACACGAGGCCGTGGACGGGTCTGTTGACCACCTGGCTGCATCCCTTGGCTTTGAAATCTCATACTCTGTGGCGCTAGGGTTGGCATATACCTGTACTCTTGGGCCAACGTTGACACAACAGGCTGTTGGTACTGGCTGATCTGTTGCATTGAGTGAATACCCGACTGATATCCACCTGGCTGCTGGAACTCTTGATTTGCAACATTCTGGTACCCCTGTTGGATATTTGGATGGTACATGGCGGTAGGGTACGAGGGCATGTAATTATACATAAGTTGGCCGGATGGGGTGATCATTGGTTGCTGCATACTTGTCTGTGGTATGTTAGAATCTGATAAGATTTGCTGCTGCATAAGTCTGTAGTCTCCGCCCTGAAATTCAACATGAAAGTAATAAAGATCTTTGTCTAATCATAAACACAACCAAATCCTAGTTATTCTTCTTGTGGGGGCGCCACTTTGAAAATTTTTAGGATGTAGCAGACTTGTGCTTAATTAGACACCAAACCTCTTTAACATTTAGGTTTTTGCCCCACCCCCTGGTCCCCCTGGCTACGCCATTGCATTTATGGGTCAGTCAAACTTTAAGCGCTTGTTGCATTGGCTAATAAGAAGATCACGCTTTATGATTGTGCATTTGATCACATGATTTCGTCCTCGAGAAAGTCCGGCCAGAGTTTCCTGCTTCCAAAAATGGTTTCAGCTCCACTGACAAACATCCGTCGTGTGAGGTCTCAAAAAGAATCATCGCTGACAAAATTGCTGCCTTTTACAGAGAAAATCTGCAACGGGCCAAAACTATCAGTGTGACTTTTAAAGTTTTATTTCAAGGAGACCGATACCTCAAAATTTCGACAAGAACTAAATCAATGGGCATAGACTCTTTATTTATTCGTTCCCAGTTCTGGAACTCACGTCAGTGTTAGAAGCAAGGTAGAAACTACAGACATGAAACCGATCGTTAGCGCTTGAATTCTCCGATAAAATCATTCGTAATTAGGGGGGGGGAGGTTAAGGGGTGAAGGTCCCTAGCAAAATGGCTGAATGTCATTGCCTTCCTAATGCTTGGCATTAAACTTCGTTGCTTTTTGCAATTTTCTACCCCCAGTTACGTAAGCATAAAAGCAGCTCTCTTTTGCTAAATCAATATAGGAAATAAGCACATCTCTAGGCCTTCTGTGTTTGCTTGGTGCACAGAAAAACAAATTCTACTTGGAAATTATCAAGATAAAATAGAAAATAATAAAGAAAGCTTACCACACAGTTGTTATGAATCACTGAATTTAAGAACTCTTTAAACTGCAAAAAGGAACAAGCATTAGTTTTGTCACATAAAACAGTTGTGTGTTGTTGCACACGGGCTTCTATCACAGAATATGTTTCCATAGCCCTGTGCATTAAAGTAATCCAATACATGTTTACAGCCCAGGATAATTGTTGAGGGTGGGATCGGCCAGGGCATTCCTAAGTAACCAAATGTGTCAAATAACGGAACTACTCAAATTTTAATTATCCTAATGGATTGTCAGGGATATTGGAAATCAGGATTAACAAAGGAAGCAGACTTTTGGACAAATTCGATGCCTACTTCATTTCATGAACACTTCAAATATTCCAGCAAAAGTTGGAATTTCAGCCCTCCATGCGCCGGGGGTTTCAAACCTTTTTAAATGGGAGGGAGAGAGATTTTGATATAGTTATATGAGCAAAATGTACCAAAACTTGCAGGTTACAATATTTCGGCCTGGAAAATAGGGTGGTGTTGATGAAGTGGAGAAGAGATCAGAGCTTGGATTCTATATCAAACGAAAGGTAGTTTATTTTGAAATAGGAAGACAAGCACGGTCCTTGAGGGGGGGGGGTAGCATAACAAGTATTTGGTAGCGGGGATATGCCATTTTTTAGGGAAAATACGGAGTTATGGGTATACAATTTCACCAAGTGGGAAAGCACACAGAATTATGGGTATAAAATTTGAGACTTGGAAACATCTTATACACGAACTTGAAACAAAGTGATGAATCTACCATCACCATTTTTGACATTGTCAATGACACGAAATTATGAGTCCAATTTTAAAAATAGTGACACGGAATCATGGTCCTTAATTGCATCTCAAATGGTACGTCCCTGTCAATCTATCCCTAAAGATACCCCCGCATCCCGAGGTACGGTCATGCCGTTTGAGACACAATTGACACAAAAGAGTCTTTAATTCACGAAAATTGGGCCAACCTTCATACCTTATCTGGCTTGTCTGTGTCTTCGGTCAATTGAATCTCACTTTCTATTGGTACGCCAATATCATTTTTGTATTTAGAAGAATTTGGACGATTCTCTTGCAAGTCCATCTCTTTCGTCTCATGTGGAGGAGGATTTAAAATTCTTCTGTCAGTTTGTTGCATTACATCGTCTTTTACCTGTTGTGTCGGCATTTTGTCACGGTCATTTTCTAACTTACTCTCCTCGGGAGACTCTCTGGGATTAAAGGATCTTGGTCCAGTTTGCCCTCTTCCACCATGTCGTGCCTGGCCACCGTCGTACCGACGACCCCTACCAGTAAAGCCACCTCGTTCCTGACTATCAACGGCGACGCGTTCTTGGACCTGATAACTGCGTTCTTGATATCCAACTTCTCGACCACCACTGGATCGTTGAGGATTACGGCGTTCCCTTTCATCGGGGCCATATTGCCTTCCACGTCCCCTTCCTTCTTGAATGCGTTGCTCTTTCTGTCTTTCTTCAGTACCAATCCGACCCCTTCCTCCACCATACATATTCCTCTCACGATTGTTGTCTCTTCTCGACTGATTGGGATTGAAATCCGACTTTCTATAATTCCGGTCTCTAAAACTGTTGTCCCTCTGTCCTCGGTTTCTGTCATTGTCCATTTTTTTTTCATCAATTTTCATTCTTTCATTTAATAAATCTGTTACTCGTTTCATATCGTCTTCAACATGATTTTTAGCTCGGGCATCTTTTTCAGTTCCAGCCAAGTCACTGGGTTTCTTCTCTTTCTTAAAATCCTGCTGATTATATTCCTCAGCGTTATCAACCTTGAGCTGTTTAAGCCGTTCCAATCGGGGCGGTAAGCTATTCTTCGATAAATGACTGTTCTCCTCATGTCTCGCTGATTTGCGATTGAAATTTTCCGATCTTTCGTGCGGAAAGTTTCCACGCTGCTTCTGTCCTGGTCTTGAATCATAACCTTCCCTACCCCCAAATTTTGCACCATTACTGTTTTCTTTGCCTCCAGTTGCCTTTGCATCCGGCTTGACATATCTTGAATTATTACTATAATCAACCGATCCCCTTTTCTCTTCCCTTTCTGCATTTCGACCCTTCCCTTTTTCCTCTTCCCTTTTGGTACCTTTAGAATGTTGTTTGTTATAACTTGAATCCTTGCTGTCTTTAAAATCTTTTACACCTCCTCTTTGCTCCCTTCCATCGTAGTTTTTCTTATTCACCACTCTATCAGTCTCCCTGCTTTTGCTGGGTTTCGCCTCTGTCTGGGGAGTCTGTTTCCGATTTTCAGGTCGCTCCCTTTCATTTGAGCCTCCATCCTTGTAGGGCTTTGTAATCTTGTCTACGAGAGAAGAGACTATTTCATCAACCTAGCATCAAATTAATGGAACTGTCAATAGTTGCCTGAATAAATCTTTTATTCTGTTAATTGTTAAATACCACAAGAGCCAAGTATGTTGTCAGTTATCCTTAAAAAAAAAGGACATTTCTAGTATAAAGTAGCAACACAACAGTGGGAAAAGATAAGTTTAATTGTTTCCAGCGTAACCCAAAAATGGCAAATAAACGGCTACAAAATATTGAAACTTAAGAAATCCATTAGCTTTCAGTAAAATAATATTGCAGAGGGTCCAAAATCAGAAAGAAAGAGTCTGGAAAAGAAGCGAAGGTTAGAAAATTTTCTTTCCCGCATTAGGCTAGAGTAAATGCTTATATCTTCACTTTTCACAAACGATTAGTAAATCTTACCAATGATAAGGTTTATCAAATTTTGTATACCAAGGAAAGTCTTGATTTGAACGATTTCTTTATTAAAATCCAAAGAAATTGTATTTGTAGATACCTTTTTTGGGTTCACTCTTCCAAATCTTTTTCTCATCAAATGGTTTGGAAGACGTTTCGGTTTGTTTGGCTGGCGGTTTTCCCTTTTGCTTAAAGCTTTCAACTGCAAAAAGAAATTGAGATTATCGAGTGAGCGCAATGCGTATTACGAGAAGTAGGTGAAGTACTTTGAATTTTATGTTTCGTTTGGCATACTCTTATGAACTGATACTTGGCGAATTTTCCTGTTGAGCAAATCTTATGGCATGTGATCATGGAAACAGAAATAATATCTGTCTTATTTAAAGAAGTTTCCGTAATCAAGATTCTAATCTTCAAACCATACGGTATCACTTTAGTAGCATTGTTTGATACAGTTGTTTTCGTTTTTGTCTTCAGATAAAACTCTACTTTTGAAAGACTCTTTCTCGGTATATTTCATTTTAATTCATTTAATATTAATCATACACAAATTAACCCTTCAGCAACATGATTTATTGCAATAAAATCTAGTCTGAAGTGATAGAAAGGCTCAATGATAATAACTACATCCTACAAAACATAGCTATTGCTGTTCTTCTAGGGGTGGAGTAGAGTCTAGTTCTTTACATGCGCTTTTAGTTGATTTTTTTGAACGATCTAGAGTAGGTAGCTCACGAATTTTTGCAGGCCTGTCATTCCATGATATCAGAGCTACTAAATGAAAGCCTTTCAGTAATCTTTGCAACTTTGAGATGCTTAAAATCTCATGGTGCAAGCAATTTGGGTGAGTTCAGTCCTTTCTATCGTTAAAAAAACTGAAGATTCGCACCATGCTATTTTTCAGGTTCATTGTAACTACATTAGTTATGTGATATATAAATAATTATTTCTTCATATTAATACATTATTCCTTCATAAGCAATGATTGTGAAATTAGTATCAGTTTCAGCTGACTCCCTATAACAATAATCTTAACTTGAGTAGTAAGATATGAATTAAAAACATAAATTTTTGGTGGCAAATTGATCACGCTTCCTAATATGCTTCTATTTCCCATCTGTCTTAGTTCCGTTCAGTTAAATCGAAAATTCCACTATACAGAAATGCCAGTAAAAGTATTAAATACTATAAATAACATAGTTAGATCAAACAAAAAGTTACAAGTTCGAAAAACAAATTTATCGAATAAGAAATTAACAAGGGAATTTGTATGCAAGGAATCCACTACACAGAAATGGCAGTGAGAGTATTAAATACTATCAATAACATAGTTAGATCAAACAAAAAGTTACAAGTTCGAAAAACAAATTTATCGAATAAGAAATTAACAAGAGAGTTTGTATGCAAGGAATTTCTTAAAGAACACTCTCAATTGGTACACTAATAGTGGAGAGTGTATCCCCTTGGTTATTTACAATCTTTCTAGTAGTGTCTATCTCTAATACTGTTGTTACGTTTTCTTTTGAATCTCTAACCGTTTTGCGTTTATTCTTACTCTATTAACCGTTTATAGTTTTCTTTTTTGTGGCTTTATACTTTTCATTAGACTTTTCCAAAGAGTAGGCGGAGTATTTTGATTTCGATAGAATCTTATTTGTAGCAATGCAGCAAATTCTATATTTATCGTAACCAGTAGAATGGGTTGTAATTTATTAATTGCACTTGAATACCCCCTCTAGTTACAACGCGACCCTCAATCCCTGCTTGGCGCTGTTGAGAAATGTAGATAATGCAAGGAAAAATATCTCCATACCATGCTTAATTGTCACAGAAGGACCTTGAGGTTTGCGTTTTGCAAAATCGCTATCTTCAAATGGAACAAATAAGGGTGGTCCACCTTCTGCTGTTAAGACTTTCCGTTGTATCTTGCTGACATTCTAGGACAGAGATAAAAGAACTGTTCAATTATTACTGATTATCGTTGCATAAAATTAGCTTTGTTAACCAACTTTTACTGACTAATTACAATGTTTAAACATAAATAATATGCAACCCATAATAATGATAATTAAGCAGAACTAAATTAACATATAAACAGGAAAAGTGACATGTTGGTCATTCTATCTCTCCTTTTGCTACAAGAACTAAACGGGTGAGCATGCTTCGTATCAGCATCTTGAACAAAATAATTTGGCTACTTGTCGCCACGAAACGCAAAAGGGAAGCAATCATCGTTATTAAAAAATACTTTAAAAGTGAAATTCAGAAAATAATGTGTGCCAAAAAAATTTAGAAATGTATAAATATTTATTAATATACATCAACTTTTATATACATTTTTTAGTGTATGAAAATAGCAATACAAATTCAAGTGACCTTTGAAATTTCCCACTTTGTCTTCAAGTGATCCACCTCTCCGCCCAGGAACTTTAAATTCTTAGAATCCAGCAGTAGAAACCCATGTTGTATTGTTATAGTTCCCAAGAGACAAATTTTAGAGCCAGGAGGTGTCAACAGGCTGAAAACGAAGTACATTTAACATTAGTTGACAATTAAATATAATTAATTTCAAATTTATACTTTGAAATCAACAATCTTCAGGAACAATATGAAAGACAGAAATGATGCGAGGTTTGGGATCATCTTGAGATACATGGCAATTTTACACAGAAAACAGCCTATTTTTCTTAACTTAGATGTTTAATCTTGCAAAATTCATCATTGTAGGATAACTCCTTGGTCATTCTCTCTATGTTAATATGAAATGAATAATAAATAATAATAATAAAAATGAATAATAAATAATAATAATAAAAATGAATATCTATACAGGATAAACACTTCAACAATTAACAACATTGCTGTTATCACTGTGCGTCTTGTGCCCTTAACCTTAAAGAAAAATGAAAGAAAAATTTTCAGCCTACATCACCATGGTATAAATCCTTTCTGACCTTGGTAACATTTTCAAAAATGTGTTAAAAGAAGAATGACTAGGGGAAGTGATCGCTCAGCCAAGGACCTGAACCCACTTATTTATTTATATCTATTTATCTATTAACATTGTATTTTAATGTTGTATATATTGTGTTATAATTAAGGCAAAAAATGCTTTTAGTTATGGCAAATCTATGCAGAAATACATACATAAATACTTACATTGTTTTTGCTTCCCTCTGGGTGGTTTATATGAGTACTCCAACTTATTGATAAACAGAGACAGCCTTTTCCTACTTAATTACAGTTGTGTAAGAAAGAACTGTAATTGGTTCCTACCTGATAGCATTGATTGTCTCCATTTCAATACCACTGCATGTGATGACTCCATCAGTCATTGTCAATCTGAGCATTCTTGGTGCAAAAGATGAATCTTCTTTGGCATTTGGTGCTGATATATTTTTCACCTTTTGGATCTGAAGAACAATTGGTCCCTGGATCTATGGGTAAGCAAAAAAAGTGAAACCAAGTTGCATCAAAACTTGGAACCTAAGACAATAAATCCTTCATAAAAAAATTTAGTCCAGATCACATTTCTTGCCAGAGGCAGATTTTCAAAGAACCTTTGAGGGTTCAAAACTTGAATAATTGTTGCTCCAGTTTCTTCAACTAGCAAAGAAAGTTTCCATCCCCTGTTTATAACCCTTTGCAAAGACCATCCTTGGCACATGAAACACATTAAAATCATGAACTTACCTCCGAGTTGTGAGCTTTGTTGACATCAGCAGGCAAGCTTTGTGCTCCAATTTCTCGGATATCAGTCTAAAAAGTTGATATCAAATTAGGAATTATCTAGAAACACAATGTCAAACAGGACTTAGCCAAGCAAAGCATATCATATAACACTGCTATCATTCTAGCCTGGATCAGTGGCGTTGCCACAAGGAAAAATTTTTTGGGGAGGGGTAAGGTATTCTCTTGACACCATTTAAGCTTCCTAAGGGTGTTATCCTGAAAATTTCTTCTGAAGGGCGTGGCCTTGAAACCACTTACATACTTGTCCACCCCAGTTTATTTTGTCTGGTGACGCCACTGGCCTGGATTGCATACAGCAAAAGAAAAATTTACCATTTTGAGAACGAACTAATGAGCTCTTAATTGTTATCACTCTGAAGAGGCCTTGTAAATAAGTGCTTGGGCAAGTTATTGATATTTTTACTTAAATATACCAAACTATTTCCATCAATATACTAAATGATCACTTACGTGCAAAGCATTTAAGATAATATCCTTTCTTGGTGGATTCTTGTTGGCACATATCGCTTTGCAGTATTCAAAGCCTTTGCTATTTAATGCCCTTCAAAAAAAGTATGCAAAATATCATTCTAAATTCTCTTAAAACTACTGCATTATATTACTAAAGACCTGGTCAGACTACTTTGTACTCATTCGAATAGTGGGTAAAATATCTGTTTTTGCCTCATGTTGGAACATTTCTGCAACAAAACAGATATATATATATATATATATAGCATTAAAATTGCAAAAACACATTGTGAATGCACAAAATATAAAAAAAAAGTAAGTTTTGAAAACACAGATACAATGCAAACTTTTGAAAAACACAGATTTGAGATAAATCCTCAGTTTTGACCTGAATTGATTATTAAGAAAAATGGAGGACCCAATCTATTTTTAACATCAGCTATCTTCCCCAGATGAAAATTCACAGATGGACAGAAATTATTGCAACGCATTACAAGATATTTGCAATATTTATAATAAATATCAGTATACATAACAGATCCAGCGTAAGCCCCCCCCCCATTCCCCAAATATGTTCATAAAAACATGTCACAAAAAAGGCGGAACCCAGACCCACCCCTAACCAATACATACTTTTTGAAAGACACCAAATGGGTGTCAATACGTGAGGGTAAACTATGATAGATTTTGCTGTTGGTCGCTTTTTGTGTCTTTTACAAATTTTCATTACCTTTCAAGCATTTAATTGACCAATTGCCATTAAACTTGTTTGAGGGCCAGTCTTGTTAAGAAATGACCATTCAATACAAGGAAGGCAGGGTAGGCCCAATCAATTTCTGTAAAACGCTAATACGACTTTCGTTGGGGGTACCCTTGCACTAATAAGAAGAGAGACTACACATTTGAAATATATGCATGCAATGTAACTTAGAAAATTATCTATCTGTCTATTCTAAATACTGGTCTTTAACCAACTTGCTATTTCTGGAAGCAACCGTCATCAACGTGGCGAGTAAATTGCAGAACAGGTTCGAGTAACCGGTGGTTCAACTATGAAATGTTATGAAATTTTAGAATACCAGGGAAGGCGTTTTAGGCCCATAATTTATGGCTTCGTTTTGTTCAGGAAAGGATCATGAATACGTTTGCTTTGCGATTAAATGAAGCAAGTTTCCTTAAAATACAAAGAAACTGAAGCTGAATAGAAGAATTCCTGTTAGTGTAACGTACCACCCATCCGACTGAAACGCCGCCTCCATTTTAACAGCAGCTCTTTGATTGCAATAAAATGAAAAGGCTGACCTCGTGTTGAAATTCTTGTGTTGGGGACATTGGTAGGGTACCAACTGATTGAATGAGTAAAAATATTAATGAATGGAAAGTGGAAAGAAAGAAGGAAAAACAAAAAAAATTTAAGTAGGAAATCAATGGTAGAATAACAAAACAAAAAAAGCAAATAAAAGCTGAACATTTTAGATGCTTCTTGTCTGAAACAATCAGAGGCAGGTCATACAAGTCGCTCACATACTTTTTTTTGCTTGGGAGGGGGGGGGGGGGTTTGCTCTAATGACATCAAAATATAACTTTAGGTTTCTCTATTCTAATTTATATAAATTTAGGTTTCTCTATTTTACATAATCATACAAAAATCATTTGAAAATTTTGATAGCCCTTTCTCTAGGTCAGTCGCGTCGCCAAGGGGTGGACATGTCCACCCCAGTTTTCTCAGAGGTCGATTTTCCAATTCTTGCGAGAGAGCACACAGCAAAATAAAGCTTGTAAAAATGTATTTCAGGGCATCCATACCTGAAGGTCATTTACAAATCTTCACAAAATTCAACATCGAACGCGATTTGGCTGATAAATTAAAGTTGATAAAGTGAAATTTCAAGAAATATATATGCGTATTAACAATTAGTTCAGAAGAACTTTTTATACAGAAAGGGCGATGCCTACATCCTCCAAGCCTCTAAAGGGTGTTGTCGCGAAAATTTCTTCGGAAGGGCGTGACCCCAAACCCTCTCACATACTTGTCCACCCCAGTTTATTTTGTCTGGAGACGCCGCTGCTCCAGGTAGAATCATCAGAAGAAGCAAATCTTCCCAATCTCGATGTCTTCTACAGAACTGTCTGTCTTGTTAAAGACGAATGGGAATTAAATTTGTTATCCCGAAGATACGATAATCAAGGTGGAGAATAATCAGTTTCCAAGGCATCGACATATGTGATTTGAAATTTAAGGCGTCATTTGAATAACACTCAATTCACAATTATTATTAACAGCTTTAATACTACCCCATATGAGGTGTGATAGCTACATTAATTTAAGACTGAACTCAGCTGAACTGAAGCTACCTTAAACGCAGGGTATCTTTTAATATTGTAACTTCTGGGCCATTGGCATAGTGAGCCCTCTCTGTAACCCAGTACAAAGCACATGTTAGGTATTTGACCCATTAGTTAGGAACTTTCTGGTAAATACTGTATTATTTTCCCTGTAATGTCAATAGTAAAAAGTCAGACTTCATTGTCACAAATCTCTACTAAAATCGGTGGTCACTGTAACACCAATTACCGCTGGAAGACAGCAAATGATATGGAAACGCCGAAGACAGATCATTTGGATGTCAGTGGAGTCAATAAACAGTTACATGCTTGTTTCTCGTAAAGGCACAGGGACTATGTTTTTGGACCCTAAATTTGCCTTTTTCAATTTTTGAGAAGAAAGCAGAGCATCAGAAAAAGCCAAATATTGAAATATACAGAAAGAGAATGTCTCAAGATATTCTTCTGAATTGACTCCAGCTGCCTCCATTCTAGGCATTTTATTACATTAAAATTCGTGTTTTCGATGAGCTATCAAAGTTACTAGATCAGAGTTACTTAGATTCTAATTAGCTAAAATTTATGACAATTTTATTTCCTTCATAATTATTCTCAAGGCTCATGTGATAAATAGGGTCAAGGTGCATATTATCAAACTTAGCTGGAAGTGGGTTTGACCCACTAGCCAGATTTCCTTTTTAATATTTTATGTAAATGATTTTAACTTCACTATAGGATTCGAAAAGTTAAGTACATTCTACTGAACATATTTCTGAGCGTTTTATGCTTTACCTGCAAGTGCCATATTCCCGTTCAAGAACGAAAAAATTCACATTACATTGTACAGCATCAAAAATTATCAAAATCAGCAAGATGCCCTTTAAAGCCATCGCAATTAAGATTTTTCAATTTTAAAAAATATGTTTTATAAGAAATTCTGTCGAAAAATTTCTACCTTTTGGCCCCCACTGTGTCGGCTAAGTATAATCATTGGTGTTCCATAGGGGGCTTATCCAAATAGTAAAACCATAAACCTGAAAGTACAATGATGAGCATCGCGTGGAAAGAATTCCCGGGGACTCCTCACTCTAATATGATGTATGTATCTAATACGATGTATCTAATATAAATCGATGTGATGCGCATCTGAACGCATGATCTGAGTTGGGGTATCTTTATAAAAAGGGATAATTTTGCTTTAGAACTTTCGAAAGGTTTTTGGTTCAGTCTGTTTAGAGTGTTCTCCCAATGCTTTTGGTGCAGTTATGAACAAAATTACAAACAAAACTCGCATAATTGCAGTCAGTACCGTAACACGGGTGGCGGCCATCCCCACCCCCACCCCCATCCCAACCCCAACCCCTAGTCAGAACAAGCTTTATTTCTGAGATATGTAAGCACAAATGTACAAGGTTCTAAAAGTTTTACCACTGGCAACCAACTGGACCCCTGTGATCTCTTTCCTCATTAGTTCTTTTACACCCCCTCAAAGAAATGACCCTCACACGCCCCCTTCATCATCTCTCTCTCTCTCTCTCTTCTATCTCTTCCTCTTCCCTGGGCAATCCCCAACACTTTTACGCGATTTTATCTGAAGAATTTCCTTTCATATCATTTACTTCCGATTCAAAGCATTGAGATCTGATAGAACAGGAATATTTTCAAGCGGCGTATTCTAATTCCGAGATTTAAATTGAGTGAAAATTTGTGTCACAAAAACATAAATGCAATGAGGATGCCACATAATTAATGTTTCTTCTTACTAATGCCCTGATTAAAAGTTGAGTATTCGCAATCGTTTTAAAAACACTATTAAAGCCAACCATTTACACACTATAAAAAAATACACGATCGTTACAATGAGCTCAAACAATGTATGAACATCAAGCCCGAAGCAAGATATAATTTTCTGGAGGGAGGGAGGGAGGGGGTGCAAATTGCTTTCCACCTTCGCAGAAAATGAATAAACTTTACTTGTAAGGCAAAGAATTTTGGAAAGGTTATTGAGGAACGGGTTTGGACGGAGTATTTGCACAACATATGCAAAGGGAGTAAAGGAAAATTAGTTTGTCAATACGTTAACTGTTATGGTATATTGGAAAGAAATCAAGAATCTCATTGATTCATTATCGCGACCACGCCTAACTTCATTCCACACCCATTAGAGCCTAACTAAACTTTGCATGACCGGTGAGCAATTCTAAGCCAGTTCTCTACTGTTTGTGGATTCTGGTCTTATAACGCTTGTATCACCCTTTTTCCCCCAATGAGACAATGGAAGCTGCAAAGTTGTGGGGGTAATTCCGAATATTCTTTTAAAGAACTTTTAGTTGTTGAACCTTTTAACTTACGGTATCTGTAACCTTGCATGTGGAAGTTTAAATGTTATGATCCTAAAAACTGCTAGTGGATTTCTGGGAAGATTTATAGTGATTTATTTTTAATATATTTCAAACGTTGGCAACTGCAGGCTTTTCTGATTAATGAATACTGAATTAAATTTTTGCCAACTCTCAAAATGAGAAATGTTCATGGTCGAATCAGGCATCTTCGAACCGGGGGCAAAAAGACAAATGGGGGCAAAAAGACCAAATTTCCGACAATTTCCGACAAAATTACCGTCAGTTAACTGTAAAACAATAAACCCATTGTTTACAGAACAATAATTTATTGTTTAATTTAAATAGCAATTTGCTGTCCTTGAGGGGGCACCCCGCCCCCCATTGGCTTCAGCCTTGGATATGTTGTATGGTGTGCGATTTCAAGGGCTATTTCCTTAATGACATTGATATTTTTGTCACGTTTCTAGTTTACTTGTCAAGTGACAAATGCAGTGAAAACTAAACCAGAGCCTCTAAGTTGTTTGAATTCAATAGAATCATATCTTATACATTCCTTGCAGTAGAATATTTGCTTCCGATTCAGCGCAATGAGATCTGAAAGAGGCGGAACATTTTAGGAAAAAAACTTTATGGTCAGATTCATTGTATGTTCTTCCTTTTTAAGACTGTTGGCAAAAGCAACCATTGACGTATTCAGGGGCAAAAAATCAGCAAATCTTTCCGCAAAATTTAGAAATAGGAACTTAATTCCACGATTGTCTTCCATGCCCGTGAGGGTGCAAAACATTATAAAATAACGCTTAACTCAGTTCATAGCTCAATATCATCATTGCACACACCTGCTGAATTCTCTTCTGATTCAACTTAACACGGTAAGCTAAATATTATTGACTATTTTGTAACAATTTTTAAGTGGTTATCATCTTAAATATTGCGTCTCCATACCTCGTGTTTCGTTCCATGCCTCCTTTTCACATGGAGGCTCTTTGCACTTGCCAAGTTAATTACGATTAAAAAGGATGTTCTTATAAATATGCTATTCTGACTCGCCTCTGTAAGCAATAAATCAAATGTACCCTACATGTTCTACATATTATTCAACTCACGTTCTCGTTTCATTTAAAAAGACAAACTTACCCAACAGAATAATTGAAAATATAAAACTAGTTACAACGATTAAATATTATGAATAAATCCTCAAGCTCTACAGAATTGTTATAATTGCTGTTATTCCAGAAAGGGGCTGGGTTTTTTGAAGCTGGTTCTTTGTTTTGAGTTGTTTCTGCCGTTGTTTTAAAAATCAAGTGTGGGAAAATGGCAAACTACGGCAGGTGTGTCATTCCATAGCGTGTGAACTGTGTAATGAAAGTCCTCAACGACACCATTATCGACCCAACTGAAGTTAAATCTTGATGCCTCTGACACATCAGGTCCTTTTACTTCACAGAATTTTGCCCCTCCTAAATGAGACCATATCATCTAAGCTTTGAATTAAGATTTTTTTGTAGAATCCGCCAACCATAGCCACCCAGTGTTAATGTTAGAAAACTGACCTGATCCCCAAGTTTGTTATGGAAATTTCAAGATAAAAGAAAGCTGGTCTGATCTAGCGATTACCCCTTCCTTTAGGGAAAAACTGCATCCAGTCAATTCCTGTATTAGCTCTGAAATCGAGGCAACATCCAGTGCCTTGAAGCGCCACCTCTCATGGCGTGTTCCAATATTTTGATTTCTATGCTCTTTTCCCAGTCTCTACGATTTGTGTGGGAATGTTTCGTTTCTGAAAATCAAACACTCTTTGAGGGTAGTTTCAAATCTGTAGAAATCTTAATCGAAAGATATCCATCTTATTTTTTGAAACATGGTTAGCCCGTTGTAGATACTCTTGTGCTGATAAATTACTTTTTCTATAATTTTATCAATTCAATATTTTATAGAAAATGAAGTCTGCAGTCCTTTTGGCACTTCTCCTCGTTGCCTTGGTCATGTTTCAATGTACATCTGAAGCCGAGGCAGACCCGGCCCCATTTTGGGGACGAAGACGAAGGCGAAGGTTCAGAATAAGGGTAAGATTTGGAACAAGAAGGAGTGGTTCTGGAGGCTGCACACCTGGCTGTGTTTGCGTTCATCAAATTGGTTGCCCTTGCTGTGGCTACGGTAAGGAATTTAATTAGGCTATCAATTGGAACTTTCTAATATATTTTTTTGACAAGAACTAGTATGATTCAAGTAATGGATGACTGAGCTTAATTTTTTCCAAATGTTTTAGGTTGAATATTTCTTAATTTGTTTTTACATTATTAGGATATAAGCAAATAGGTAACGTTTATAATACCATTAGCTGAATTTTGGGCTTCAACATTGTCTACATCTTCAAAAGAAATGTAACGAGAGCTTTACAACAGCACTTCAGCCGCAGACTGTTTTTAGTTTGTTCTTTATCTTTATTGAATTTTGATAAAATTGTTCGCATGAAAGAGTCACCACAAGGCTTCCAAATCCTTTAGCTGTCTCATCTAAAGTAATCTGCCTCCCCCCCCCCCTCAATATAATAATCAATATAACAGATTTGAAAGAGCAAAATAAAAACAAATTGAACTACAGAAAATTCAATAATTTTCCTACTCCTCCATCTGGTTATACAGCCATGGTTTGCAAAAGCAAGTATTGATCATTCTCATTTGTTTTTTAGGAAAGAAGCGCTAAGTGAAGTTGATGATGAAAGACTTCTTTTTCCGCGATGAGCCACTAAATGACATAGAGAACTATTTCTTTTTCATGAATAATGCTTACACTTCCTAGCGTATTTCTTTCTGTCATGTTTTTCAATGATTATGATCCTACTAACAAATTTTTACTTTTTGTTAAAGCGTTCTGCATCATAACCAGGTCCTCCAATTCTAGCTCGTAGTTCCGTGGGGGCATTTCACTCCAAAAAATCTCAAGCACCTAAAGCAAGAATCCTTTTGTTTGAGACAAAAAATCCATCAAAATCCTCTAAAATCTTTTTGCTCTGAAAAAATCTCGTACGCTTATTTGAAGAGGTGAAATGCCATCGAATAATTCCACAATCTCGAGTAACTTATGGATTGCTTGACAAGATAAAGTTACCCTATTGGTATTTCGAAAATTTAACTCTTGTAAGTGACCAAAAGTAATTTTGTATGCGGTGGCAGTTGTTTAGTGTTATATTTACAGAGGTACAGTCAGGGGCGCAGTGGGGCAGAGCTGTAAAATTTCCGACAACTGATACAATTCTCAGCAACAAACTCATACTTTTCAATTTTTCATAGTAAGTCATGCTCAATATGTTTCCCGACATTGTTTTTTAATCAGACGATTGTAATTTGCTAGCATTAGAATTCTCCGAATTTTCTGACAAACCAACGTATTTTCCGATTTTTCCGACAAAATTTATGCCAGGGGCGGTCGCCCCTGCCCCCCCCCGCCACTACCCCCTGGGTACAGTCCCTTAAAATTTCCGACAAGGATATACTTAGGATACGAAATGCATAGATTCCTCCTTTCTACGTTCCCAATAACTGCATTTAGAAATAGCCTACATTATTTAATGATGGAATGTCTAAGGCTTTTGAGTCAATTAAGAGTAGTTGATAGAAGATTAATTATAGTCTTTAAGAGTATAAGCATTCGTAAAAAACGAAACCGATTTCTGGTGATTGAATTTCCAAACAAGATCCAGTTTGAAAGGGGCAGTGGGGCAAATGTCGAGCTGTTTGCAGGGGCAAAGTGCAGTGGTGAAGCTAGCCAAAACTTCTTGAGAAATAAAAACAAAGATTGATAGAGGTTGTCATCAATTTGGAAGTTTGACCCAGTCACCAATGTGACCCCTTCCAATCAATTGTTGTTTTAAGTTTGGCATAAAAATCCCAGCGTTGTGTCATTTTTACAATACAAGGAAAACAAGGTTTACCTGTTTTCTTCTCTTTAAGGATTATTTAGACTTGTTAGAATTAAGGTCTGAAAGAATTAACCATTTAACATTATGCAAAAGGGCAAAAGAATACTTTATATGAGATATTTCCAAGGCAATATTAGTTCTCAATTCAAGTAAACATTAACCTAGGCCAAAGCCATTAGCTCCATGTCAATAGTACAGACTGGAAGGTAAGCAACCATAAAAAGCTTGTTGATGATATCACTTTAGAACGAAACAACCAAAACAATCAACATGTATTAGCAGCAACATGCAAAACAGGGAACAATTGGAGTTGTTGGTATTGATAATCAAATATATATCCACTTCATGATACTTGGTAGTTTTATAATGAACAACAGCTTATAATAATATGGGAAAACGGAGAGTTTTTGTCTCGTGTCTTTTGCTCTCTCTATAATCAACAGCACTTTACAATATAATTAGAAAACATAGAGTTCTGGGCTCATGTCTGTCCTCATTCTACAATCAGCAACAATCCATAATATTATTATTTGAAAACAGATGATTTTTTGTCTTATGTCTTATGCTCTATAATCAGCAGCAATTTACAATATAATTAGAAAACATAAAGTTATTGTTGTTTGTCTTATGCCATTCCTATAGTCAGCAACTAACATCAACTAGAGTGTGATAAACTTTTTTGTGTGACAAGAGGCAACTGTGAACTGGAGCAACACTTGTGCTCCTATTTGGAAAACATTTTCATTTCCCTCTTTGAAATTGACCAAAAGTTCTTGTAGCTAAAGCGTTTGTCAGTTGCTGTTGAACTGATAGTGACACAAATGTAAATATTAAGGGAACAATGGAACCTACCTATCAGTATATTTTGCGATAAAAGCAGGCAGGAACAAGCTTCTACAATATCACATCACTTTGAAAAGAATCAAGACTGCGCAAAGGGTGAGGTGAGTTCCTAAATATGAAATCTCTGTAAATATGAAAAGCAAATTAGCGCGGGGGTACGCTTGGTCAGGGCCCACGCCAACTGGAGGGGGGGCACCAGGGCTCCAAAAAGACTGTCAGTCGTGGAACCTGAATGCTTGTCGGAAAATTCTTAACATTTTGTACGAAGTAAAGATTTATTGCAGGCTGATGACAATGACGATCTTTGAATAGTTGATAAGGTCTGCATTAAATTTTACACCCATATGGCGCCCTATTTCATTTGATCATGAAGAAAAGTTGATTCAATTTGAGAAGTTAGAACATAGAGAGCTTGGGACTTTTAAGAAGTCTTGATTGACCCCTTGCAAAGCTTCTGCCTTATAAAATGATAATAATAACAATAATAGTAATGATAAAAATAAATATCTTACAGATCTAACTAATGGTATAAATATTCTTTAGAGTTTTGTTATTGTTCTAAACGATAATTCATAATGCAATTATATTTAGTAGAACAAATATGAAGAGTGAAGTCTGTTTGCTGCTGTTGCTGTTTTCCATGATCATCCTTGATTGCACAACTGATGTGAATGGACGTGACTGGGGGCGACGAAGGAGACGCAGACTCACGTATGTGCCTCGTACAGTGGAGAAAAGGGCGGTTTCCAATGAGGCACC
The DNA here is from genome assembly GCA_964019065.1 of Catostylus mosaicus. Taxonomy (NCBI): domain Eukaryota; kingdom Metazoa; phylum Cnidaria; class Scyphozoa; order Rhizostomeae; family Catostylidae; genus Catostylus; species Catostylus mosaicus. The sequence continues at coordinate 4,891,932 of OZ025186.1, forward strand.
ATTCGCAATATTGCCATCTTCATTGGTAATTAATATACTTTTTAACATTAGTTACATCTTAATCCCTGTACTGAAACCTCATTAAAAAAATGCAATTTGTAATTGGCAAGAGGAAAGGCTTTAAATGATGACGTAACTTTAAAGGGTGGAGATGTCCGATTTTCCAGAAATAAAATTTCCATACGTCTCAAATAGACCCATTGTATACGCAAAGGATCAGGAACAGGTAGCTCATAGCACTCATATCTATAGCTTTAACCTACACAAATGTCGAAAGAAACCAAGAGTATCCATGTTGGCAAGGCAATGGTGACTCAAATGTTTTTAAGATAAGGACGCTTCTCATGAGGAAATAGCCACCGACATTCTAAAGCGCAATCGGTTATTAACCTGGAATGTTCTTAGGGTAAGAAGCACTGAATATTAAGGCGAGCATCACGAAAGAATGTAACAAAACATATTCTTAACCCAAGCAAAACCCCTTCTTTGCCAAGTCTGGATAGAGTTGCATCATATTTCAATATTATTTTTCCTTATTTTAATGCAACAATATTAGTCAATTGCACGACATGCAAAAGGTTAAGTACAATTTTTGAGACTAGGCATTCGTGACGTTGCCTCCGGTTCTGGTACTCCTGGTGGTGGAGTGCCTTAGCCATTCCATTCATCACCTGTTAATTCTCCTTTTTAGGAAAGGGGGAACAAGTAGAGCACGGATCTATGCAAGCATAGAGTATGGATCAAGGTGAAAACAAAGGACCAACTATTCTGTAACAACATTTATTCCTGTATAATCGATAGTGATAGAATGTTTGATTAATATGAGTTGCTTATTATGAAAAACTTACATGAACAACTTATCATGAACGCTTAACCAATCAAGCATAGAAATAGAGATGGAGGTACATTTATAAAGAACATTTGGCTGCTGTAACTTATCTAGCAGAGGAATATTTGATGATAATATTCGTGATGAAAGATAGATCAGACCGAGCTGCATTCACGTTGGAAATTCTTTGTTGTTATTTTTAGCTGTTTTTCTATTTTTGCAAGAACTAAGAACATTTCTATATATAACTGTTTTCAACATAACTATTTTGAAAAATCAGGGCCAAATACAACGTATATTTAGGGCAAGAACGAGGGAAGCAGGGCCGAAGCCAATGGGGGCCAGGAACAGAGCGTCCCCAGGGTATACAATTCACCATTTCGTTGGAAATTTGACCTGATTTAAACAATAGATTGAACAATAAGCTATTGTTCACTAAACAATTGATTTATTGTTTTGCAGTCAATTGTCGGAAATTTAGTCAAAAATTGTCGGAAATTTTTTCTTTTTTGCCCCCCTGTTCGGATATGGCTGGATTTGGCCCTGGAGGGAAGTGACGGAGGGAATACATGACCATTGTCACAGTTGGCAGGGGCACTTTAACATAGTTTTTCAAGCATGGAGAAGCATGCCCCCGCTGGCACAACGGTTCATTCGACCATGATTTAGGGGAAGAGGAAGCAAATAGATAGCAATTTCTAATTGCCTGATGGGTTCCAAAACGTTTGAACAATAGCAAAACTTAAGGTCCATTGTTTCACCATCGATTCCATTGGTCGGCAGAATTGAAACCTTCTAACCGCTTTTGTCTAGCAAAATTTTACCATTATCTCTTGTATTAATGACAACTTTTGTAAAGCGGGTGTCTTGCTAAGCGCATAGAAAAACTTGATATTGAAAAATTAAGCATTCAAAAATACTTTGTATACATGCAATGAACTACAGATGCAATTATTTCCAATATTTTTTTGATTTTGCTAGACGTCAATGGTTGTTTTAAAATGGGATTGGCACCCAGATATTTCTTCTAACATTTGTATTAACCTTGTGTTGTAAATTGATGAAGATGATGAAGATGAAGATGATGATGATGATGATAATGATGATGATGACGGAGATGATGATGATGATGATAATATTGGTAAGGCTAACCTTGGTAGGGCTAGGTTTATTTGAAAAGGCTCATATCAGGCAGGACATTCTACACCACAGCAATAGACACACTTTTGTCTGTTAAAATGTTCCGTTTCAGCGCTTGTCTTTCAGATCATTCAGCAAACCGATAAACAAAAATTGCAAATAAGAGAATTTGAACTTGCCAGCGCCGCTTCTCACTGGTTCCCTTACGCTTTGCTTAACCTCTGTAAGTCATTGCTTTTTTTGGAAAATCTTCCGGGCTTGTCGCTTGATAAAACTTTGTCATTTAAATGACGAATTAGTAACGAGCTTGAAGGTTGGGGCTGATACTTCCAGGCTTTAAGATCGAGAAGGTAAGAAATGTAAATAATGTTGATCATCTTAAACTTAAAGAATGAAAAACTGCTGGCTGCGTTCGAGGACTTGATGGGTGTGTAAGGTGCAAGGTATCTTCTTTCAAAAATATTCCCCTTGACGTCTATATCTAATAGTGCTTTTACAAGCATGGGGCTATTGTAGTGACTTCACTTAGGCCTGTTTATTTTCTCTATCATCATTCATTCATTCAACTTTCTCTCAAATCTCGATTCATGCCACAGTCACTCATTACGTCACTCACACTATTATATTGCCATTAATCTTTCTCAGCATTGTTTACTTTATCAATGCCTCGCTATTCAATCCGCTCATCACCTGTGCTCGCCCTTCCTATTATTTGTTTCACCTGCGTCATTCGATGTTAATTTTAGTACTCCTAGAAATGTATATAAGCCTATATTTTAATTCATTTAATTTAGTCCAGAGTTAATAGTCTAGAGCTAACAGATACCTCGTCTCTCTCTCGCACTCGCTCTGGCTCCGTGTTCTCTGCACGTAAAATAAGAAACTCGATGGCCTGGATAGTCCACAGAGGTTGACCAACTCAGCTTGGTGGGAACAAATTCAACCGTTCCTACAATGGTGACCACGACGTGACGCTCTCAACCGAAGTGGACACGGAATCATCCTCCACCATCTACACACTCAATGCAGTTCAACAGCACTCATTCGGAAACACATCGCCGTCTTCAACACTGTTTTATCGCTGCATTTTTCAACACAACACTTCGGAATCTGGTCGATAAGGATTTGGTAACAATGGTAGCAATTGATTCAAGGACGACAAGGACGATTACAAAAAAACAACTAGAAAGAAGATGACTCTGGTCAGAGTCGAAACATCCGTCAACGTTTAAGTCTGATGTTTGTGTCTCAAGTTTAAATCAAAGTCATGAAGATAATAAAACAACATGTCTCTTTTCGCCGCTGTCCTTGTCTTCAGCCTTAGGTCACATTTTGCTACATATGAGTGAGGAATGGGGCTTTAAACATTTTAGTCAGCCTTAGGGCTGTGATTGCTCTGGATGCCCTACCTGCAATCACCTTGTGCTGCCTCTTTCTTCATTAAATTGTTCTGAATTTAAACACATTATTTGCAGGATTTGTGTAGCTCAAACATTTGCGACTAAAAATGGAATCTAAAATGATTGTGATATTGTTCCTGGCAGCAATGATCATGTTCCAGTTTTCATCTGATGTAGATGCCGAGGCCGCACCCTTCTGGGGAAGAAGACGAAGAAGGAGTTGGAGACTTCCAAAGGTCCCGAGCTTACCAAAATTCCCAAAGGTGCCGAAATTGCCAGGTGGTGGCGGAGGGTGCTATGGCATTGCATGTCCAGTTGGTAATTAAATTGTTTTTCAATCCAAGTAGCTTTAACTCACTCGTAAATCAAAATAAGGTTAAACTGAACTGCACTATTTTTAAAGGAACCATTAAAATGCTCGATTCTTCAGGTTTTTGAGAATCTGATTTAGTCTCTACAGTGGTGTAACGTAGAAAAGATATGTAATAGATCCTGTAAGTTAATAGCTGGGGCTCGATAAAAAACGGGTGACAAAGAAGTTTCGGAAAGAGTGTCGCATGAAAGTTTCTTCAACAGTTTTTTAATATGTTTGTATGGCAGATCACTTCTTTATGTGAACCTTTAAGATGTCAAGCTCACTATTGATTATTCCTTTGCAAAAGATGTATCTTTTTAAATAGATGTATAGTACACTTTACCATGTATTAAGGGGAGGTATTCGAAAATACTTCTAAATATTCCAACGGAATAGAGCCTGATTTGGTTTTTCAAAAGGAGGAGATATCATGGTCACTGAGAACTTTTACAACCTGGACCGACCAAGTAATCGAAACTCTACCTTTGTCCAGCAAGCATAGACGGATCGTCAAGAGCTACTTAAGAAAAAGAAATTTACAAAAAAGCCAATATTTCTGGGACAAAATCTACATAAAGGCCTTATGGCTAATCTTATCTTTTACTTTTTCCATTGTATGTATGGTTATTTTCCGCTTTTCAGCAAGTTGCAAATATGCAGTGGAATTTAAAAAGCCATAGTGAAAATAATTTCTTATTTGTAGCCTCCCTCGGGAAACCCATTCATCAAAAGAACTAAATTTCAATTTTTTTTGTAGGAAAAAAGCGCTAAATAACTAGAATGTTCAAAGATTTGGCATTTTTCTACGCAATGCGCTACTAAAGAAGATAAAGAACTTTTTCTGTTTCAAAGATTATAGACGAGATACATTTTATTCAAGAGATATTGATTTAAGAAGGCTGTTGCTTCAAGGAATATATACAGTATAAAATAGGCCAATTATACGTATTATAGTATCCTCTAGTGTTTGCATTTTTTATACATCTGTCAATGGATATAATCATATTTCATATATTTGTTTCTTCTACCTTAAAACGCTCTTCCTACTACCTATTTGAAAGGACAAGAAGTAAAGCAAAAATCTTAAAGGTTTTGCTGGCAAAAATTGAACCCTAAGGCATCCAACCATCAGGCTTAAATGCAGGCTATGCAGAAAAAAAGTTATGCTGTTCCAACATGACTTTAGAAATCTTGTAATAAATAAAGTAGGGAAGAAAATAGCAGGCTGCCTACTAGATTCTTGGGGATTTTTTGATACGTATAAATATCTTAGATGAGGGAAAACTTGAAGTTTGCTTGAACATTTCAATGTCTGATCATGCTTGCATTCAACCTTTCACATGTGCCGTATGTTTAAATCAAATAAGCACAGTATCAAATATTTGATAACAAACAATAGGAGCATCATTGTCTGCTGACTGCTGATGAGTTCCATAATAAGACTGAATTCCACATTCAATATAAGGTCTTGATGATATATCTTGCCTTAAATCCTTCAAACTGTTTGCTTCTCCCAATGTGAGTTGTGCTAACTTCTCTTCAACTTCTTTCTGGGCTTGTGCATTGCAAAGGACAGTTGCAATTTCAAATGAAGAAAGGAACGTTGATGCTTCTTCACCACACAGCAACACATTTAGTATCCCTGTATTATCTTCAAGCATAAAAGAAACCACAAACTCAACTCCTAGGCCTTCTGAGCATCTTGTACATCTAAGAATGCCAGGAGAGTTATCAGCCTTCAATACTGTGGGCAGATTTTGAAGTGCTGTAAAAAAGTCACAGGAGTCACACCCAACTTGAAGAATCTCTGTTGCCTGAGTTGGTTCATAGTGTAAAACACGAGCCCTGCATCTAAATCTATATGGCACCTGTGGGTATGACTTAATGTCACAGATTTCAGTGAATGGTATGGTAGTGCAATGTGTGATTGAGAGAGACTCCTGCATGGCACGAGATTCTGCATTAAAACTGTTCATACTCAGTTCATTCCATTCTTGTGATGACATCCCAATGTCACTGGAAATGCTGCATCTATTATTTTTTTGTGTGGAACTAACTAAACTCTCAGAAATACTAAATGCTCCAGGTTGATCTCTATTTTTTTTAAATGTTGCTTCTTCATTTCTTACCAACTTGATACTTGACGTTTCAGCTGCTTGATCAGAGGTGTTCTTTGCTTTATTTTCAATACTTTCATGAGTAAATTTATTTTCATTACTTTCATGATTTTCATTACTTGGCCCATCATCTATTCTTTCATCATTTTGAATTTCCTGAACCTCCAGCAATTCTGGTGATTTGTTGCCATCTCTCTTTTTCTCATCATCCTGCCCATCAACCCCACCTGATTCACCTTCATTACACAAATTTTCAATCAATTCCTCAATTAATTGCTCCATTTCAATCTCTTCATTCTCAGCTAAAGTCTCTTCATTTCTGCATTTTTCTTTATCTAACAGCATTGGGCTCTCTTCAGCTTGCTCAACACTTTGATTATCAGCCATCTTTGATTTATCTGCAAATTCAAGGGAATCAAATTTCTAGCCACCAAATATCTAGGCACATTGTGAATAACTTACCAACAAGGTTGTAAAAGTTACTAAGCCAAAAGTTACAAATGAAATCATGGTCTGCCTCAGTATTGAAGGGCAACCTCTGGCTCAGCTTTTTGCAAAATTATGTCCATATTGCAATAGCAATCTCTGTACACTACAGCTCATCTTATCAAAAAGTTCTACTAAGATCTTTTTTCTCTTTTTCATATTAATTGGATACAACTATGGGTTACATTTAGCAATTTTTTAGCAAGTGCAGCAGTCAAAATTGGTTGAAAGATGCCCTAAAATTGATGATAACAAATCATATAATTTTGACTTGGTTCTAAAATGTAAAGTCGATTTTGCAAACCATAACTAGAAAATGCTTGCCAGCACCTGCATCACTAGTTACAAAAACATCTGGACAAACATCCTGGAAGATATTGACACCAAATTTGGTAGCATAGTCAAGATATTTGGGTAAGGGGGTGGGTGCAGAATAATTGTGGACATACTACTCAAACAAGGTATCATTAAAGGGTTGTTAACAGCAGTTGTTAATATGGGTCAAAAAAAGAAAAGGAGCCAAAGGGGAAAAACTCTCTAAGGTGCCATCATAATAGCTATTTTTCAATTAACAGAGCAAATGTAGTTTAACTTAAGACCAGGCAAAGTTTGACCCCAAAAGCTGTTATAATATAACTCACTGTAGAATTAAAAAACTAAGCAGCTTTTGGGATAAATGCACCCCAAAGATTAAAAGGTACTGAAATTATCTGATCTATGTGGTTTAACATTTAATGTGGCATGCCAGGAGCAGAACTATGGGGAGGGGGGTTGAGAAGCATTACACTGGGCAGAATCAGCATTTTATATCATTCACTCAGCAATCGTAGTGGTCCAATAAATTCACAAAAATCAATAATTATCGGTGGTATTTTTAATCTTACTTGGCAACCTTGGCACAACCCCCCCCCCCCTCCTCAAGAAATGTTTCTAGTGCCGGCCCTGGTTGGGTTGCATGCACTGTTAGGAAATTGCGCGCATTATCAAGGTTTTATAACGTTTGTGGTTTGGCTTTTCATGGCTAGAGCCAGATATAAACAGCACCGCTGCGGGTATTCAGGCTTTTGCAACTGAAGCACCGGTTTCCCGCCAAAAATATAAAAAAAGCACATGTCATTTTTTGAGGCTTGGTTGATTACGTGCAAAGCACCTTACTTACGCGCCAGTAAAAACTATATTTACATGGTTTAAGAAGTTATTTCTGCATGAGTTACAGGTCAAGCAGAAGCTCTAAATAAATACAAAAAGAAATACACACATTTCTTGTCGTTTTCCTTGAGACAAACTTTCTCCAGTTGTTGCCAAATTGTCCTCTTTATCAAACAAGCCTCTTTTTGGCATCTTTGAATATATAATATGGCGGAAAAATACAAGGGTAGCTTCGTTTCGAAAAACTCTCTAGATGCTAAAAGAAGTGGTCGAAGATCTTATCTAGAGCAAGAGTTAGAAAAGGTAATGTGATGGCCTGCATTTTTTAGCAAATTTTATGAATTCCCACTTGTGAAATCTGATCTTTTGTCATGAATAATGTTCCAATGTGTGGTGTGTGTTTTTCGGTCGAGTTTATCTTTTTTTCTTAATTTCCAAATTTAAACTGGCCTATTCTAACTTAAACTGCATGCAATAACAGTTGAAAATTGCTGAATAGCTGAATAAATTCTGCATAATTTAAATTACCGAAACAAACTCTGAAAAACCCCAAACTGCAACTGACATCTTTAAAGGTTAAATGTTACAGTAAAGATGAAGTGAAAATACTAATGTTTTATTTAAAGCATCATTTGACTATCCGCATAATTGTTATGTAAATCAGTCACCAATTGCTCAGTCCTAGAAGATTCTTGGGAAACCTGCCTGCGAAGGCAGCAAACTTCCCAATCTGGAGGGTTACTACGTTATGTAGACAGGAAACAAAACAACTAAGGGAACTGAGAACCTAAAAATACAATTATCATATTTGAAGAGATATATAATGTATATTGCTTTCCCTGCTATTTACCGATTCTGTTTTCAAAAATGGTGTAATATTTTGATTTTATGCTGAGCAATATTTTCTTCAATATGGTATTTTAGTTTGGGGCCTTACCTATGAAACCTATATCAATCCAGTGTTTTTGTTGCAGAAAAGAGTAATAAGGGCAATTTCATTTCAAAATTATGCTGCTCCTTCTTCTCCTATCTTCAGTGACTTGAAGATTTTGAAGCTGCATGATCTTTTTCAGTTAAAATTGCTAAGCTTTGTTTATGAATGTGTTAATAAAATCACTCCTGCAAACTTTCACACTTTTTTTGTTTCACTGGCATCTGTTCATCAATATTGTTCACGGCAAGCTACCAAAGGTGATATTTTTTTAATTCAAAAAAATACCCTCCAATATGGTCTTAGGTCAGTGCGTTACTGTGGAGCAAAGTGCTGGAATGAAATTCCTGTGGACATCAAAAGATCACCATCTGTTAAAATCTTTCGACTAAAACTCAAAGCATTCCTTTTTGAAAAGAGTTATTAATAGGCGTTATTTGCAAATCTTGGTCAATATTCCCTGTCTAATTGTGGTTGATACTAAACATGGCTAAGGCAATCTGCTTTTCACATAAAATTCTAGCTAAAATGATTGCTTCCTAATTTAACCAGGGGGTGCACTCTCCTCGACGTGTTTTTTAACTATTGAGAGAGTTCCTCCTCTAAGTAATTCCCTCCATACAATTTATTTGTTATGTATTTGTAAAATGTTTTACTTTAAATTGTTTCTTTTCTGTAGGTATTTTCATTAAATTGTATGTTGTGAATTTAAAATGAGAATTGAACTTTGAATAAAGCAAATTGAAATTCCAGGCCAAAGATGAATTTGAAGCAAAGAAAAGACAAAAAGAACTAAGAGAACAGAGAGGGGAAACAACATGGATGCTTCCATCACTGAGCAAAAGGTTAAAGCAGGATGAAGAAAAGGTTATAAATGTTTATTGAAATAAAAGAGTTGAGTTATCTGCATGAATAGTCAAGCCCAGCTATATTCTGTTGTTTTATCTGCTTAAGATTCTTGCCAAGCCCTTTCAGGTTTCAAAATATATAGCAACTTAAGCATTACTCCTTTCAAGTCTGTTCTACAAAATTCATTTGCATACCAACTGAAAAATCTGGCACATCTTTGTGAGAGGGACTTTCAATTGGGTAGGCATGCTGTCAAATATAGTAGATGACATTAGGATTACTCTAATTAACAAAAATACAATGTGAATAAAGTGCTTTTTGCAGACTCAGGTATTCTAGATCTTTCAAATGAAATTTGCATTGTCTTACCATTTCTTAACCATTCTCTCTACAGTTAGAGAAAAGCAAGCATAAAAAGAAAAAGAAAAAACATGAGAAGAAATCAAAGAAGCATAAAAAGGAAAAAAAGGTTAGTGTAATTGATTGCATTTATTCACATGGTTTAGCTTTATATTTCAATGCTATATTCACACTTGGAAATGTTCTATTGATTCATTCCTTCTCTTTTCTTTCTTTCATTTGTCACGGTCTACATTTCTCCTTTCCTTTTTTTGATGACCATAATTTGCTACAGAACCTTAATGCTAATTAGCTTACATCAGAAATTATAAACTATTTTGGTGCTGGTTAGTGCCCATTTGAGAATTGCCCTTGCAAGATAGGAACTTAAATTTCTAAGGAGGCTCTCTTGTTTATATTGTTGAGCTCTGCTCACACTGGTAATATGATAAATGGTATTTAGAATCCAGATGCACTGCTTATAATTGTTAAGTTTAGCACACTGCTATGCAATCTTATGAAATGTTTACCTTTCAGCACAAGAAGAAACATGATGAAAGGAATTTTTCTGCAGAATCAAATAGCTCTGTAAGTTATATGAATATAATGAAGCAGTCCAATGCAACTTTTTAGGCTTTTCAACCTGGGCCACTCACTCCTTCCCTTTCAACTAAGTTCAACTAAAAATATTTTTCTATCTAAATGACAATAAATAAATATACAATATCAACTATTTTATTGTACCTGTGTGATGCAGTGTTGGCGCCATGGAGTTCCAAATGTGATAGTACTTAGTTCGAGCCATGGTTTAGGCAATAAAAATTACCATTGGGTAGCATCCTCAGGGATAGAATTCTTCATGTTAACCAATGCCTAATTGTTATGTTATATACATATTTATGCATGTATAGGATACTCAAATAGAAACACTCATACATTCATCAGTTATTGATTAACTTATGAAGCGAAAACGAAACGTCATCCTATAAAAGTGTTTTTATCTGATTATTCTGTACTTGTTGTTAAATATTTTAGGTATAGGTTTTTGAATTAAATTATAGATAGGTATGTATAGGTGTATGTTGAAAATTTCCAGAATTTCTAGGTGAAAAGACAATGGGGTAAGGGAGATCAGTCCTTCCCTTTCTGACAAAAGATATTTAATCAGTAAAAATGTTTCTTGTAATTGAGATCTGAGACTCAAACAGTTTATAAAACCTATTTTTAGTGTTGCAAACTGCCTAAAATAGGGATATTAGATATTGTAATTGATTTTCAACTTTTTTCTGAATTGATTCATTTTCCAGCTTAGATCAGTTTTATTTCGGTTTTAAGGGTGAATCTGGTGATGATGAGTGGATAGAGAAGACAGAGGGTGGAGAAATTAAAGAAAAGCAAGCACCTTTGAGACCAGTTGAAGTTACTCATTTGGAAAACAAGGAGTTGTATCAAACACAGTCAAAAGTATGTGAAATTTCTATTGAAATTATTACATTAATTCTAGTTTACAAAGAAATGAAAATGAGAAAAATGTGCAAAAATTTCCCAATGATAAAGATTGAGTTATAGTTAATAAATAAAATTAGAACATGGACTGCTACATTTCAAATGGCTTTGGGAACAGGTACAGTAGAGAATGGTGGTGATTATGATCTCTTATATACTGTACAAAACAGAGAGAACAAAATATAATCAACTCTTGTTCTTTCTTAATGCAGACCTCTGAGAGTGAGGGATGGACTGGGATAAAGGCAAGCAACATATACATCAACTTATTCAAACTTAAGCGATTTACTTTTTGGTAGTTGTTTAATCATTGATTATGATCTATCATATACTGTACATAACAGTAAGACCAAAATATTATAAACTCTTCTTCCATATCTTTGTGCAGACCTCTGAGAATGAGAGATGGACTGGGATAAAGGCAAGCAACATATACATCAACTTATACGAACTTATGCCATTTACTTTTTGGTAGTTGTTTAATCATTTGGATTTGATTTCAATACAGAGAGATGATTGGATGATGGCAGGCTCATTTCTTGACACTGTCATGAATTCATCAGAGTCTTTGGCTGATAAAAGGGCAAGGAAAGAGGAAGAGAAGAAGGCATTTGTGAAGCCATCGATTGATGAGGTAATATCCTTCATGCATGCCATGACTTTCTCTGTTACTGCCCTTGTTTTTGCTTTTCCCCTCCTCAGCTCTCACCTTATATTGTATGTTTATATTTCATTATGTTCATTGCAGGCTTTTGGCCCTTTTTGGTACATCCTTTGCCATTGCATTAATTGCATTTATTAATCTTATATCTTTATGCTGATGATGGATCCTGGAATTGATCTGAAATGTAAATCAAATGGGATGGGTTTTACTTCTACTGGTTTTGTGACAATTATTTTGTTTATGGCTATATTACAATTTGGGCTCATCTACAATTACAAGTCTTATTGCCTGTCAAATATTTGGACTTGTTTACTACTTTCAAGAAAATGTAATAAAAGAAGAAAACCAACAGACATCATGATTTTTTGTTGTCAACCTTGCTCAAAGATTTATTGTTAAAATGAGCTTTCCTACAAATGTCTTGATCTCTGTAATTGAAGATCTTGTGCTTTACTTTGCAAGAATATCCACCCATTTAAATCTCAAAAATTGAATTTCTTTACGCTTGATATTTTGTTGTTTAGTCTATTATTGGATGACTTTAGCAGAATTGGACTACCAAGGCTCCAAAAATCCCTTAGCCCTATTTGACCACTAATGACTCTATCTAAATGTTATCTCAGAAGGGCAGATTTAATGAACGTTGTCCAAGTCGTTAAGATGGACAATTCTTTTGCTCTTAATCTTTGTATGCTTTTAAATTTAATGTTTATTCTCATTATTGTTGCCATCATCGACTCTTGACTATTTGCATTTTTGTAAAATGCCTTTGGTTTCTGCAGAAGATCCTTTCACTGTTTGTGACAAAGGTTAAGCAGAATTGGCATGGCTAATGCAAAAGTTTGGATGTGATAACCATCATCAGCATTGGCTAGATTGTATTGATGTGACCATTTCAATAGTGGGAGGGGGGCTATTCTGCACATTCCATCATAAAGTGACTGAGAGAGAAAATCTCTTTTTGGGCCCTTTTGTAATGATACTTCAATCCATTGTGAGGCAGATCAAGATAGCTAGTAAGTGATATGGGGCAAGATTCAGAGAATTTGACTTGCAGCTGGATGTTATAAAAATTTGGATAGCAACGTCACTACTTTCCTTTTTGAATGTTTTTATGAATTTTTAGCTGGGACAACATCCAAATGAACTAAATCCATTTTGGAAAGGTGGAGGTACTGGTGTTCCAACAAATTTGCCAGAAGGAAGTTCTGAGTCATCACAAGGTAACTTTTTCAATGTGAGGATTAATTTCATTAAGTTGAATTTTTTACTTTTGTTGCTAATATATCCTCCATATTGTAGTCGTGATTTTCTATTGAAGATTGATCAAGTGCAGATACAAATGTTTAGAGATGTGTCCCCTTGAAGAATGGTCATAAGATGATCCACACTTTTGCTAGTCATATGTGCCAGTTAATTATAGAATTTTAGTATTTAAAATTTTTTAACGTTTGCAGTACGCTAGCATGTTCGTAGTAACGACAAAGAAATTGTCAAGACTGCGTGCAGGCTAAATAGTACACATGGTTCATGTCTGGAAATAGCCATTATCTTAGACAAATAAAGCCATGTAACATTCAAAATTCATTATTTAGGCGTTGCTCAGTTATGGCAAACATTGCCTTCTCTCTTCAAGTATTGCCAAGTTATGGCCAAGTGAATTTGCTATTTAAGCTTTGATTAGCATTCAGGGGTGGTGCCAGAGGTGGGGAGAGGGGGAAAGATATGAGGCTTGTCGGGGAATTTTTAACGGAAAATTTTGTTCTTATGCTCAGAAAAATACCCTCTATTCGTCTATAAAGCCCCCGTCGGGCAAATCCAGGTGCCACCCCTGTTAGCTTTGATAGAAGTTATCATTGCTCTTTACCCAACTTTTACAAACCTTTTAGGGATGCTAATCTGAAAAGACGGACTCTCTCAAAGGGAAAAACTGTGCGACTCAGCAGTCAAGTAACTGAATACTAGAATGTTTTAATGTTGTGCGTGACTGTCAGTTATTATTATAACTAACACTATTTGATTAGATTATAGAGTCGGTGATGCTGGATCGAGTTGGGTACGAAAGGCTTTTGAGCGCGCCAAGGAGCAAGCAGAGGAGCAAGGAAGGAGCCTTGAGGAAATAGTTGCTGAGAGATGGGGTGTAAGTTTTATAACATGTTGTTGATAGATCCTCTGTCAATGCTTTTTGTATAGATACCAACAGTTAATCCAAATTGAAGTTAGTATGAAACTGTTGTGAAAAATATGTTGCGTTTTTTCAACAGAATTTCGAAAATTCAATTCAGTTTTTGCTGTTTCATTTAAATTTCAATTACTTACAATAAACACTGCCTATTTGCAAAGAATTAAACAATGAATTTTAATTGCAACATTATTTTTGTAATATCATTATTACAAGTTGTTGTCTAGGACACTGAACTGGAGGAACGCCTCCTAAATAAAAGAGAAAATCTCATTTCTATCTTAAGCCTTGCCTCTATGGGAAGCCCATTCTATCCATCATTCCACCCACACCATCATGCCGCCCTCACCATCATTCCTTCTTTGCCATCATTATGTCATAGTCTATTTGTCGTATTCCTTCATTTTTTCCTTATTTGATTCAAATGCTTCCCGTTTTAGTCAATGGAAAAATTAAATGCATTACTAAAGAATGAAGGAAAACGACAAAGGTGAATTTCCTTTATATCTTCATTAAAGTTGCCTTTATGCCGTTTGTTTTGAATATTTGCAAAGACAACTGTGTCTTGTTGCTTATTGATGTGCGTTTAATAGCATTAAGTAGTTTGTGTTAGAAACTAACCTTTACTTCATGCTTTAAGATGAAGCTAAATATTGCTCATTCCACGGTTAAGTGGCATTGAAATTGACTGGTGGAATTTGGATTATATATAAGCACTTTACAACAACTAAATTCCAGCGCTCCATACATTGATTAGATATTGATTTGATCTTACAATTTATGAAGCAAATGTCTTGTATTGTAGCGCAATAAAACCCCTTTTGCAAAGATAAACAAAATGCAAAATAGGCAATAGGATTTTGTTTTGCATTGGGAGTAGCAGTAATAAATCTACCCTTCAAGTGAATTTATAAGCAATAAAGTTTATATTTTTATTTTGGTTTCTTATAAGAATTCTGACAAATTCTTTGTACATATATCTGAAACTAATTGAGAACATCGACAAGTGCAGCATATGCTGCGAAATAAAATATAATTGCCTATTACACTGCCTATAAACACGGCTTAAGATATAATTGCCTATTACACTGCCTATAAACACGGCGTAAGATATAATTGCCTATTACACTGCCTATAAACACGGCGTAAGATATAATTGCCTATTACACTGCCTATAAACACGGCTTAAGATATAATTGCCTATTACACTGCCTATAAACACGGCGTAAGATATAATTGCCTATTACACTGCCTATAAACACGGCTTAAAATATAATTGCCTATTACACTGCCTATAAACACGGCGTAAGATATAATTGCCTATTACACTGACTATAAACACGGCGTAAGATATAATTGCCTATTACATTGCCTATAAACACGGCGTAAGATATAATTGCCTATTACACTGCCTATAAACACGGCGTAAGATATAATTGCCTATTACACTGCCTATAAACACGGCGTAAGATATAATTGCCTATTACACTGCCTATAAACACGGCGTAAGATATAATTGCCTATTACACTTTGATTAACTATAACGTTTGCTTTGAGATAGATGTTGTGCATGTAATTTCTTCTTATAACCTACAGGCGAACCGAGGATCGAGAAAGTCGACGAGGTTGGAGATCGAAAGACGTAGGAGGTGATCATAGAAAAGACAGATGGAAGAAAACCGAACAAACAAGGTTTTATGTTTATTTCGAAGCCAAGTTTATTTTAGATTATGAAGCGACCAGTTTAGAATCCCAGAGTAGAGTCTCTACTTAAAAGACGCTTTTAGTCAAGATTTGCAGGGAAAGCAATTAGACAAATATGAGGAACAAGAAATAGACGAGAGAGGAAGAAGCGAAGAAAAGAAAATGGAAGAAATGGAAAGAAGAAGAAAGGGTCAAGATGGAGAAAAATAGTTGAAAAAATGCACAAAAATTCTAAAATCAATTTAAATGATTACAGCCGAAAGGTTAAACATTACGTAATGTAAGGAAAGAACTCTTTTCGCACGACACTCGTCAGGGAAATAATAGCCAATTGTTTGCTACCTTATATTTGCATCTATTATATTACAACTTTTTTTTAAAAGTGTTATAAGTTTTATCATAGTTTGGACGTTTATAGATGGTAAATTTTGATTTTATCATAGTTTGGACGTATATAGATTTAATTTAATAAAAATGATCAAAATGCATATGCAGCAGTTCTGTAAAATGGTATCAGCTCTACTATTTTTCGTTGCAGTACTGCAGATTTTGAAGATAGTAGTAATGGAAGAGATGATGTCAGTCTAAAAAAGAATGCTGCAGACGATCTTATTAAACGTCGGCCTATATACAGTTGTTCAGCAGCGCCAGCAGAAAGCCAAAGCCCGAGTGACGTCACAAAAAGCCGTGCGCAGCCAAGTAGTGCATCATATCAAAATGTATCGACCTCTGTGGTGGAGCGAAATAGTCCTATTATGCAATCATCATCAGCAAGTGATTCAGATGATTCAAGCGATTCGGAAGATGATGTTTCAAAGGAGTCCATGCACACTGAGCCGCTTTCAGAGAAAGAAATCAATGAAATCAGTGCAAAGATCCTCAGGGCCGAGCTAATGGGAGACCAGGTTATTTATTATGTATTCATGTATTTTGAATAAAAAAGCAAGGACATCTACAGCAAGTTGTAGCGGGGGCAAGGGTTGACGGATACTCTTCAATCCCTCCCTCTGGCTTAGTCAGAGTTCTAGAAAAAGAGGACACACCCTGGTATACTGAATTGTTATTTTCCTGTTACAACAGTATTGTCCTCTGGGATGAACTTGTGGTGATAATTCACAATAAAATGCGAGGACCGTTCGCAACTGTTAACCATTCAATTTGAAGCATATTCCAACTAGAGCCGCTTTTTCTGTCCAAAGATATCTGTCACTATATCCAAGTTCATGCATCGACTCGTGCTGTAATTAGGCCTGTGATCGTATGTCTAAAAATCATGGCGTCATTGGGCTTGGTCCATTAAGAATTCCCTGCAATTTCTTACTATTTGAACATGCTTGAATAAAGAAATGATAAAAATTCCAATAATAATGTTTATTTAGTAGGCAATGCTACAAATTATAGGTAAATAGCAAACTAAGTAAAGCCTTCTATTTGGAAGAATAAAACCAATAATAAACACAAAAAAAACGATTTAGAGAAATAAGTTTAAAGGCATTAAAAGTGTCTAGGATTTTTGAAGTTATCAGGTAGATTGTTCCAAAGCTTACATCCTAGACAGGAAAAACTTTCATTTCCACATTTGATGATTCCAGTTTTTGGGATTTGCATTATTTTATTCATTCCAAGACTGTATTGACCACTTTTTGTATAAATATTTCATTCATAAAGCATTTCTGCTGATCTCTATCTTAAATGAAATCTTAGCAAGCTGTAGAGGGGGCACGAGTCCTTCACCTTCAAATAATTACGGATCTGAATTAACACCATAAGTTACATTATTAGGAACTTGCAGAGAGCCTGAAAGCAAAATTAGAAGCTGGAAGGAAGGTATCTTCGGCGAAAGCTTCATCTTCCAAGCAAGAATCAAAAGTCAAAACAACAGAAAAGGAGGAAGAAATTATTCTTACGCGAACAGATAAACATGGTAATGTTTATCCGTTGAAAGTAAGTGGAGAAGAATCGCAGCCAAGGAAGAAGAGGAAGAAAATGAAAAAGGTTCGTTCAAATTGTTGATTTGGCCGATTGACATTTTAAAACAGAAGCCCCTCATTGATTAGTTACCTAATTTTTTTGTCAAACTTGTAAAGTAAGTAAGCGTTTTCACAGGCTCGAAGATCTTACGGATTTGACCTATTTTACTGAGTGAGGAAAGGCATTAAAGCCTTGATTACCAGTCAAGAACCCAACCCTTTTTAGTAAACCTTTCTTGCGAACGCACATGCTTTTTATTTAAATATCAATACGATTTATTTTGAAATTAGATTGAAACTCACGACGCAAAAGGAAGCAGATTAAGGTATTTTCAAGAAGACGATTCAACTGACTTGAAGTCAATGGTAAGATATTCAAATTATGAAGGTATCTTAGAGATACACCTTTGTTATGCCATTTGCGTACGAAAGCAAGAAAGACATTGGTGCGACTGCTAGTGTGTAGGTAGCATAGGTTTATAGTAAGAGCAATCAAAGTAATGGCGCGTTGTGATAGATTCACAGTGTCTGAATCTGACGACCCAGTTTGGAGAGACGGACCTTTCTGAGTTTGCTTTATGACCAAACTCGCAGTTGGTTGCAGTAGTTTGGCCTAGCTATTGGCAAGTTCAGTTATGCGTGGTTGATTTTCTGTGCTCATTGCGTTTAAGGCAGAAATTGCTATTGAGCATGATGAGATTATGCTGGCAATTTATGCTAAGTTCTTAACTTACAAGCTACTCTTGTTGCCGAAACTTAAAAATTCAAAGCTATGTCTTCCTGAACCGTTCAAAATTGTTTCAACGGAAAATAGATTGTCAGTTTTCACATGATATTCAGAATGTTACACTGCAGGCTTGAATTTTCATCTGCATTTCATCTCATAATTTGCCTTCGAGAACTGCTGTAAATGTTTCATGATCTTATGTAACCATTTGAACTATCAAATCTTATTTATGAGTAAAGACATTTTGAGTCAGTTTGAGAAAATTTAACAGGTTGAAGAAGAGAGGTTGACAACAGCTGAAGATCATCAAACTGCTGTGATGTCACGATTAACCAAAAAGGTAAATTATTTGATGATAAGTCTATTAATCCTCGAAGACGCAATCATTCTCATCAAATTATTCACGAAACCCAGACCGTTTGATCATAAGGATTTGCAACCGATTTTCATCTTGATAATTACATGAACATTGTGTAAACAGCCTGCATTTATGTGTCTTCCAATGTAGTAGATTTATGTTCCATGAATCCATTCGACTACGTTTAAGTGAGACTTAGTTGACCAATGTTTAGACGCTGTTTGTTTCTATTTACTAGCTTGGAAATACGATGGGAGATTATTACACTTTGGATGACATGTTTGAGACATCCTCCGCTACAAAACAATCTCGAGGCGAAAAGGATGAAATAGCAAAAAAGAGGGCAGTTGCAGGTATGCACTTTGTGTTGATTCCAAACGAAAAAAGTTAACCTTTCTAACGTACGCACATGCTATATATAAATAATTTTCCTAGAACTAGACGTAAGCTGGGAATAGGAGACTTTGCTTGTTTGTTGCTTCAGTACCCAGGTCTTTCTAGCCATGGTGCAATTAACAACAACAGCAACAACAAGGATAGCAACAACAACACCAACAACAACAATGACAATGACAATAGTGTTGAAATTTTGCAATATGAAAGGCTGAATAACTGCTTAATCTGGCATTGTTTAATGATGCCCTTTGCCCTTAAACATTATTGTTAATGATGCTACCCAAAACATATGCAGTGATATGAATGGTTTTTGCATTAAGTGTTATACCCATGCTATATTTTCAGTACAGCTGCCCAAAAGGCAAGTGATGTTGCTAATAAACTGTTTGTACAATCATTGAATATTTGGCGCTGAAGATTTATACAATTTATGCAGTAATATAAAAGAGCGTAATTAATTTTTTCTTTTGCAGAGCATCAAAAGATGATGACACAACAAGCAAATTGTCGATTTTGCTTTGACAATCCAGATGTTGCAAAGCACCTGATTATTAGCATAGCTTCCCATGTAAGTGGCCAATAAGCCATTGCTACTTAATATATAACTGAGTAAAATCCGTTTTCGGTACGTAGAGGCGAGATTATAATTCGGTATTAAAAGTGGTGTACCCCCCGCTCATAAACACTCGTGAGCTAGATGTACCCCCACTTCCTCAAACCCCTGCAAGAAATTGCATTTTTAAGTCATCCATTCGAACAACAGCAGTGGATTTTCGAATCTCGCGTTCAGCTTTTCCCTTAAAACAATAACGTTGAGTTTAAAAAATACAGATAGATGAGAATCCAGCAAAAAGGAGGAGGGCATCAGAACACAAATACTATGAGTTGCCCTTACATCGAGTCCATAATTTTTTAAATAAAATTCTCACACGTGCTGACGTTAGTATTTTGACCTGTCCCCCTCCCTCCCTGATTTTCATGTCAGATTGTTCTTGGTCTTTTGCAGATTTTCCTTACCCCCTCCCCCTAGGCTGCTGAATTAATATTTGAATGTTTCCTAAGCAGTTCTTTGCCCCCAAATCCTTTCTGTAATCTAGCTCCTGTAAAAAGACTGGTTTATTGATATATTTAAGATTTTCCTGCTGGGTTCTGTCTTGCACTTGCAGGCAAACAGAATGTAATTTTCCCGAATGCTCTTTACGCTTTTTGAAGTTATGTTCATAAGTTTCATTTAATTTGTTCTTTTCAGGTTTATTTAGCTCTTCCTATTACGTCATCACTTACTGAAGGACATTGTTTGATCATCCCGACCCAGCACACCTTAGCCTCCACATATTTGGATGAAGATGTCATGCAAGAAGTTATGGTTAGATTTCGTATTTTTAGAAGTTTCCCGTGCTAGGAAAAGCTTACATAACCATAAATTGAAGATCCAAAGTATTTCATTTTTAGCTCCTACAATATATCTGCAATCAATTACAATTAGTTAAGCTCTTTCACCCCCTGTGATTGTACAGCTGGCGAAAAGGTTCCCTCACCATGCTGAATAACTTTTTCCCATTTTGTGTATTTTAATAGATTTAAGTGAAAAACAGGCATTTCGATATTTAATTCCATTTAATGAATGCAAAGTTTTAAATTCGCAAGATAACCTTGACTTGCATGAAGCCTCATTACAATTTTAGCCTTTACTTATCCTTAACAAATGGGTAATCGGAATGACTTTCCAGTTAAAGAAAATTTGAGTTGAAGATAATAGCAAGAATTCAGATATCTAGCAACGATTGTAATTGAATTTTGTCCTCTTTGCTGCAGATGTTCAGAACTTCTTTAACAAAGATGTTTAAAGAAAAAGTAATATTTAATCTATTTTTCAATTATATTATTGTGATTATTTGTTATTTTTTATTATTATGATTATATCTTGATTTCATGGGGATGCCTTAACATAATACCGATGTAAATTTCAAGGCAAATATTGATAAATTCAGTAACAGGAATTTATCAGAAGTCAAATATTTCCGTCCAAAAGTATGGTATCTCCACCAGGGATTATGTATGTAATTTTCCCGAAGCCAGCTACGAGAACAAGAGGAGGAGGAAAACGCTGCAATTACACTACCTAAATTTATGTTTAATTAAAAAGCGTTGGGTGCAGGTCCACAAAGAATGGGTGCCAGGGAGACGGATACCCATGTTCGTTGTAGTCACAGAAATATCAAACTAGGCTCTTTTAGGGTTTCACTGGGATTTTAGGCTACTTAAGACAAGTATTGGTGAAAAATGGGCGGTAAATGGAGTGCAGGCACTTGTCCTGAGACCCATGAAAGCTCCTGGTGGGCTTAGGCTGATAAAGATTCCAATTTAACGAAGCAATCAATTGTTATACCTTCTACATTGTCATTGCAGGATCAGGATGTCATATTCCTGGAGACGGTCAAGAATCTAAAGCGGCAACAACATATGTTAATAGAATGCATACCTGTCCCAATTGAAGTTGGTGACGTTGCTCCCATTTATTTCAAGGTGATCACATGCCTTTCTTGTCAAATAACATCGATAGTTGGGTTACGGAATGGCCTAAGTATGGCAAATAGTAAAATTAGAAATGGTGATTAGGGGGAGAAAATGTGAGCCGTCGATGGGACCAGGGAGAACATAATTCCTGCTTCTTTCTGCTTCACATGCAAATTTCCACCAGGAATCTAACTAATTACTTTCTTTCTACCCAATTACGCAGCACCACCTTAGACGCCTACACAGGTAGGCCAACGCAGGCAACCTCCACTGTGTATGAAGCCTACCGAAATGATAGTACTGCACATTCAAGACGGGGGGGGGGGGTCTCGCAGCCTATCATGGGTAAAGGGATGAGCTTGGAGAAGAAAGAGACAGATTGCAGGATTAGAGATCAAATAGAGACCAAGGAAATTCGTGTATATACTCCTCAATTGGTCTCCCCGCCTTTATGATTTTCTTACTCATGTAAATATCTATGGCTTTTGGTCTCTTTCACTGTTTTTCTATTCCATGTTAGTGTTTTTGTTTGTGACATCTTGCAATTACTGGCCTTTTGATTTTTTAAACTAGAAAGCAATTCAAGAATCGGAAAGTGAATGGGCGCAGAATAAGAAGCTAGTTGATGTGTCAAAAAACAAAGGGATAAAATCGGCTGTAAGTATAAGAATGCTCTTTTTTCCAATTTTTAATCTTAACTGTTAAATCTAAGATACTTTAAGACTGACCTTCATCTTATGTTGATCTGTTTTTGTTTTCAGTCAATTTTAGGCAAAATTCTAATTAAACGCAAAAGTCAATCTATTGAGTTCAGGTCACACCCAATAATCATCAAATTTCCTTCAAAGGTTTTTCCTTCAACAAGACTTTCATCAATTCCCGTGGCATTTTCAAAATCATTCCGAATGTCTCTCTAAAAATATTTGCCCAAATACTTGTTTTCATAGCTTGTTTGTATATAGCTCAGATTTTTTGTATATTGTTTGTATAGCTTGCTTGTACCCAGATTGTTTGTATATATCCCACAACTAATTTACCATGAGTAACATCGCTGCCCTATCTGGTTCAGTTCACCTTGTCTATTTAATTCATTCAATGACTTCAACATACAACTTAAGGTGTGATACTTCGACAGCATCCTATATTCTTTTGCATGAAATATATTATGGATTGCGTATAACCAGATATTATATAACGTATTGTTTCTCAAAATGGCATGAAAAAGCAAAAAAATAATTTTCACATACTGAAAACTACTTTTTTATCCGACTCTCGTCAGAGGATAGAGCGACAGATAATAGTTTAGGGACAAATGGAAGAAGCCAATTGAGGATCGTAGACCGAGTAAGTAGGGAAATAACGCGCGTTATTGGCTAGTTCTGTGACCAATCGCAACTTGCTATTTGCTTCCTTCCACCTTTTGTCACAAGCCGACGGAGAATGTTCTTTTCAGTATGTCTGATAATTTTCCAGCTTTTTATGCAAATTTTAAAATTTTTCTTTTGCGACACAGTAATTCAGTTTTGATATTTTATTTACAGATACCAAAAGGCCTGCCCTACTTCTCTGTTGAATTTGGAATGGATGGTGGCTTTGCCCACGTGATTGAAGATGAAACTATTTTTCCGCATTATTTTGGCAAGGTACGACCGGGGACTAATTTTCAAATTGACATAAAATATAGTCAAAGTCTAGATTGTGTTCCCATTTATTCATTTCATTCGACACTGTTTGCACACGAAAAACTACCTTATCAAGTGTTTACGCAGTTTACAGTAGTGACAATTCTCTAATCAAAATGCTACACAACCTTAGTCCTTTTAAAAGCAGTTCTTCCAAAAACTTAATACTTTAAGACGTTTTTTCGTTATTTATTTCTTACATTTCTACAAAAAGGTGGGAAGGGGGCAATTGCCCAAAATACCAAATAGATCATCATTGGAAGTTTGTTTCTCTTGTTTTGATAAAAATACAATTTAGTTTTTGGGAAAACGGGGGCCATTTTGTTAATAGTGGGATTTTGGTAAAAAGTGCGCTGTTGCTTTAGCGGAAAGACAAATGAAGCTGGCATAATCTCTACATCGGCAGATGAGTCGACATGAGACATTATCCCCTTCAACCAATGAATGACTGTAGACCCATTTACCCCATTGGAGTCTCAAGAAACGAAGTAGTAGTTTCTGTGCGCTAGTGTTGACACCGGTAGTGAAAGGGTTGAGATGAAGCCCGTCAGGCATACATCACACTTATTAAGTGCATATATTATATTATTGTATATTAAGTGCAACTGCCTGTGTGTGTGCCTACGTTTTGAGATGTTTGCGTATGTATTGTCGTATGTGCTTTCAGATTTTGATGATGTCAAATGACATCATTTGACATCATCAAAATCTTTCTAGGAAAAACAGCATTGTCATCAACATTTTCTTTCCAGGAAATCGTCGGTGGAATACTTGACTTAGAACCAATGAAATGGAGAAAGCCACCCAAAGAAAGCTTCCAACAACATAAGAGAAAAGTGTTGAACTTCTCAGAAACGTGGGAACCATTTGACTGGACACGTGACTTATAGCCTTATAGTAGAAACACCTTGCTGGAGAAGACATTTACAAAGACGGTCGACATTTCTGCTTGAAATCTTTTGATGGAAAAAAGCGAACAGCATCAGCAGCAATTTCCCACAAGATGAAGCATGACTCTCATTTACTATGCTCAAAATAATGTCAAAATTGCGTGAAAAACCATTTACCATCCGCCATCACTTCAAGAAACTTTAAACGACTTGCATCCTGAATGGACAATTTGTATTTAAACTTGGTTGGATGGGCCATTAAAAAATGACGTAAAATTACTAATAACCCTGGGGTGGATGGTAGATTCAGTGACTTTAACCGATACTTTATTCCAGACCCCCAGTTTGTTACATTTTGTCCCCCCTTTCCATCTATTGTTTTCACTTTTATTAAAACCAATCAAAATCATTATTACTAAACGATTGTCCAATCGAAGACAATACAAGAATATTGGTACTTGGGAAATCCTCAAAAAAAGATAACTGTTTTAAGAAAACTGGTTTCCAAATTGTGCATTTGAATAGGATTCCCCACTTAAAGAAATAAAACAAATAACTAATGATAATTTGAAAGATTTGAAATGATAAACATTGCTCTCTTTTTTACATTTCTGCCAGAGCCATTTCTCCCAATTTCCTAAGTTTTGATCAATTTAGCTGAAATATCTACATTTCAGCTCTTTGATATACGTCATTACTTTTGAGATAAAAGATATGAAAGACTTTTTCATTAGGTGCCAAAAATACGCAATAACCTGAGCTCATGAAGAGGATTATATTGTGTAGATCGGGGTACCTGTCCAAACTTTTGAGTACAGGTTATAACGTTATCTGTTAGGCTTCCAAAGCGCTTTGGCCATACAATTCCCCCAATATTTACCAACCCAATGACCACAACTGATTTACAACTTTCAGTTCTCTATGAAGCCACATGTATGACAACGCGGTAGCAAGAAAGTAGAAGGTGAAATATTTCATGATATAAGGAGATACTCATAAATACGACACACATCGCCGAGCGTACTTCAAAATTCACCAAAAACGCCTGAAACACGGGGGCAGCAGGGACGACCACCCCTTGTCCATGGGGGGGGGGCAGTGGGGGTTAGATGTTCCGCTCTTATTGAACTATTAATCTTATTCAAAATGCCAGAAAATTATTCAGAAGTGGATTTATCTAAGCAAAGCACATTATTTTTCATACTTCTGATCTGAACATTAAATTAAAGCGTTGATCTTCAAGAGCATACTTTAAGCCTTGATCATAGGAACCAGTCCCCTCTATTTGCCACTGTGGCCCCCAACTCAATGTCATAGGGCCTAGTCAAACAGGGCCAGTCTTTAGAGAGCTCCAGTTATCAAACGAAGCTTGAAAATCTAAAATAGCACGGGCATCTTTTAAAAATTGGTTACGAAATTTCGTTAGAATCTAGTGAGGGTATTGAAAATTAAAATCCTCTTTGCCCTTTTGCCAAATTTCATAAGGAAGAGATAGATGGCATCAAAAGTTCAGGTTGCTTGGGAATTCGTGTTAGAAAATGCACGATGACGGAATGATACGATATCTAACACTTTTTCTCCAAATTGGAAACACAACTGGGTCTTCTCAAATATTCTTTTGGAAAAATATCTTTATAACTTTATTTCTTTGAAATGTCACAAAATTTCTGCAGCAGGAAAACCTTTTATCGACGTTTCTTTAAAGTGCTTCAATAGTTTGCAAAACACTTAGCAGCCGGACTGTAAACATGGCCATTTTATTTGATTTGACGAGGCAAAAAATGGGTCCGTCAAAATAGGCCTAAACCCCTCTAGACTGCGGAGATACAATCTAATAAATATAACAGAATATGTCATAACTAATAATCTAATATCGAGATATATCTATTTAAATACTTACCATCTTCGCCATAGTTTCCACGCAGGTGATTGAGGGATTCCTACTATCCAATCCATCTTGTTAAGCTGTTGCCATTCAAGTGAAATAAAACAAAGTCACTCAAAAATAACGCACATGAAGTTTTATCAGAAGTGAGCCTCGAGGGATTGTTAATATTTTAGTAATGCTTCAAGACAAAAATGCAATTCCCCAATCACCAGGAAAGGAACACTTTATCTTGTACGTATCATTGTAGTGTACTTTAATTCAGTTTGGACTCAAAAATATGGCCTAAATTGGTCTTCTTTTAGCTTTAAAAAAAAGCCAACTTTAAATTAAAAAATTAATAATGATAATAATAATAATAATAATGGCACTTAAGGCTCTTGACTTTTTCACTTGAAAAATCACACTGATAGAACTCGGTTATGCCCTGTTTAATTACTTTTCATTCAATACCTGTTTTAATTTCCCGTGCAAGATCTCGGGCCAAGAGCAAAGTTTCGTTAAAGCTTTGCCTGCATCTACTCATTGGTTAGAATCTATCGCAAAATTTGGCCGTAATTAACGAAAATGTTACACATTCCTTACTGACTATAGAGCCTCACATCAACGATATTCCAAATAATGTCAAGATAAAAACCCGTCTGAAACCAACTTCGCATACTAATACGGAGAAAAACAGCAATGAAAATTTGCCGAAATGAATGAAAATTGTAAACTTCCGTTAAAGGAGTACTTTCCTATGACAGACTATATTGGCTTATACTAATCATTTGATAATACAAAAATTACCAAGTAATTAGTGAACTTAGGCCATAAAAGTGACTGAATGCATTCCCAATAACCCACTCCCTAGTCTTGATTACGTAACATGTGACAATTACGCGAAGACAAATGAGACATATAAACAAAAAAGAACAAATAAAGCAAACATTTTCCCCTTTTTACATGATCATTTACATTCACAGAATTATTATTGTAAAAGGCAATTCGAACTTTAAAACAGAATTGCCCACTTTCAATAAAATTCTTCTTCCAGTCTACCGAAATCTCGCCATAAAAAATTATCTGAATTCAGAACATTCCTCAGAAATGTGTATGAAAATTACATTCCCTCATACGCGGGTCCTCCGCCGCTTTCCGGTGGAACCCAGTTGATATTTTGACTTGGGTCTTTAATATCACATGTTTTGCAGTGAATACAGTTCTGTGCATTGATTTGTAATTTCCGGCCACCGGTCTCTTCATCGTCAACGTACTCATAAACACCAGCCGGGCAGAATCTGCCTTCCGGTCCGTCATACACAGCCAGATTTAGATCCAATGGAACATCATCATTGTAAAGAGTAAGATGAGCCGGTTGATCACCTTCATGATTCGTTCCAGTGAGGGCAACCGATGATAAAAGGTCGAACGAAATTTTACCGTCCGGTTTCGGGTATTCAATCGGTGTACACTCCTTGGCAGGTTTTAACTTTGAGTGATCAGCACCACCATGCGAAAGTGTCCAAGGCTCTTTACTTTTAAAAATCCAATAAAAGATACCGGTATATAACATGGTACCATAAACGCCCAACGGAGAGTGGGCGGACGGGCGAATATTCCGGACTGATTTCAGTTCTTCGTAAACCCAACTCGATTTCATTCGCTCTTCATAAGATTTGGCGTAGATACCTATTAGAAAGTAATTAAACTGTGAAATTATTCTTAACTTCATATCTTTCTTTACTCAAAGTTGACATGAAAAAAATTAACTATTCTCCCCGGAGATAAGGTTTTTGTAACTTCAAGTCATAAGTTCAATTACAAAATTCAGGCCAATGTCTCATGATCTCTGCTGTTCACAAAAATGGAGTTACAGACTTGGATGTTGGTAGATGAAAAGCTAAACACACCGTAACATTCAGTTTATCGAGTAGCAAACTGTCGTATAACTTTGTGGCGTATCGGATATAAAAAGCGGTGGAAAATAAACAAGGCGACAATAAAATGTGAATTTGTTCATTCCCTGAACACTTCCGTTGTTTTTACACCGGCAAATAGGAGACATAATCTAGTTCAAATGTAAAAAGTTTCGTTATTTGATCAAAAAGCAATCTTGCACTTATTGGTGTAAAAAAAGTACGCTGCACAAAGTTTTTACCATACCATGTAATTGAGACCTGTTGGTGATTAATTATATTATTTGCAACTCATTAACTTTGACGTAATAAGTGGAACAGTTTCTTGTTTTTCCTTAAAATTGAAATTAAATTTTTTGATTTGCTATTTATTTAATTCTTCTGTTCACGATTCCTCTATTTTTAATCTTAATTTCTGCTTTAAAGTATTGGGTAATTGAATATCACAATATTTATTCTTCTGCCAATGCGGACATCAATATGTTTTCACAATCTCACAATTAACCAAAAGAACATAAAAAACGGAGTTAATTCAACCAATAAAACATTGGTGTTTTGACGGCACAACACATTGGAATGCTGTCCAATGTTCCACCTGAGCCAGAACAGGTTCTCGTGTTATTAAATGGGTAGCGGCCAAGGGGGACTTTAGATGGGCTCAAGCTCCAACCCCCAGAGAGCTCTTTATCCCCCACACAAGTAGGCTAGCTTAAATCTTAGCATGGAACTCAGGCTAATATAATCTTCGCCAAAACATCGGTATATTTATCTTTTTTTGCATCTATTCAACTGCTTTTCTAACTTTGCCCATTAAGCTAGTTAAAATGGGATACATATACCAAAAACTCTTCTACACATGCAATTTTTCCTATAATTTAAGGTTAGCAGTCCAATCTAGTTTTTTCACCAGCTATGTAGAATACAATTCCAGCCCCCTTAAAGGCGAGTCCACCCACCCATGGTGGCTCTAGCTGTTGGCAAATCAAGCTTCAGTGTTCTTCTAAAGGGTGTCTTTATAATAACATGCCTGTTTGCAAGCTTAGGCACAAGGGGGCCAACCCGCCCTGAAATAATAGGTAAGTTACCTTCAGTCTCGGGAGAGGGATTTTCATCGTGAAGAGCATCATAAATTGATTCGGCTGCAAGCATGGCGGACTTCATAGCAAGATGGGTGCCTTTCACTTTTGGTACATTCATAAATCCAGGGCTGCAGCCAACGAGTACTCCACCAGGAAAAGCCACTTTGGGGAGAGACTAGAAAATCAAATTTTACAAAATATCAAAAAAAGAGATAAAACAAACAGGCAATGGCTATAAGGTAACTTGACACCTCCATGCATTGAATCAATTGGAAGACCATCTGTTTTGCTTTGCTTGTAGCTGCGGGCTCCTTGGCTCTCTGTATCAAAGTGAGCATTCTAATTTGCGGATTCGATCTTATCCAATATTCATTATTGATATTGACAAGACATTGTTACAATCATTCGTCACTATCCTTGCATACCCAAACGATTTACTGATGTTTGGGATCTGTCTTTTGTTCTTGCAAATAATAAGAAGCGCATGATGGCCCCTCCCCCGGACTTTTTTGCTAGAGCAAGAAATATTTCAAAAGAGTGTCTTTAAAAATTAAGGTTTTCATATTACTTATGATAATCAAAGCCTCACTAGATGCATTCTAAAGAAAAGTAGAGGGCATGATATTTTCCTGTATGCCCTAGCCGTGGCCACGCCGCTGCCCCTTCCCCCTGTATTAAAAACAGTTCTATTATAAGATCAATCTTACCAGAACAACAGTTGTTGTGGAAAAACATTCTCGTAAGGCGCTAACCAACAAAGGGGAAAAGGGAACCGTCCAGTAGGAGAGGATAAGGAACTGAGGGTTTTCAACATCAAACATTGCAAATCCTGTAAACAATGACAAGGTAATTTGATATTAACCTATGTTCGATGAAATTAGTGAAATGAGGTCAACAACCTTAAAGACTTTGGTACAAAATGCGACAGAAAAAGACGTCATACCTGAAGACCACCCTCGTTCAATGCTCTTGCGCCGTAGCCAATTCTTGTACCACCCTCGAATAGCGGTTTGATTTTAGGATGAGTTTTGAATCGCTGTTGTAAATGAGAATTTATTATTATTATTGCAGTGATGCAGTAAAAAAACAAACAAAAAATATGCTAAGTACCAAAGGCCATCGCTAAATGTCATGTCCAAAGAGGAAAGGGGGGGGGGTTAGATATCCAGGACCAACATGTTCGATAAAATATGTTCATCGAAGATGGTGATGAAATAGCCCTAAATGACCAAATCATTTCTGTTGAAAAATTTTTTAACGGGTTGCCAAGCTTATAACGTCCCAAGCCAGAGAGATTCCATGAAAAATATGAAGAAATTGGTTACAAGTTACAAGTTTTCAAATTCACCGGGACCGTTCACCCCTATTCCACTGATAACTAACTAGAGGTTTTTTATCATAAAATTAAAAGAAACAATAAGGTACAATAAATAATACAACTACTGTGCCTGCATCGCGGGAATGGACACTGGGTCGTCGAAGCCCCCAATGTCAAATATTATAAGTGGAACAAATAAAATTTAATTCATGGCCGGTAAAAAGCATCTGATGGCCGGAAATGATATATTTTTGTTGTTGATGTACTGTTGATAGAGCACTACATCTTGCACCACACTGTGGCGATAAAAAAAATATAAGTAACGAAAGAAATTAGAAATTTAAGCATCCATCATTTGTCATCAAATGCAAGAGAGAAATATTCATACAGTACTTATAACTAGTGGGGATTGGGCAATGTACACATTTTTCAGACTTTGGCATTAATTACTTTGCGCGTTTAGCCAAGTATAAATTAGTAAACTGGTTCTGGTGCACAGCAGGAGATCGAAGGTTGTAATAAGGCCATAACATTTTCTAAACAAAAGCATCTCGTTGATTGCCTACAGAAGCGTTGTTAGCTGTTGTATTCAAAGAGGTATTCAAGACATCCTTGAGATCCTAGGGGACCGAAAATCCCCTGAAAAATTTACCCCATGAAGGACTCCTTTAAAAGGGGGTGTCAAGCACTCACACTTCAATTATCACGACCCTGCTTCACTAGAAGCTCCTCTAATCCATTCCAATTAAAAATCTATTTCAAATTTATCGCCATGTCGCTGTGCGGAGGAGCAAAGATGAGCGTAAAATACCGCGCGTCAAACTGTAAAATAACGTATGCTGAAACAGTAAAACATTGAACAACAACTGTTGGAATCCCCAAGGCACCTGTACCTGGCAAGTGCCTTCAAACAAGTTATGTAATCTCTGGTCGTCGTCTTTAATGAAATCACGTGCGATACACCTGTTACTTTTATTAGGGGGATGCCATTTTTCTGAGGATTAGAAATCTTCGACGATTGCAACTGTTTGGGGATTGCAACTGCAGAAAAAGATGTTGTTCAATTTTCTCTTTTCGAATGCGACAGATGGAAAACGAAAATTGAAAATTGTTAATTAGATTTGGATTAAAGAATCGTGTTTTGTTGCTCTGCACCTGGTTTTTATAAGAAACCCGTTATATTTGGTCAAATTTAAGGAAGGATTACGAAACTGCATTACTGAGTCGGAATCTTAAGAAATCGATCAAATTTTAAAAGATATACAAGAATCCAGAGCTCATGTTAAGAATAATAGTATAATGCGCTTAATAGAGCACAAGTAGAATACGCGTAGGCCATAAGAATACGCAAGGAAAAAAAATAAATCCACACTGGTACTACATAACAAGTTGAGGAGTACTTGAATGTAGCATAAATGTATCAGTTTAATTCAGCTTTTTATAAACTTCAGGAAAATTAAAGTTCAGGCGTGCTGTCCTTGATTTTTATAAATTTTTGTAGCTAAATTGTTTAGAATTAGTTATCAAGATGTAGGCAATTCGGGCATTAAATAATATACAAGATAATATTGGATGTTTATGAGACAGGTATTGTTTATATAGCATGTTAACATTTTATTACAGTAAACAGTTTCGAAGGGGGCATTAAATTCAAGCAAATGACAAAGATGGAACGAGAATTTTCCTCAGGCTAACAAGGAAGGCGTATGCATCTTTGTCAAAATTACATATTACGTCGGTGCTCCACCCTCAGCTTGTTCGCAGTTCATTCTTAATTTCCGATAAAATTTGTGTCTCGTTTGCTTTTAAGATAGAGTTTATAGCTCTTATAAAGTACAGCCCGTGCATATCCACTGCATAATAAAAACTAGCCCGTTTTAAAAAGTTTCTTAAAACAAGTGTTTTCCCGACCCACCTTAAGCTTGCCTTGCTGGCTGATTTCCACGAGGCGAATATTTCGCCGCGAAGTTGCAGCCAAATGGATCCGGGCATGCGCTGTGAGCTTTGAGATTTTGCAAAGAAATTGCCGCGAATCCTTGTCTTGGCGCTCACTTTCCAAAATGGTTTGCCACTGTTCCCTTTATTACTAATTCGTAAAATAAATTTTTAACAAATCGTATTCTTTAATGTACTTTAAGTTAAATATTTCACGTAATACCCTAATTTGTTTTTGTTTCGGGTTGTATAGATAGAACTTTGCTGTGCCTGGTGATTCCTCTTCTTGTTGTTGTATTCCAAGAATGGCTGATAATAGACTCTGATTTTGCCCAGATAGTGCCTCGATTGGCAGTGAAAAGTTGAATTGTTGCTGCTACTTGACGCCATTTTTCTAGTCTAGTCGAATCTCTACACCCTTCGCTGCGAAAAAGTAGGAATCTATCCTACTACCAGCGAATTCGCTGCAAATCGCCGCGAAATCTCGAAAAAGTCACTGCGCATGCCCAGTATCAATTTCGCAGCGAAATCGCCCCGTGGAAATCAAAATCTCATTGTTATGCAACTGTTTCTTACACATGAGGCTCTTGCTATCGTCTTGTTCACGTGAGAATTTTGAGAAATGTTACAAAACCCTATGAAACTTCTAAGAAACTTGTGTTCTGAAATTTTCTGATTTCTTAAGAAACTGGAGTACGCAATATGGAGGTTGATTCTTAAATGAAGCTATGTCTTGGGAGAAGTTTCTTTCGAAGGCTAGAATTATTGGAGAGGATGGATTCTTCACAAAACCAAGAATTATTGGTAGGGCACGAGCGCCCCTCCTAGATAGGAACGATAGTAGTATAGGTACAAAGTAAAACACAATATGTAGGGCATTTCTCACTGTTTAAATAGAGGAAAGGGCAACAGTAACTAAATCAATCATTATATAAGAAAGGGTCAAAATGGAGTTCTTGATTTTAACATTTTGAGTACTAGTGAATTCTACCTTCACTTAGAAAATTTAGAAACTTACCTTGTAATAAAACAGTCAATAATAATCACTGAGGTATAACCAAACATTTGTTTTGTGGCAATCGTTTGAAATATTTGAGACTTTTCAGCACATATTGTTAAATGAAATTTACGTACCTGGAATTCTTGGAATGGGCTAAGATAAGGATTTTTATAGTCAAGGCCAACCTTTAAAAGGAAGACAAAATATTACCTCATGTTGCTTTATTTCATCGAATATATTAAAAATATACGGAGACAACTGGCGTCGCTAGCTCAACCAAGTTTAACAACACTATCCTACTGCCGGGTAATAATGACAGATTTGTATCTGCTATGGAGCAGAGGGAATCCTGCCCAGTACCGTAGCTAAGGGAGCCGTCGCCCCCAAATGGCTAGAAGTTTGCTATCTGTGATAAGCAAAAATCTGCGAGGTCCATAAAAAAATCCTAAATGGCAACCCACAGGACCCCGTTCATCTCTTGCTTCAATGGCTCCCCCCCCCCCACCCAAAAAAACGACCCAGGTTACGCAACTTTTCGTGCACGAAATTGTTTGAGTTGTCAATTTGTTTTAAAGTCAAGACTGCATAACAGACAATGTTAGATTTAAAACCCATAAACAGACACGGCCTCTAGACTCGAATTGCTACACCGTTGATAACACTGACAATACTTACAACAAATCCAACTGCTACGAGAGGTGCTCCTTCGTCGAGGTGATATATGAATGACCCTCCGTAGGTTGACTTCTCCTAAAATGCGAGACATCCAATGTGACTGAGCTGCTTTTATATTCAAGAATGTAAAATACAATATTTTCCGAGAATCATAGAAATGCAGGTTTTTCCATGACTCAGTCCTTTCTCTCAGCTGGCTGGCTACTTGTGACTTCATATTTCGGTTATCTATTTCTTCCTTAATGACATGAACTTTGGCATAACTCCTTAAAGTTCAAGGCAAATATGACATGTAGAAATATATTTTTGACCATAGATTAAATGACAACGACTTTTGGTCCGTTTGTTTTACAGTGCTTCATGTCATGTAATCAGAGTAGTCTATACATTTCTAATGGAACAAGAAGCAATACCCTGAGTAACAATTTTCATGTCTTGTTTCATTAGTTTTTAAATAAAAGAAGAGGTCAACACATGCCATTGTTACAAATATAACTACAACGAGTTGGGAATTAACTATGGAGCAAAAGATAAGCCAAAAACGAATCTCCTAAGCTTTCTAGGCAAGAGAAATGAAAGTAAGGCATAGTTACCAGAGGCCATCCAACTGTGTGCTCAACAGTCCCTGGACGATGCTTAGCAGGATCAACTTCCCAAAGCTGAAATATATTAATGAACAAACAGTAAAAACCATGGTCTGAAAATTGTATAAAAAACTATACTTTTTAAAGACAAGCATTAGAAGCTGAAATGTTATCGCAAACTTTTTTGGCAAAAAAAAATTTGTATAACCTATTACCCAATGTACCTATGGACCTTTAAATGTTATAATGATATTTTCCCACATGCATGTCCTCAAATTTGTAAATAGCTAGACTAAAATATACCTAATCATGTAACAAAAAACTTTAAGAGTGGAATAAATAAAACAACCCTTAGAAGAACGGGTGATTTTTCCTATCCAGCAAATCAAACTTTCTTTACCCTTACAACCCCTGTCGTGATACAATTGTACAGTGGTAACTGACGAGTTTGGTCAGATTGCAAGGGGGTTATGTGGTCGATGATATTGGAGCAAAGAAGTCATACAAATGTTGAACTATGGACGAATCAAGCTTTTGACAGCATCAGTCCTTAAACAAAGTTAGCTATTGACAGCATCAGTCCCCTCCTACGAAACCACAATTCCTCGTAGTTAAACAAAGGAATGAAAGGGTTAGGAGAGTTTTAGAGATACTTACAAATGATAAAACAACCATTTAATGTTAGAATGTTAGAAAGTTAGAAACGTGTCGTTGAGAACACATTTGTTCTAGGCAACTTCAATTCAATTCAATTAAATTCAATTCAAAATGATAAAAACGGTAGTTGAAATATACCTCCTTCAGACCGATGGCATATGACTGTGACTCGCAATTATCTCTTAAATTCATTGTCTTGAATAGCTGTTTTGCGAGTGCTCCATGACATCCTTCTGAAAATACTGTACACTTCGCATGCAGTTCCATGCCTCTTTCAAACGTGTCCTAAGGTAGAACAATCAGAAACTTGAATACTGTTTTTTTACCCAACAGGAGGTTTGCAATTATATTATAAACTCTTTTAGTACTGGTGATAACGGGCCTTCCACAAGCAAGTCACACGTTTCACCTTCAGGTTACTCTCTCCATGCAACTCATTTCACTTGTATGTATTTGTAGAGTATTGCTTTGTGTTTTGTTCGACGATTTTGTATAATAAGTGTCATTAAATTATATGCAGTGGAATTTAAAATGTGAACTAGACTGAATGTAGATTTATAGTTTCAAATTTTGAGTAAAGTAGAATGTAACATATATTGTAATATTTCATTAGTATGAAAAAAAGATTTATAGTTGCTTAAAGTTCCTTTCTCGAGCCCTCAACTTGATAAATGCTATGCAAGTCCAAGTCGTTGTTGACTGAAGCTGTTTCTTATAAAACTGTTGCTTACTGAAAGTGCATTATCATCAAAATCAAGTGAATGCCTGGCTCTGATTATTTAAACTTTCAACAAAAGAATCTAGTAAAATTACATTCCTTGAGGAATGTTCAAAGCAAATACAAAAATTATATACAAAACCTTTGGAGATCCATCTTTAGCCACTCCAACATCGGTAGTTGCGATTCCCTTCACGCTGCCATCTTCGTGGTACAATACCTGCAAATAAATCGATTAAAAACTAGCATTTCGGACCCATAATAACTTCTTGACCATCAGAAATTTTAGCCTGTCCTGAGAGCTTGTTTCCTCCTTAGCAACTTCTAAAGAACTGGTCTCGCTAAGAATTTATTCATTGATGTCTGTTTCCGCAGAAAAAAGTGAACCATTAAAGTTGGCTGTAGCAGCCACCATTGTATGCCACATGTATAGGGTGGGGTAAAGTCCGATACTGACTGATTAATCCCCTGAAGAGCGTCGGACCAGAGGAATAAACTATGCGAGTCCAAAGGAGTGATGAAGGCCAGGGGGTTACTTGAAACTTCCGTTTCTCCTTTATTAGAGGGTAAGTGTTAAATCTGGGTCTTAGTCTTGAAAGTTTAAAAGTACGTGTTTGTTCGAAGTACTATTTATATAAAAAGAAACTAAATAAATATAGAGGCAACTAAATACTAGTGGCGTATAATCTCAAGGCAGCAAATGCTTATTGTGAATTACAAACATGTTGTAATCGAACCGCGGGGTGAATGCCTCTTTCTTTCTTGAGGCTATAAAGCATACTGCCTAAGAACCAGATGCCAAGTATCAATATTAATTCCACTCTGGCTAAATGAATAGCTCAAGTCTTTTCTCCCCTCAACTAAGTTACGTAATTTCGCACAACACATTAATCATTTAAGACAAAAGTCTCTTAAATCTATTTAATTACCTTGAAAAACATGAATATTTAAGGAGCTACCGAAATCGTTGAAAAACATCATTAATTCCAAACATCTGTTCTTTAAGTTTAACCTCAGCATTTTCGGGGGTCGAATGTATCATGAAAAGGTATCTAAAATGATTCTTCTAGACATTCATGACAGTAAACTGAAAGAGGTTAAAGCATTAAAGCATACCTAACAGGCCAATCTGAAGCCCAAAAGTACATCACTTCCGTTCACAGCTAAATTTAGGCCCACTTTGCTAGGATTCTAGTACCAACCAAATTTAGTACCAGGGTTCTGGGATTAGGAGATTTGTCGAGCTCACACAACAAAACTTAAATCGTATGTGGAATAGCCTATTGAAGGGTGTTGAACAGCATCTTCTTTGGTAACGTTACTTTACGTATTAAAACGCATGAGGCATTAGAGCAGATTACATTTACGTACGGAGCAAACGTTTTTCCACTCTAGGCATAAAGTAAGAAACACTTAGAGTAGGCCAATTAGCGCAGGACGAACTTTAAATAATGCAACCCTGAAGATCCCTTAAAGGGGCTGAAAGGGGGGCAGAAGAGATAAACCAATTTGAAGTTCTCGCCTCTTTTTTCGCATCGAGAACGCATGTGGCCCGCAAAAATACAAAATCTTTTTCTACATTGCATGCCCTTTTATATGTTAGGTAATGTAACTACGTTGCATGCTGTTATTTATCAGCCTTTCAGCTTGTTTGTAAACTTAGTAGCAACGTCATACAATTCTTATCACCTTATAAAAAACACCAGCTTGTAATTGAAAACAATGCCTTCAAAGTAAATTCTATCAGGTTATCCCATAATCCCGATGCTCAGACAGGTGAAGTAGATACTTGAATAGAAAGTAAAATAGGAAATGAATTGCACATTCTAAGCTAAAAAATAACCAAACTCTCAAAAGGTACCTCGCTAGCAGCAATTCCAGGATATATTTCAACGCCAAGCTCCTCCGCCTGTTCTCCAAGCCATCTGACAAAATTTCCCAGCCTTACAATATAATTTCCATGATTGGCCATAGGTAACCCTGGGGCAAATTAAGCAAGATTTTAATGTAGATTTTCTGGATTCTAGCGGAAGTTGGAATCCAACGCTCCTTTGGGCAATGTACCCTCGTCCCCCCCCCCTTATCTACAATGTTGTAGTATGGTTAGGAAAGGAAGCGACATATAAAAGCCAATAACAGGTCTTGCATCATGCTCATTGTTCTTCCAAACATTGTTTCAGGGGAAAAGGGAGAGTGTCACATTAAATTTGACATGGAAGTGCAAAATATGAATTTGCAGCCAATGCAGACCTATTTTTCCAACTTCTTTGGCTGCTGTTGTAGTTTCAAATATCATCTTATTTCAAGAGAAGTCCAGCTGAGGTTGATTCAAATGGTATACTCAAAGAAACACCTAAAGGATCTATTACAAAAATGTGAATCCTATGCTTACACAATAGCATATTCTATCTATTTCTTTTGTATTAAGGTTAACTTTTAACATGGCTTTTAATAATATCAATGCTTGGTAAACCTCAGTATAAACATAATTACTATCAGCAGTATACAATGCTATTATCAATTTTTATCATAGGGTGTAATAAAGAACATCACAAGTGATGACTGCTTAGAATGAATCCCAATGGCATGATACAAAAAGGCAGAAGTATACAAAAACTTTTTAGATGTGAGACAAAACTTACTGGCCAAAATTTTATGGAGGAGAGGTAAATGTTAGATTCGTGCAATTAATTTCCCATTCAGAAATCCTGACGTCTATAGACTATTCTAATTTAGCCTTTTTTTTAAGAATGTGTGCAACATTTCTGTAACATTGTATAAACCTTTACGCAATATTATGGGAGGGGTTGTCAGCTTTTGGTTCCATGTGGTCATATTATTTATTTATTTATTTATTTAGAAATGTAAATGGAAGTAATTAATCATCTTTGCTAGCACAATTGGCAGATGATCTGCTAGGTTTCTCCGGATAAAAATTATATAATTAACTAAATGTGTTTGAGAAAAAATGCATGAGGTTTGACACAGTCTTTGGCATCTAAAACATTAACAATATCTTCTCTTCTTCTGCCAATAACATGATTTCAAATTGGCTTAAAAGCAGGAAAGCATAACTTTGGATAAAATAGTACCCCAGTATGTGAGTTATGTTTCCTGCCACCTTTAGGTTTTGAAATACAAGATAACATCATTTTATACCTTTAAAGATAGGCCAGGAAATTGGCACTGGGATTCTATTATTCTTTGTAAGTATTCCAAATTTGTCATCAGTGACTGGTGTAGTAAGAGGAGCCTGAAGTAGAACCAAATAAACAGTTAGTTTACACAATAAATCTGTTCATATGATACATGCACATTTGAGGCATGATTCTGGTGGTCTAGACAAACCTAAATACACATTCACAATAGAAGAAAGTGTCCAAGAAAGCTTTGAACTGCTAAAAGTTTATCACTGCTCTACACATAAAAGCATAAAGCAGCATACTTCAAAGCATGTTTTTTTTAAAGAACAAATGTCTGTTTAATGAACAAAAGGTAAATAGAAATATATACTAAAAAAAAAAGATCTAACACTATGTAACATAAAGACCAGTGTTCTCAAAATCTTTTTTCTTTAATTCTAGCAATCCAAATTTAGATTTTTCAAAATCAGCAATCCTCTGGCAAACACCACCCTAAGAAAACTTTTTGGTAATTGTTTTCATTAGTTATACAATTCACTGCATCAAATTGAAACCAAAAATCTAGTTGAAAGGGAAACATAGGTACCCTGAGAAATAAAATGATAATAATTGGTAGTCAATCATTTTGGTTCATCCATCTAAATGAAGCTTATGTCCAGCAAGTCAAAGATCAAATTCAGTACCAAAGCTTGTATTACTCAAATGATCATTGTTATTAGATCACATTTTTCTTGTCATTGTCCCGAAACTTTGATATTTTTTAATTTCCTGAGATTGTATGAAGAAATTATGGTAATATAACCTACGCATCAAAATGATGGGTAAAGGTGGACATAAATATAAATCAAAAAGTGGATCAAACAATTCAATCTTTAAGTATCCTTACCCCACGATCTTTCCAGTCTGGAAATAATTCATTAAGAGCTCTTGGCTCAAGACATGCTCCTGACAATGTGTGAGCACCTACAGCAAAATTAAATGAATCAAATTTTCTGGTGTAGACAAATACCAAATACCTAAATGAGACAAATAAATCAACTTCTGAAAATGTTGGGGGGAGCCAAGGCCCCCTGGCCCACTATAACTAAGTCCTGGATTATAGCAGATATAATAATGCAAAGTGGTAGGAATACAAAGCAAATATGAAATTGTCTGGTTGTATTCCTTCCTATTCCTGCCACTTTGCATTGATCTTTTTATCTGTTAGCGTTTAAACTAGTTGGCTTATTACCTCAAATGGGGTTGATAATTATCCAAAATTTGGTGGATGTAAGATGTTAATGTGATGCCCATCAAGTATAGAATAATATCGCACCCAGTTTGGCAAATTAGTTGAGTAAATGAATTAAGATAAACTTTCAAGTTCATGGTCAACGATAACAGAAAATCTAATTCCAATGCCTAAGAGCCAGCCATGTTGCTCATTAAATCATTATTTTTATACTATGACTGGACTTGCAGTAAGTCAAAAACATGACCTATCTTCTGCTTGTATCTAAAATGTTGCAAAAAAATTTACACAAAACTCACCAATTTCTGGGGCTTTTTCAACAACTGTGACCCTCAACTCTCTATCATTTTCATTTGCAAGTTGTTTTAGCCTGATGGCTGCTGATAAACCAGCAGGTCCTCCACCAATTATGACCACATCTGATTCATCAGCTACTCTCTCCATGTCTATTTCTAGAAATCATCATAATAATCGTCAACAGGAAACTACAACAGCTATCCAAAATAAAAAGCAGCATTCAGAAGCACATTTCATATATGTATAGATGCCATGTTTCATACACTTGGTTATTCAGCCATTGGAAAGGATAGCACTTCAGCAGAGGTGCCATAAAAGACTTTCTGATAAAAATTAAAATTTAAAATTATGATCAAATGAGTTAACAGATATCATATCTTAAAACCTGTTCACAAAAATCCTGCTAACAAAAATTATTAAAATAAGCAGAGAAAGAAACTTCAAAAAATCCTATTACTTTTTTTAAAAATACTTAAGGAGGGCTACTGTTACTGCTTGCTTTGACTCAGTTTATGGGCTATTCCATATCATAGTTCCTCTACAAGTAACCAATTTTGCAAATGTGTTGTTCTTTTCATTGGTAGCCTTACATCTTCTTAAGTTTTACAGAGACTTTAAGAGGAGAATGTTGAGTTTCTAGCAAAGAAGTCAAACAAAGGTATGGTACTCTATTCCAGTCTGCAGAGTGTGGCAACTCAAGCACAAGAAAATTTGCAGCAGATCAAAGTGCACCCCAAAAATTAGGCTTTACATGCGTGCATTGTATGCCTATAGGCTCAATACAGGTTCACCTGGAGTATCATACTAACTTAAGCAGCTTGGTGCAGCCAAGAGAATCAAATTTGCATGCCATGCACCCCCATTTTTTAACTTGCTCAGTCTCATCAAGTTCTGCCATGCTCTGCAGACTGGACTCTATTAAATAACAAAATGGATTGAAAGTATCATGATGTATAACGGACTGTAAGTTTCTACCTTTCCATCTTGGGTCATTTTCCCTTGAAACTATTGAATAATGTGTTGTTATTTTTCTGTTTGATTTAATGGCACTTGCACAGTAGCATCTACTTCTAACTGTTTTAAAAACTCCTGAAAGCAAACAAAAGTGATTAGGTACTATATTTTCCTATAATATTGGTACGCATATAAATCAAATTTATGGTTACAAGAAAAGAGGGGAGGGAGCAAAATAAAATACATTAATTTATACGCCCCCTAGATCAAATTAAAGAGATATACTCCAGTGCCTAGCTATACTTTCTAGAAATTTCATATTATGTGTAGTAATCCTCACAAAAATCTGAACCAGATAAAAGCCAACTAGAGAGTTAACATCTTCATTGATATCTTCAAATACCTCGACCGATAAAACCACGATTTGACAACAAATCTCTAATGCCACTACCCTGATTAAGTAACAATGGCAGCAGCCCACCGCTGCTTAGCACAAATCATCCATGACAGTAACACCCAGGAAATTCTGTTGTAAAATTAGAAAGTAAAGCTAACTCTTACCGTTTAAAATTCTTCTCTGCCCGATCATTTTGAACTGTGTTGTTCAAGTTTAATCACTTCGTCATTCGGGCCAACTGACTTGCATAACAAGTTCACCAGAAATACATCAACGACGACGTAAACCAGTAAGAGGCGGGGAAAGTTAATCGAGGCTGCACAATGACCTTTGCTCTTGCAACATTGCTTTTGCTCCTCCTGACTTGCTCCCAAGGATCTGAGTTCCCGTGTTCCCTAAACAAATTTCCAATATTTTTGTCTTTTCCCTTAATATTATTTGACTGTTCAAAAAAAGCGAAATTTTGAACTGCTTCCCAGCTCCTCAAAAGTAATGCTCTGATCCCTACTCCTCAGAAGTATTTGCTTATGTTCCAATGTTCCTCTCGTCCAATAGGCCAAGCAGATCAGCCTGATCTAAACAGTTATTTGAAACGTAAATTTGCAACTAAACCAAGATTTATAGTATAAACCTCTCTCGGGAGGGGGGTATCATGGGGGGTAAAGTGATAGGGATGTGCATGATTGAGAAACAAATTGAGGCTATAATTCCGTGTCAATATTTGAAAAAATGGGACCCATAATTGCGTTTCACTGACCAGAAAAAGACACAGTCTCAAAATTAAAAAGCACATTGTAGTTTATAAAAATGCCAGATTCATCACATTGTTTCAAGTTCATACAAATGATGATTCTAAAGTTTTTTCTTGTCTCAAAATGTATACCAGAGCCATAATACTGTGTACCTTCCACTTGAGATTG
Source organism: Catostylus mosaicus (assembly GCA_964019065.1). NCBI lineage: Eukaryota > Metazoa > Cnidaria > Scyphozoa > Rhizostomeae > Catostylidae > Catostylus > Catostylus mosaicus. Next base: position 4,934,814 of record OZ025186.1, read on the forward strand.
TCTACTCATAATTCCGTATTTTCCAAAAAGGTACCCCTTAAAAATGGCACGTCCCGCTACCATAAACTTGTAATGTTAACCCCTCCGAGAAACCTCTAAATAAAGGCTGTACTTGACAAATTGACCAAAATTGATCAAGTGCAGGGAAACTTGTTTTAGGAACAAAGCTTGTACTGCTTATGAGAAGAAAATTGATGAAATAAATCAGCCTGCACATTTCCACATGTTGGTATGGCGGGGGTTCGAATTAAGCAGGCTTGTAGGGTTATTCAAAAGGGACTGCGGTGCCCCAATGATTTAACCGTCGAGTCCCTTTTTTTTGATTTGGATAAAATCGGTCCTGACCTAGCTATCAATCCGAACCTTTTTGTTTCTTGCAGAATATTATTCACAGAGTTACACCGACGTGCTGCAGACAAAATAATCTTAAAATAAAATAATCTGAGAACCCCTCCTTTCTGGGGAGTTCTTCAATAGGAAAATCACCGGGGGGGGGGAGGTACTTAGCACACTTTGCTGACGGGATGTGCACTCCTTTCTGGGAATCGATTTCGCCCCTTTTCTCTAACGCCGGGTATCGAATTAGAGCACTTTTTCTGAACCCGGTTGCTAAAAGGGAAATATTGCAATAGTGGGGTGTTTTTTTACCTTTTGGAGAATACTTTTCGCCGATTTTTTCTAAAGCCGGGTACCATTGGTAGGAGGAAATTCTAGAGCCGGGTCAAAAAAATTTTCTAGAGTGCACATCCCCGTACTATTTTAGGTTAAGTACCCCACCGGGGGAAAATCCTTCTTTATACGTTAAGAATAAAATTCCCCTCCAACTTCCTAACACGAGGACCAAAAAGTATTGAAACGAGTCTCTTTCATTTAGGGGAAGCATAATTTGGAATCAAATTCCAGATCAATATAAAGCTGCAAAAACTGATAACGAATTCAAAATGAAAATTAATAGTTGGGAAGGATTTAAATGTAATTGCCTCATCTGTATCTAGTTTTCTTTTAATACTATTCATTTTAGTTATTTTAGAAAGTATGAGAAAAAGTGTAGAGTTGGCCTTTAGCTATTCCTTCAGCCAACTGTAAATAAATTGTGTTGTTATTATTATTATTACTTTTATATATTCGTCTCTCCATTTTACTAATTACACCATCAAACAGCTTGACCACAGTGCGCGCGGCCACAGAATAGGTACGGCCACCCGAATTCTTCATTGCGTAATAAAAACAACACCTCAAGCCCAGGACCTGTCTGAGGCTTCCCTGCGTCACGTGCATCAAGACTTTCGATTATTCATTCACAATTTTCACTGATGATACTTTGTATTACAGTTTTCTGTTAGTTTTCATCTACTCCATTAATCGTAGATATTATATCAGCAGTTATCAGCAAATAGTGAAAGAGGATCAATTTCAATTTTCAGTATTCAAAATCATTTTCATTTTTTGACGATGAAGCCTCGATCTGAGTTTCGCTAGTCGTATTCTGTTTTCGTTTCAATTTCACATTTCATTTTTCATGCGTGAGTACAGGACAGGCTTCAAAATGAGTTATGGGTTAATTTTTGCAATTCAATGATGTTTCAGATATCAAGACGTTCACTGACATCGAATCTGGAAACCTGGACTCAGATCTCATGTGAAGGTAAGCTCTCAATATATTCCCTACAAATTTTTATGTCTCCTATTACCGCGCGTTGGAAATGTAAGTGCTTCTGCCAAATTTACGTGCAAATCTTTCTTCTATAGCTTCAAATATTTAAACCGGGTTCCCAAGATAACCTACAAGTATTGCAACCTTAAATCCTTCAAAAAGATTCATTTAGCTTTTAGTAAACATGGAGGTTGAAAATCAGAAAATTTATTGGAACCTGTGATACTGTTAACATTTTGAACCGCCGGTAGAAAGATGAAGAATGAGGGATACAGGTTTTGGAGAACATTAAAAGCATTAAAACAAGTTAGGCCTCATTGAAAAACGATAATGCATATTTTGAAGAGTTTAGGCGGCTTTGAAACATCTACCAACTGCAACTGTAAACAGTAACAGGTTACTAGGCCTTTCTTTCTCATCACAAGTCTTCTTGCGGTTTCAGGATTTGCTTTCAAAACTGTCTGCAATTGGCTTTGAATTAGGTGAAAACTATTGACATCGTTAAAATCTGTGTTTATAACAATTGTTAGAGCAGTTTAAACGTTATTTTTATTGATCAGCAGTTGAAGGGATACCTATTCCAGTTTTCATTTCTCGAATCGCAGAGTCAAATTTCACACACGCTCTTTGGCCGTTTTAACCTTTATTTTTCGCAAACTGCGTTGGTCATTATAAAAAAAAATTTACTTTGAAAATAGCTAAGGTCACCTAACAGTTTATTTCAGAGATTGCAGTTTTGGATTTAAACTTAATAACTTTTGAACATTTCTTTGGAATAACTGAAGCGAATTCCACATGCGTTTCGTTTTTAATTTTGATTTCTACATTTTGCCGGCTGCGACTCGCAACCGCTAAAATTTCCGTGGATAACACTAAAGTTTCGTTTCTTTTTTATTCTTGCCTGCTGCTTCGCGCAATTTGAAGATAAATTGCGTCGAATAGAAAATACCGTTACCGGAATACTTCAAAAGAATATTATATTATAGTTTAATTTTCTAACCTTGTTTCTTTGCCATCAGGTATCAAGTTTCACGTCTGTTTTCATGTCATTTTTCATTTTTAGTTTTTCCACGCCCTCTGCTGTTAACAGTACCAAAGATAGTTTCCTTAGAAAAAATTGATAAAACTCTTTATTAAGTTATCGATTATGAACTGTACGACTGAAACTTAGAAACAGCTGAAAGGCTCCTTTCAAAGAATACTGAGGTAGACACTTGTTAAAGTTTGAAACAGCAGACAAAATGGCCGAAACGGCCTATGCTGGTTGATTAGGCAATTTGACTCAGGATTCAACCTCAGAATTGACGAAAATGTCCGGCATTTCGGCATGTCAATTTGATTGAATAGGGTTTTATTTGGAAAGTCTACAAGGCAGTTCTTTGTGTGCATTTTTTCTAGAAGATAAGATATTAAAGAGTTTTGTTTAATACCAGGTACAAAGAAACTGTAAACAACTATAAAACCCAGCAACGCTACAATCTGTACCCTGATTTTTGATGAAATCTTTTAAAAGAATCATTAAATGTAGTATCAGTTCAGGTTTTCATATATTTCACACGATAATAGACATCATATTCGAGCTCCTTCCGAAAGAGTAGTGTACTTTTTATCTGCATGGAAAGGATTAAGCACCAATTGAGCAACTTTCAAAGCTGTGATGTTAGATGTCACAAGTACATAAATTTGATAAATACAAGGAACAACACAAAACAAATTCGAAAACTTATTATTTATAACAAATACTTGGCTTCTTCAGAGTATTGTGTATAAATTTAAAATGAAATAAGTAGATTTTTTTGGTCGCAACGAACGTTTTCATTATTCGAAGACAGTACCAACAATAGTTATAGAATTGCCGACAAATGTATAATAAATTCCCTATTCAACGTAAACAGTCAGTTGGAATACATTATCTGCCAATAACAAGAGTCTTGTTTTAAAAGCCAATTAAAAGTTGTTCTAACTAAGATAAGATTTAAAAACTTTGTAAAATGTAAATTTGTGAGCGTAAATTGTTACTTTAAAAATTAATAGCTCTCTGAAATTCTCTTTTTGAAATGAATGAAAATATTTCTCTTGTGGCGTATTGTTGGTTCAGCATTTGAATGAACCTTTTACTATGGTTCAAGGCCCATTTAAAAGATTTTAAACAGTGTCAACGTTACTGATAAACAAAAATAAGGTATTTTGAGTGGCATAGTTTGCTGTCATAGGGATGGGGTGGTGTCAGGGCCGCCGAGAGGGAGAAGCAGAAGGGGTAGATTCCCTAAGGGCCTCAGGGTCCAGAGGGCCTCATCAACTAATATCGAAAATTTTATTTATAGCCTCTTTAAATGTATTCAAGGAACCTCTCAATAGGAGCAGCCCAATAGGAGGAACCTCCCCAAATTCTCTTGCTTTCTGCCCCTTCTGCTCGCTTCGATCACAGACACAAGGGGCCTCATTTTGCCGTTTTGCCCCTGGGCTTCAAAAACCTCTCGGCGGCCCTTTGGTGGTGTTGCCGCAACCCCAACTTCAGGGGTGTCGTCATTAGATTTCCATTAAGCAACTTTTGTCAATGCAGGACCTACATATTAATTGCAAATTATTACAAGTTAAAGTCAAAATAAGCGACGAATTTCAAGAGGAACCACTCACAAGATCTCATCTAATCTATCTGACATCAAAGAACATCTGACATCTGACAGCTTTGCAATTTTAGGTACCAGACAGATTGTCATAGGAAATAGAATTAATTGACTGAATTGTGTAATTCCAGATAAATATGCTTTAAAAATTCAAAGATAAATAAATTTTTTTTCAAAATTCAAAGAATAATAAAAAAGATGATATTTATAAACAAAAAAGATCTTCTTGACCTTCTAAGAGACCGAACTCTCCCCCTTGATAACAACAGAAGCCTGAAAAAGCTCAAAACGTTGTCTATTGCAGCATAGAATTACCTTCCAACGAGTGGAAATGAAATTAGTCCTTTGATGAGCAATTCATTTGTTACTTCAGGGAACGGGAGGGTAAGAATATCTAAACTCAAAAATGTGCCATCCTTGCACCTCTTTCCAAAAAAAATTTCATTCCTCTTAAAGATTTGATACGTTTCATACCCCTGTTCTGCATGTTCATGCCCCCAATATTTCCATTAAATATTTTTGTCGCCCCAAGGTTTTTTTGCTGGCTTTTTTTGCCTTCAATCGGACGTACAAGTTTTGTATCGTGATAACGCTTTAAAGAGAACATCTCCTGCGTCATGTTAATGTTGCTCGTTTCAATTAAAGTTTCGATCATCGAGAAAAGTCTTTCATTTAAGGATGTAATGCTGTTTGGATTTATACAGTCACTATTGCAAATTTTCGGATTTATACGACTTTTTCAAAATTTATGTCGTGATGTTTACTAAAATTATTATAAACACAGATTTTAACAATAAGCAATAATGTATAAGAAGTTTGCTCAATATCAGTTAACCAAGATGGAAGTGATACCTGTTTTAAAATTGCCCACCTGTAAATGTTTCTTAAAGCAAGGCATTGTTGTGCATGATCATGGGACACCTAATGATTTAGCAAGGATTGGGACACTTCAAAAACGCATTAGGGTCTATCGAATCCTGTACGACGTTGCCTCCATTAGCTTTTTCTCCGATATCGTAAGCATAAAAAAACAGTTAGATATAACACATATAAAGTAGTAATTAGTGACCACCAGAGTTAGGAGAATTTTACGGTCACGCGGTCACTAGCTGGAGGAAGGTCCACGAAAAACAATAGAAACTCCTCTGCCACACCCAAGCCATGCCTATTTCTATTGCATTTTCAGGAAGGTTTGCCGTCCGGAAATTTTTTGTTCGGAGGAAGGTAAACAGCATTTTTGGACTTGGGTGACATCATCTCTCTTGTCTCATATTTTACATAGGGGCGCACACTGAAGGGGTATCACACCCTTACCTAAATTGTTATATCCAGTCCGTCCCAAAGAAAAGCTTAGTGAAAGTCGGCCCAGCTAGAGTACATACCCCCCAACAAGAAATAGATGTGTGCCCCGGATTCAACAAGCCTCAAGGGCGACATGGAATATCAGAAGCAAACCAATAGCCTTGCAGTTAGTACAATATTTCCATTTTATTTTTTGCTCCCAATACAGTCTCTGAAACAAGTGTCAATGTCTCTGGCTTTCGCAACAATATTGCTGTATTTTATCTTAAGTCTCCCATGTTGACCATGTCGGATTTGACGTGTAACTCCACGGTTCTTGATTCCAAGCTTACACCTCATATTCCCATAGCTCCTTGCCCGTATAGGGGCACCATTGTAAAAAGGTAGAATGAAATAGAAATGACCATCGTTGTAAAACTGCGCGCTGCTATATGACAGGATAGTTTATGCCAAGAAATCTGGTTCTTCCGCCTGTTTTTTCATTATCTCCAAAGACTAAATGTTCTTGTCAATTTAAATGGTATTTTTTATAAATCGAACTGTTTTTAAATGTTTTGGTTTCCATGTTATTTGTTTTCAATAACCCTCCTCCGCCACTGTCGTCTTCTTGCGCGCTACAGCTTATAAGATTGTGGAGAATCTCAGAAAAGGTTCACCTCATTTCGACCAATTTCGCCATGCTGCAGGCTGCTTGTCCGTCACTGGTCAAGAACCTCTATCAGTTCTCAAGGTTGGCACTGGAGGCCAAAAGGGGTCCAAACACCCACTTAGATGAAACAACTTCGCGAGGTTTGGACCTTTACCAAAAAGCTTGAAAATACGATAAATATCTTCCAGAGAAATTTCCTCCGCAAGTTCCTCAAAATCAAGTAATCCAACAAAAGAGTGATAGAGGAATAGAGCAAAACAATGAAGGAAAGAAGATTAAGTTGGTATGAACACCTCCTCGTGGATAAAAATGATTGGAAATGCTCTTGAGATACCAAGAGTGATAGTTGCAAAAGAAGATGGAGTGGTTCATGTTAAATTAAACGAAATGCGTATCTAGATCGAGAGATAAAGGCCAAAACCGTTTTTGCATCATGACTGTTGCATCCGTAGCGCCATCCCTGGCAGGTTGCTGAAGGAAATTAAGAGAAAAAAAGAAGATTCCTTTCAATGCAACCAAATAGAATCATTCTGACGTGCCTAGAAACACGGCGTTTCGCATCCTGCCACTACGGGGGGGGGGGGGGGTATCTTCAGGGGTAAAGATGCTAGGGACTTGCCATTTTGAGAAAAAACTGGGACTATATTCCGTGCCACTATTTGAGAAATGGGACCCATAATTCCGTTTCACTGACCAGAAAAGTGCAGAATCACAAACTATAAAAGCGCATTATAGTTTATAAAGATGCTTGATTTATTACATTCTTTCAAGTTCATACATATGATGATTCCAAATTTCTTCTTGTCTCAAAACGTATACCCATAGTTCTGTGTACATTCCCACGTTGTTGAAATTGTATACCCATAATTCCGTATTTTCTAAAAAAGCTAACCCTAAAAATGGCACGTCCCTGCTACCATGTAAGTGTTATGAAACCCCCCGAGCCTGAAAGAAGTGATGAGTCGCAGTAGTAGCGGGCACGAAGGAGCTGCAAAGCTTATGCAACTTTGCTTTGCCAAGTTGCATAACATTAGAGGGGATTCCGCGATAGTAGGTGGGGAAGACATGTGTCTTATATAAGTTAACAGAATAATACAACAAGTACTGGAAGGTGCATTTGAATTAGTAATCATTCTCAGACAAGAAAGGCGAACGACACTGACCGACCCAGAGAAGCCTAGCATACTCAAAAATTATCTGGATAGTCTTCCAAACTTGAACCACGATGCCGCCAGCAAGAGGTGTGAACTGTGACTTTACAACAGAGTCAGTAGGTAAGAGGCAATTTTTTTTAGTTTCATTTCCTTCCATTCAAGTCATTGTTGATACTGTCAGACTTTTATTTTAGGCTTACTCATTCCTACTTACTTCATGGTTACTATAATTCTTTCCTCTTTCCCTGTGTTTTAAAATTAACAAGTAGGTCGTTGTGTGGTGTTTGAGAGAAAAGAATAATAACATCTTCTCTGCCTAATACTGAACGGACAACATTACCATAAGAAAACTTAATATTTAATTCAAACTATCCAATTTTATAACAGCTTCCAGGACTGCTTTTATCCAAAAGACTCCTTGAATTTCAGTGGTGTCGAAACTAGGGTGCAGCTGGGGGCACTGACACGGGATATTTTTTGCAAAATATTAGAAACTTTGATAGAATTTGCTAGCCTTTTCTTTTTATAAGTTTTAAGTTGGAGATATATTGAAAATGGATTTGATAAACTCGTATTATTCAACACATTTTTCGATATCATGTTCGACTAATTTCAATTTGTTCAATTTCATAAAGCTTTGAACTATAGTCAACTCAGTTAGCTAAAGCTTATCCCTTACCCTCGCAAACCCGTTGAACAGGTCTGTTGAAACATTTGTAAACCGTTTCAACGCCCCTTGATTTCAAGCTGACACCATTTGATTTCTAAGGTTTAACTATGTTGAGCCCCTTCTATAGTGAAGCGGGATTATATCAAGCATATCATGAAGGTTGGTTTTGGGTCATTAGATACGATCTTGAACACGCCAAAATGCTGTTAATTTAGTAAGTTATTAACAAAAAAATAACTGCGATAAAATATACGATAGAATCATAATACTGCTATCGCGATACTGCAACATCTTAAGTCACTGCGAAGGCGCTTGTGTTCCGGTAGACTTCAGATTCCTTCGTTCTCCGGTTTGCTGCCATATTTTGCTTGGAATTTACGACAAGCTCTTGAAAGTGTATGGAAGGGAAGGCCTTAGCTTTTAAGTGACATATGATGGTATGATAAAGCAAGAAACTACCACATGATGAGGATACTAAAAGTATATAAGAATGCAACAAAGCGTGTAAGTAGCTACTGTAGTCTCTGTTGGCGTTATCAAACTCACAACAACTGGTGGTGATATGGACTACCTAGTCCGAATGAAGCGAGTCTTCGACGACCGTTACATACTATCGACCTGGAATGCGCATTCGCGTCTAAAACATTAACAGTTAACATTTTGATACGTTGTTTTAAAGAATAATGAGATAGAAGCAGCAAAACTGGACCTATCTACATAATTACAACTGTTGATTTTGCGAAAGGTGTATAAAAATGCACCGCACTACATCGCACTAAAAATAGCTTTGCATCAGTCTTGTAAACAAGGTGAAGTGCTTAAAGTGCTTCACAGTAAATATAAAATTTAACTCTTCAAACAATGATCGGTAATAATTCATGAAATATTTGCTTATCGATGATGCAAACCATATCCTTGCTACTCTACTGACAATAATTTATAAATTCGAGCAGAAAGTCAAATTTATAATAATCTTTTATAATACTGCCACACATTTTGAAGCCTTGCAAACCTCATCGTGAGGGTTTTAGGATGCATTTTAATCTACACAAATATGCTTTGATGAACTTGAAATGTATAATTTCTTTGATTTTAAGTCCTAAAGTCTTATTTCTCACATTTTAGAGGATCTGTTGAGCAAGGCAACAACTGCTATTATTGATGATGATTTTACAGATGATCTAGAGCTAACTGAACTAATGGATTTGGATGAATTTTTGACTGTTCATGAAGGAAAGTCTTCGGATGAAAAAAAGAAGGCCCAACCTCAGAGAAATACAAGTGATCTTTTATCTGATTTGCTACAAACTGTCCACAAAAATCTTGGTATACCAAGAGGCAATCAACCATCAGCTTTTCGACTTCCAAAAGAGGCAGACGAGAAATCTCTAGTGCACTGCAAGCCAGGTGTTAGTCTTTGTGAAAAAGAGTTGCCACCATTGACAGATCACGAGTATGTGGCTAAAAACTGCAAAAATGAGTGTGTTTCAGAGGATGACGAATCTGACTGTGAATCTTTTAAAAAAGATGAGGACAATGAAAGTGTTGAGAGTATTCAGCAACTGAAACCAAAACGGCGCAGACAGCGGACATACAAATATAACCCTAAACCAGTGCAGCAAAAAAGCAACAGAAAATTTGTGCCAGATTCACAGAAAGACATTGATTACTGGGAGAAGCGAAGGAGAAATAATCTTGCAGCGAAAAAGTCTCGAGAAGATAGACGAAGGAAAGAATTGGAAGTCATATGCAAAATGTCAGGATTGGAGAAGCAGAATGCAGATCTCAGTGCACAGGTGAAAGCATTGCAGAAGAAAAATGAATTGCTGGAAAAGAAGTTAGAAGATGCATTGAAAAAGCAAAAGTGATGTTCTTTGTGTAAATCTTCAAAAACTGACCTTGAATTTATCTGAAGGTCATAAACCAATTTTGCAAAGTCACATCCAAATGGAGCAGTGGCTAATCTTCTGAGCCCAGGACACAAGTTAATGGTTGAATTCATATTGTGCTGAATAATGGACAAATGTTCATAAATATGTTCATTACACTGTAACGAGACCATAGGCTACAAGCCAACTGTAATGTATATTTATACCATGAATGGTACTTTTGATTATAAAAAACTTGCAGGTTGTGGAGACATCATGTTCAGGAGCCAGAGGGAGGGGGCCTTGTCTCCTTTTGAAGAAATCTTGAAGAGAAGGTTTTTGTGAGAAAGCATGTCAATAAAAAGACATTAGGCTGAAGGTGTGTGGCTAATGCCATACTTGTGAGGCATACTGTTGGTGGATGCATCTCCTTGCATTGAAATCAAAGCCCAGTATGTTTCCCACTCAACCTCTAGCTTATACTTTTCTAGATAATTAAGAAAACCTTGCCTTATTCAAATAATTCCTTGAAACTTAGTTTGAAAATTTCTTCAACTTGCTTTAAATCATATCAGCCAATTGATGCATATTAGTTCCTGCTGGCTGAGGAGTAGAAACTTAATAGAATTTAAATATTGAAGGTATTTTATTTGATTCTTTAACCAGCCCCATTCCCTTCATACACTTGTTCTAAATGTTAAGATAATATAAATAAGTGTAAGGAAGATATGAAATAATCTTCTTCAAGGTTTCAAATGGTGTGAAGCCCTCTTTTTATCCCCGGTGCTCAGTCAACTATTTAAGTAACAGAAGCCTTAATGCTTCCAAACCAAGGCCATTAGCCACACATCCTAGATGCCCCTTCGATATTTCTTATAATTGGTGAGAGTCTCTTACTAATTTTGTTGCTTTGAAATGCCCATACCTGTAGCTGTGATGAACAAAGGCATTCAATTTGTATATAATCCAACATAAAGATAGGCATTGGCTTCACTTTTGGTGAATCATTTGTGATAAGCCCCTTTTGGTAGTTGAACCACACAATTTTAGGTGAGGGAGTCATTACATAAGACTCTTATTGGAAAATCTTTAAGTATTTTCATTCTAACCCCCCTTTACTCAATGTAAATAAAACTTGTAAATAGTGTAGAGAAGTGGTATTATTAATGTGTTTGTTGGTAAATTTTGTTGCTATTCAGGGTCTTGCAAATTTGAAAAATTTCATTTACATTATGATTATTGTTGTATGTTCTTCTTGTTCTGTCTTTCACATCCTGATAATATTGAGAAGGTGGCTTCTTCATTGGACATGGGAGGACATGTCAAATGATTATTCTGTAACACTTCTTACTAATAATAGGCATCCGAAAAGTTTTAAATTGGAACAGGTGACAGGTGCCAGCTTGGCAGGCCCACCTAGCCCACTTGAAGGCTTGGGGCAAGCCCAGCGACCCAGCGCTGGCGGCCTTGCCTCGTATTCAGTCAACATCACTCCATGCTTTTGGCTATTTCCTATTAATAAAATTAAGCAGAGATGATTTTATGTTAACTAACTTTTGATGGCACAAGAAAAATGACAGAGCTCCGCTACTCAATGGCTCTGCAGATTATTTTAATGAACGTAAAGATACAGTAGGAGTATTTAGAGATCATTTGGGTGTCAATGACCGTCAATTGGTATTTATTGTTCCCTCGAGATTTATTCCCTAGGAGGTGCAATAGTATTTGCCAAGGGCCAGCTTTGACTGGAGCAGATTTTTGACAGATAAAATCCTATGTGATTGAAAATCCACTCTGTCTAATTCTGTAGCGTTAATACCCCTGTTCATTTGCTATTTGAGGGAGTTTTCTTGAGAATTTATGAACAATCAATTATTATTCGATACGGCATTTTCCGACGTTCTAAGGAAAGTAGTCTCCAAACTGTTTATGGGGGCAAGTCCCTAAACTTCCATGAGTTCTCTGCGCCCAGCTTTTAGTACCTGCCCCACTGGAAAACCCCCTCTGTACGTCATGCGTTCTTTGAATGGCTTGAAAATGGTTCATGGAAAGTTTTTAGTCATGCTATATTTTATATTCTGGCACTACCTCGACAATGAAAGATTTTCATTTCATGTATCGGGCCCGATAACTCCCCCTAAAACAATCTTAGAGTGCAGCCCCTCATAGGGCAACTCTAACTTTACAATAGTGACTCTCCATAGCACTGAGTCATTGAACTTCGCTGGTGGAGAATCTACGTCCTTTCCTTGCGTAGCGCTCTAAGACTACCTCTTTTATGGGAAGCCAATTCCTGTACACTTTCAAGTAATGAATGATATTAGATAATAATAAAAAATCATAAGTCCACTAAACATCAAAAGTAAAGGGTTCTTCAAGCAATATATCGAATGTCCGTGCATTCAAAAGGAGCACCGTTTTCCTGACAGAGGGTACCAGACCATTTACAGAGCAGCGAAGGGATCCAGGTTGCCCCCTAAGTCAGTCACTGGTTTTGGTCATAAATAGTATGGTAGAGACGAATTTCTTTCATTTCTATGAAGGGAAAAGTTTAACCTAAGCATGTTTGAAAAAAAAACCTAATTGAACTAAGAGGAGTTTTAATTATGAATTTGCGCCAAGTTTTTATGGAACTGCTTTCTCCCTGAATCCTTTATGACTTTATGTCACAAAAGTTAAAAAAGGCAATTAATTGAACACGTAGTTAAAGGCCCCATTGTTTATATTTCCTGTCACATTACGGTAACTTTCTACTTGATGCCCGTTTATTTTTAAACATGGCGACTTACCAAAATAGTATGTCAGTAACGCTGGGCCAATATCTGCCGAGGTTTCGTTTAAACTAGTCGTTCACACCCTTAGTTGATACTTTGAAGTTATGGATAAAACCAGCAATACTTCTATAGCGGTTGTAAAATAGACCAACATCACCTCACTTTCTGAATGCAATTTCAGGATGCCAATGTCTGGAAAAGATAGAATAGAAGGAGTGACACATCAATGCTCCCTTTTCGAGACTTTGGTGTTCAGAGTCGAAAAGTTATTTGGTGATCTTTAGCTTGATATAGTCTTAAATTATTCTTCGCAGAGTATCCGGAGGACGAAGAGCTGATGACGGATAGCAGTGTTTCAAGCGAAAATTCAGGTGATATGATTGATTTGGATAATTTCTTGGTGGTGCACAATGGACGGGCGAGTCATGAAAAAGAAGGAGGCGAACGAGTAGAAACCACTGGTGACCAGCTAACAGATCTTTTGCAGTCTGTCAAGCGAAGGCACAAGGTGTTAGTAGACAGCTACGAATCATGGTCATCCAGTGAGCAATCGGATAAAGAGAAGCGTATTCGTCAAAGGCGGAAGCCTCGCACATACAAGTACAACCCAAAACCCGTTCTTCAGAAGGGCGACCGTACGAATGTACCTGATGCTCTGAAAGACCGCGAATACTGGGAAAGGAGGCAGCGTAATAACGAGGCTGCAAGAAAGTCACGGGAAGAGAGGCGAAGGAAGGAGTTAGAAGTTCTTGACAAGATGACTAGTTTGGAAAAGATGAAGAATGATCTGGAGTCAAAGGTAGAAGAGTTAGAAAGGCGCAATGTCTACTTAGAAAGCAGATTAAAGCTTTATGAAATTAATGGTTATAAGAAGGAAAAACCACATTTATTTGAACAAGGAAAACAAACTGGTTTTCATGTATAAAAACGTTCAGTATCAAGGAGCTTTTGAAGTTACCACTGATGTTTTAATGTAAATTGCCAAAGGCAACTCATGGTATAATTCTGTGTTCTAATAGTATATTGCCTTGTTAATAATCCTAAGTAAGACCTTTCTGTAAATGTCTCTTACGTGGAGAAGGGATATTGAGTATTAATTGTGGATGGGTGCAGGGGAAAGCATCATTATGGCATTCTATAATTTTAGATCTCTGGACAGTTTTCCCATCAAAGCGAAGTGTATGAACTGAACTTCATGACTGCTGCAGAACTTAAAAAAAACTAGAAAATCATGTAACAGCTCTATTACGCCCAACCTCTCTATTAAGCTCCCTTTTAAAGCACAAAGTGCGAAATTATCACCTCTATAAAGCCCCCTCCCTCTGTGAAGTATAGGCGAAAATCCATCCTAGGATTCTAAGAGACTGATCTTGATTTTTAGGATCAATCAAAAAGATAGATACTAGTGTTATCCTCAATCGACCTTTATCATTGCGATTATGAAAAATCCATGATCATTGACTATGCCATCTAAACATGATATATGTATATTATATTAGACATTAGAGGATGTTTGTGTTGGTTATTTTGCATAGATCCATAGCAGACCAAATGCAAAAAGTGCGTTTTGATGACATTCATCTTGAATATCTCATAAGCACTCTCTTTAATAGGCCCCTATTCTTATACGCCTCGTCTCTAATATACCCGCTCTGGAACCTTTAAATTTGGGTAAGCACAATGAGTGATAAAAACAGCCTTAACAGAAGTCTTTGATGGTAAATGAAACCCAGGGGAGAAAGTTGAATAAGCTTCATGTTCGAGAAAATTTTCCAACTTAGAGAACCGTCAGAGATATGCAAAAGATTACCAGATGTGCCAGACTGTCGTTAATTTATTATCTTAGGTAGTCTTCGTATTGTTTTTGCAATCCCTGAAAGCGTTGTCACATTTCCATTGTGTTATATTCTTACTTTTCGGTGTATATAAGAAAGCAAAGAAGGATGCATTGTATATAGGAAGGCCCGTTGAACCAGAGATTAAGCGTCGGTATTGAAGGGGGGGGGGGGAAGTATGTGGTTATAATTAAGAAACAATGGAGTTTTACGTTTAGAAGCTCGCAAGGAAATTGCTAAGGAAACTGTTGCATTATAAAATCCGGTGCAAATTAAGAATCTCGTGTATATGGATTCTGCAGGGTCTCCTAGCAAATAACTTTTTGGAAGTATTGTAATTGGATCTTAAAATTATTCATCAGTAGGGGTTTGAGAAAGAAAGAGATTCCCGCAAAGAGCGCCACGGATACAACCCCCCCCCCCCCGATCCCTTAATGCTGAACAATGGGCAATACTCTAGGCGTAAAAGTCTCCACGAGACTCTTGTTCAAAGGAATAGCACAGTTGGAAAGGGCAAATGATTCTCACGACCCTCTGCTTTAACACATTGTTTTTCTTCCTCAGCTCGAAGAGCTCTGGTACCTGGGATACATTGACAATAGAACGATTAAATTCTTAGATCAGTTCGAAGAGAATTGTTTTCAAGAAATTATTTATGCCTTGTTTTGTTCATGTTTTAATGTAATACACTAGTGTAATAAGTGATTAAAATAACTAATTGATACCAATGGTAATTGATAAAAATATTCAAAAAACCCTCTACGTTTTTCTCAATCTGTTCTAAACTAATTTAATTCAACGTTGTTTACAAATTGCACGGTAACTGAAGACTAGCGGAATGTTAGTTGCTACTCACCGAAACAATCTGGGCACAGAAGAACATCAGAAGTACATTTGAACATATTTGCAAGGAATAGCTTGAAATCATCAACTTGACAAATATTGGATTTTAGTTTGTTTGGCTTGTTCGCTTCTTAAGGAATGCACCATTAAGTAATGCTTTCCAGGGTTAAGTTTCGGATATTTCCCTAGGGTTACTGGTAAGCACCTCCCTGGAGGCACGGACATTCTTGTCCGTTGATATTGCCCCCTAGAGACACTTCCTACTTTTGCAAGAATTGAGAAAGGGTGTACTGAATTTGCGGTTACAATGGTAACATAATTCCCAGCGTTCAACAGTCTCTATTTATCAAGAAAAGATGCTTCACGACATTTCACTTGGGAAGTTTATCTTATAGATACACAATAAAGGAAAACCTGGGAAAGGAAGGTGACAAGGGACAGGGAAACTTTCAAACAATAATAGAAAGAATACAGGGGGGTTAATCCCTAAAGACAGTCTTGGATAAATCTTGATTTCGTGTGGTACCTATTTTAATCATAATAAATTTTAATAGCAATAAATAATAATTCCAAAGACAGACGATAATTGGCTAAACCTTTATAACAAACTGGGAGACACTATAAATATTCACGAGGCCTTAGAGAAGGTATAAAAAATTACCTGGCCTGTGCTGAAATGGAAAGGAATTCGAGCTTTGAGATGAGGATTTTTTATTAAGTTGTTTACCCAAGCTTTCGAAAGAACAGTTCTAAAAGTGCTCCTCGTAAAAAGAACGAATAATTTTTCATTAAATGTTATTGTCGTTTAATTCAGTCAATGGTCTGATATTTGCATTCTCCTTGCCATTATGTTGAAACGCTTTGGAAGGATCAAATCTTGACTTTCTTGGAACTTTTGGCGAATTAGGTTTGGTGTTTTTCGAGACCTTCTCGCGATTCAGCTGTGTGCGTAGTTTAGAAACTTCCTGAAATGGAGAAAGAAGATTCAAAAGCTAGACAATATTCCAAACTGCTCTTTCGAAAAATTAGAAGCTATAAAAATTTTAATTTTTATATGATAATTTCAGAAAAAAGGGATATTGTACTCTACAAAATGTACCCAATGTGGTAAGTAATGGAAAAGCACTTGCAAAATGACCCATGATTGGTTATTGAACTGAAGAATGCGGTGATAATGACGATGATGATAATGCTGATGATTATGATGATGATTGTACTGGTGAAAACAAGGACAACGATAACGACGAAGATGATGATGTTGATGCCATGATGCTGACTGCAATTAAACAACAGATAACGTCCTTAACAACCTTAATTCTGTTTGTGATGATGATGATGATGATTGCGTTACTGATAATGGTGATAAATATGTTGTTGTTGATGATGATTATGAAGATGATGATTAGGATGATAGAAATAATGATGATGATGATGATGATGATGATGCTGATTATGATGATAATGATGATGATCATGCTGATGATAACGATAATGATGATGGTGAGAATGATGCTATTGATGATGATGATGATCATAATGATCATGATGATAATGATGATGATGATGCTGATGATAACGATAATGATGATGGTGAGAATGATGCTATTGATGATGATGATGATCATAATGATCATGATGATAATGATGATGATGATGCTGATGATAACGATAATGATGATGGTGATAATGATGTTATTGATGATGATGATGCTGATTATGATGATAATGATGATGATCATGCTGATGATAACGATAATGATGATGGTGATAATGATGTTATTGATGATGATGATGCTGCTGATTATGATGATAATGATGATGATCATGCTGATGATAACGATAATGATGATGGTGATAATGATGATAATGATGATGATCATGCTGATGATAACGATAATGATGATGGTGATAATGATGATAATGATGATGATCATGCTGATGATAACGATAATGATGATGGTGATAATGATGTTATTGATGATGATGATGATGATGATGATGGCGATGATGATTATGTTGACGACGATGAAACAGCAGATAACGTCCTTAACAACATTAATTCTGTTTGTGATGATGATGATGAGGCCGAATGAAATGATCTCAAAGTTTGTAGTGATGACGTCAATGATAAAGGTGACTGAAATAACAATACTAGTTATGATAACAACGGTGGTATCAAACAGTAGTTTTAATCACCTGCAAAACAAACTCAACAATGTTTATTAATAAACTGATCTAAATGGTGGTGGGAAGAAGCAGCTTTTACTTTGATTTCCAATTATGCGCATAATTCAAATTCGGCAAACCTTTTTCAAAGCTAAATTTTCCTCCTTTATCTTAACAATGTGGTGTATTTTCTGTTTGTTGTTTTGATGACCAAGAATTTGCGCATACCGCTCAGCAAGTTTGGCAATCTACAATAAAAGAAGGTAGGTTACGAAATGGCTTCTTTACAAAAGGTAAAATAACATCATAATGTTTCTTAATAGTTTAACGAGGTTCTTATAAATGACTGCTAATAATGCAAAAAATCAATTTTTAATCATAAAAGGTCCCGTATGCACGCATCGCATCAATTTCTGACTCGCTAAAAAAATACACTACACTACACTACACTACACTACACTACACTACACTACACTACACTACACTACACTACACTACACTACACTACACTACACTACACTACACTACACTACACTACACTACACTAAACTACACTACACTACACTTCACAACACTACATTACACTAGACTACACTACACTACAAGCTACGTATTAAAGGGCTGTTCAGAAGGCAATTGTTCATCCCTGTTCCAAAAAAGAAGCTAGACTTGTTGACTAAGCTATTACTTTGCTTTGAATTTCAGAGTTGTGTCTCGCTGCCAAGAAATGTTTCTGTTTTACATACCTCGCTTTCTCTCCAGTTGTTTTCACTCATAAGGGCAGACTTTTCTTGCTCAAATAATTCTAGTTGGGTCTAAAAGCAAGAAAAATGGATGGATTAGTCAATTGCGATGCTTACAGTTCGATTGATATCAATGACAGTGAAATGTTGGCATGGATTACAAATGCACATTTTGATACACGTTCTAAACAAGAGACTTCTTATCATTATTGTTTGAACGAGCTTTACTTCGTTTTCCCTGCTGAATGCGATTGGACACCGAAAAATGGGTGAAACTAGCAATGTATAGGGCAAAATAGGCACGAAACAAGTGGAATCGCTTGCATGAGGCTTCTAATAAGAAGAATAGGCCATCTAATCTAGTTCATCTAATAAGTAGAATAGGCCTACATTTGTTCAATTTGTTTATCAAATTCCCTTCAAATCAATTGGTCAATTAGGCTGGAATAAAAAGGGAAATGATCAGACCTCTCAGCTATTAAGACTTGTTATGCTCGTATAGGTGTGGTGACCGACTCCTGGGTCACTAATGAAACAGTAAAACTTTCTATGTCTCTGAGGATTCAATGTAGGATAGGAACTGTATAAAACTAGCTGGAGGAAATAAAAGGTAGCACGGAGATAAAGTGAAAAAGGGGACCCACATTTTATAGTTCTTGATAATGGAAGTTTTAAAATTTTGAATCAAATGGAAGATAGCAAACCTGGAATGGTCGAACTTTTGTTTCTAATTCGTCAAATTTGCTTTTCCAGCTAGAAAACAGGAAAAACTGTTATTCTTTCTGAGAATAGAGAGCACGAAAGAAATACAGAGGGTAATCTTGTTTGCTAACTACAGTTAGAGCACGGGAAAAATGGCTTTAAAATGGCCGAGCAATGCCTTTATAAGGGTCATACAATTATTGTAGAATGGCAAACCAATGCCTTCACAATGAATACACGGGGACAAAGAAAATTATAAAATTACAATTAAATGTTTGAATAAAATTTGTGAAGATTTAACTCACAGTTCTGCTTCTTTCTTCAAATCTTCAATGATTTCGCCTGATCGTAGTCTAGTTAAAAAGCAACAAACTAATCATAATTTATATGTATCGTTGCTTAACTTAATTCAAAAGTATGGCGATGAATAGTAATCCTAAATAAATATCAACCTTCTGTATTTTATTACCCTGATTTGAAAATAAAAAAGGCAACAAAATCTAAAAAGAGCAATGAGTATTTTCTATTTTCTTTTCTGTATCACAATCAATGGCATTTGACCTTCCATAAAATCAATTCATGTGGTTTGAGAAACTAGCATCAATCACGCAAAAGAAATTTTTGTCATCGAAATAGAACTATTCAGAAAGTAAAACATAATTTTTACAGTTTCATGAAATGTTGTTGTTTTGCTGGCGTGTGTCTGGCTTTGCTGTAAATTTTCATGCATTGGCGAAATATGGCAAAACTTTTTTATCCAGTCATATAAACTTGGTGACAGGTTTCGAGTAATTTTATCAAGTTTAACACGCCAGTAAAAAAGTACCAAATAGCTCCTATGAATTCGAGGCTCTAATTTAGTCAAAAGTCAAACTAACCTTTCATGTTCTTCCAGCAACTGCGAGTAACTTTCCTGTTCTGCTTCTAATTTGCTGAGAGAATGGTAGAACCGTTGTTAGCAAGGAAGGGAAGTTCAATTCAAAACAGATCAATGCGAACAGTTTTACCATCTAACTTGAATGACTGATTCCTAATGATGTCATCCTATATAGCTACATACAAAGTATATTAAAATGGCAAAGACATATTTGCATTGTTAGATCACATGCAGATGATCACATGCATATTGTACTCTCTGTATAAAATGATCTCATGTAGATAATATGCATACCTTTTAAAATTATGTTCTGATGTAGCCAGTTGTGTCTGTACTTCAACGATACGTCTGCAAATGAACCAACATTTTGTTATGAGATTTTTTAGTGTATCGTTTCATTTATTGCAGCGTGCTTTAAGCCCTCCAGAAATAATTCTTTTAATGGAACATGTAAGAAGTATACAAGTCAAATATGTGAAGTAAACAAAGCTTTTAAGAGTGACGTACCTTTCGAGCTCTTCGGTAATTTGTGCAAGGCTTGTTTCTTTTATTGACAATGTACTAGAAAAGAAACATATGTAAATGTGACCCAATTCTACCATCCATACTCTACCATTCAAAATATTCAAAAAGTTAACACTTTGATAGATTAATTTTCATTTTGCAACTACAATATAACCAAAAAATCAAGAACATGGAAGAGGAATATCAAGAAGAGAGCAGTTTTAATCAAATCAAAACTGGTAACAAGTTGAAACGTGAAGGTATAAAGTCTGTTGTTAGCCAGAGACTACTAAACAAACCTTTGTCTTAGTCGCCCGGCGTAGCAGTATTTAGCACGGTTTTAGGCCCTGCCCCACATTTTCTCATAACTCAACATAGTCTCTAATTTTCAATGTTTCGAGTTTGGGTCATACGTTCATTGTTAAGGGGAAAGTGTCTACGTGAAATATGACAATAAAGCGCAAGACACGAATTCGCGGCCAATGAAAGCCTACTTTTCAAACTATTTTTGGCGGCCATTTTAGATATTTATAACATCCATCGACCAGTAGCATCTAATGGACTCGTTCATAAATACTTCCTGTATTTGCATTAAGTCAGAGCATTATCACTGTACCAATATTCGGTTTTTGCCTAGACTCTATGCAATAGATTCAAGAGAACATGTACCTCCATCAGAATGTAATTATAAAATATATTTGAACTCACTTCTGCATTTCAAGCTTTGTTTCTTTCAACTCTTCATTCTTTCTTTGGATGTCATCATTTACCTGCTCAAGCTTTCTAAACAGCAATTCCTTTTCATCTTCAATTTCAGCATTTGAACTGTGAAATATGATGAAACAGCTCTTACAGATGAATGACTTGCAACATATATCGTTCATAAAAATATGTGTATACATTAAAACATAAGAACTTTGCATCTTGAACAAAGAGAGTTATACTAAAGAGGATGAGAATAGCTTCTAGGATCCCAAGGGTATTGTTATTTTCAAAAACAGCAAACCGTAAGAAAAACACGAATCAAAATTTGAATAAATAAGCAACATAGCAAACAATCAAAAATGCAAGTATCTCTTTACATCGACTAATATGTCTCATGTTTGACCAAAAGAAGGGAAACACGGAAAAACATTAAAACCAAGCAAAAACCCATTTATCATAATTCTGCAATCACCAGTTACTCCGTTCGTTAACATGATTTTCAAACTTGCACAAA
Organism: Catostylus mosaicus; assembly: GCA_964019065.1. Lineage (NCBI taxonomy): Eukaryota > Metazoa > Cnidaria > Scyphozoa > Rhizostomeae > Catostylidae > Catostylus > Catostylus mosaicus. The sequence goes on from OZ025186.1 coordinate 4,956,401, forward strand.
GCCTTTGGTTCAAGCATATTTAACTCTAAATAATAAACTTTTTATGAACAGAATAAATAATGAACGTTTACTAAAAGCAGACCAAAGTCTCTTAAAGTTTAATATTTTAAACACTTAAATAATCGTCCAAGAGAGCTTATTTTTTTCAGAGGAAACCCCGGCAAAGACACATTTCCTTTCTACCAACCAGTTTCAACGATTCTTGCTTCTTGCCCATCAGGTCATTCCAGTCCAAACTCTAATTAGCAGCAGTTGCCATTTAATTTATCAAACGGGTTGCTAGTTCCATTACTATTTTTCGGACTAGGTTGAAAGCCTACTTTATTGATTCATATGCTTAATTAATAAATTTGACGAGACTGCTCATCTGGTTCATTTAAGTTGTTGTTGTTTTTGCAAAAAATAATTCTTTCTTATGGGAGGGGGGGGGGCTCTCTCTCGATTAGTTTATCTATTTAGAGAGCTCCTCCTTAATCAATCCACTTTATATACAATTTTCTAATCGTCTTCATGTATCAATTCTTTAGATTCTAATGTAGTTAATTTTTGTATTTTTCTGTATATAGTTGTGTTTAATTGTATTGTATGTAAAGTTGATTGATAAATTATGAAAAATGAAAAAAAAAAATGAAATTTAAACTCAAAGCAATAAAATAGTTCACTGTAGAGTGATATTACCTTTTAAGACTTGATATATCCCCTTGTTGATTCAAAATCTGGATACCTTTAGCTTCAACTTCATTTTCAAGCTTCGATGAAAATGAAAAAATGATAATGTATTGAGGGTAGCCTCTAGAAATTTAGTTAACAACACCAATTACGGAGGTTGCTGCCAAAGAGGAGACGCGTCACACAACACAATAACGATCTTCATTATATCTGTATTCATTATGTTCATCTGTAATTCTTTATGGTAATGAAATAGACAAGTCAACACGGTACCAGTTCTGGCACAAAGGAACGAGTCACTCCTGCGGTCATCTCAGCTATGCTATGTCGCCAAACAATAGGAGTTCTCGCCAAGGTATGCTTCTATACGCTACTCAGTGTCGTCATCGTAGGTGTAGCCTTAGTTCTTATGGCAGCACATGGAATAGAAATAGGCAATAACGTTCCTCATCCTTAACTAAATAGGGATAAGAAGCGTGAAAACTTGATGTTTGGATATATTAAAAAACCGTACTAACCTTTTCTACATTTGCAACCAGCATTGCCTTTTCCTTTCCATGCTCACGATTATTATTTTCAATCGTTTTATTTTTCTCTTCGTTTTCTGCCTGTAATAAAAACGGATTTATTCATAATTATTGCCTCTGCGATAAAAAGATGGCAACAAAATCTAGCATATTTATGTCACTTTTTCTGGGATATTCCTCAAAAAATATGGAGCCTTGGATAATGAACTATACGTGAACATGTCCAAGCTCGCTCTAAAGTAAGGAATTTGATATCTAAAATTGTATCCTGGAATATACTTATTGGTTATGGGCATAACCTTACTGGTTAATGCATCAACATTTGAGTACATAAATTTAGGTAACACTGTATATAGGTCATTATAATCTATAGGAACACGCTATTTCCAGGAACATTTCCACGACTGGTGAAATAAATCAGCACATTGCGTAGTACTGCCAGGCACGTTCTCTTCAAGTCACTTCGTTCCAAGTATTCCTTGCAAGCCTGTCGATCCATGACTTAGATCGCTTACCTTTATTTTAAATATTGCATTCTCAGCTTCTTCTAGCTTCTTTGCAAATTCATCTGCCTCTGTTGCAACTGTATCGTAGTTTTGTTGTAATGCCATGTAAGTGTTCTTCATAACATCCAAGTCATCTTTCCTTAAATAAAAAATACAGAAGCACTTTATATATGGGGACAGACAGCACCTTTAAGAATCGTTACGTCTTTGAGGACGTTGCGAAGGGGGTCGGCGATTATCGCTAATCATCTGTGGCTAAGCTACGTGATGGAATTCTCTTAAGGTTATGTCAGAAAATTTTAAACGCCTCGTGCATAGAGTTGCCCTGTTCCAACGTAATAAATTACAATGAATCAGGTGTAAACGGGAAAGCAGGAGTTAGAAGGATGATAATGAAAATAGTCAAGAACTGCAGTGTAAAGCCCACCCAGATCATACATGATACGGTAAATAAAGTAAATATTATAGTAAATATTCTACCGTTAATAGAGTGCATCAATAGACTTTAAGAACGTAAGGATGGAAAATAAATCTATGCATTAAAACAATCTTCTTACACGCTTTGATGTGATTGTTTTGTGACTTCTAATTCAGAGTGTAGCATGGCCTCTCTGTTCTCAAACGCTTCCCTCATTGTAGCTAAAAAGAAACAAGATCAAGCTAAATCTTTGTTGATTTTTTTATCTATTTGCCTGAGTAGATTAATAAAAAATCGGCCAACCACCAGCATTAGGGTTAGAAGAAAGGCAAACTCCTTTACAAAATAAAAACAGCTATCACATGCTGTTCACAATAAACCTCAAAAGTTGATCCTCGAATCCCCGAAGAACTTTGTCGTATTTTAAGCTGGAATTTTGTTATTTGCTTATATGGTTTTATATTTTTCTTTTGACAACATCTTTTCCAATTTAATACGTAGGTATTCTACAACCGAAAAACAAGTTTAAAATACAGACAAACTGTCTGCAGGATCCTTCCTAGGAGATAACTGCGATAACAAGATTGAATATGATATTAATATGCCCATTTTACTGCTGCTTGAGTAAGAAATACTCTCTTTTTGTTGAGCAAGGTTAAGTCCTGCTTAGCAGTTTCTATTTGGGGCACAAACATTAACTAAAACAATTCAAAACAATTGTGGTGACTTTCTATATGACAAAAAAACTTGTTTCGCGTTTGGCTTAGATTTTGGCCAATTTCAACTTGATTCGCTATGCATTTGGTTCCTTAGACAAAGAGAAACGTTTACATGCAATAAATTACCGTTTGAATCTTCCAGATCTTGGTACCTTAACGTCATACCCCTGAGACTCTCTGTTGTTGTGCTCTCTAGGCTGAAATGCGAGTTTGGTAGTTACACGTAACGCATAAGAAATGATTAACTTAAATCCATTTAAGAATTTCAAAACTATATTTGGATACAATACAATCAAGGATAGTACCAAAATGGGACAGTGGCATAATACGAGGAAAGAGACAGTAACAAAATACTGCAATTAGATAAAAATACAAGACAATGGCTAATGAAAATTACTGTTAATCGATCTGCTAGAAATAATGTTCGATGCCAAAGAAGCAGAGCAATGCTAAACTTAATAATAGAACACGACGGATGAAGTTGTTACTTGAAGCTTCACGCTTGATGCGATCTTCAGAGAACTTCAGGCCAGGCAATGGCTATGCATATAAGAAATAAAGATGGAAATAGTTACTAACTTTTCAAGCTGCTCCTCCAAATCGGCTTTTTCGATTCTGGTCCTCTCAAGATCTTCCGTTAATTGGGTCTTTTGTTCCTCAAGAAACTCCTTCACCCGTTCTAGATTGCTGGAAAATTGGTTAAATCAAAGCATTATGCAACATGTAAGAGCATAGCAACAACAAAAAATGACATATCAAATAAATAAAAATGATAAGTACCAAAGTAATGAACAACTAAGTACAATGAGATTAGATTCTTCAATATTTTTCATCTTTGGTTTTTAGTTTTTTGAGTCTTATTGTATTGGTTTGTTTCCATTCATGTTACGTATATGTACGTAAATCTTAGGTAACATTCATTTGCAATTACGTTACTTGCTCAGTTTCCTTGCTGTACGTCAAGGAGTCCTTGTGGACAAAGGTTCTTATGACAGATCTTGAGTTAAAATAAAAGGGTAAATTCCAGGGACAGTACAGTTTTATTCAGTTGAACAACGGACAATTTATATTTGACATATTGAGCTAGATTCGGTTGGATCTCTCGCTTCAGATCCCAAACTAAGCTCAAACTAAAACATGTGAAACAATTTTTGTGATGGAGAAGAAGAAGTACTTCTCCCATCTTCCTCCTCTCTAATGCAAAATTAATAGGTTTAAGAGATTTAACTGGGATTTACAATGGAACATACTAGCAGGGACGACGGCACTTTCAAGACTATGTCTTTGAATATATTATGTTCAATTAATTATTCTTCATCGAATGTTTTACATCATTCGCTTTCGTGGTAAGTCCCCATCGCTATGCTTCCTCCATTCATCATTCCCGTCCTCTTCCATTCTTTTTTTATTACCTGCCCCTCCTCCGTTCTCTGTTCATCTCAGTTTTCTGTTTTTCTCCTCAATTCTTCTCACACATCTCTAAGTTGCATTTAGGTCAAACATTTTAAACACTTTAAAAAATTCTGCCGTTCAACACGTGGTTTCAAATAAGCCATCGGAAACAGCATGTCTTAATTTGCATTCTCTTCGCTGCAGGAACGATTTTTCTTCAATAGCGATAAATCGATCAGTTTTTGACTGTTTTATGACATGGAGGTCGGATGAAGATGGCATACTTATAACTTGTTTGCACCGAAAAAGATTAGGCTAACATCAAAACTGTTCGAAATTTGACAACGTTTCGTATACTATTATCAAAAAGACCCAAATCAAAGCAGCTCAAAATAAGCTAGCAACAACTAAAAGATTATGACGGTGCGTTTATTTCCCAATGTTTAAATTTGAGTTATCATATCGTTAGAAGTCTGTAGTATGCGCACTCCAGAATATAATGACAGTAAAACATCATTCAGTTGATAAAAAAATCTGAAGGGGGCTACTCACAAACAATTATCCTCTAAAGATTGCCTCTCTTTACAAATTTCTTCATATTTTTTCTCTAGGTCAGCAAGGTATGTCCGCGCAATCTTGGTTTGCGACAACTGCCTTTCTATTTCTTGCTTCAGCTGCAGAATTATTTGTTGTGCAGTCAAAATCGATTTGTTCTCCTAAAAAAACGCCAAAATTGCCCAAATTATCCACATCTGATTATGAAATCATTTATGAAATTATCGAATTTCATATTTTTCGATACACATTTATAACCATTTCTTTATTTTCATTCCACCTTAGTTTTTGTCATCATGGTTACCCCGTCAGTCAAGAGCAACTGCTTTTCAGGGGACCGTGCATAAAAACCTGGACAAAATAAATTCCATAATGTAAAACCCATTCCTAGTTTATTACAGTTATGAATAAATACTGACGAAATAAAAAATAAATACTCTGAATTAAAGCGTTAAAAACTGTAAAGAATTAACGCGACACAACATAACACAAACAATGCATAAAATGCAGAAAATATCGATGCTTAGACTGCCTTTGAAAAGCTCTGCTTACAAAAAAATGCTTTTCGTTCAGAGGTGCAAAATGCTGAAGCCTTCAAATACATAATTCAGCCTAGATTGTAGTATTTATAAACTTCATGGTCGTTTTAATCTGCATAGATAATATTCTATTATATAATCTGTTTATTGAAATATTAATAACATTGTAATAAGGTTTTTTCTTTTTGATGATTAATAAATTGTAATGTAGACGGAGGCCCATTGAAATCAGCACACGATGAAGGGCCACCCTCCTTAAAAATTTGAAATGAAATGCTAATTGGGAACATTTTCTCAAAAATTATAATATATTATAAGCGGCACATCAGCAAATTACAAAATTCATTTTTCCTTGATACCATTGTTATGATTTTACAAAATATTTTACTAATTATATAACGGTTTTTGCAAATCGTAAGTTTTGTTAATATAATTCATGTGATATGATACGCATATCATACAATAAGATACGATATAAGTTACGACTATCATACGATATTAGTTACGACTATCATACGATATAAGTTACGGCTATCATGCGATATGATTAGAATTTCATTCGATGTGATATGACTATCATATCGGATAAGATACAAATATCAAAAGATATGATATATAAAAATTTCTTAAGATATTGTAAAAATTTCATAACATTTTTATTACTTATAAAATGAAGGAACAATTGTCATTCTCACCTGTAATTTGGCATTTACATTCAACAGATCTTCATCCGAATCTCTCTGGTCATTTAGAACTTGGTATAGACTCACTAAAAGATATAAAGACAAAATTACAAATAACACAGTGTCATGTAAACAAGTTATAGAAGCGTAGCATACTGTAGTAACATAGGGGAATCATTTGAAAACATACTTCATTTTATACTGTAGAAATACGCTCTCTTTACATTTGGATCTTTTCATGACCTTAACATAAAAGGAAATCAACGTGGACAAAAATTAAATTGACATCTTATAGCAATGGCATGTATCATGTGATACCTGAGAAGTAGGCTCCTGCTACAATTTATATAAGGATGGGGGGGGGGAGGGGGAGGGAGGTTGTTGCAAAGCCAGTGATGAGAATGATTCTATTGAAATTTTCTTCACAACACCAATCATTTTTGTGTGAATAAACCTTCTCCAGTATTAACAGAAGCAACTGTCCTAATCAAAACAACATGTAAATCTGTAATTTACTGATATTAAAAATACTCTATTCCGTGTAGCTGTAATAAATAAATTTTTGGATAAGAGCAACGTTAAAAGCACTTGAGTCGTGAGACCATCAAGCTTTGAATTGATCTGGTTCTTATGAAAAAAAACGTGTATCTGACATTTAGCATTGTTACGGATTCGCAGTATGCACAAAATAAATACATTGAAGCAGAGATATCGTGGAGGACTAACGATCTAAGTTCCTTTGGGTTGACACCACACCCTTGCCTCTTATAAAGTTAGCGCCTTTGGACAAAGATTTATCGAAAACGTGCCTCCCTCTATCCAGGAGAACAAGTGTGCACCTGATCCGTAGTTATGAGCATCTCCTGTGGCTGCATCCCACGATATGACCAGGAAAAGCGTCTGATTAATAACTATAAAACACTACCTTTCAATGACGGAGAACCCAGAAATATAACCAGGCTTATTGATATCAAAGCAATAACCCTTCCATACCTCTTTGGCAAAACAGAATATTTACACACTTAAACAATTAGGAGGAAGAGCTTCTATATAACTTGCTGTGCATAAAAGAAAAGCTTTTTTTACTTCTCACCATCGTCTAAGTTTATGTTTAAGAGCTAAACTGCAGAAGAGCAAGTAAAATAGAATATTTGCATCCTCTGATACCTACCTAAATTCGAAATTTCAACAAGAAGTGCATTTTCATCCTGCTTTCCCTGCTCGAGATCTGTTTCCAAGTTCTTTTTCTCACACTCTAGCTCGATATTTGTTAGCTTTAGGATTGACAATTCCTGGAAACGGAGTGACAAATAAAAATCAAAATGAAATCATCGCAAGACCAAGTGAAACAGCATTTTAGACTCCTATAAGCCAACGGCCATCCATACCTGGAGAGGAGATAGGCACCACCAGGTTATTTGCCTATTGAAACAATCACTTGGGTGCACCCACGGCCGTTGCGGCCAAGTAGATGATGATGATGATGATGTGATAATTTAGAGCTCATGATTTGGTATGAAGCGTTTCATGCTATAGACGCTTCTTTAAGGAGTGATCTAGTTTTAACACGTAGTTTTGCGAAGCTATTTTGTGAGGAAAAAGTTCCATTGCTGTAAAAGCATGCATCTCGACGTCGATCTGGAGGCTTTATAGGTTCAAAGCAAATTGTTGTCTAGTCCACTAACTTTAGAATAAGTGATGACTAAAGATAGAATGTATTGATAAAAATCAAACAGAATGATGAACTCAATGAATGAATGGATGGATGAATGGATGGACGAATGAATGAACGAATGAATCAATGCATCAATGAATCAGCCAATGAAAAAATGCAATGGCTGACGATTAACTAGCTGAATGCGCATATAGTTGATAACGAGTTCAATGAATTTTTGAGTGAATTTGAGTGAGGTCTATCTACCAATTCAACTTTTGCGAATGCTATTCCACTTGTACTAAGGTGGAAGAATGAATAAAACAGGACACATTGCACATCTCAATTTACATTGAATTATCAAAACTCCCTTACCTTTTGACATGATTCTAATTCAGCACGTACTTGAACGGATACTCCACATTCTGCCAGTAATTCCTGAAGTCTTCCAAAGATTTCATCCTTTTCCTTGCACACTGCCTATAAATCAACGATAATATCCTAACAACTGCCTCGAAATACTGATGTATTCACTGTTATTATTATTTGATAAAAAAAACTAGTAATTATAGTAAAATGTCTTCTGAATTTAGAATTATGCTTTAATTTGGAAACGCGCAAAGAAGTATCATAAAACTTCACAAAAAGACGTTTATAAATGAGCTCCTAAGTTTCATTTTACGTGCTCAATATTATAAGAATATTGGTCCTCTATTGGTAGACTTGAATCGAATACCAGATACTTCGTTCTTGCGACGGGGCACTTTGAGAGGAATACATTAAAAGACCGTGTATTTTTCCCAGGCATCCTGTAAAAACACGTCGGTCTGTATTGTAGCGCAAATCATATTAGAATAGACAGCAAAGCATCCTACTGTGCCATGCTACACATGGTGCATTCTTATACGAGTCCCATATAAACTGAGCATTTTACTGTTCGACATCAACTAAAGATTTTCCCTATACTTGGCTTGATTACGTTATGACTTGTACCCTGGCCATTGGTCAAATATATCATCGATATTAAGCTATTCTACGCCTGCGCGCAGGCCATTCTACGGCTACGTTTGCGCATATTTTTGCATATCAATTCTTTGTACACGTCACTCCGGCTTACCTTCAGATTTTTCTCAGTTGCGGCTTTGTCTTTTGCAGTTCTTTCAAGACTTTTCTCTAACTCGCTGATTTTGTACTGTAGGTGATGGATCTGTTAAATACAGAAAAGCTTATACCCTTTCTAAGCTTGGCATACTATCTAGCAACAGTATGAACGCCCTGTAAGTTATTCTTGGCCTCCCACTACTACGTTTTCACTCAATAACACATGAATTTAAGTCTAACACAACATGAAGAGTTCAAGTTAGGAGCTATGAATCTTGAGTAACATGATAACAAATGATAAAGAAAGCGAGACAAATAAATGTAATGAAATGGTCTTAGGCAGGATGCCTGCGGAGAATGGAGAATAAAAATGGGCCAAAAAAGTACAGAGTGGTCATGTACAACAAAAAAAAACAATTAGAGAGGGAGACCAGGGAGAAGATGGCAAGATGATTTTGAGAATGCAGCAGTGTAACCTGTATGCCAAGAACAACGAATAGATTGAAATAATAATAATAATAATGATACATATTTATAATTATATCATGATCATGATGTAATAGGTAGATGTGTAACAGGTTGTCGTACCTGCTGAGACGTGGTTTCTTTACACGACAAATCTGCATTTGACAAAGACTTTTGCTTGCCACTTCGCTTCACGGGTTTTGATGGCGTTGCAAAAACCTAAAACACAGCAAAAGCATATTTGAAACATTTATTACACACAAACAAGATGAACTAGCAAGAAATTTTACGAAAATTATGAATATTGTGACATAGAGCAGTGGGCCAATTACTGTCCATTTGCATTGGCATCAGCATTCTTTATGCAGCAAATGAACTGCTTCATGCAATCTTTGAATTTGCTTTATGTTAGTCTGAATTAGTGAACATCCACTATTGTAAAACTAACATTAAACAAAGATACAATACCATACAAAAATATGGATTAGGGTTCCTCAAGTGGCCAAGGGTATCGCCATTATAAATATAAGGAGCAGTGCAAAGCTTCAGGAGAACAAAGCAAATACGACAAGAATGTACTAAATAATTTATGACAAACTGCTATATTATAATTTGCTTTGTATTCAGATGCTGCTTAACATTGTTCCTCATAACTATCATCGCAAGCATTCCTCTAGAATTTGATAGACAGCTTTCCATTTTGTTCCCTACTTTACTTGTTACATTAACCTAATCATTTTTTCTGAAGAGACCCTGAAAATAGCAATGAAGTATGTCAGCATTGAGCTTAAGGAATCCCAAAGGCTCTTCCTCTCAACCTGTCATCTACTTTGTTCTATCCTGACCATTTTCAATTATCTTTTATCTGACGCATATGCAGTTCCTTATTTCTCATGGAGTACAGATCACTGATGGTGGTTGCCAATGCCCCAAAATACTGCTGTGAACTATCTGCCATCCTCCGTCGAAGAAACCTTAGACGCCTTTGAGGATGTAAAGATTCTTAACTTAAATGTTGATGCAGATTTATGCATGTTATATTCCCTCTTCTCCTAAAAACTAATGACAACTGTCTACTTCAAACTACCACTTGTTAAAAACATGCTGACTTTCCCTCTATATATTGTCCATGTCAACTTATCTGATCAATAACAAAAGATGTCTAATAACATAAATTATCATTAGCAGTGTCTTCCAAATTCCTATTATTGAATTACAGGTCACTGGATTATATTCTCTTAAAACTTTCATCCAGTCAGATGACCTCTATGAGTATCCTGCAAATGGAGAATATGAATGCAATAATATTTCAAGAAGGCTGCAAAATAAACTTACCACAGCACTGTCAATTGAAGCATTTGAAAAATTCAGACAAGTCACTGAAATTAAAAAAAAAAGTTGAAGTATATCATGTGACAAATATCAAAAGTAAAAATGAATTTCCTAAAGACATGATGAACATACCAAAACCATTATAAACATAAAAAGCACAATTAAGCTACTGGGAAATTGCAGTGATAAGTAATTCTCAAGTCGCAAATTTGGCCTCAGATGTTGAACAACTTGGTCTAGCATGGTATAAAACCCATAAAGGGTTGTATGTTATGCAAAAATAACTGAGGAAAATATGACCAAAACCTCTGTGCTAAATATTTGCAGTATTCAGTGTGTTTAAGAGTTAATCAGAATGTATAATGAAACAGATAGAGGGGGGCTAACTTATACACAAATTGGAAACTAACATGTTTTGAAATTTAATGAAGCAACAAATATAGTAAATAGTGTAAAGAAAAGAATGAATATGAGGTGGGAGACTGTTGGGGGCTGAGAGAAGGTATTTTTTATTGAAATAAACGGGTTGGCTCTAATCAAATTGGATGCTCTTTTCCTGATCCAGCCTTTTTGAGGGTGGGAATAATCAAATATCTTAAAAAGTTACCTCCCATTCTTAATGATAAACAAGAATGGAGCTATGTGCCTGAATAAAATTAATAACAAGTTACTTACCAACATCAGCTTGTGTATCAGCTGGTCCTGGAGTCTGGTCTAAACAAATATACAATATAATGATATTAAACATGGAAAAATTTTGTGTATTACTTCTGACTTCACATTTTCAACTGTTTACATTTAAGCTAGCAGCCCATGCGCAAGAAACTATGGATATTCCTTTACATAAAGCTATTATTAAAATGCATGGGAAAGCATATTTCAAACTGTTCGTTATGGATCTCTTTTCAAGACCTAACTGGTTGACCGGAGCACAAATACTTGATGTTATATTACACCAAGGATTACGGTTTTGCTTTATCCTTTGTAGTTTTTTTCTTCTTCATTAATTGGCATCATTGGTGTTGTATAATTATTACTATTTTTAATTATGTTAGCTAAGTTTAGTTCAGTTTTGGAATAAAGTAGCTGCAATACCTTGTATGAGGTAGTGCTTAAGCTCTGATGATGATGACAAATAAAACTATTTTTTTCAAAAAGAGAAGACAAAAAATGGAAATTTTTGCATCTAACTCTACATATCAATCCTTAATTAAAAGGGAAAATTATTTTTAAAAAATCTGGCACACACCTTTCTTTTCTGTAAATCTACTTTCACGGTCAAATGTTACTGGACCAGAAGATTTATCTGCAACCTTTGTCACATCATAAATACCAACAGGTGGTCCATGTGACACTGTAAACAAATCAATATAAAGGGGAATTAATTTCTTGCCAATTTGGAAACAATATTAGTGTTTCAACACTTGGTCCTGTACCCCTTTCTGATCTATGGCCATCGCCTCCCTCAAATACACAATGTACTGTTGATAAATTAAGTTCCTGCATTAAATTAGGTTTATTGTTCATGTACAAATAGCTATTGTAGTTCATTTGTCATTGTCTTTGATGCTTTTATATTATCTGCTGCCTTCTTTTTAAAACTTGTTCTTTTCATCACATCTCAATCTTTAACTAACAATTGGTCTTTGCCTTAATTAAAAGTGCATGCTGTAAATAGGGTAAATAACTCATTAACTCATCTGAGTTATTTCGATCTTCCCTTTGCTTTACAAATGTAAGTGATTTTAGTTGTGTATGCTGTACTTAAAGCCTCAATTAGGTGAGGATGATGATGATGATGATGATGATGATGATGATGATGATGATGATGATGATGATGTTGATGATAATGATGATGATGATGATGGCAATGGTGGTGATTATGATGATGGTGTGGATGATGATGATGATGATGATTGGGTTGATTGATGATGATGATGATTGGGTTGATTGATGATGATGATGATGATGATGATGATAATGATGATGATTGTGATGATGATGATAATGATTATGATGATAATGATGATGATTATGATGATGATGATAATGATTATGATGATAATGATGATGATTGTGATGATTGATGATGATGATGATGATGATGATGGTGTGGATGATGATGATGATGATGGTGTGGATGATGATGGTGTGGATGATGATGATGATGATGATAATGATGATGATTGTGATGATGATGATAATGATTATGATGATAATGATGATGATTGATGATGATGATGATGATTGACCAACATTCATGAAAGAAGTAATATTTTGTTATATGGGGCGGTTATACAGGGCAGGTAAAGAAAAAGTGACAGGGCACCAAGTTTTCTTTGGAAAAGATTTAAACAGGGTCAGATTCCTGAAAGAATTTTTCTTTTCCACTGGCAATGTTGTAGAGTATATTTTGCATAGTCCTCTTAGTATTAAATCTTTTAGATACTGGCCCCTTAATAGAAGATTATGGCAGGGATAGTAGTTACATATGTAAACATAAAGAACTTGTTGGGCCTAGGCCATGGCGGCCAATAAAGTAGGCACCAATATATTAATTAGACACTTTTGGGTGGAAACACATAAAAGTTTTTACTGTTAGATGCATATTTTAAAGTAAAATTTTGCATTGGTACCAAGTGTGAATCAACGTGTATTGTGCGTCATATGCAAAGGTTTACCAAGCGCCATATTAGAGATCTCCTGAGTGCGGCAGGCGTTTCAAGAAGTGTACTTTTGTCAGTCCTCCTACAGTACTTGACGGCCATATAAATCGGTGATCAAATGATAAATTTATCATACCTGGTTCAGCAAATCTTTTTGATTTGGACTTGGAGAAAGACATTCTTTTACAATAACTGTATGTACGCAAAGGTAGTTTCAGCGAAGCCAATAGCTTACTCCACAATAGAATCGTTGCAATTTCGCGCTTAAAATTGTATCTGTCCAATCACATTCTCTCCCTAGTCTACCAATTGGAAGCATCGCGCCGCGTCTTCTTCATCTTCTATGCCTACCCCAGCACATAGCCAGGACCCAGGTACCCATCTCGGATTCGGGGTCGTCCAAAGCTTGGAGGAGTGCATCTCTACGTCTGAGAGGCATTACTTGTGGGGAATTAGGGGTGATTCGCTCTCACAACTATGATAATATAACTTCCTTGGGGGAGCAAAATTCAGGGGCGCCAATGATCTTTACACGACATTGCTGCTTCTTGCACTAGAGTGAAGCACGCTTCCCTGGCAAAATGTCCCACTACAGGGCAACTAACTTACCAAATTGATTTATTTAAATTTTGGTAAGGCAAGAAGTAAAGCTTGCAGGGCAAATGTGCTATCCCTCCTGAACACAAAATATAAAGGAATGCCTGCAGCACAAAGCAGTGGTGGAATTTACCCCTCTTGCATCCGCCAATGAGATTAATTCTTTTGATCAAAATTGAACTGCTCAAGGCGCTAGGGCTTTAGGCATTGAAGGTTCAACAATTGTTTTTCCCCATAGAAATGTGCAAATTACATGCGTTAAGTCACACTACGATGCCACAAAGAGCATATCAATAAAAATCAAGACCTGTGACTATGACACGCAAAATTGAGATTCAAAATTGAATTCGCACTTAAATATTACAGGCTACATTTTACAAATCGCAACTAAATTTAATTACAACAACACATCATTACCAAAACAGAAAAAAATGTCAAATGACACACATTTTCGTAGTAATCTAAAAGTGGAGACAAAAAGCCTTAACTTCCTTGGGGCCTACATAATTTATCATTGCCCATAATTTTAAAAGACTGGTGTTGAAATGGCATTTGACGACCAATATTTCATTTACATGGATTGTTCTTCAGGCAGGCTAAATTCAAAAGCAAGCGAAACTGAGGCTCCTCCGCATGGCTCCTCCGCATAGACAATTAATTGCTTCTGTTTAAACTACTTGTCTTTATTTCGTCATTAGAATGAATAATTCTAAAAGGAATATTTTGCTTGTTTTGCAGAAAAAGCCAAAAACTGAGCAAAAAATATGAAAGAAACCAACGCATGTTTTACAAGCTAATCAATGAAAAAAGCCAAAACTGGTATGCCTTGTTAAAAGAAATTTGTGCACTTAGAAATCCTTGGTTCTGGCCCTCTGAATAAAGGTCCTAATTTTGACTCAAATGTAAATTTTGACTCACAAATATGATTTTTATGCATCTCTTTGAAGGTGCATAGCAAAACCAGTTTCTCTATTTACTTTTCAAAAATGTTTGTCCAAAGTTGCAGGCTTATTTTGAAATTTTGTCTTTAACTCATTTTTTCCTACTTGACTAAGGCAGGGTCCGGAAATACCTAGGCCTTGACCTTTTCAGACTAACTCAACGTCTAGAGATGTCTGCGGTTGTCTCCGTTTCATGATGAAATGATGAAGGAGAAATTAGAGAAGAGGCGTAAGAAAGGGAGATGACTTAAACATTTTATAGGAGGAGGGTAAAGTTGGCCTTTCTTAACAGTTGAAAATTCCTAGCTACTTTATAAAAATGTATCTAATTGGAAGTGTAACAACGTCTTCTAGTAATAACTATCTACCCTTGTAACAAATCCCGATTGTTTTGACCTGTTCGTCATCTCTTCCAAAGTTACCTGTTTTTCTTCTGACTTTTCTGGGGGACCAGGATACCAAGGATTGAGTTTCAACTCTTCGATTGATTCAATAAACGACTTAACGCGGCGCGATTGCTTTTCAAGCTCTTTTTCTCTGAATTTACCGTATTTTTCTGTGTCAAAAACTTCATAGAATTTTGCACGCGATAAGGGTCTTTCTACTTTATTAGCAGTGTAGAAACCCCCTCCACCACTGTTCAATTTCATAATGATTTCTTCGCAGTTTCGCCAAGAGGATGGAGGTGCGCTTTTTGCTCGTACCACTCGCTCTTTTGCCGTATCTGCGCGTTTGCTCCATAATCTTGATTTTGTTTCAACTGCTGTTTTTGGTCTATTTTTACATCCACCAAGATCAGTGAACTTTTTTAAAGAAAATTCTTCGTCGAAAGCATAATTCTCGTTTTCTTCCTCTAAACTATCGCTCTGTCCCATCTTCGGTTGCCTTTTAGTTTTCTTGGCCTCTTTCGAGTTATGTCGTAAATCTGCATGATGAAATCTTGATCTAATCTTATCGTGGTATTTCATAAGTTCGACACTCCGCGATAACCTATTTCGAAACCTTGTCGTAATTATCCTCTGGTCTATTGTTGTGCTGCATGCTGTGTTCTTTTCTTCCCTGTTCAAGCACTGAACCTCTTTTTTTAAGATCTCTCCTAGTTTGTAGTTAAAAGAATGGACGCTGTTCTGAAATTTTTCGGATTTGGCTGGTCTAGAATTTGAATTTGTGTTTGGCATCGTCTTAACCAAAAATCTTCTTGGATTGGTTGTCAGATGAACGAACTTGTGGATCTCAGAGCGAATTTCCCGAGTTTGCCACAGTTAAACCAGTTGTGTTTGTTGTATTGTTTAGCTCTTGAGCATGAACCAGTCTGTTTCTATGATGACATCTTCGCGGACCTGGCATATCGCTGATAAAGGCTTCTAAGCTGTAAATAAAAGACTAAAGCCACATAAAGCTGATAAAGAAAATGCGGTGAGGTAATTTGATTCCAAAGACTATTGGATAACGATCGAGACAGCTCAAATAGCCAATGTAAATAGTGAAGTCACCATGGATACACTGAAAAACATTGAACAAGGAACTATGAAAAGGTTATCAATCTTTAACCACAGAAATGTACCAATACTTTTCAATAACAAGATTCTAAGTATTCTCAATAACTTAAGAATATATTGCTTTGAACGTAAGCCATTTCTATTGAAAGGTTCCTATCGCCTGTGTTTTGTAAATATCATTTTCTTCTGCTTTTGACTATGTTAGCATTTGCCTTACTTTATTGTCAGGATGTTTAAACTACGGTTTAGAACGTCAATTTGACCTTTAAATTGAGCACACAAGCAAAACAAAGCAATAACAGCATGAAAGAACATCTGCAGCAGTTTACAAACAAATCTTTATTGCATATGAAGGAGTCCTCCTCCGCAACGCCAAAGGCATGGCTGTTTTATCCTCTAAGGAACTGCGCGCAATTGAGCAACTATATCACACCAAACTGTGTGTTGATTCAACAAGTTGCTATATCAAAATTTGTCATAAGCAAGTTATTGCTGCCTGCAACTATGCTACTCCATCTCAGAAATAAATTTACTTGCAGTGTCCAGAAAACCATGCCTTGAGTAGGAAAGTTTGGGAAATTGGGTAAAATCAAGAGGGAAAATTTTCGTCCGAGTTAAATAAAGCAATAAAGTAGTAACAGCAGTGGTGATAAGGAAGGAATCAAATTCTTTATTTCAATATGATATCTTATTCTTGCATACTTTCCAAGTAAATTAGTTTAGCAGGAAACAGCACGTCAATGACAATTTAGGATTTAGTCCCAGCCACAACTTTTAATTGTTGGAAGAAGTAAAGAAATTCATTTTGTGCTAAATGTGTGGAGCAACCATTTAATCAAGAGTTGAGAAAGATCGCAGTCGCACTCTGGCCTAAATCACAGCTATCTTGATCCCTGTACCGAACAATCTAATTAACACTTTTATGCAAACCACACTTTGAAACCTCGTTACATCCTTCTATCAAGGTCATTGCGATTTCCTGTTGATTTTTCCTCTTTTAAAGGTCATTACTTGCGTTGAACAGAGAACCTTAGAGCTGTAGCGTTCACAAGGCCAGGGGAGATAGATGATGCTTGATAGGGGCAATCAAGACCTAGTACTTTCCCTAGATTACCTTTGATCAGCAGGCCAGGCAGACCACTATTATCTAAATAGCTATAGGAAAAAGAAATGTTCACACGAGCCAAGAATTTTTTAACCCTTAGATAACCTAATAATAATGATAATGGACAGGACTAAACAGAAAACCAGGTTAAGGGACATGAATGTTGGATCCTTTAGAGTCTTTCATTAGTACATTAACAAATAACTTATGAACATTTATAAAGAAAAACAACACGTAAAGAAGCACAGAAACGTAAACGTAGCTGATCAGCGGCGGAGCCAGCCTCTGCGAAGTGGGAGAGTAAGATGATGATAGAGGTCAGGCCACGCCCCTTTGAACTCAATGATACTGTCTTGGAAAGGTTATATCTGTTTTTCCATCAATTTAGAAGACAGTATATGACTAAGAAACGAAATTTAATAAGGGCCTTTACCCCTACCTTTGATTTTTGACGAACTTACCGTACTTTAAGGCAAGTGTGGGTGTAGGGTAATTACTGCTACTGTAGCTGATGAAGTTAAATGAGGTTTAGATGTAGCACTCAAGTCTGCATTGTTTTGATGTCCATTATTTGTTTGGAAATTTTCAGATTTAAAGGTTTGCCCCATGAATACCCTAGCTCCATATTTCTGACATGGCACAATATTAAAGCTTTTCACAGGCAAAGCAGATAAGCTATAGATAAAGCAACAATGATAAAATTCTTCAAAGCATGAAACAAAATCATTGAATTTCAAAGCAATATGGATATTCGAATGAATGGAAGTCAAAAAGCGTCAGATTTCATAGCAAAACATTTCATATTATCTCAAAAATGTCCGTGTCTCCCATCAACATGGAGTTCCCCTCCGCCGTACAACTCCTCCTCTGCAACAGATACTGTTTACTCTGCTATACACACGATCTCCGCAGCAAGCCGGAAGTATTCCAACTCTACGCCGTATTCGTCCCGCACAACATAAGCCAAATCTTCTGTCATAAGCTGCGGTACCACAACAGGCTGGGATGAGTCCCAGCCGTGGCTGTATGCGACCCTTGCAGCACAAACTTATCCTTGAATTGTAACGCTTTCCTCCACATCTCGAGAAATAATATAACCCATGACTACCTGCAAAGCAAGGAACTGAATTTTGTTAAATTTGGTTGAATTTTGTTGAGCTTTGTTTTTTGATCTCAATCTTTCCCAGGGACTTTGGATCTGGGTGTCAGAAGGACCATGCCCCTCCCCCCACTTTTAAACAAACTATGCGAAAGTGCCTCTTCAAAGCCCAGGTGCTTTGTTTATTGAAGTGGTCATGTGTCTTTTTTGACCTGCTCCCTCAACTTTTAAGGTGCTTCCTAAGTCCCTGGTCTGCCTTGTTTCTTGTGTTGTTCTTATTATAGGGCATCTCTCAGCCTTGTGTTTCTTATAAAGATTGTTCAATTACAAGTTATCAAAAAATCGCAAAGGTAAATTTCGAGACCAAGATATCTATAAAAGTTTTTTCAGAAGTTTTTTTTCAAGGTTGCATCTAAAAAGAACAGATTGGAAACAAGTCCAGTCTCAAATAGCGTTGGCAACAGATAGTAATTTAAAACCTCTTATAAATGATTAAACACTTATTGCGACTAGCACACGTCTTGTGTAACGTAGTGATTTAACCCCAGTGTTAGAGTCAACCCCTCCCCCCCCCCAAGAGTATTGAAGCTGCATTTCTCTTGGCAAAATCATTCTTTTATACTGCTCATTTTGCAAACTATATGGTTCGCAAATATTACAAAATCAATGATGATGGCTGGTGATTTAAATTTTACTTGGCAACCCAGCATCATCCACTCTACCTCTCTACCCACCCTAAGAAATTATCTAGCGTCACTCCTGGTCGAACTTTTCTAACAATCGTAGAAGTGAGATTCTCAAATTTTCTTAAAACGTTCTACAAAAGAAACTATTTTCACCTCGACAACACTTGGGAGTTTAAAAACGACACGATTTCTTTGTGGCCTTAACATTTTTGATAACTTGAATTTTATTGAATTTTTTTTCGTTACAAGTATTGTTATTTTCGTCACAAGTATTTTTGTGGCCAAGTAGCTACAACTATGGGAAAAGGCAGTTCAGAAATGAGCAGAGTTCTGTTGATTGTTCATAAGATAAAAGTGCATTGTTGTTTCAATGTCATACCTTTTGTATTCAACGCAATGATTGCAGCTGCAAACAAAATTGCTGAAATGAACACTATTCGATGCATCTCTGTTCTTCTGAAATTCGACAAATAAACTGAA
The DNA here is from genome assembly GCA_964019065.1 of Catostylus mosaicus. Classification (NCBI taxonomy): domain Eukaryota; kingdom Metazoa; phylum Cnidaria; class Scyphozoa; order Rhizostomeae; family Catostylidae; genus Catostylus; species Catostylus mosaicus. The sequence goes on from OZ025186.1 coordinate 4,976,034, forward strand.
GAAAAACTGTTACGATATGCATATTATAAGGACATTTTGGACGTGACTGCCCCTCAGGTGCAATAAAGGTAGTTGTATTGGAGCCAATAAAATGAAAGAAAAATATACCAGTGACGTAACAGGCAGCTTGTTTTCTTTTCGTTAGACGCAAATAGGTACGTGCATATTGGGGATTTTCAAGCTCAAAGCGGAACTAGAGGTGTAGGAAGTTTTTTCAGTGTTGGACAGCATGAGAAGGCAGGGGACGTGGGGAGGTATATAAGCAAGGCTTTTTTCAGCGTGCAGTTCTAAAGACAAGTCAGTACAGTATTTCACTGCAATGAAAAAATAAATCAGGATATTGTTGCATAAGACTTGTATGTAAACAGAAAAACACTTATATGGCATTTATTGCACTTGGTGATTGCATTTAAATTAAACAGGCATAGAAAAACATTCGATGGTCAGGATATATACCTTGTTACAAGAAATTCAGAGCGCATAAAAATTAAGAAGAATTTTTTAACCACGGCTGAATTTATTTCGCCTGGATTAAAACAACGTCTAAATTTTTCAATCTCTAAATTTTATACGCAATTTGGCACACTGATTTTTAACTTCAATTGTGCATAATTTGCAAGTTTTTGTTCCTTAGTTTTCTTGAAAAAAATGCAATAAGAGCAACCTTTTTGCTGATAATGACATTAGATAGTGTTCCTCGTCACTTCGGTATCTAAATATCGCAATTTCTTTATTATTTGAATAATGCAACTTGCGCAGCGTTTTCCAGCGATCTAAAGAGCGTGGTCTCAAAAAAATTTTCCCTTAACTGCCACTCCATCTCGCTTCCCTTGCAGCCCCGTCTCAAATATCATTTTCGTAATGACGGGTCTGTATGTTCAAAAATCGGGTTTTCGGTTATGATAAACTGTTTGGTTCTGCCTCCATGTTGAGTTACACTAACTTGGGCTACTTATGATTTTTAGATATCCTTTTTAAATTGTATATTTTGATGACTTGTAGATATTTAAACTTCTTAGGTATTATTGTATATACTTCTTTTAACGTTGGAATTAATTAGCTACTTTCTTATTTAGCTACTGTATTTTATATCCAACAATTAATAAATTGATAATAAAAAGTAATAATTACACACTGCTTGTTTTCCACCAAATTCTTGCATTATATATAATCTATTAGCAAAGATGTCCAATTAAATATGGTATTTTATATAGATTTTGTTTCCCAAAGCATGGTAATAAAACATGTGCATAATTTCAATGTGTTGAGTGCATATTTTTTATGCTTATGTGTAGCGTATCTGGGTTCGACAGAGTTAACTCGGAGAGACGACAACAGCCGGGAATCTTGTGCAACTCTAAATTTTTCTTTTAAACCCTGATATAGGGAAGGACATAGGGGGGCACATTGGAAGTGATATAAGGGGAGGAACTCAGATGGGAAGAGACACATTATATCAAAATAGGAAGGACTCTTCAAAATGTTGGCCACGGCCTTTTCCAGAAATTATTGCTGAGAGGTGTAGAGATAGTGGAAAAAGTGGGCGTGTTCCATACCATGGAAGGCGTAGTGTGGGAAAGCTAAGAGATGATAAGCATATATCATACTGCCTTAAAATACAATTGCCCAAAACCCAAAAAAACATAACTTAACGGCACATTATGAACAAAGCTTAAACCTTCAAGCAAAATATTTGCCACAGAATCCCAAACTTAGATCTTTGCCGACAAGTTAGCCAACCTGGAGTGTCATACACCAGCGTCCCTGTAAGAACAGGCTTAAAGTTGATATTAATCCGTTACGCTAATCAGGAACATGGCAAGGGCAGGAACTACTATCCAAAGTCGAGCCTATTCCGTCGTGTCCCTCCAAGAAGCAAGGAAGGCGAGATTTTGTTTACCACAGTTTTTGAGATTGGGAGTCTTGCCCTTTTGACTTCACCATGATATACCCTTCTTTTTATTTCAACAGCAGTTAGATTGAAGTCCAAGCTGGCTGATCTTAGTTTTTTTCATAATTTTGAGGCTAAACTGTTTTCAATTCATTTCTAAATTATTACCGTGTAGGTAATTCATACCTTACACAATTTGGAACCTCTGATGGATATGAAAGAGGTATTGTTTCTTCTAACATAAGTATTAGATTACTTACTGATGCACCTCCCCCCCAAGTATCCGCTACTGCCCCCAAGTGTAATTCAGAACCCCACTTAATATAGTATGCTAAAAACTCCAACCACGTGATTTCTCTAGCCACCTCTACTATTTGAGACTAAAGGGAACTTTCTATTTCAACGAGAGCCAATAAATGCAATTTCTTTCTTAAATATATTTTTGTCCGTCAGCCCCACTGTTCTCGTATCAAGTGAAAACATTGTAAATAATCTACTGGTAGACAATAAATGATGATAAAGAGAATAACTTTTTGCTGCAGCAAAAACATCAACGTAAGTATCTAAAAGATCTAAAAACTTTAATTAAGCTTTATTCAACTCCAAGCAAAACCCGATATCATCTACTGTTGGACTGTGTGAAAGCATAGGGAAGCGTCTCTATACTATTATTATTATTATTCTTATTATTATTTTTAATTATTTATACAGGGTGATACATTCAGTTAATATACACTGATTTACAATGTGCCCTGTTAAAAAGAAAATAAAATCTAACCTAATTACACGCTCATAAAAACAGAAAAAATTTTACCTAAAAGAAAAATTGACCAAGCACTGGTTTCGATATGATAGTGTTCATTCGGGGATTTTTCCAAAAAAGTCTTGAATCTATTTTTAAAAATCGCCAGTGATGGGGCGGTCTTAATTTCGGTGCTCAATTGGTTCCAAACAGTCACTCCACGATACGAAAAGCTTCGTTGCCCATTAGATGTTTTATACCGTGGACTCTCAAGATTTGTTTCAGGACTCGGCCCCTACAATCAGAGAGTTTGTGAAAAGTTTCCTGCATGTAAGGGGGAGCAAGTCCATGGAGCGATTTATAGACCATGGTGGCAATTTCGAAATCAATCATTTCTTTTATATTTAACCACCCAAATTGAGAAATCAGTGGTAATGATGCTTTATCATAAGGACTGTTTGTAACGATACGAGCAGCTCGATTCTGTATCTTTTGGAGCTTTAGCAGGATTGTATCGCCAGCGCAACCCCAAACCGAACAACAATATCTAATATGAGGTTCTACTATGCCTAAATACATTTTCTGGACAGTCTCCGAATATATAAATTTTTTGGAATATTTCAGCATTCCCACTCCTCGTGAAATCTTACTGAATGCGACTGTGATATGTTCTTTACAACTTAGTTAGGAATCAATTTGTACACCAAGATATTTCACATTATTTTTAAAGGCTATCCTATCCTCGTTGATTTGAAATTCGGGACTAGTCGTATCACCGTTTCGTTTAAGACTATAACGTGTTCTATTCAGATTATCTTCAACAACGGTTATTTAGTCCTATTCTGTATATGGAGCCTTTGCAGCACATACTGAACCGACTGTCATACACAGATTTTCCGCAACAGGCTGGAGATATTCCAGTTTTCCTTTCAACCCGTCCTGCACAACACATACTGAACCGGCTGTCATACAAAGAACTTCGACAACAGGCTGGAGATATTCCAGATTTTCGTTGAACCTGTCTGGCACAACACATATTGGACTGGCTGTCATACACATATATTCCGCAACAGGCTGAAGATTTCCCTGTTTTTCTACGCACCCTTCCTGCACAACACATACTCAATCGGCTGTCATACACAGATCTTCCGCAACAAGCTGGAGATCTTCCAGATTTTCTTTTTACATGCCCGGCGCAGCACATACTCAACCGGCTGTCATATACAGATCTGATGCAACAGGCTGAAGATCTCCCAGATTTTCTTTTCACCAATCCTGCACAGCATATACTGTACTGGCTGTCATACGCAGAACGTCGACAGCAGGCTGGAGACCTTCCAGTTTTCCTTTGCACCCGTCCAGCACAACACATACTGAACCGACTGTCATACACAGAACTTCCGCAACAGGCTGGAGATCCTGCAGTTTTCCTTTGTACCCATCCGGCACAGCACATACTGAACCGACTGTCATACACTGAACTTCCGCAACAGGCTGGAGACCTTCCAGCTTTTCTTTGTACCCGTCCAGCACAACACATACTAAACCGACTGTCATACACTGAACTTCCGCAACATGCTGAAGATCTCCCAGTTTTTCTTTGTACTTGTCCAGCACAACACATACTGAGCCGGCTGTCATACACAAATCTTCCGCAACATACTGGAGATCTCCCAGTTTTCCTTTGCACTCGTCCAGCACAACACATACTGAGCCGGCTGTCATACACAAATCTTCCGCAACATGCTGGAGACCTTCCTGTTTTCCTTTGTAACCGTCCAGCACAACACATACTGTATCGACTGTTATACACAAATCTTCCGCAACAGGCTGGAGATCTTCCAGTTTTTTTTCTTTGTACCCGTCCTGCACAACATATACTGAACCGGCTGTCATAAACAGAACTTCCGCAACAGGCTGGAGATCCACTGGTTTTTCCTCGTACCCGGCCAGCACAACACATACTGTATCGGCTGTCATACACAAATCTTCCGCAACAGGCTGGAGATCTTCCAGTTATCCTTTGTACCCGTCCTGCACAACATATACTAAACCGGCTGTCATAAACAGATCTTCCGCAACAGGCTGGAGATCTTCCAGTTTTCTTTAGTACTCGTCCGCCACAGCATATACTGAACCGGCTGTCATGCACAGATGTTCCACAACAAGCTTGAGTTGTTCCAGTTTTCCTTTGTACCCGTCCAGCACAACACAAACTGAACTGGCTGTCATACATAGATCTTCTGCAACAGGCTGGAGATCTTCCAAATTTTCTTTGAACCCGCCTGGCACAACACATACTGGATCGACTGTCATAAACAGTTCTTCCGCAACAGGCTGGAGATATTCCAGCTTTTCTCTGTACTCGTCCAGAACAACACATTTTGAATTGGCTGTCATACACAGATCGTCCGCAACAGGCTGGGGATCTTCCAGTTTTCCTTTGTACTCGTCCGGCGCAGCAAATGCTGAATCTTGAATCAAAAGTTTTACTGCCACATTTTGAAAAGGAGTGGACACCCTGAATTTCTGGAATTAAAACATAATATTTCGTTATGCTTTGAGTTTTAAGATTGGATCCACTAGGAAGATTACTATCCATTGCGCTTGAAGATTTGTCCTAGGAACATCCAAGAGATGACTTTATGACGATAACTCGTCTTTAGTTTTCAATATTTACTGTACTGAAAAGTAAAAATTTTGAGATTCTTAAAGCTTGTAAAGATTTATCACGGCCCCCTGAAATCCAATATGATTAGATGACTAATTAATTCAAAATAGTTATACAAATGGAATTATAAAAAAGGAAATAGAAATAAAAAGAGAAGTAGAAATCTTTTGAAGTTTCTCGGTACCTTAGACGAATACTGAGCAATCCTTACCTGTCGGATCTTATCAATCTTATCGCCCTAACAATCTAATAAAACTGTATTTAATGTGGCTGTGATACAGGCCTGTAAGGTATAATTTTTTCCTAAACTACTTACAATACAATGAATATTCAAAACTAAAGACGGTCTATCATTTTAAAGATTCTCTTAATTTTTTTCACTTTTAAGCAGTGTCTAGCATAGCCTACAAATAATTGTCCATCTGCTGTTGACTGTTGAAAATCACGTAGTCAAGGAAATTTATCCTTGACAAACTTCAATGGGCCAAAAATCTCAACGAGTGGTAACAACATTTTCGTGAAAAGTTCGACATAAATGGAAAGAGTGCGGATTCGTCATAAATATTTAAAATGAGCTTCATTGGAGTAAAATAAGGCAATTCAATATTTTTGATTATAAAACGGAAGTGCCTAAAGATGTTAAAGTTGTGTGGAAAAACGGTGCAAATACAAGAGAATGAAATAGTCATCTTAATCTTTGAATAAATCACAAACCATATTACATTCCAAGTACGAGGTAAAAGGTAAAGTGTAAAACATTTCATGTAACAAGAAAGACGAGAACGAAATTTCAAACAATAGAGAAATTGAGATACACCTACCTTGGAAATTCAATTCAATGGTAGCCATTGCCAGCAAAACGGCTGAATAAACGATTTTTCGATGCATCTCGTCGAAGCTCCTTTCAACAAATCTAACCTCGAACACTCAAACTCGGAATTACTTTGAGTCAAGAGACAGGTCGCTCTCAGTAAAATAATTTATACAGTCGTATGTTCGTATTTCAAAGAACAATTGTACATTGGATGACAATGGATACAACTGCGTCAATCAAAACTGTGTTGAGCACAGTTTGTCTCAAAGGAACAGGAATAACATAAAATAATAGGAAGAAAATGTAGTCATGTGTAGGCTTTTTGCGTCATGGGCAGGGGAATTGTTTATTTTTCCCGTCTGTGACACAGATACCCTTCAAATAGCCCTTTAAATGCAAACCACAATTTATGTCGTTTATTTTCAGCTTCCCATTTCCGCCTCAAAACAATGCTGCATAAACCAAATTTCATGGCTAGAAAATAATTGTAAAAAAAAGTTGAAATATCTTGCCAACAAGTTTGATATCCGGGGAATGGAGGTGCCAGAGTTATTTTGTCGGAAACCACAAAACCCTGGTGTTGGCAACAAAGAGTAATTTAAAACTCCTTGAAAATAATTAAACACTTTTGCGACTAGCACGCGTCTTGCGTAACGAAGTGAATTGACCCCAGAACCCGAACTCAGTGTTAGAGTCAACCCCCCCCCCCCCCAAAGAGTATTGAAGCTGCATTTCTCTTGGCAGAATCATTCTTTTATACTGCTCATTTTGCAAACTATATGGTTCGCAAATATTACAAAATCAATGATGATGGCTTGTGTTTTAAATCTTACTTGGCAACCCAGCATCATCCACTCTACTTCTCCCCCACCCTAAGAAATTATCTAGCGTCACTCCTGGTCGAACTTTTCTAGCAATCGTAGGAGTTAGGTTCTCAAATTTTCTTAAAACGTTCTACAAAAGGAACTATTTTCACCTCGACAACACTTGGGAGTTTAAAAACGACACGATTTCTTTGTGGCCTTAACATTTTTGATAACTTGAATTTTATTGAATTTTTTTTCGTTACAAGTTTTGTTATTTTCGTCACAAGTATTTTTGTGGCCAAGTAGCTACAACTATGGGAAAAGCCAGTTCAGAAATGAGCAGAGTTCTGTTTATTGTTCATAAGATAAGCGTGCAGTGTTGTTTCAATGTCATACCTTTGGTATTCAACGCAATGATTGCAGCTGCAAACAAAATTGCTGAAATGAACACTATTCGATGCATCGCTGTTCTTCTGAAATTCGACAAATAAACTGAAGAAAAACTGTTACGATATGCATATTATAAGGACATTTTGGACGTGACTGCCCCTCAGGTGCAATAAAGGTAGTTGTATTGGAGCCAATAAAATGAAAGAAAAATATACCAGTGACGTAACAGGCAGCTTGTTTTCTTTTCGTTAGACGCAAAGAGGTACGTGCATATTGGGGATTTTCAAGCTCAAAGCGGAACTAGAGGTGTAGGAAGTTTTTTCAGTGTTGGACAGCATGAGAAGGCAGGGGACGTGGGGAGGTATATAAGCAAGGCTTTTTTCAGCGTGCAGTTCTAAAGACAAGTCAGTACAGTATTTCACTGCAATGAAAAAATAAATCAGGATATTGTTGCATAAGACTTGTATGTAAACAGAAAAACACTTATATGGCATTTATTGCACTTGGTGATTGCATTTAAATTAAACAGGCATAGAAAAACATTCGATGGTCAGGATATAAACCTTGTTACAAGAAATTCAGAGCGCATAAAAATTAAGGAGAATTTTTTAACCACGGCTGAATTTATTTCGCCTGGATTAAAACAACGTCTAAATTTTTCAATCTCTAAATTTTATACGCAATTTGGCACACTGATTTTTAACTTCAATTGTGCATAATTTGCAAGTTTTTGTTCCTTAGTTTTCTTGAAAAAAATGCAATAAGAGCAACCTTTTTGCTGATAATGACATTAGATAGTGTTCCTCGTCACTTCGGTATCTAAATATCGCAATTTCTTTATTATTTGAATAATGCAACTTGCGCAGCGTTTTCCAGCGATCTAAAGAGCGTGGTCTCAAAAAAATTTTCCCTTAACTGCCACTCCATCTCGCTTCCCTTGCAGCCCCGTCTCAAATATCATTTTCGTAATGACGGGTCTGTATGTTCAAAAATAGGGTTTTCGGTTATGATAAATTGTTTGGTTCTGCCTCCATGTTGAGTTACACTAACTTGGGCTACTTATGATTTTTAGATATCCTTTTTAAATTGTATATTTTGATGACTTGTAGATATTTAAACTTCTTAGGTATTATTGTATATACTTCTTTTAACGTTGGAATTAATTAGCTACTTTCTTATTTAGCTACTGTATTTTATATCCAACAATTAATAAATTGATAATAAAAAGTAATAATTACACACTGCTTGTTTTCCACCAAATTCTTGCATTATATAAAATCTATTAGCAAAGATGTCCAATTAAATATGGTATTTTATATAGATTTTGTTTCCCAAAGCATGGTAATAAAACATGTGCATAATTCCAATGTGTTGAGTGCATATTTTTTATGCTTATGTGTAGCGTATCTGGGTTCGACAGAGTTAACTCGGAGAGACGACAACAGCCGGGAATCTTGTGCAACTCTAAATTTTTCTTTTAAACCCTGATATAGGGAAGGACATAGGGGGGCACATTGGAAGTGATATAAGGGGAGGAACACAGATGGGAAGAGACACATTATATCAAAATAGCAAGGACTCTTCAAAATGTTGGCCACGGCCTTTTCCAGAAATTATTGCTGAGAGGTGTAGAGATAGTGGAAAAAGTGGGCGTGTTCCATACCATGGAAGGCGTAGTGTGGGAAAGCTAAGAGATGATAAGCATATATCATACTGCCTTAAAATACAATTGCCCACAACCCAAAAAAACATAACTTAACGGCACATTATGAACAAAGCTTAAACCTTCAAGCAAAATATTTGCCACAGAATCCCAAACTTAGATCTTTGCCGACAAGTTAGCCAACTTGGAGTGTCATACACCAGCGTCCCTGTAAGAACAGGCTTAAAGTTGATATTAATCCGTTACGCTAATCAGGAACATGGCAAGGGCAGGAACTACTATCCAAAGTCGAGCCTATTCCGTCGTGTCCCTCCAAGAAGCAAGGAAGGCGAGATTTTGTTTACCACAGTTTTTGAGATTGGGAGTCTTGCCCTTTTGACTTCACCATGATATACCCTTCTTTTTATTTCAACAGCAGTTAGATTGAAGTCCAAGCTGGCTGATCTTAGTTTTTTTCATAATTTTGAGGCTAAACTGTTTTCAATTCATTTCTAAATTATTGCCGTGTAGGTAATTCATACCTTACACAATTTGGAACCTCTGATGGATATGAAAGAGGTATTGTTTCTTCTAACATAAGCATTAGATTACTTACTGATGCACCTCCCCCCCCAAGTATCCGCTACTGCCCCCAAGTGTAATTCAGAACCCCACTTTATATAGTATGCTAAAAACTCCAACCACGTGATTTCTCTAGCCACCTCTACTATTTGAGACTAAAGGGAACTTTCTATTTCAACGAGAGCCAATAAATGCAATTTCTTTCTTAAATATATTTTTGTCCGTCAGCCCCACTGTTCTCGTATCAAGTGAAAACATTGTAAATAATCTACTGGTAGACAATAAATGATGATAAAGAGAATAACTTTTTGCTGCAGCAAAAACATCAACGTAAGTATCTAAAAGATCTAAAAACTTTAATTAAGCTTTATTCAACTCCAAGCAAAACCCGATATCATCTACTGTTGGACTGTGTGAAAGCATAGGGAAGCGTCTCTATACTATTATTATTATTTTTTTTATTATTATTTTCAATTATTTATACAGGGTGATACATTCAGTTAATATACACTGATTTACAATGTGCCCTGTTAAAAAGAAAATAAAATCTAACCTAATTACACGCTCATAAAAACAGAAAAAATTTATTACCTAAAAGAAAAATTGACCAAGCACTGGTTTCGATATGATAGTGTTCATTCGGGGATTTTTCCAAAAAAGTCTTGAATCTATTTTTAAAAATCGCCAGTGATGGGGCGCTCTTAATTTCGGTGCTCAATTAGTTCCTAACAGTCACTCCACGATACGAAAAGCTTCGTTGCCCATTAGATGTTTTATACCGTGGAATCTCAAGATTTGTTTCAGGACTCGGCCCCTACAATCAGAGAGTTTGTGAAAAGTGTCTTGCATGTAAGGGGGAGCAAGTCCATGGAGCGATTTATAGACCATGGTGGCAGTTTCGAAATCAATCATTTCTTTTATATTTAACCACCCAAATTGAGAAATCAGTGGTAATGATGCTTTATCATAAGGACTGTTTGTAACGATACGAGCAGCTCGATTCTGTATCTTTTGGAGCTTTAGCAGGCGCCAGCGCAACCCCAAACCGAACAACAATATCTGATATGAGGTTCTACTATGCCTAAATACATTTTCTGGACAGTCTCCAAATATATAAATTTTTTGGAATATTTCAGCATTCCCACTCCTCGTGAAATCTTACTGAATGCGACTGTGATATGTTCTTTACAACTTAGTTAGGAATCAATTTGTACACCAAGATATTTCACATTATTTTTAAAGGCTATCCTATCCTCGTTGATTTGAAATTCGGGACTAGTCGTATCACCGTTTCGTTTAAGACTATAACATGTTCTATTCAGATTATCTTCAACAACGGTTATTTAGTCCTATTCTGTATATAGAGCCTTTGCAACACATACTGAACCGACTGTCATACACAGATTTTCCGCAACAGGCTGGAGATATTCCAGTTTTCCTTTCAACCCGTCCTGCACAACACATACTGAACCGGCTGTCATACAAAGAACTTCGACAACAGGCTGGAGATATTCCAGATTTTCGTTGAACCTGTCTGGCACAACACATATTGGACTGGCTGTCATACACATATATTCCGCAACAGGCTGAAGATTTCCCAGTTTTTCTTCGCACCCTTCCTGCACAACACATACTCAACCGGCTGTCATACACAGATCTTCCGCAACAAGCTGGAGATCTTCCAGATTTTCTTTTTACATGCCCGGCGCAGCACATACTCAACCGGCTGTCATATACAGATCTGATGCAACAGGCTGGAGATCTCCCAGATTTTCTTTTCACCAATCCTGCACAGCATATACTGTACTGGCTGTCATACGCAGAACGTCGACAGCAGGCTGGAGACCTTCCAGTTTTCCTTTGCACCCGTCCAGCACAACACATACTGAACCGACTGTCATACACAGAACTTCCGCAACAGGCTGGAGATCCTGCAGTTTTCCTTTGTACCCATCCGGCACAGCACATACTGAACCGACTGTCATACACTGAACTTCCGCAACAGGCTGGAGACCTTCCAGCTTTTCTTTGTACCCGTCCAGCACAACACATACTAAACCGACTGTCATACACTGAACTTCCGCAACATGCTGAAGATCTCCCAGTTTTCCTTTGCACTTGTCCAGCACAACACATACTGAGCCGGCTGTCATACACAAATCTTCCGCAACATACTGGAGATCTCCCAGTTTTCCTTTGCACTCGACCAGCACAACACATACTGAGCCGGCTGTCATACACAAATCTTCCGCAACATGCTGGAGACCTTCCTGTTTTCCTTTGTAACCGTCCAGCACAACACATACTGTATCGACTGTTATACACAAATCTTCCGCAACAGGCTGGAGATCTTCCAGTTTTCCTTTGTACCCGTCCTGCACAACATATACTGAACCGGCTGTCATAAACAGAACTTCCGCAACAGGCTGGAGATCCACTGGTTTTTCCTCGTACCCGTCCAGCACAACACATACTGTATCGGCTGTCATACACAAATCTTCCGCAACAGGCTGGAGATCTTCCAATTATCCTTTGTACCCGTCCTGCACAACATATACCAAACCGGCTGTCATAAACAGATCTTCCGCAACAGGCTGGAGATCTTCCAGTTTTCTTTAGTACTCGTCCGGCACAGCATATACTGAACCGGCTGTCATGCACAGATGTTCCACAACAAGCTTGAGTTGTTCCAGTTTTCCTTTGAACCCGTCCAGCACAACACAAACTGAACTGGCTGTCATACATAGATCTTCTGCAACAGGCTGGAGATCTTCCAAATTTTCTTTGAACCCGCCTGGCACAACACATACTGGATCGACTGTCATAAACAGTTCTTCCGCAACAGGCTGGAGATATTCCAGCTTTTCTCTGTACTCGTCCAGAACAACACATTTTGAATTGGCTGTCATACACAGATCTTCCGCAACAGGCTGGGGATCTTCCAGTTTTCCTTTGTACTCGTCCGGCGCAGCAAATGCTGAATCTTGAATCAAAAGTTTTACTGCCACATTTTGAAAAGGAGTGGACACCTTGAATTTCTGGAATTAAAACATAATATGCTTTGAGTATTAAGATTGGATCCACTAGGAAGATTACTATCCATTGGGCTTGAAGATTTGTCCTAGGAACATCCAAGAGATGATTTTATGACGATAACTCGTCTTTAGTTTTCAATATTTACTGTAATTAAAAGTAAAAATTTTGAGATCCTTAAAGCTTGTAAAGATTTATCACGGCCCCCTGAAATCCAATATGATTAGATGACTAATTAATTCAAAATAGTTATAGAAATGAAATTATGAAAAAAGAAATGGAAATAAAAAGAGAAGTAGAAATCTTTTGAAGTTTCTCGGTACCTTAGACGAATACTGAGCAATCCTTACCTGTCGGATCTTATCAATCTTATCGCCCTAACAATCTAATAAAACTGTATTTCATGTGGCTGTGATACAGGCTTTTAAGATATAATTTTTTTCTAAACTACTTACAATACAATGAATATTCAAAACTAAAGACGATCTATCATTTTAAAGATTCTCTTAATTTTTTTCACTTTTAAGCAGTGTCGAGCATAGCTGTCGACCTAATTGTCCATCTGCTGTTGACTGTTGAAAATCACGTAGTCAAGGAAATTTATCCTTGACAAACTTCAATGGGCCAAAAATCTCAACGAGTGGTAACAACATTTTCGTAAAAAGTTTGACATAAATGGAAAGAGTGCGGATTCGTCATAAATATTTAAAATGAGCTTCATTGGAGTAAAATAAGGCAATTCAATATTTTTGATTATAAAACGGAAGTGCCTAAAGGTGTTAAGTTTGTGTGGAAAAACGGTGTAAATACAAGAGAATGAAAAAGTCATCTTAATCTTTGAATAAATCACAAACCATATTACATTCTAAGTACGAGGTAAAAGGTAAAGTGTAAAACATTTCATGTAACAAGAAAGACGAGAACGACATTTAAAACAATAGAGAAATTGAGATACACCTACCTTGGAAATTCAATTCAATGGTAGCCATTGCCAGCAAAACGGCCGAATAAACGATTTTTCGATGCATCTCGTCGAAGCTCCTTTCAACAAATCCAACCTCGAACACTCAAACTCGGAATTACTTTGAGTCAAGAGACAGGTCGCTCTTAGTAAAATAATTTATACAGTCGTATGTTCGTATTTCCAAGAACAATGGTAAATTGGGTGACAATGGATACAACTGCGTCAATCAAAACTGTGTTGAGCACAGTTTGTCTCGAAGGAACAGGAATAACATAAAATAATAGGAAGATAAAGTAGTGATGTGTAGGCTTTTTGCGTCATGGCAGCGGAATTGTCTATTTTTTCCCGTCTGTGACGCAGAAACCCTTCAAAAAGCCCTTTAAATGCAAACAACAATTTTTGTCGTTTATCTTCAGCTTCCCCATTTCCGTCTAAAAACAATGCTTCATAAACCAAATTTCATGGCTAGAAAATAATTGTAAACAAAAGTTGAAATATCTTGCCAACAAGTTTGATATCCGGGGAATGGAGGTGCCAGAGTTATTTTGTAGGAAACCACAAATCCCTGGTGTTGGCAACAAAGAGTAATTTAAAACTCCTTGAAAATAATTAAACACTTATTGCGACTAGCACGCGTCTTGCGTAACGAAGTGAATTGACCCCAGAACCCGAACTCAGTGTTAGAGTCAACCCCCCCCCCCCCCAAAGAGTATTGAAGCTGCATTTCTCTTGGCAGAATCATTCTTTTATACTGCTCATTTTGCAAACTATATGGTTCGCAAATATTACAAAATCAATGATGATGGCTTGTGTTTTAAATCTTACTTGGCAACCCAGCATCATCCACTCTACTTCTCCCCCACCCTAAGAAAATTTCTAGCGTCACCCTTGGTCGAACTTTTCTAGCAATCGTAGGAGTTAGGTTCTCAAATTTTCTTAAAACGTTCTACAATAGGAACTATTTTCACTGCGACAACACTTGGAAGTTTAAAAACGACACGATTTCTTTGTGGCCTTAACATTTTTGATATCTTGAATTTTATTGAATTTTTTTTCGTTACAAGTACTTTTAATTTCGTCACAAGTATTTTTGTGGCCAAGTAGCTACAATTATGGGAAAAGCCAGTTCAGAAATGAGCAGAGTTCTGTTTATTGTTCATAAGATAAAAGTGCATTGTTGTTTCAATGACATACCTTTGGTATTCAAGGCAATGATTGCTGCTGCAAGCAAAATTGCTTAAAAAAGAACACCATTCGATGCATTTCTGTTCTTCTGGAGTTCGACAAATAAACTGAAGAAAAACTGTTACCATATGCATATTAAGGGCATCTTGCACGTGACTGCCCTCAGGTGCAATAAAGGTAGAGGTGTAGAGATAGTTGAAAGAAATGGACATTTGAATGGACAGAGAGGTACCAACATACAACTTCAATAAGACACAATATTTCTTTTACTTTTTTACAGGATGTATTTTGTAGTCAAGTGCCCTTCAAAGAATTGCTGCCCCCCTGCGCCCATCAATGCTTTTGGCATCCCTGGCCCCATTGTTCTCATATTAGGAGAAGACATTGTAAGAAATCTATCGGTAGATAATAAATGATGATAGTGAAAGTAACTTTTCTTTGCAGCATAAACATCAACGTAAGTATCTAAAAGATCTAAAATACCAATCCAATCAAAACTTTAATTAAGCTTTATTTAATTACAAGCAAAACACGATATCAACTACTGTTAGAGTGGAGAAAGCATTCGGAAGCCTCTCTCAACAGGCTGGAGATATTCCAGTTTTTCTTTGAACCCGTCCTGCGCAACACATACTGAACCGGCTGTCATACACAGATCTTCCGCAACAGGCTGGAGATATTCCAGTTTTTCTTTGAACCCGCCCTGCGCAACACATACTGAACCGGCTGTCATACACAGATCTTCCGCAACAGGCTGGAGATATTCCAGTTTTCCTTTGAACCCGTCCTGCGCAACACATACTGAACCGGCTGTCATACACAGATCTTCCGCAACAGGCTGGAGATATTCCAGTTTTTCTTTGAACCCGCCCTGCGCAACACATACTGAACCGGCTGTCATACACAGATCTTCCGCAACAGGCTGGAGATATTCCAGTTTTCCTTTGAACCCGTCCTGCGCAACACATACTGAACCGGCTGTCATACACAGATCTTCCGCAACAGGCTGGAGATATTCCCGTTTTCCTTTGAACCCGTCCTGCGCAACACATACTGAACCGTCTGTCATACACAGATCTTCCGCAACAGGCTGGAGATATTCCAGTTTTCCTTTGAACCCGTCCTGCGCAGCAAATGCTGAATCTTGAATCAAAAGTTTTACTGCCACATTTTGAAAAGGAGTGGACACCTTGAATTTCTGGAATAAAAACATAATATTTCGTTATGCTTTGAGTTTTAAGATTGGATCCACTAGGAAGATTACTATCCATTGCGCTTGAAGATTTGTCCTAGGAACATCCAAGAGATGACTTTATTACGATAACTCGTCTTTAGTTTTCAATATTTACTGTACTGAAAAGTAAAAATTTTGAGATCCTTAAAGCTTGTAAAGATTTATTACGGCCCCCTGGAAGCCAATATGACTAGATGACTAATTAATTCAAAATAGTTATAGAAATGGAATTATAAAAAAGGAAATAGAAATAAAAAGAGAAGTAGAAATCTTTTGAAGTTTCTCGGTACCTTAGAGGAAAGCTGAGCAATCCTTACCTGTCGGATCTTATCAATCTTATCGCCCTAACAATCTAATAAAACTGTATTTCATGTGGCTGTGATACAGGCTTTTAAGATATAATTTTTTTCTAAACTACTTACAATACAATGAATATTCAAAACTAAAGACGATCTATCATTTTAAAGATTCTCTTAATTTTTTTCACTTTTAAGCAGTGTCGAGCATAGCTGTCGACCTAATTGTCCATCTGCTGTTGACTGTTGAAAATCACGTAGTCAAGGAAATTTATCCTTGACAAATTTCAATGGGCCAAAAATCTCAACGAGTGGTAACAACATTTTCGTAGAAAGTTTGACATAAATGGAAAGAGTGCGGATTCGTCATAAATATTTAAAATGAGCTTCATTGGAGTAAAATAAGGCAATTCAATATTTTTGATTATAAAACGGAAGTGCCTAAAGGTGTTAAGTTTGTGTGGAAAAACGGTGTAAATACAAGAGAATGAAATAGTCATCTTAATCTTTAAATAAATCACAAACCATATTACATTCCAAGTACGAGGTAAAAGGTAAAGTGTAAAACATTTCATGTAACAAGAAAGACGAGAACGAAATTTCAAACAATAGGGAAATTGAGATACACCTACCTTGGAAATTCAATTCAATGGTAGCCATTGCCAGCAAAACGGCTGAATAAACGATTTTTCGATGCATCTCGTCGAAGTTCCTCTCAACAAATCCAACCTCGAACACTCAAACTCGGAATTACTTTGAGTCAAGAGACAGGTCGCTCTTAGTAAAATAATTTATACAGTCGTGTGTTCGTATTTCAAAGAACAATGGTACATTGGGTGACAATGGATACAACTGCGTCAATCAAAACTGTGTTGAGCACAGTTTGTCTCAAAGGAACAGGAATAACATAAAATAATAGGAAGAAAATGTAGTCATGTGTAGGCTTTTTGCGTCATGGGCAGGGGAATTGTTTATTTTTCCCGTCTGTGACACAGATACCCTTCAAATAGCCCTTTAAATGCAAACCACAATTTATGTCGTTTATTTTCAGCTTCCCATTTCCGCCTCAAAACAATGCTGCATAAACCACGATTCATCGCTACCCATTGACCGAGAATAACTGTAAACAAAAGTTAAATATCTTGCCAACAAGTTTGATATCCGGGGAATGGAGGTGCCAGAGTTATTTTGTCGGAAACCACAAAACCCTGGTGTTGGCCCCAATACCCAGGGTACAAAACAATCAGCAAGCATAACTTTGCCAAGTAATCCGATGACTTTTTTCAATGGGTTACAGATAACGCTTAAAATTGCACGTTCGTCAGGAACAAGCTGCGTCGACGCATCCTTCCCTTCAAGTTTCGCTCTTTCTTATAGATGGGGATATCGGTTGTGGAGAAAGTTCAAACATATGAGGGCGGACAGGGCATGTAAGCAAACTAAATCAACATAGATATTATGTGCAAGTGTTAGCCTAGGCTGTTGTTATGAAAATGTAATATGGAAAAATCGTGTTTTCATAGGACACATTCGCAAGAATTTAACTCTTTATAAACTATTGCGCTCGACAAACGCTTCGATACGGCTGACCCATCAAACAAATTTAGCAAAGGAATTATATGGAGAGAGAAATAAAGAACATGTGACACCAAAAACAGTAGGATTGGATGATGAAATATCTTGAAATGTTAATGGCAAAGCAGCAAATTACGGGACTTTCTGGAAAATCTAAAGAACGAGTTACGAAACATCACGAACCAGAAATAAAACAAAGGTCAATTAGAAAAAAAATTGAAGAAGAAAATAAGATTCTAAAAGATAGAAATACAAGAACAACGTTATCTCAAATCTTCATGTGTTTTGCATAGGCACTGAGACATCTCAGGCAGGGGGGCCAGCCCTTCTAATGTAATCAGGCCCTACGCGCGAAAACATGATTATAACTCCTAAAAGAAATGCTGGGCTTAATTGTCCAACAAAGTGATGCAAAACCCATCATCTATAAATCAATCATCTATAAATCATCTATTCGGTCCCAAGGTAGCCGAATGCCATTAGTATATTATAGTTTGTTATCCAAATTGTCAGTAATATATATATAATTAATTACATGTAGATAGACATTCTATATCTAACGAAAGAACAAGTCATTCAAGACTCAGTTTGGTCCAAAGTTTCACAATTGAACCTCTGCCATTCTATAAACATTTTGAATGACCCTATGATGAAAACGAGTACACAATTTCTGCGGATGTGATACAGTACTGCTGATGTCTATGCATTTGGGGCAGGGCTTTTGGAGTGTTCATAATATTAGAGGTACGCGTTAATTTGAGAAATGGCACACCCTTATTATCTTAACACACTCCAAGGCTTAGCTACATTCAAACAAAAGGTAATTGAAGAAATCTAGAGAAATATTTGCGAAAGTGCATTCTGCTGCAGCGATAAGTTATATTATATATTCTTCAAATTGCATAAAACTCGAACCTAACCAATCTATTATTCAGACCATAAATCATTATTACAAGAATCAACAGCTGCCCATCTACTTCTAAAAATTTAGAGCACGTAAAGGTGTCCTGGTGTTGCAGTGTGCTTTACTTAAACCCTGCCAAACATGGAGCGCGTGGTCTTCCTTTGAATATTCGACCCATGCAACAAGTACTGGATCTCCTATCATATATAGTGTCTGCACAACAGGCTTGGGATGTCGCGGTTCTTCTTTGAATTTGACCACCACAACAAATACTCTGCTGGCGGTCATAAACAGTGCTGCCACAACAATCTGGGAATCTACCTTTTCTTGGTTGCACTAATCCATCACAGCACACATCAGACTGTTTGCTATACACAGTGGCACCGCAACAATGTTGAGATAGGCTTGTTCTCCTTACCACACTGCCACCACAGCACAAACTCTCCCGTCTGTCATGTGCATACTTACCGCAACAGACTGAAAAGTATTCAACTCTTTTATAAACATGTCCATCACAGCAGATGCTGTGCCGGCGGTCATACATAGATGTTCCACAACAGGCTGGATAGTATCCAGCTTTACCATGAACGTGTCCATCGCAGCACATGCTGAGTCCTGTGTGATACACAGTGCCACTGCAACAAGCATACATTCTGCTGTTTAATTTAAATTGTACTTTCCCCGCACAGCACAAACTAAGGTAGCCATCATAGCTAGACGTTCCACAACAGGATGGGTTTAATAATCCACTTTTGCGCTGTACCTGCCCATCACAGCACATGCTGTCTTTGGTGTCATACACTGCTTTTCCGCAACAGGCTGTGGATCTTCCAAATTTCGACCTCACCTTTCCGTCACAGCAAATGCTGCTCCGGCTATCATACAAAGAGTTTCCGCAACAGATTTTATTAGATCTAGTTTTCTTATGTACCTGTCCATCACAGCATATGATATCCCTGGTGCGATACACATTGCTACCGCAACAGGCATGCGATCTACTGTGAACATAGTTCACCTCTCCTGCACAGCAGATAAAAAAGAAGCTATCATAGCTAGACTTTCCACAACAGGCTGGAGACAATAATCCAGTTTTTCCCCTGACATTTCCGTCACAGCACATACTGACTTTGCTTTGATACGCAGATTTTCCGCAACAGCTTGTTGATTTAGTTTTCCTCTGTACCCGTCCTTCACAGCACAAACTGACGCTGGTGTCAAATGGGGTACTACCGCAATACTCCTGCATCTGATCAGCTCTTCTTTTTATACGTCCATCACAGCATATACTATACTCCGGATCATACACGTGTTTCCCGCAACATAACGATGAGAATCCAATTTTCTTCTGTACCTGTGCCTCGCAACACATTTGATCCCTAGAATCATAGAAATTGCGACCGCAACAAGCATGAAATTTACCTCTTTTAAGATGAACTTGTCCGCCACAGCAGATGCTGGTCCACCTGTCGTACATTAATTTCCCACAACAGGCTGGGGAACCTCCTCTTTGCGAATGTACCTGTCCATCACAGCACATACTGGTTTGGATGTCATATGCAGTGGTTCCGCAACAGGTTGGAAACTTCCCTGGTATCCTCTTTATCTGTCCAGCACAACACATACTAGTCGTGGTGTGATACGCATACTTTCCACAACAGGCCATGGTTTCACCATTTAACTTATTTGGATTTCCATCACAGCATTTTCCGAACTTACGGACATACACAGACTCCCCACAACATTCAAGGTCTTCTCTAAACCTTCTGGTTATCTTCCCGCCGCAACAGATAATGGACTTTGAATAGTAATACCTATAGCTACATCTTCCATTTGAACCTTGAATCTCTGAAAGGAGAAAAGAGCATCTCTACAAGTTCTTTAAACTGAGGACGAAAAATACTTTTAAACTTAATAAAATAATTAGCGACTGATAAGCGTCTAATTTGACGCTTTGGAATACCAAGGGATAATTTTCAAATGGTAATAAAGAATGACCTTATTCAGCGAAATCTAAAAATGAATAGCATTTGTTAGATAAACAGCAAGAAGAAGAGTGCGCTGGCAGAACCTATTCTAATTACAACTGTATGATAATAATAATTTTAATGAATTACTTTAAATGCATAAAATAAGATTGACGATTTGCAAGTTTACAAAAGTGGCAGTGCCAAATGCACAAAGAAAGAGTCTGTGTCTGTAAGAATGGGCCCAAAATACGTGAAAACGTCCTGCCCCTTGAGATGGCATTCTAATTCCCGTCCGCATGCTTCCTCTCCAACGACAACTAACTCTAAATCTAAATACTTAAATCAATTGACGACTATCAATCACGTATAGCGTCCTTTCGCAATGTAACAACTCTAAAAATTACTTTAATAGATCTCAAAGAATTTGGACAGTGACACAATCTTTGTAGAACTTTGCACTCTTACCCTTCCGTAGTGACAATCGCTACGTCATTTTTTATACGACTTGATGAGGTGAAAACACAAAAAGTAAAAGGAACAAGCTAAGAAGAAACGAAACCTGGCAGGATATTTAGACAATTTCCTCGTTTCTCAGCATAATTTTGATATTGAAATAGTAAATCAAGTTCTTTAGAGCGCTTTTATTGGCGAAGAAAAAACAGACTATCTATTGTATCAAGAAGTATATTTGATTGACAAGACTTTTTTCAATGCAATGATGGATGAGAAATGTTGTCATTTTAGTCTTGGACTTTTCCTAATTATTTTCGATATTCGATATTCCATATTGCCTAAAAGGCTTACAAATTTATCCCACTACAGCCCCTCTGGCACCGGAAAAACGTCCAACAAACGTGAAGAAAAATGAATGATGAATAAAATAACAGTGTCATAAGCCAGTGGAGAAAATGCAAGCTAATGTTGATTGAAACAATGCCAAACAACTAGATAAAAAATAATGTTGATATTTGTATTACTAGAGATGGAGAAGCCCGCCAATGCCAAACGTAATAAAAATGCAACAAAAAACTGAAGGTATTTTTGCAATCGAGTTGAAATTATATTTCGGGGCATCACTTTATTGGGAATTTTCTTCCCTTCAGCTCGAAGTCTTACATCTACACTCTTTTTTCATAAGAACCAGATAATTTTTGCCGAGGCTCGATGTTATTAATTTTTCATAGTTTGAGGCTCGAATGGTCTTTAAAATGTTCTTATTTTTGGAGCAATTTTTTTCCTAAAATTTGTTAGAAACTACATGCAGTGCAATATACAGTAGAGTACAGTATAGTTTAATGCATTTACATTTACATTTACATTACATGCTATACAGGTACTCAGCTACTTTACTGCGGCATAAATCGCTGTCTTAGAAATCACTTTGTTTTTTTTGTTTTTTAATTAATTTTTCATCCGAGGCTGAGCATATTCTAACCTTGTTCTTTTTTTTTGGGAAATCGAGCCTCAGTGCTCTTATAAAAAAAGAGTGTATCTTGGTAACACTGACGATTTTTTTATTCGTTCAAATTTGCTGCAATGGTATCCTCTTTAACGATTCACTTACGTTATACCCATTGAAACTTTTTAAAGATCGATAAGCACAGCCCCTCCCGCAGCGATGCCGGAAGTAGATAAATTATTTTAGACAATCAATCAGAACAAAGCACAAATTGTTTACAAATGGGTTTTTTCTCGTTCAAAAATTGTGCCATTGCACCATTCCGTAAATTTTAGATAAGTTGCTAACTCATGTCTCTGTGTGATAGCATTCTACCATCACCTTATTTCACTTCGGGGGTGACGCCAGAGGGGGGAATGGGGGGTTGTAGCCCCTCGTCGGGGAATTTTAGCCCCCCGTCGGGAAAAAACTTCGTGTCTGTCGGGGAATTTTCGACGGAAAATTGTGTGCTAATGCATAGAAAGATACCCTCAATTCTGCTATTCGGCCCCCCTGTCGGGGAACCCAGCCCCCCTTCGGACAAATCCTGGCGCCATCCCAGCTTCACTTCAATCAAACACAAATTTATTTGATTTTCTACAATTTACAGGATATGGTTTTTGGTTAAGTGCTCTTCAAAGAATGTAAGCCCCCCTGCGCCCCTCAATGCTTCCAGCATCCCTGCCCTCCCGTATCTGCCACAAATACACCAGTTGCGGGACGCTGCGTAGCAGCATAAACAACGAAAAGGGGAGTCCACATGCTAACTTGGTGGTCTGTATTTCGCTCACCGACCAGTGATTCTGTTGTGTTTACCGCAATTTTCACAATGCGATGTGCAGAATACAAAAATTTCTGTTCAGTGCTAACTTAATCGCTTGTTTTGATTACGCATTTTGTTATATCAACACACCACCCGGCAACATCAAAAACATTCGCTAAGATCACAGTATCAATTCTTTACCTTTTATTCATGCATGAGGCGTCTAATCTGATTTTATTCAGTGAACAAGTACGAAGCAGACACAAGAATAATCGGGGTGGGGGGGGGGTGCTGGAAATAATCTCATCATAAAACCATATGAAACATAAAGTAAATCGTATTTAACTTCATTGCAAATAGAATGTTACCGGCCTAGAGACTAAGACGAGAAATGCTACCTATACGACATTATTATTTAATCATGTACACCTTTTTACGCACTCATTACCTGGAAACATTCAATTTTTATGCTGCTTTCATTTTGTATTGCCTGGGGGGAAAGATAATTGTTTTGGGGGAATAAAAAAAATTTAATTCAGAAGAAAGGGTGATACAAAAAAGTTTAGATACTTTTGGGGGTACAAAATTTTCTTTGCGTGTATGGGCATGTGATTCTACACATAAAAGGTATCCAGATACCACAATTCTGCAGTTTTTTGGACCTATTTCCACAAATCCACAGAAGAAATATATAATTGCTTTGCAAGTGAGGTAAGTAAAACTTGGTAGAATCAACGAAGCAGTATGAAAGTATTCTAAAATTTTCAAGGTCATAGATCTCTTTGGGAGATCGTTCAAGCTTCCTTCCTTTGTGAACTGCCTTTTGCCTGGGTATCTCGTCCTTTTATGTGAATGTTTGAGTTGTGTTCTTCATTACTTTTTCAATGATTTTTTATTGATATCTTTACAATCAATAGGTAAAGTAGACAATTTAAAATACATGTATCGTCAGGGGATGTGCGATTGGGGGTCAGAATACTTTTTCAAGGCAATTCAGAATGGAGTAACTTTGCGCTAAAGGGTAAAGCTGAGTTACAGGACTCAAGTAAATTACAATTATACGGCAGGAAAATTCATATCCTTAATTTTTAAATCAGATCTTCAAAGAAATTCTAAAAATTCATGTGATTTGATCGGAGAGTCCCCTGTGGAATCAATTTTACTCTCAACATGGGAGATATCAAAATTAATAATTACTTCAAGGGGGATATCAAATTTATCTCGCGCAGCCGCGAGGGATAGTGAGTATCATTTTACAAAATCAAACAATCTTCTCCCCCCTCAAGTAATACATGATGAAAGCAGCCTAACACGACGTCCTTGATCATAATACTTCTGGTTGTCAAATTATAGCATCGTATAGCAAACAAAAGCATCTTATAGCAAGAATCGGGCAGCTGTTTATGTGAAATTTGGTGGTACTAATGAGGGGGGGGGGGTTGTGTTTCTCACCTGAGATGGAAACCTATGGTACCCAATGCTCGTTGATCAAGGAGGTATCACCTATTAGGTTGAAAAACTGAAAATTTAAATCAGCTCTGAAATTCAAGTCTTTGAAATGGTGGGTAAAATTGAAGAAAAGAACCAAATTTTGACATAATAAGAATAATAATAATAATTGAAGCTAATTCTCCATTTCGGAGCAGTTACCCAATTAATGGCTATCAAAAGCTGTTGCAATAATTTTAGCCAGTCACTTTTTATATCTATTATCAGGCAACTTTTTATATCTTTTCATCCCTGGATAAGTTATTTTTTGATGGGAGTTCGTAGATCCCTATTCACCCCACTCATAAGCCTTACTCTAGTATGTGACATGAAACAACTAAACACATCTCACTAGATATTTACAAGTCAATACAACAAATTCTTGCATGAAGATCATGAACAGCAGTAAACACTGTCATGTGCTTATAAAGAATGTAATTAAACATCACGAGGTGTACAGCACCCTGATTAAGTTTCTTCCGCAATGAATGAATGAGTGAGTGAATGATAAAAATGCGGAACACCGCAGCACCGCGCTTGGATCTTGGTGGGTGTGTTGTGTGTTGATTAGTCATGAGACTTTATGTCTGCAGACAAATGGGAAGGGATTTACAGGAGTAAAAGCTTCACTGAAATATCTGAGGTATGGCTGAACTATACTTATTGCAAATAGCAAAATGCTTCTACTGGCACAAACCATCAGTTAATTTTTCACGAAGACAGGGATTTTGCTGGGATGAGGGGATGTGACACCCCAAACCCAGAGGGCAGTGGTCACATTTTTCCACGGGGTGTGCGCAAACTCAAAAAATTGATCTACTCGAAATTTTGCATCAAAGAATATTGGTGAAATTCCTCTCTCCTACAAAAAATTGGGTCGAACGGAAATTTAATTCAATCTATCATAAGAATCAATCCCAAAAATGGCAGGACTGAAAGGCTTTTACCAAAAAAGTAACAATTTCAAGCTGAAAATTCTAGACCCAAAAAATGGCTGTCAGGAAAAATTCAACCCAGAAAAATGGCACGTGCAACCCCGTTTTAAAATGTGGTCAATGCCGCCCTGGGCACCCCAAGGCAAATTTTTTTCCAACACAAAGGCATTTTTGGCTATGAATAGGGAATTTTTCGTCGGCAAATTTTCCTTACTGACATCTAGCTGCGACCCTGCCTCGGTCGGTAAACTCCGAATGAATGTCAATTGTCAGCACCCGTATCTCTAAAATCTCTGAGAAAGGGGCTCAATTTCATCCCAAACCAAGGACATAGAAATTGGAAAATAGGGTTTTTTTGAAAAAAAACTAAAAAAAATTTAGAGAAGGGGTTTTTAAGGTCCGACTTATCGTATTAATAAAACAATATGTTTCTTGGTTTAAGAGAAAAAGGGGGATACAATTTGAATCAAAAATCAAAGAAAAGGGTCAAGTTTCTAGAGCCTCAGACGGGGGGAGCTTACCCATGAAAATTAGAGTTGAGCCACCGGGGACCCTGCACGAGTGTCCTGTGTGATTAACGTCAGCATCTTCGCAGTAGCTGACATTTTGCTTCGAATTTTTTTGTTACGATAACTGTAATTATCATAGACTTTGTTGTAGGTAGTAAACACCTGTAGGCCTTGTATGTTTATGACTGTTATAAAATAGTTTTAACAGATCCTTAAACAAAGAATAGAAATCCGTTACGCTCCCACGACTGGCATGAGCGGAGCAAGTTGTGAAAATAATAGAAATAGTATTAAATACTGTATTTCAACACAAGAACAACGCCCTGGTTCTTTTATTTCATAAATTAAGCTTTTAAGCCTGGGAAAGATAGAGCAGTTTCGAAATCCTTCTCTTCTGCAGTAACTAACTATATTTTTTAATTCTAATGGTCCAAAAAGGGCTACTACTAAACTAGGGTAGGAGGGGGGGGGGTCTACCTAGAATTATTGAGCGAAACATTTTCATCCGAAATGAATTTTCTGAGTAAGCATCACGTTTTGTGCATTAGACCTAACGTGTTAGGTTTTGCTGCAAAAAGGGCTGCTATTTTGAAATGCATTGCTTTCTTATGTGATAAATTTGTGAGTTTTGGGTGAAGTGTTTTACGATATGTAGGTAAGCATTTAAATTTGATAGCTTTGGCATCAGACACAACATGAACTCGGGATTTGGAATAGCTGGTCCTGATATCATGATTAAGTTTATGTTGGTTGCAAATCATGTTCTTGTGTTGTATGTATGTACAAAAAACCTTAACTTAATAAGCAGTCCGAATGGAGTTCCCCGATGGAGCCCAATCGATGCCCTACCTGGGCAATAATGTCATGACCATGGTCGTATGAAGCACGATAGAAGCGAAGGACAAATTCTTCACCAAATCTCGATTGTTTTCTGCAATGCTCCTTCAAAAAAAATTCGAAATCCTTTTCGATGTCTAAGAAGCGCTCTTGCCAATGAGCACATGATCAAAAACCAACACCACATTATGGGCAACCATGTGGCCTAGGTAGTGGGTAGTGGCCTAAAATAATCTAAACCAATTTGGAATAACTAAAACAAAAGTAAAGGAAACCGAGACAATTAAAGCAACCTGATAATCTTGAAGGAAACTATTGTAACCTAATATAAACTATTTCTTATAAAATCCAGGAAAGTTGAGGTCTAGGCTGTTTTTAATTTTCAAAAACTTGGAGGGTGAATTAAATTTAATTTCTTCTTGACTTATTAGTATGCAGCTCAACTGATGTTTTTTATGATGGAAGTTAAAAATGATAAATATCGTAGATGTGTTACCACAGTAAATAGTTTTATCAACGAAAATCAATAAGAAGAAACGATAAAAATATTCATCCTTTATTTTTTATACAAGAAAATGTTTCAAGTCAATAGTTGCGGTTTGAAGTCAAAATTTTATTGAAAAGCGTACGAGTTCATGTCAAAAAATTGCATTTTTAAGACAGGGCATTAACCTCAGCTTGCTCTAAATTTGTTCTTAATGTGTTCTAAATTTCTTAATCAATTTTTGATGGCCATGTTCTTATCAAGTTGTTTTTAGGTAGCAAAACAATGTAACCTAGGCAACCAAACAAAACAACTTGCTCAGCTCAGGGGCTGCAAGTGAGATATGGAGAGTGCTAACTGCAAAAGTTTAGTCTAGTATTTGTGACATTTATAAAAATCATAACATACTATGTACAATTAATGAATTGCATTTTCTATATCCTACATTAAGATACAACGCTAAATTCTAATTAGGTATACTTCTTTTACAACGGCAGTTAAATACACGTTTTATTAATTACCAAACTGTAGTCCTACTTCGTGCTCCAGGCACTTGAAACTAAAGGAAATATCATATATCAAGGTATTGCATGTTTGAATGTAATAAGTGTGATAACATACATAAGTATATTGGATCTCGTGGGATGTTGATGACTCACTATTCCTAGAATTTTAATGAAGGGAATTCAACCCAGCTATGCGGAATTTTCGATAAATACTGTATCCATTTTAAAGCAATTTGACGACTAACCAACATATCCAAGTACTCAACCCCATATATTATTTGCTCAGTGTGGGATAGGACAAATGGCCCAGCCCTACCCAATGGGAAAGCATAAAAGTAGGCATAAACCCTCCATCTTTAGCTATGTGACAAAGAGTAATTTTTTACAATTAGCTTAAATTAACTAGATGGGAAAGAAATATTGATTTGGCAACTTGGATGGAGGATATGATATTCTCATCTTTGTCCCGTTCCAGTTTTTTTTTAATTCATACCTTTTAGGCAATTTTTCATACAAAATTTCAAAAACTCTCAACTACAAAATTAAAAGAAATCGGGGCAAAAAAGGACAGCCACAGTAAGACGTTTCTTTGTGGAGGGGGGAATTTTCCCAATACCCCGTGGAAATATGTGCAATTACGTTTGCATGGCTTTGCTCTGCATTTGAGGTCATTTTCCCCATTCTAAATAAATTAAAGCGTTCCCCTAAGCCCTGATAAAGTAACGCCCCTGTTTGCTAGAGTATATAGGGCCTATATTGGCATTTGCATCATATATGAGCACAGGCCAACTTTTTTCTAGATACTGAATTTGACTTCTATTTATTTCCAAATATTTTAAAAGGAGGTTTGGACAATCTCTCTGGTTCACCTCATACTAATGAAAAAGGTCGCATAGTAATAAAGTTTGCTTATGATTAAAGTAAAAAATAAGAAAGCATTTTTCAGAGGAAGGAAGGCTTTCTAAAGTCTTCCAGATTCTAATTTTTTTCAGATGTGATCAAGCATGTAGGCTTTGGTAAACCCAAAATTTTCAATGAATTTTCAAATTATGGGGAAGATAACTGCGCTAGGGGCAATGGGAGGATTTTATGAAAAAGGTGAAATAGTTTTAATTAGAAATAGAAATAGTGTTCCCAGGTAAAAAGAAAACATTTAAAGCTGAGCCCCTGCCCATTGAAAAAGATAGCTATTAAAACTGCAAGAATTGTTTTATTTACAGGGGGTTGGACAAAGTTTAGATTTAAGTTTTAAATACTTGGATTTGTATTCATCACGCTGTTTTTGATACAACCTATTTAATTCTTTGAGCTCATCTATTTCTTTGTACAAATCTGAATTGTCATCTGATAATTTCTTGTATTGCTGCACCCTTCTAGTTCGGCACTTTTGGGCGTACCCGCGATTCTTCAACAACCGCCTGCGTTGTTTCAAACGTAGAATCTCTGTGCGGGAAAGAGCTTTTAGTCTCTTATTCAGCTCCCTCACAGAAAGGGTGACCAAATCATCATCTGAAATCTTACTTGATAATGATGCCACAGTTAGGATAGTGTCCTTAGAATCATCACTAAATTCCGTTGTATCATCATCGAATAATTCTGAAATATCTGAAATTGACGAGGTAACTGTAGTTGAGGGTGTCGAGCAAGGAGACAGCTCCTCACTTTCTTCCAATGTTTTAGCTAGTGCCTCAAAATCAACAATATCTGTGCCATTTTGGGTGCATTTAATACTCTGAGGTGGTATACACGCCCCCTCGTCAGGCTCTGCGAGTTCAGCTTTGATGCTCACCTTTTGCTGTGGTCTTGCGTGCTCAGGCAACTTCATGTTATCGTTTTCTGTCGCATTAGCCACTGAGGAAGAAACTTCTTGACCTAAGTTTGCTGTTTTTTTCAGCGATTCGTTTTGAAAGAAGAATAAGCTTGATATACTCAATGAAAGCGGGTCGTCAGTAATTGAATTTTCAACGTCCTCGTTGCGATAAACATCCATATCATCCCAATTGCCATCCTCCATAGTATTCTCGATCGGCACAACTTGGTTTATCGCAAATTCATCGTGGAAGAACATCGGCCTAACTTCACTTTCTGACTTCGAACAACGTGACCGCACGCCTACTTCCTTCGATTGCACTGAGTTGTGATGAGTGCTCCGACATATTTATCCATTGAGTTTGAGCACATTCTGTAATGGTGTAAAAATATCTGCCAATACGAAACAATTACCTGCACCTCAGTTTGTTTATTGGTAGCTAGGCAAGGAATCACCATTGTGGAATCGCCAATGAATGAATCTCGCGTAGGCGGCTTGAAACGTCATCAAATTGAAAGGAAGGCAGATGTCAAGAATTTCAAGTACAAAAACGGCAGATTACGTATGGTTAAATTTAGCACGATTTAACTAGTATAACTGTCCACAAAAATTTACGGAACGTCTGAAGAAAGGCGCCTCATTGTGTCTTTGAAAATTTTGTATTATCATATTTGTATGTTGTTGGTATGGTTGCTTTATTTTCATTGTTACATAACTTTCTGCAGCAAAGGCTGCTTGCGCGGAGGAGCGTATGAAATTCGAGTTTCAGGGGGGATAACCTGGCGAGAGAGGCGGGAGGGGGACATTAAAGGCTAGAGTAAAGAATACAGAAATGGTTACAATGGGTGGTTATATCTAATGATAGCTCATAGTTTATAATTATTTCACATATATGAGGTTTTTCAGAGATGTAGGAACAGGGAGGGGGGGGGAGGTGTGGGCAGAGGGGTCATGATCTCCGAATTTTTGGCAAACTTTGCAAAAGTGCCCTTTCCAAGCCCAAATGTGCCCCTTTGCATCATCCTTTGCCCAAATTCTCGACGTAAGATAAAACCGAGAACATACCCAGAACGATATTTGTATCAAGGCTTTCCAAGAGGAGAATTCTCAGTATTGTTTTTCAAGTCTTTGCTTTATCCCTTGATCAGACTTCTGGATTTGTCATTTTTGGTCATCTGTATTGAAGGAATAGCATTTTTTGGGTCCAAGGTCAATAATCTTTAATTCCCATCCATATACATGATGAACCCGATTTGGTGATCTTTCAAACCTTTTAGATTTTTAATCCTTTATGGGAGTGGTCATGCTTTTTGACCTGGCCTTGCACTTTTTAGGTGTTTTCAACGCCCCTAACTTTTGCCGATGATAGTTTCCTCATCTCATTTATAATAAAACCTTCAAGACAAGCAGTTCGCTATGAGAGAAGCTGCAAAAGCAGGGGTTGTGCCAGAGGGGGCAGAGGAGTGTTAGCCCCCCTCGGGGAAAAATTTTAAGCCTGTCGGGGAATATTTAACAAAAAATTGTGCTCAGAAAGATGACCTCTATTCGGTTATATAGCCCTCTCTCGGGGAACCTAGCCCCTACATCGGGCAAATCCTTGCGCCATCCCTGTGCGAAGGCTCAAAATCGGTAGCTCACAGACTTCTTAGTGGACTTGCTGCAAGTCTCTCTCTCTTTTTGGCCAAAAAATTAGACTTTTTGTGGACCGTATTATACCATTCCACATACCATGCTTCAAAAGAGGTAACTTAATAAAGGAAGGGTAACTAAAAAAATAAAAGCTTTACTGATTGACGCAAAAACAGAGGTGGCAAGATAGGTTTTAGGTACAAAATCTGTACTATTTATTGTTTTGGAAGGGCAAAGGGTGACTTAAGCTGGGCAAAAGTACCATCACCCATTAAATACGGAGAAAAAAGTGTGGCCTCTTGGTGTTAATGAAACTGGTATTGTTATCA
This sequence comes from Catostylus mosaicus, assembly GCA_964019065.1. NCBI lineage: Eukaryota > Metazoa > Cnidaria > Scyphozoa > Rhizostomeae > Catostylidae > Catostylus > Catostylus mosaicus. The sequence continues at coordinate 5,007,458 of OZ025186.1, forward strand.
ATAACATTAGCAGATAAAGAAAGATATATGTTTCCAAAACAATAATTTTTCTCAGGTTCAATATATTATTCTAGGGCCTGTGCATCTTTGTCCGATGTTACTGTACATTTACGACAGTTTTTAAGTCTCAGTTTGCTTTTAATTCATTTTTAGTTCAAAATCAATTTTGGGGCTCGGTGCTTTTAAAAAATCGTTTTCTTAAAACTATAAAAGAAAAAGAGTTCAAACGCCTCTGAAATATAGGAAATAGATAGTTCGGCAACGAAACAGCTTCAAACTTTTTGTGCCAATGCTCAAATTGTCGCAAACTAGCTATCAAAGTAACATCTGACAAGGAAAAATAAAGGCGACCCTAAGTAGCCACCTGGATCCATCATAATCCTTTACAAAATATATTAAGACCTGTCTCCATTGACATGTGTTCAATTATTTCTTCATAAACCTCTTTTTTGTAAAAGGACACAAAATTTAATCCCCTCTCCCTCTTGATGCAATAGATGGGTCCAGGATTATACATAACGATAATATAAGAAAACATGTCTGTCAAGTAGTTAGAAAAAAACGTGCTTAGAAACTAGCATGAAAGATGAATTTCCCCCATCGTGCACCAACTTAAGGCTCTTAGCTTTGGTTTCAGCCTGCTGTTTCGTGGACCCCGTGCACACAAGAGTGGGTCTGTTGTTGTCCGTTCCAAAACTGAAACGAATAGGCCTTGCGTTCACACGAGAGCGACCCTATCTGATCTAGTTTGGGCCTGCTATCTGTAACAAGAAAATATGGATAAAAAAACGTTCTCGTTCGAGTCAGATCCATCCGGATCCCGCGAAAACATACGGATGAGACTGTTTGAAGCACGGGTGTAAAAAAGGAGGTGGATTTTTCAATAAATATGAGGCCAAATTTTTTATCAATTCATTGTATCAAAGTCTAGATGAAGTCTCGATTTAACGGAAAACTATAAGGATCCTTTGGGAAATGAATGTCACAATAATTAAAAAATCCATTTTTTCTCAGAAAAACTAGGTTTTTCTACTGAAATCTGAATTTTTTCTAAAGAAACCTGCATTTTCTGTAGAAAATCCAAGTTTTGCTGTGAAAATCGTGTGGTTTTTCTGCAAAAAATCCTGATTTTGCGAAACCTTTCTAAAAAACACCATTTTCGCCAGATTAGAATAAAATACTAAGTTTGCCAGATATTGTGACATTCGCTTACAATAGGATCCGAATCATGGTAAACGCAAGCAAAATTCTAATTGGGATCCAAATAGGAACGGTCCCGAAGCGACCCGTATTTCTCTACGCGCAGACTCGTCTTCCAAAGGGGGGATCCAGAGATTTTCTAGAGGGGTCTTAGAAATACCATTTAGATCCATGACCGTGCCCATCATTTCTTCGGCAGAGATGAAAACACTCTTTCAAGACAACACAAATGGAAATGTTAAAAAAGGAAACATAATGCAAGATGAATATAATATATTATTTGTTCTATGCAGGAAAGATATTCTCACCAACCAGGGAGAGGTAAATAGGAGATATGGGTTTGCTTGTTCGAAGGAAACGTTGAATAAACAAATAGTTATCATCTTAGATAAGGTACTGAAAAAAAACTTATATAGAATGCATATAATAATAGGACCACTTCACCTTAACTCAGTGGGCTTACAAAAAATTTACCATTTAATTTCAGCGTCGGCTTCAGCTTTTTTTCTTTTGGACCTCATTGTAATTCCATGTGCATAGAAGGCCCCCGACATAACAATTGATAAAATTAATCTAAGCCTCTGTGATCGTTTTGATGCAATGTTTTTTTGTCTTCTGTTATTTTGTTGCTATGTTTAAATTTTTGTTGCTATTCGATTTCTTAAGTTCTGTTGAATTCTAGCCTGCTTTGTTTCTTATTTTGTTCTCATCTTTTAGGCAAGTCTCAACCTGATGTTTCTCGTAGGTGGTTTTTATAAAATTGTATAAAATATACTAGTGAATTTGGTTCATTCTTTCTCATTTCAATCATCAAATCTAGAGCAAATTTCAAGGTAACCATGTTTTATATCTGAATCCATTCTTTTCTGCTTCAATTGAATGCTTAGGAAAAACCAGCAATTAAAATCTAAGTTGTTTTAGTGTCTTTTTCTGATTCTGAAGGTACCATGCTATCTTATTTTCTGTTGTTTTTGCTTCCAGTGTTTGGTTTTTCCCCATAATTACTGTTAATAGAAATATAAAATTGCAAGTGTAATCCAAGCCAGATGATGTAGCGTCCTTTCCACCTTTGGATGGCACAAAAAAAACTTTCAGGAAAGAATGAGATTGATTTGGCTATGGGCTCATTTCAGTATAAAGAAACATGTTATTAGATTTCAGAGTAATAACCTCTCCATAATAGCCAGGCGACCAATCCTGGTTTTCTTATAGGTTTAAATTAGTTTATATACGATATCATAATTGATTAAGAATCATTTTAGGGTATTGCAACCTTGCCTACCCTGGGTACAAGACTCACCCATTAAAATATTAGCCCAATGGCTTGGTAGCAAGGTAAGTCTTGCTTTTTCAACGCAATCATTTCTTGTTCTTTAATCAAGGAAAACTCCGTTTAGCGATAAAATTTTCATGTATCAATATGAGGAAAAAATATGAGCCAGAAGGATTCAGTACCGTGTTTTTTCAAATTGAATAGGTGTGCACATACAGTTTGTTTGTTCTCAAGCAAAGCTGTTAGGGGGGCATAAGGGGGCAAAAGTTCTCTGTCAATAGTGAGTAGTGTTGGCTATTCAGAAGTTTTTTGACGTTAAGTTCTCCAGACTTGTCAGCATCCTAAATGATGGCACGCCTACTTGGCCAGCAACTTCGTTCCGGACCCCCACGCCTCACCACGTACACAACAGATGGTTACCACCCTGGTTTGAGCAATAACTTTATAACAGAAATTACATTTCTACTGATTGAACAAAACTAGGCCTTCTTTGCAAACAAATTTGTAGGAAATTTAGCTCCAGAAAAAGCTGAAGTTCTAGAATTTTAAAGAAAGCATTTAGGCCAGCCTGAACTTTCATGGTGATAAAATGAAATTTTATCAGAGTTAATTTAACGAAGAAAACCTGTTATATGCGCATCTCTCGAGTATTGAATGTAATGAAGCGGTTGGTGTATTGCCTCTTGGTACGTTTATTCCCGCCTTCTTGCTTATAAAGGTGTTTGTTAAGATTGAATGTGGATCTCGTTTGGTTTAACCAAATGATTCAGGGCCTAAACAGCTGGCTTGCCTAGTTTTTGCGTCCCTTTGGACAAGAGTACTATTTATATTCCCAGGCATGGGAGGGGCATCACTTGCTAATTTAAACGTGTTACGTTTTGCTTCCAATTTTCCCTTCCCCTCCCATCCCCTATTCTAGTGTTGTTTGATAGGTATCTAATTGTTCGTTTAAATGTATTTTGACAATCAGTTATTCTCGTTTCAGATTTGTTTACCTTTCCTTGGTTATCGGATCATTTGGGCAGTCTCTTGGAGTATATCGGGTCCTACCCCCCCTTTTTTCTTTCTTCTCATTTAACTTGGGTTTTTTCATCAATCAATTTCAAGATATAGTATTTAACTTCAGTCTTATTCTTGCTTTCATACCTTAGGCTTTGCCGAATTAATCGGTTTTAAATCTAAGGTAGGACAGGTGCATCGGCTTATTAGTGAGAAAAGAAAGCTTTTCTTGTCCATTCCCTGCCCAGAAATCAACTTTGCTTGTATTTTGGTTTATAAAATTCATTTGTTTGTAAGTTTTTGGGGGAATAAGTGAGCGTATTGAGCCGATGCACCAACGGCCATTCGCGCTCCCTATGATGAGGAAAGTGCAGCCTCGAGACCTGATTTTGTGAGGGTTATGGCTAACAATTCTGAGGGAGATTTTCTTATCTGGTTGCAGTTGCCCTTCATAGTATTTTCTAAGTAAAAATTAATTGGGAATTGAATATAAATATTTGAATATAAAACCTTCAAAATAGATTGGACACTGTGTCATTTGTCCATGGATGGCGACGGAGGAGCATCAGTGACCCGATAGCTGGAGTCTTCTGCGGAGGACTATCAATGGCCATATAAATGTCGTGGCAGCAAAACTGCTTGTCTCTTGACACTTGATATCACATAGAGGCGCTAGATGTGATCAAGCTGTAAAGTCTATCACTAGAATCAAGAAAAGGGTGAGACACTACATATCGCTGAGTCTAGAAGGTGACACACTACAAATAACTTACTTTAATAACTTAGTTTTAGAGAATATGAAAATCTTTAAACAAACAGATGGTTGTTGATTGTTCATTTTATGTTTATATCGCATTGAGTTTATAACACAGGAGATAGGAAACGACATTTGAATTAAACTGAACTAGATGGGCAACTATAAAAAAAACGAATAATTCGTGATGAATTCTGAATTTTTTTGTTTCTTGATCTGTATCCCAGTCAGTGATGGGCGGATGACCTCGCACGATACGAAGCACTACCTAATTCTGATTGCCGGGTCAAAAGCCATTTGTTTGGATCATGTTGAGAGATTCAACCAGAGGAAATGACCCATCACCGACTGAGATCAATTGTTGATAACAGTTTTTACAGTTAGCTTATTGTAAATGATTTATTTGAAAAAGAGTTTGAGTAAGTTAAGAAAATTTAAGACATAGGCCTTGCGTCTCTACAGGTAACGGGGATCCCATTTGTGAATGCTTAGGCTAGGAAGGTAAAACGGTCATGTCTCCTAGGCTAAGAAGGTGAAAATGGTAGAATATTCATATTCCTATTTTTTTTAGTCAAGAGTCAGTCTACTTGGCCCCAACTCGATCTCGAAGGAGGAAAGATTTTTTCACATTAAACACTGAGTGTCATGGTTTTCAAGGAGGTTGTTGAACTTTGATCAACCCACCACACGTCACCTAACTTTCGCAATGAAAGGAAGTTTTCAACTAAATTAGGTATTTGCAGGGCAAAAATCTAAGGTTAAAGATTCTGCCAATTGTATACATGGTCAATAACTTTTTTGTATTGACTATGGCATATATCAAGTGTTGATTCCATGAAATGGAACTGTGGGAGGCCCCCAGGGGGCAATCAGCACATAGACATTTTGGGGGGAGTAGGTCCAAGAAATTCATAGACCACCCAAACGTATCAGCTCATTTTCAATAAGGCCCAAAAATTTCAACTCTACTTACATCTTGTACCCCCAAAATATCACCAATTGCAATTTCAGATGAGATGGTATCACATAGCTGTATTTTGTAAGATTTGCCATTTAAAAAAAATCTGTAAATGGCTGCAGTAAAACTTCCAAAGATTATGGTCACATGACAAGTAATGGGTAAAACAAGCCTCAGCCAATAAGGTCCATGAACAATACATTTGACATGATGATATATGGAAATATCACGAAAAACCCAAAAATATCAGTGTTTCTAAATTTGGTAACTAGAGATATCACAATTGTATCAAGTCAGTGGCATAACGCACAGTTACACCTTTAAGCACAAAACTAAGGGCCTAAAAAACAATTTGGCCCCTGGGGGGCCCTGTGAAATTTTTTGAAAATTTATTGCTGTTTGCAAATTGCATGTAAAAAATATTTTTGCAGTTAAGGGTAATTTTCGGGCTTAGCCGGTAAACTTGCTTTGCAAAAGAATAAAGGGCCCCAAAACCCTAACTTGACTAAAGGCCCCAAACTGCTATGTTATGCCACTGTATTAAATGTTTTTGCAGGACCCAAAAATATCATTTCTGACAAATGTTTAACCAAAAAATATTACTTTGGGAAAGAATTCGGCCTAAAAAATATCAGACAGAACCCCCTGTATGTCTGTGTGCCAAGTGCCCCTCCTTGGGGGTGGCCCAAAGCTAAGATTTTAACCCCCCTTACTGAAGCTAAGCCCTGCCAACATAAATTTTCTAGCTGCTAATTTTGTGACTCTTGAATAGAAAGAAAAGTACTAAAACTTCTGCCTGTTATGGGCTTCAAAGTAATGGAAATATATAAAACAAAGTGTTTTAACTGATATCACCCTTTTCTAAGAAATGTCATGACAAACCCTCCACAAAATTTTATGTATTAGCACAAGAATTGGAAGACGAGATACCAGCCTTCCCTGTGATATTCTAGTTTCTGTGACCCGTACAACACATGGTTTGGCTTTAGCCTCCCTGGAAATTTGTGTATGACTTGGGGCTCGAGTTTGAAGATTTTTGCAAGCCCAAGCAGATGCTATTTTGTCAATCAATCCAGCTAATCCTTGATTTGTGCAGTAATCCAGTGGTTCTTTTGAGTTATCAAAATTGCAAAGTAAATTTCAAGATTGCCAAATTTTCTTTCTGGATCTATTCATTTATACACCCTTCTAAATTTTGCTAATTTTCACCTTCTTTTCACCAAAAATATCAGGGTACTGTCTCTGTCATGAATTGCTGTGGTCCCCAATTTTTAATCGATTAAAAAGCCAAAGAGGAATGTAAAAACAGTTTGCATGTAAGGGTCAGGCATGTAACCACTAGGGGCTGGAGGGGGGGTCATGCCCCGATGGTATGTTATGACATTATTGGGCATTGCTATGGTATCATGCTGCCAGAGCCTGAATATTTTTTTGGGTTCTAAAGAGGAAGCCATCGCTACTTGTCTTATGATTAGCCTTGAAGAAGAATGGCATATCAGACAAAAATTGCATTTAAGGTGGAAAATTTGGCCTTTTTGAAAGGTTTCGCTCCATCACTTTACAGTTAAAACGTTTAAAACCTCTATCTTAACCATAAAAATTTTTCATTAGATATGTATTGTTAAAATACAGTGAATTGGACATGCTTGGAAAGTCTTTTAAGGCCCTGTGGCTTTTGATGACATTATCCATTTACCCCCCCCCCCCCAATTACAAGTAATCTTTCTTGTTTACAAAAGGCCACTTAAATGTGGTATCTGCCCTTCCTTAATTTGTTTATGAAAAGCCACTTACATGTGGTATTTGTTTGTATTTTAGCAACATGAGCAACTTTGAAAACTACAGTTCAACTTCATCTCATTATGATGATGGAAGGGTTCCAGTTGGTGCCAAAGAGTATGCCCATGTTATTCAAAGTTATCTGAATAAGCCATTCAGTGAGGTTAGTATTGAACTGCCCAGACATTCTTACTTTGTTAGATGAATTTGTTGAGAAATAAAAAGCCTATGATACATCTTTTCATTTGAAAGTTGAATTAAAATATCCAATATAAGTTATAATGCTGCCTTTAGGGTAAAAGAAACATCTTGCATAATTGTTTAGGTTGCCATTATTTTACCAGCACAGTCCAATTTTAATGGATTTTTACTACATTACTGTATACTGTATTTAATAAATTTCTTATTTCTCACCCTCCTCCCCATGTTTTCTAAAGTGAACATCTATATTGAAACTTTTACATCTTACTGCTTCAAATTCTATAAACATACAATACATTGGGTGCCCACGGAAAATTGTTTGTCCCTTTACTTCTTCATTCTTTCTCTCATTCTTTTTTTACTTAAAAGGGATTGGTGTTCCCTAGATCAACACCCTAAAGTTTCTAGATCAGTAAGAAATTTGTTCTTTTAGAAGGATACAATCAAGAAACTTACAATTAGTATTTGCAAGCAGTAGCAACAACAAAGTGGTTGGTAAAATATCAGTTTTAACTGACTCACTAGCATCAATTAATTTGATATACCAGCAGCGACAGAAGTCTCTTTTTCACAATTCAAACAACTGTCATGTCTTTTCCTGATAATGAGTATTTCATCACTAAAACTGAGAGAGACCTGTTTAGCAACTTAAAGATAGATGATGGTAAGCTTTGTGTGATAAGTGTTTGTTCAACCCATGGCACTGAATTAGGAAAATAATGATGTTTCCTAGGGTACCTTGTCTCATCCTCTCATTTGCAGTGACTAGGAACCTTTCAATGACCCAAGACCACCAAAAACTTATCTTGAGAAGCCCAAAAAAAATAAATGAACCACAAAAAATTAGAGAGAAACCAGTTTTAAAGCCAACTTGATCTTCATGAATTTCATTGCAGATTTGTGTTGATAGGTGGTTACCACTCTATGGCCATACCTTTTGAGACCCTTCTTATATCTTTGATTTCATGTAAAACTGTTGTATTAAAACCTATCTTAATGAATGTTTTTCAGAGCTTCAAGGAAGAAAAGCTGCTTTCTTGCAAGCTTCAACATAAAAATCTATTTGCAAAACCCTGTCGCAGTTAATTACATCTCAGAAGAAAACTAATCGCTAGAAAGGATATATGAATATTGAGAGGCAGCACATATGTAAGGAAATCAAAGGGTCTTTTTGTGTTTGCAAAGCATCATCGTTATTATAGACGAAAATTTGCAGGTTTAAGGGTTCTCAAGAAATATGAAGAAGGCCTTTTTTCTCAGTTCTATCAGTTCCTAAAATGGATCAAATTGCTAAGGAATGATTAGCCATGATATGGTTGGATACTCTATGCTATTTGTTTGCTGAACTTTCTATCATATGACAAACCACATCTAAATTTTGTTTACCAAAGCATAGCAAGCTAGGCCTTTTATCCCGTCTAAGACCGTCTGAATGTCTAAAATGATTCGCTCTCCAAATCTTTTATAGGAGCACAAAAGGAATTAACTAGCTTTGCCCCTAACTTTGTCTTCCATTCTAAAAATTGCTTCAAGAAGTTTTCTAGTTTCAGACTGATCTATGTGTGTTCTTTTAAAGTCGATTAATAAATATGATTATTACACGGACTGCCTTCAGCCCTGCACCTATTCTTACCTGCTTAGTGAGCGATGGATCTTAACTATTATAATGACACTGTGTTTAATTTATTTGTGAAAAATCGTCACTGTTGCTTATCATTATGATGATTACAAAAAATAAGAACGCAAATTAGGTTGATCCAATACATTCAAAAGCAAGTATCAGCAGAACTCACATTTATAGATAATATACCAACATGTGTTTGGTCGAACAATGATAAATTTGCAGTATACAGCTCCTCGTGTTGCAGAACCAGGGTTAAGAAAAAAGCTTTTTAATTTTCCCGAGAATAAAAGGAATCTGCATATAAATTTTTGCGGTATACAGCGGTGTTGAATGCCACAACGTATTTAGTGGATGGGAAAATTAAAGCAGCAAATTACAAGGGTTTCTGAACTCTTTCAATCAAAGTAGGTTTTGTTTGTTTCTTAACTTTCAAAAAATTGATCCTCCCGTTTCTAATAAGCTGTTTCTTATGAAATAGTTAGTGCACCGTATCCGAAGACAATCTTGAACAATCGCTTGGATCACTGAAATAATCATATCGCAGATTTGACAGTGGCTGGACTGAAACGTTAGTCAAACACTAACGCGTACATCTATTTTGAAAGATATGCTTTAAACCAGAGGCAGAAATTATTTTTGGGGGGGGGGGGGTTGGAGTCAATTGCCCCCCAATTCGATAAAAGGTCAATTTCTGCCTCTGCTTCAAACTGCCAGAAGACACGAAAGTAAATTCATAACACTTAACATAAGCATCCTTGTCTAGGATCCCCTATTATTCATCAGACAGTCCACCTTATCAACAAGTTTTGCTTTGGCAGGGTTCAAAACGTTGGGCAAACTTAAAAGTTATGCCATAAGATCAGTTGCGTTCTTCTGACTGGTTTCTTGAACTTTTATGGCCCAGGGGTGGGGGAGGCACTTGTGAAAATTTTGATAGGGATGCTCGTTTTATTTTTTGGGTTTCTCTAAATTGGCATTAAGAAAAATTGCCGTAATTCTTTTGGGTTCATTGAAAATTTGTTTTTGGGTACGAAAATAGAATGGAGAAAAAACTAGTGAGACTCCCTGTTGATAATGTATGATAATTCAGAGAAATCATAGAAGTTGCTGTGATAGTCGCTAAATTCAATATCATTTTATCTTGTGCAGAATAGTAAGGTGCAATTTTCTTATCTTAACTTGTTGAACAAAAAGGGGGCTCCAAGAATAATTCTTTTTTGTCATTTTTGTGGGTTGAAAATTGAGGCCTGTCATATTTTGGGTTTTAATTTTAGGACCGTAATATATTTGGGATGACAAAAAATCTGCTAAAATGAACATCCTTATCTTAAATTTTATAGAGTGCCTCCCCCTAGGATTTATGGTTCATTTAAATTGTTTTTTGTGGCAAGTTCTTTGTCGTTTCAAGTCGTTTTGGGTCTTTTAAACAGTGCCTTTGGTTCTTTTTGGGATAAAAAAAATTTTATGCTATTTGTTGAAAGCATCTATATATTACCTTTTATGAACAATAAGAACATCCTCTTATTTCTAGATTCATTTGCTTGATGCAGGATGTGGCACTGGAAATTATTCAAAGGCATTACTAGACTTGGGCATTGGTAAGATTAGCAATTTCGATGCCTGTGAAGGTATGCTGGCAAAAGCAAAAAGCAAGCTGACAAAATACATTGAAAGTAAACAGATTGTTGAAATGAAGCAAGGTTTTCTACCAAATATTCCGTATGGTGATGGTGCATACGATGCAATAATATTCATGCAAGTTTTGCATCATATTGACACGCCGACTAGCAACTATGCAAATATCAAAGCAACAATGAAAGATGCTTTGAGAGTTCTTAAACCTGGTGGTGTTCTTATGATCAACTTCTGTACCCATGATCAGGTGCGTTGTTTTAAGAAACTCCTTGGCTCGTATTAATTTCAATTCAATGGGTGGGGGGGGGGGGGTGAATTGTTACCCAAACATATCAGGTGTGACAGCATTGCAGCTACAGTTCCCCAGAACAGACGGACAACTTTAATGTTTCAAGCACAGAGATTTGTGTGTCTACGCGATCATAAATGTTATATTTCAGAAATTGGTCTTCAAAGCCAAGGCAGAAGCCTCCTATATTTGCGTCCCAAACACAAAGTTTGATTCCCCAACAAACCAATTGTGCATTGCAAGTAATCAGATGCCAAGCCAAAAATGGGCGCGCCACGCTCCTTAGTCTGGGTCGTCTGTAGACATAACGATATCCAGCTTACCTTTGATTCCCATAATACCCTGTATTGTCACATGAGTACTTCTAGTGCAAACGACGTTTTTTTTATTCTCCTCTTTTACGTAATGTAGTTAATTTTTTCAATCCAGGCTATCACTGGTGGTAAACAACTCTCTTGTTTGAGACAAAGGTCTTTGCTGTGTATTTAGGCTGAGATAAAAGAGAGTGTGATTTCTCCGTTTCACATGACTCAATGGGGACAAATTTCATTTCATATCAAATTTCGTGACATGCATAACAGCATTATAGTCTTATGAACTCTCATAAAGTTAGTCTGATCCCGGGGTAACTGGCTTCCAGAGGGTTTTTTAGATTTTGAATTTTTTGGAAGCATATGATTTTCACGGACCGTGCATTTCTACTGCACTGTCGTATTGAGTTGCAGGGTAAAGAATCGGCAATATTTGGGTAACTAAGTCTATCATAGATGTCATAGCCTTCTGCAGTAATATATTGACTGGTGACATATGGCCGGAAAGAGATTTCGCTAGTGTTTTACAATCCAGCCTGCATTAAATTCATATTAAGAAGAGGGGTGGACTAGCTGGTCCGATGCGACCTAAACTTCTCGTTGGGTTTGAGTAACCAAGTATATTATCTTTACTTTAAGGTTCGCTATGGTTCCTGGTTCGCTAATCTTATTCCACGAAGTGCTGAAACCTACGCGGAAAAATACATGCCAATGGGAGAATTGATGGAATATCTAGAAGGCCTCGGCTTTGATAATGCCACTGTTGTCACTCGCCCATTAGACACAATTCTCAAGAAAGAAATGTATTTCCGTAAAGATGGTCCTCTTGATCCACTTTGGAGACAGACAGACTCGATCTGGAGAAATGCTGAGCTTGAAAACGAGATTGAATCAGCAACAAAATGCTTGCAGGAGAAATTTGACACCAATACTTTTGATGAATGGTTTGAGCAAGTTGAAAGAAAAAGGAAAACTATTGGAATCACAACGAGCTTATTCATGCAAAAACCTACAAATTAGGAAATGTTTCAATTATGTCAAGGTAACTCTTTACGAACAATTACACCTAATTACACCTAATTATTAGATTAGCAAATTTTTAGAACAGGGTTGCCGCTAATCCTCGTGTTTCCTCGAATTTGCCAAATTGATAGGGGGAACCTTTATTAGATGTGTTCTTTCGAACGTCGATCTTAACCCCTAAGCAGGCATCTTTGATTTACTTTCCTCTAAGGCTGGGAGGAGCTAAAGCGGAATCCTAGTCATTGGGTTATCAGAGCCAGGGCATAGTCAGACTTTACTGTTTGGTCATAGGGGACTTAAGAAATATCATATCAATGAAAATTTCTACCCACCCAACGCCCAATAAATAACAGCTGGTCCCTGATGTAGATTAACTTGTAGTATTGTGTGTGATGCGCATGCGTTTGATGCGTGCCAGAGAATCTTTTCGAGGTTTTGCGGCAACCTTGCATTGTCAATTTTAAACCTCATTTGAATAAATTCGATGTATTTTTCTATTCGGTATCAAATAATTTTGATTAAAATTAAAGAAGAAAGTTACTAAGGGTCCTTACTAGCACTTCACTTCTTCACTATATTTTTAGTCTCGTTCTCAATGTTTTTATATAATATGGGAAATTATATATTCGCTATTTTAGGTATCATTAACACATTATCCTTTTGTAATGAAAATCTTAATGTTACAAAAAACCTGGCTATTTTTTCTCAGACTCTCAAACTACATTTTTGTGTAGCTTCGGCTGCAACGCTGAAACCTGGTTGCCTAAGAATGTCTTGAAGAGCTGGTGTGTCCTTGATGGTAGGAGATTTCGCAGATTGTCCCAGAATGTTGCAGAGTGTCAAAGAGTGTTGCAGAGTTTTTAGAGTGTCTAAAAGTGTTGCAATTTTCGCAGAGTGTCTCAGAATGTTTTATCATTCTACAGAGTGTCTTAGCATGTCCCAGATTTGCATAAACGAAATACTTACCTGTCTCAGGGGCAGATCCAGACCGTTGCAACCGTAGCGGCTGCACCGGTCAGATTTCTTGACCAGAAAAAAGGATCATTGAAAAGAGACTTTTATATAGTTGCTTTGTATGGACCACATAAAAATTGAAATGTGAGTTACTGGCAAAAGTCATCAGAATGCACCTTACAAAGCTTAAATAACGCTGCCAAAACATTGTTTTTCTATGCCCACAAAGCAAAAACTCACTGTCCTCACTTGTCCTCGCTTCCAATTGGTCCTCGCTTCCATGCGGGAACAACGTTGAGTTTTAAATCAACCGTAGCAAGCCAATGGCTATTGAGGTCAACCGTAGCAAGCCAATAAGAATTAAGGTTAACCGTAGCAAGCCAATCGAAAGTTAGAACGCACGGGTAGCACTAAACCGTGTTGACAAGGAGGAGGTAAATAACTTTTTACAGTGATTCTAATGGGGACACGAATCGGCGACCCTCAGCAAGAACTGCTGGGCTTCTACAGCGAAACATCATTGTTGCCTCGTGAAGGACGTTGCTTGGAAGCTATTCAGTTGTGTTTTGATAAGGTGGAACCGCACAGTGAAACTCAAATTTTGCGAGTAACTGGTATTGAAACAACTGCTGTAGTAAGAACTTCTACCTCCCGACGATTTCCATTAGGCCTCGAATAGGCTATATCACGGTTCTGAAATCCCGCTAGATAAAACTGTTTAGCTTGGAAACTTCGCAATTAAAAAAATTACAATTACAATTATTTACATATATTTAAATTTAAGAGGAAGAGCCATATTTTGTCTTCCAACTGTTTTGCTTATGAATAATTGTTTATGAATAACGAACCTAAGAATATTTATTATATGCCCCTTAGTAAACATCTTTTGAAAGAAAAAGAGGGTCAATATTTCGATTTTAATTGTTGGGGCGTTTCCCTGGCATATAAGGGCGTGGCAGAAAATTGCAAAATTGCTACGGTCAGTTTTTTCCCTGGATCCGCCCCTGTGTCTGTAAATAAAATACCAGCAACAATGAGAGATGGAAGTACACGGGGTAATATTAGACGATGTTTGAGCAGACGATTCTTGAAAATGTTAAGGTTGAAGGCCCATAAAGTCCCCAGTGGATAAAGGGGTTATTGTAGATCAAGCATTAAAATGGAACAATACAATGGACATGAAAAAATCAAAGGTGAAAGTGGAGCAGATGATATGATGAAAAAATCACGCTATTATTTTGCTCCCTACTATATTGAGCGACGGAGCAGAACTCTTGTGGTGAGCACCAATTATCCTTTGCGCAGGATATCAGGTATCTCCCAACTGAAGTAACGCGATTGAGAAGTTTTGAAGTCTCGCTGAACTCAAGAACTGGTTTATCCAACAATAAAAGGTAACAAAAGTTTACTTTCAATACTTAGATTCTTCGGAACTGCACTGTTTCGCGCTCATAGTTTTGACGAAATGCAAACCACTGTAACTTGGTGTTATTTGTGAAAGTGAGAATAGATATTCTCAAACGATAAGGAAGCGCTATTAAATCAGAAGATGTCGATAATTTTCAGCCATTGGTAAAGACTTAGAATGCGTCTGTGAGTGACGGTAAGCTATTGTCTAGGCCCAGTGAAAAACTGGTCTGCAGAAGATTTGCTGCGGCCAAAAACCTGAGATTGCAGATGAATTCAGGATTCCACGAAGAATTTTATGCTGTAAAATATCTTTTTGAATTAGATTTTTTTTCACACAACAATGATAGGAACTTGCTTCATGGAATGTTGATATCGAATATCGGAGCAATATTGTACACACCACCGTCCGGGTGGAGATGCAAGGCCTGAACCAGAAACATACATTTTGATGGATCCCATCGGGCAAAACCAGGCGTACACACATCTAAGTGGTTGTGGGGGAGGGTGTACTCTATTTAGCTGGACTGATTTTCATTTTATCTTTTATTTGGGACGGACTGGGTGTTCAAAATTCTGTTTTTATTATCTTGAATTTTGAGGCCTTTGTGTAGGTTCGTTACTCACAAATTGTTAATTAAAAAAATATTGGGGGTGTGAAATCCCCCCCCCCCCCAAGGCTGGCTATGGGTGCAGTATTGGCTTAGGCCACGCCCAGTGCAACAGTCACGCTTTGGGCTGGATCTGCCCCTCCTTCCAAACGTTTTAGAGGGCCTGTATGGCAGGAGCGGATCCAGACCGGGTTTAAAGGTTTCAAAAACCCGGTCAGATAATTTAAGAAGTAGACCCCCTTTCCATGTATGTGGCCTTTTTCTCTCCAACGATTCCTTCGTTAGTTTGATGGCGCATTTAGCACATACTGTCAACGGGGAAGCAAATATCCGTTTCCTGTTGAACGACTCCCTGCCAACGAACTATTGTTTTGCCCTTTCGCTTGTTACGCGAAAACAAAAGGAGTCGGATGAGATCAGTTCTCTCTTGAACAATGGAAAATTTATCTATTTGCGTCATTATTTGTTGGATTGCACAATTACATCTTTTCAGAAAAAGTCTGAAACCTCTCATCGACGAGTCCGAAACCGGTCACTTCATTGTTCTCCGAGTCGTAAGGGAGTCTGATACCTGTCTCAAAAGTCCGAAACCAGTCAGAAAATGTCGGAAACCTGTTTAAGTTGCGCAATACTTATAACACTGCTCATAGCTGGTTGACAGTGCTGTATGATAGGCGATAAATTTGATCCTTCTGGAGGGAATAAAATGGAGGGTGAAGAAAGGCTTTCTTGCATCGGACGCTAGAAGTTGGTGAAAAGAGAAGCAGAGAGGTTTTTGACCTAATTTTGGAGGGAGACAAACAAATGTAAAGGCTAAGCTAGCAGTCCTAGAGAATGATCTCACCCAGTCTCTCTTACAGCTAAAAGGTATGGGCCTAATGTAATTTACAGCATAAGTCCAAGGGTTTTATAATTTCCTATCAAAATTCTCTCTCTCCTTCCATCCAATAAGCTTTCTGGGCCAACTAAAACTCAATAAAATTTTTAGACTGTTTCTATAAAATGTTAAATGCAAACAAATTCAATTTTGTATGCTTTGCAATACCCCAGGAGGATTGAGATGAGAGATATCCTAAAGTTTTTTGAAAGGGAACGATCTGAAACAACGCAGACTTGACGCTGATTATATCCCACTAATTTCTCACATTTCATATAGTGAATAAAGGCTGTGACCACACGAAGAAGGGCACTTCCAAAAGAAAAAGGGGGTCGCCCAAACGGGAAAAGGGCGTGGTCCAAGAAATTTCAGATCCCCAAGAAACCCGGTCACCAAACGTTCTGGATCCGCGCCTGCACTGTATGGGTATTTTCGTGTTTCGTGTTTTGAAATAATTATTGTGTGTGAATCGTGATAACTTTCAAGTGTGTTCGTGATTCGTGCAACCAAATCCAAGTCAATTTATTGTGTTTTTTGTGTTTTATTCCGAATTTTAGAAGGTTAGGGAGATAATTCTTTTTTCTAAACTTCCATGTTATTTCATATAAAATTTATCATACAATCATACACCTCACTAGTAGAAGGCAGCGTTTAATTGGCTTGTCTGTTAAAATACATAGGCTATTCAATTAAAAGTCAATCAAATCCGGGCTGATCCATTCTTTGTTCCGTCTCCAGAAAATGTAATAAGAGCATCGGATGGCGATGTTAATCAATTTTATTGTAAGATTACGTTGAACTGCCTTAATAATAATAATTTTTTAAACTCTCATGTTATTTCATATCAAATTAATACTACAATGATACACCTCACTAATAGAAGGCAGTGTATAATTGGCTTGTCTGTTTAATACATAGATTGGCTAATTAAAAGTCTAGTAAATTTGGATTGGTCCATTATTTATTCCGCTGGCAAAATATATAATAAGTACATCGGATGGCGATATTGGATATTTTCATCATTAGTCGTCTTTGAATTGCCTTGACAAAGCCAGTTTCCTCGAGCATTGTAGGAAAGGTAAGAGAAGAAGTTCCAAAAATACCCAGAGCACCCCTAGAAAGATTTATAAAATGGACAGCAGAATATTGAGACTTAAGGTTCTTAATAAGTGCGTTATACTTAGTAGACTTTCTTTTGCTATTAATTAAGCTGTTTGTTTCAAACCCCACTGTCAGTTCTAGCAAGTATAGAGTTTTATCTTGAGAAATTAAGACAAGGTCGGGCCGAAGGGATTCACCTGTGATCAAAGATGGGGTTGCAAAGGAGGGAAGATCGGCGAATAGTGTGCAATGTTGCAATGAAGATAAAGACTTGGCTATAGCGAGTAGAACAGAATTATGACGCCATGTTTATCTGCCATTATCAAGGTAAGATTGGCAGCTAGACACAATATGTTGCAATGTTTCTTGTTGAAGACACAATGAGCAAGATGGAGAATTGAAAAGAGACCATTTATGTAAATTTTTTCGTGTTGGTAAAGAGTTGTTGAGGTATTTGATCGTGAAGTTAATGATGTTTGTGGGCATGTTCTGTTGTACAATTGACCATAAGCTACATGCTTTCAGATCTGAGAGCGTAAGTATGGCAGAGACGATAAAGCCTTGTGATGTTAGTTCGTGATTAATACGATCTTCTTGGCTGTTTCTGATTGCAGTAAGAACTTGCTTAGTATTTCTATATTGGTCATACTGAATGTTAGTACCATTGTTAGTTTCAGCCCATAAAGAATTTATATCGAGATTTGGGGAAGATTTTAGAGCATTTCTAATCACAGTTTGGCATTGAATAAATTTATAATAATAATAATAATAATAATTATTATAATAATAATAATAATTGTAATAATAATAATAATAATAATAATAATAATAATAATAATAATAATAAGAATAATAATAATAATAATAATAAATTCTTTAATTTAAAGTTGGCTATTTACAATAGCTAATTACTAAAGAGCTAATTTAGGCAAACCATTGGAGAGATGTCACACAAACCATTGGAGAGCCATACCCGTGTAAGCATTTAAGTCTCGTTTTTGTGCGCAAAGATTTACAGTCTGGCCCTCGCTAAAAAAAGTTCGAGTGAATTCGTTTTTGAGTGAAACTCGGCTTCTTGTTTACGTACATAGAATCCATACTAAATGAAAACGTGTACTGTACACTGAATCGTCATGTAGTTGGATCTTCATATTCTCCTGCGACCTGTTCGTGTGAACAGGGTTTAGCGCACCACAGCGTTTTTTCGAAAGTATGTTTGGTGAATCGTGAAAAAAGCACATTTATCTTCGTGATTCTTTATTTATCCATTTTATTTCTTGTGAATCGTTCATAGCCCACCCCCATACCGGCCCTCTTTTTAGGAGCACTGATTTCTAATAGATCACTTTTTTATGAAACATATGTAATGTAATACCGTTGGAGACACAGTTAGTATGTCAAAAAGCCCCGATTGAAACTCGAACAATGAGATACAAAAGCAGAGGAATTGAGTATAAGAGAAATCTGATTGCATTTTGAAACTAACACCGTCTCCCATTGCATTTTGAACTCTTGTGACACTATTCCATGAATTATAGCTCTCCTTTATATTTTTTAGGTAGGATAGGGAAGACATTTATATTACCGATCCTATGATGTCTTTATCTAGGGACCGAGATACGACTTTAAGTGGGCCGGAGAAATCAGTTTTCAAACAATCAAACAAATTTTTCTAGCGAACCTTCAGATTGGCGTAGAACAAGGCAGATTTAGGTTTCTAACCACATTTTAGGATTGCCCCAAATCTATTTTTCACCTGTAACAAGTCTATTTGAAAGTAAAACAGATCTTTAGATTATGAGACAAATAAAGACAATATCTCATTAATTATTCGTTTTGTTTAAATGATTCATATGATATTATCTTTTTTAGCGAATTTATAATTGATTATACAAGCTTATGCACACGAACCCACAATGTAGTCTAACCTGCCTACGTAAGTAAGTTTCCAGCCAGGGACGCTAAAGCAAGGGGGTACGCGGGAAAGAAAGGGCTCCCTCTTCGTTAAACGTAAGGGGGGAAGTGCCCTTCAATAAGATATTTGCACTGTTACTGGCATGTTGCTATACTATGCAATTGGCAACCAAGACTAATGTAAGAGTAACGTAAAATCTTTAAAATACGGGCTTTTACCAGACAATTCATTTGCGAATCAAACGCTAATTTTACGTGGTATTTGTTAGTATTGCAGGAACATGAGCAACTTTGAAAACTACAGTTCAACTTCATCTCATTATGATGATGGAAGGGTTCCAGTTGGTGCCAAAGAGTATGCCTATGTAATTCAAAGTTATCTGAATAAGTCATTCAGTGAGGTTAGTATTTATAGGCCCGTCGGAATGAAGTTGATCTTTTGGGGGGGGGGGGGGATTGCACCAGTCAAATAATGAAAAGGGATGATATTTAGATGTCTATATGACAGGGAACATTATCTAATGTCTCTATCAGCTTAAAGGTTGCTCTTAAAGCTTTTTTTCGGAAAAAGGAACAAAAATATGCAATTTGTTAGGGTGGGGCTGAAGCCCGATTTTAATGGTTGGGGCCTATTTTAACTGCATCGCATTTGTACTTTGTAAGAGAAATATGTCGAGGAAGGTTCTGATTAATCTTGTGTACTCATTTGAGTGGTCATTGGCGTCATTATGTTAAATCTACCCTCTTGCATAATTTGAGTGGTTGCTATCTTTTTACAAAACATTTTAAAATGTTAATGGTCCCTTCCTTGCTATTCTCGAGTCCGATTCCTTTGCATTTCAAACGGTTACACAGGGTGGTTTCCAGCGCCCCTTATACTAACGGCCTAACCTTCAGCTCTTGGACCTTTTTATGTTTGTCGCCATAAACGCCGTAACTGACCGATAGAACGTTATATTTGGCGATGGTGACAGGATGGAGGTACGGTTGTCTTTTCATCCTATCATGTATCTACATTAGTTCATTACATACCAATTTATGCAAAGTTTCCTGAATGCCAGCACTCTCAACTGGTGGGTTCACAATGCTTAAAGAATTTTGGAATGAAAATCAAAAATAACCCGTAAAAACTAAATTTATTTCTAGATTCATTTGCTTGATGCAGGATGTGGCACTGGAAATTATTCAAAGGCATTGCTAGACTTGGGCATTGGAAAGATTAGCAATTTCGATGCCTGTGAAGGTATGCTGGCAAAAGCAAAAAGCAAGCTGACAAAATACATTGAAAGTAAACAGATTGTTGAAATGAAGCAAGGTTTTCTACCAAATATTCCGTATGGTGATGGTGCATACGATGCAATAATATTCATGCAAGTTTTGCATCATATTGACACGCCGACTAGCAACTATGCAAATATCAAAGCAACAATGAAAGACGCTTTGAGAGTTCTTAAACCTGGTGGTGTTCTTATGATCAACTTCAGTACCCATGATCAGGTACACTGGCTTACAAAATCCTTAATTTACTTGACTTTCAAAGGGGGGAAGGGTGAATCGTTAGATGAGACACATTTGATATTTCATCTATGTAGCAGCAGGTTCCTTGGGAACCGACGAACTTTGTCTTTCAAACAGAAAGACTTTATTTTGCTTCTTATAGTGTATTCCATATTACAAATCTTTGATATCAAGTACCATTTTTAAAATGCAACGGTAAAGATTCGTCACTTGCGCTTTCAAAACACAAAGTACTAAGGGTGATATACAAGCGAACCAATCAATTGCTTGTAAATAATTACGTCATTTCATATCTAATTCATATTGTTTTATCTTTTACCAGCAGTAAAAAAGAAAGCCATTTTGGTAAGCCAAAAGCACGTGCTCTTTTTGTGAAAACGAGAAAATGGTACTTAGACCTCAGAATTAACAAATTTCAGCAGTGAGCCAAAACGTTTAAAAATCATATAACTTTATTTATTCCAAGGAATTTCCTGTCTATTTCACTGAAAAGCTCTAATGAAGAATTTCATTGAGTCACTAGCGGAACAAGGCAATTATGGTTCAAACAGGTTGAAAATGTCATTCTTGAATTTTTAAAATGCTAAGTATAGTAAGAATGAAAGTATCTAACAATTGCTAAGACAGATCTAGGAAAGTTTCGGCACTGGAATTCGAATTGGTAAGAAAATCCAGTATTTGGCGGAGGGCATCTCGAACTGAGATCATTTCAATGGTAGAGCAGCCACAAGGGGTAGAAAGGTAGCCGAGAGTGGTTGTTGGGGTTCCTAATTAAAAGATTGATGAATTTAACCCCGGTACTTTCTTAAAATAGTCAATCAATTTAAGTGCGAATTGGTTTCGGTATCTATGAATGTTGTATAATTGTTGTTAAAAATCACAAATTTAATTACGAATATATCCAGTACACTAGTTGTGTTTCGTAAAACCTCCCATGAAAGTAAAAATAAGCTATTTAGATTTCCGCAATGATCACTCTGGATCAAGAGTTTTTATAAAGCACATTATTCAAATCAATCAATCAATCCATCAATCACTTCATCAATCAATTGATCAACACAATCAATCAATCAGCTGGTGAATAACGAGATCAAAATATGAGACCTGCACACGCATTACAAGAACCAAAAGTGACAGTGCTACCAATCCTAGGTAGACCAACCTTAACATACTCAATGTCTTGCAATAACTTCAGCATAGTATTTTGTCTATGACCCTGGTGCAATGTCGCATAGCGTAGTGATTTGCGTGTGCCACCAGTGTTAATAGCAGTGGTAAGGTATAAACTGAAGACACACCCTACGTTTTAGAATCCTTCCTTTTAACAACCTACTTTTAAAAACCCTGCGAAGAGAGCATACCACCTTGAAACTACAGTCATATGTGACCTTAATCAAAAGTTAACATTAATCCCTGGATGTATTGTCATCATTTATAGATTCGTTATGGTTCCTGGTACGCCAATCTGCTCCCACGAAGTGCTGAAACCTACGCAGAAAAATGCATGCCAATGGGAGAGTTGATGGAATATCTAGAAGGCCTCGGCTTTGATAATGCCACTGTTGTCACTCGCCCATTAGACACAATTCTCAAGAAAGAAATGTATTTCCGTAAAGATGGTCCTCTTGATCCACTTTGGAGACAGACAGACTCGATCTGGAGACATGCTGAGATTGAAAACGAGATTGAATCAGCAACGAAATGCTTGCAGGAGAAATTTGACACCAATACTTTTGATGAATGGTTTGAGCAAGTTGAAAGAAAAAGGAAAACTATTGGAATCACAACGAGCTTATTCATGCAAAAACCTACAAATTAGGGAACATTTTAATAATGTTATGGCAACTTTTAACGAACAATTACACTCAAGCGTAAGCAAATTTTTAAAACATGGTTGCTGTTAATCCTCTTGGTTTCTCGAATGTGCAAACTTTCGTTTTTTTACGTTTTCTCTTTTAAAGGTTGCCCTATGCAGATTAGGATCTTTTTTAAAAAGGCTTTCCTAACAGATCACTAGCTTCTCTGGCATAAACGAATAGCCATTTCTTATGGGATGACATTTAAAAGCAGGGACTCGGGGTCAAGTCATCAAAAACTCTGCAAGGGGTTTTGTTACCATATCGGTTGACAGGTCCGACCCCCCCCCCTCGGGTTAGCCACCAAGTCAAGATTTATAGCCCCCTTCCTCGTGAATTTTGAACATCTTGAATAGAAAAACAGGTACCAACAATACGAAAGGAGTATCGATCTAATATTATCTTTTCTGCCCAACCCCCCACCTAATCCACCTTTGCCTGTAATGGGCATTTGCTAATCCACCTTTGCCTGTACCTTCGCAGTAATGAAAATTTATCTCAGCTTTTTGTCTAGTATCACTCTTTTTTAAAGAAATGACACGAAATTTTTATGAAAAATTTAATTTTAGCATAGGAATGGGAAGACGAAATACCACCCTCCACCCTCGGAATTCTAGGGTCCGTCACAGGTTTATCATGGGGTTTGGCTTTAGCCCCCCCCCCTAGAAATTTTGCTGGCCTGTCGGTTGATGTTAAGAAAAGGTCCATTTGAAAAAGTGAGCAACTTGGCAGACTCAATAGAGGCTCGCATTCTAATTTAATGGATTTTGTGGGGCAGACAGTAGCGAGGCCAGGGTCATATGCTTGTAACAGAGTATCGAACAAGATGGAGTATTGTGGGATAAAAAAATTGTTTAAGAAATCAATACTATGCATAAAGGGTCCATTGACGTTCTTACACATCGCATTTTTAGCTCAACCCAAAGAAAAAAGAAGCACACAAGAACATTTTCAAATGACTTAACGACAAAGTCAAAGGCTATGAGAAGCTGCAAAAATACGAAATACCAGAACCAGACTGCATAACTGTTAAAATAATTCCATACGTTATTGGGCAAATGAAAGCCTAACGTAAAACAAATAAATCCAAGTATAGAACCTGATATGGAAATTCAATGTTTCACCCTCATATGCTGACAACTGTCCTTATATGCTAATTGATTAACGTATTATGTTTCTCTATAACGGATTCAACAACATCAAGGAAATTAAAGCTCTCAAATAAAACAGTGAAGGAACAGCTAAGTAGCTTGCTTATTTATTCCATCTTAAATGCATTGTTGGCATCCATTTTTAAGGTGTAACTAATAATAAAAACAAAAAGTGTCTATGGCAGACCAAATGATGGGCAAAATATAAACATTAAATTTCCTGCACTGAGATAGTTAGAAGGGGACTTTTTTAAAACTCTAGAATTACCTGCACGACATTTGTAATCAACCCATCTTTGATTTGAAAAAATTTAAAACAGTTTCACAGAACATAGCTACTTCAAAATTCAAATTAATCCAAAATTTTCTTAAATTATTTTAGTCCATATTGGCTTTAATTATATCGCCATATCATAATAAAGAAAAGCAATATCGCTAATATACCTTGTGATGATGACTTTATTTTCCTTTCTCCTTGTTGCCAAATTTAAAGGGTGCTATGCTTGCCGCATCCCTTGGCATCAGTTGTTTATGAGGCCTCGTTTAGGCCATCATCGTTAATACTGCGGGCACATACACTTCCTGCATGACAGAACTCAAATATTCTTTCTCCATGCTAAGAGGTGAAATAATTCTCAATTTCATTTAGCAGATTCGTCATTTACTGACTGGCATCCTTTTCAATCCTGGCTGCCTCTTGCATCATCAGTCCAAGCATTCAACCCTGTCCTCGTCCTCGTGCAAAAAAAGCCAGGGGGTAACATTTTTGTTGCAAATTTAATATTTAACATCGATCTCATCTACATTCGCCAAATTCCCAAAGTTACATTTGCCTGTCAGTTTCTATAGGCAGAACCACTCTGTTTTTCAACATCCCCCCTTTCTACATTCGCGACTTCCTGTGTCATATACTAACAATAAGCTAACCAATCAATGCAAAGCAATTTGAAGTTAAATTCCATAAGGAGGATGGTTGCAAAATAAGCCGGGGGTATTCAACCCATTTACATGGGATTTTGAGATTGTACACCAACTCGAGGTCCCTAGTGAATGCTTAATGCTCTCCGTAGAATTGGAGAAAAATTGCCAAAATGATTTTAAATTCTGACATTCTTTAAAGGGTATCTTGCGAATTTCTAGATACACCCCCTGTGTGTTTCAAAGTGTTGCAGTTACGAATAAATAACATTAAGAAAAAGGTGACATTAGTCATTAGCTATGGATTACTAATTGAAAACTTCTACCTTTCAATACGCCTTCCTACCCTTGGGACTAGTGTGTTAAAAAGTATGGTCCCCGGAGTAACGCCCTCCACGAGTATGCAAATAATTGTGTATACTTTTAATAGGCTCCAAAGGCTTTCCATGCACTCAGATTTATGACTTGTGTCTGTGTAATCACATATTCTGCATAAATTGTGCAAACGGGGCGATCTTTGAATGTACTTTGTTCTTCAGATTGGGTTTAGAACAAACAAAGCGAAGTGCTGCGAAAACAAGGCGTTCTATGTATTTTGTTCTTTGGATAGGATTTTTAAGTAAAACTATAAAAAAGTCCACCTAAAGTGAAGAAGTTCCGTGGAAGCACGAGAATCGCCCTGCCTGTACTGCTTGACCACGACATCACAGAAGCAGCAAAATGCCATCAATAGTTGCAAATAAGTCAGTTTAAGGCGAGAGAACATCTTAATATTTTGCGACATCTCGTCAATGATCGCAATGGCTGGAAAATTTTGACTAATTTGATTTGTAGTGTCGCGCAAGGTGAACAATGATTACAGTTGTTTTCCGAATGCGCAGCGAGAGAGAGAGAGAGAGAGAGAGAGAGAGAGAGAGAGAGAGAGAGAGAGAGAGAGAGAGAGAGAGAGAGAGACTATAAAAAAGTTTTAAAAATTAAAAGAGCTGTGAAGATTAGGTATTCATATAGGTATTCGTGATTTTCCAACAACTTTTATATCGGCTGCAAAATCAGCCCCCCCCCCCCCCCGTTGATTTAGCCCATATCCAGATGCCCAAAGTTATGCACCCAGGGGTACTGACTTGAGAACTTAGCAGCCAATCGTAGAAAGTACCTGTTTTCCTTTAGGCGCTCAAAGACAACGGCATTTAATCGACAAACTTCTATTAATCTTGCAACCGGTTCGGCATGAAATTGCTTTATTCTCAAGTGTGAATTCTAATTACAACGTTACGTAAATATTAATCTAAATGTTTACCTTACTTTGAATGTTAGATTGGGTTTAGCAAAGCCGTTTTAAGTAGGAAAACACAGCTTTTAGATTATCATGGCAGGCAAAGAAAACAAGCCCGATCTTGCATTTAGAGATAATCGGCAACAATGCGGCATTGGCATCAAAATGCCGATGCCAAGTTACACACCCTTTATTATCAAACAAGTAAATTTGGCATATCCTATTTTTGGATCGATACTATCAATGGTGGTTTTGTTCTGAAGAATTACGTGCCCTGCTCTGTCCAAAATGTTGGCATTTCCTATTCAAAGGTGTACAAACCAATTTAAAACTCTTTTAAAAAGATTGCTATTTCGAAAATCAATGCGCATGTAACGCTTGTAGGCAACAGCTTACATAATATCTCTAAAGTTCCTTCGTGTTATTGTAAACTTTGTTAGTAAAAAAGGTTATCATTAACTTTATTACCTTGAACGCAGAGATTATTCCCAAAATCTTGTTTTTTGCAAGTTATCTTTTGTGTAACTGTTTAGATCTGATTGCTTCTGCCTGCAGGACAAATTTAAAACCAGGAATATGTAGGAGTTGACCTCGTTTGTATCTTACTATGCATTGCGTCATTTATAAGATACCAGAGAAAAACTCCCATCGAAAGTGAAGAGAAAGTACAGGACAACTTATAAGAAAAATGCTGTTCATAGTAAAGTAGCACCTGGCTCTTCACAAAGTCAAGGGGGTGGTGTCCTACCCGATTAGAGGTCCTAGCCCAGATTGTCCCAAATGTTTTCTTTTCTTTTCAGAAGCTGTACCAACATTTTTTAAAAACAGGTCTCTCTATATTTCGTTAACTCTATCAATCTAGTCACTATCAATCTATGTCTTGTATAGGTTGGTCTACTGGCGTACTGGTTTGGAGGTAGCTATCTAGGGCTGTACTGACCCTGCAGTTAACATGTTAACGTAACAAAGTTTGGTACTTCTAAGCTGTGACAGCATGCAGCCGTATTTTGTTTTAAGAATTACTTCCATTCGTTAGCAGCGAGCTTCGTTGAAAATTTTATTGACAGCTTGTGACACACAGGAGTTAAGGCTTATTTCTTTCCATTAAGTAATTCTCTGTACTTTAAAATTCTAAATGTCTATCTATCCATCTATCTACGTGTCCTGTCTATCGACGTTGACGATCATGGCCCCCAGAATGTCTCTCTGTGCTTTGTATGTTGGATGATTTCACTTCCTCACCAAAAGTCTCCTCCTCATGCTAGCCTTGTGTTTTTCTGCCATATATGGCCAAAAAAGCTATTTGCCGCTTTGTTATCATGTTGATCAGACTCATTTGTTCTCCAGCCCCTTCTAAAACAATTTCATCGCTTCGCCTTTCTAATCATGATACTCTCAGCATCCGCTTGAAAGATCCAAGGGTGATTGTTGCCCTAGCAGCTCCTAAATGGTTGGGTCCCAAGGCTGCACGGTGACTGTCTGTTAGACTCGCGCCCATTGGCGTAAGGCACGGTGTGCACCTTTAAGCGCAAAACTAAGGGCCCCTAAACAATTGGGCCCCCGCGAAATTTTGTGAAATTTATTTTTGGATATAACCGTTTCTTAACAATTGGTATGTTAGTGTTAGTAAATGTTGTTTAAAAATTGCATGTAAAATATTTATGCAGTTAAAGGCAATTTCAGGCTCAGCCTAAACTCGATTTACGAAAAGATAGGGGCCCCAAACCACTACTCAGCATAAACTCGTTTTACAGGGCCCAAAACCAATACTTTGACTAAGGGCCCCACACTGCTCCGTAACGCCACTGCTCGCACCAAGGGTGTTTCATGTACTACCAGTGTTGAAAAACAAACACAATTGTGCGTTAAATGCAAACAGTATATAAGTAAAGAATACATCATAAATAGGGCGTATGACAACTAAACTCAGCAATATCGAACATTGCAAAGCTGAATAACTTGGAACAAAAAGTAATATGTGGCAATGAGATGTCTTTGCAGTTATTAGAGACAGGAACGTCAGTTGAGGGGGTCAAGGGGACTCTGTAACCCCCAATCTTGTTTCTTTCGGTACAACGAAGGTTATGATGGTGAATGATTTTGTCTTATTTTGTTTTGTTTCGGCGTATTTTCAAGAAAACGTGTAAAATATTAAAGCATAGAAGTTTATTTTAAGGGAAATAAGCGCTTTAGTGCCAAAGACTTTCACTGCGGGAGAGACACATATCGCACGCCCCTATGCCAACCATGCCCCAAAGGAAAGTTCGGCTGTCGGCGAATATCAACTGTGTACTCCCTTTCATCCAAAAAATGTTTTTGTTGCTTCGCCCCTGTTTGGAGCGCACGCAAACGCAATGATCTTCTTTGCAAACGGTATGTCTCTGTTGACAGGCAAACGTTTAGCAAGCAACTATGGAAGGGAACTTTCACACGGAGAAATTTAAGGGAATCATGACGTTGTAATGTTAAGAATAATTTACAATAAATTAGCATCCATTATTTTAAAAAAATTATGTGAGATCAGTTGTAAGGTATGACGCAAGAGGGCGGACCACATAATACTCATATATACGATGAATAGGCTCTATCTTGAATACCATAGTCAGGGATGCCGGAAGTATTGAGGGGCGTAGGGGGGCACTTTACCAAATTTGTGTCTCATTTGAGTAAGGTGGTGGTCGACAAGCTATCAATTCCAACAGAGAAATGAGTTGGCAAAATAAACTAAACTGAAATGTACGAAATTGATTTGAGCAGGGCAGTTTCTTACCCCCATCTGCCTCCCCCCTTGGGAAAGGGACAAAGGAGCAGCTGCCCCCCCTTACCCCTTCCTACCGGCATCGCTAACTACAGTAGCTATAAGCAGCTATAAGACTAAACTACAATTTATAGTTGTTATCGTGTGGCATCGATTATAGGTTAAACTTCTCGTAAATCATTTGCTGTGCTATCACTCCAGGTTCTGATTTTCCAGTGTTCTTTTCATGAGTACACCTAACTCTACAACATCCAATTGCAGAAGGCGCGAACTCTTCCCGACTGCAACTTATAAGCAACTTTGAGGGATAGTAATATGAATCCGGGACATTGGACTTGCACTGCTTTTTTGGTTTAATTACATTTGCTTGGGTGCTTGGGTATAGCTTAGTTTCTCAATAGAGAAGTGGCGGACACTAGGGGGTGGCCCCTAATATGTTGGAAAACAATAATTTTTTTGTTCTAAAACAATGGAAATGCCCCTCCCAATATTTGGCTCAGTGTCCGCCACTGGTATAGAGGAGCGAGTGTCGGAAATTATCTTATGTCTTAGAGGAGTCTAGGAGAGGGGACTCTTGTCCCAGGATATTCAAGCGCCAGAAATCGATTCCAACTCTTTAATTTCTAAATTGCTTTCTTCTCTCTCAGAAGCTTTAGAAAGGCGCATCCTTAAAAAAGGCAATCTCTCAAAGGAGAATTGCTGGAACTGAGAGAAGAACAATCTATGTACTTCATTTCTCTAGTAGAATTTTGTGGGGATTTGAAGGTTCGAGCAATCTGAAAATAACCCTGAATTTCTGCCATTGGGCGGTACTATATAAAAATGAATTCAAATCTTATGTCGAAAAACTGAAGAGGTGAGTCAAGATTTTGGTATAAAGCTACCTTCCTAGCCTAATCTGTATGTTATTGTGAGATTATTTTTATAAATTTACAGTCTGATCTAAAGATCAATTCTATCCACCCTTCTTAGTCATCTCTAATGCGGTTTTTCGATGAATAAGAATACTCTCCATCGTCAAATCCTGACATATATGAATACGACCCTGTTGTTAGTTTCCCTGCAGCATCAATCTTTGGTAAAGTATGCCTGAAATAACGCCTGTCTTCGCGTTTTTCAGAGGTTCTTTCTTGTCGTAAATCATGCTGACTGGCAGTTGCGATTTTCGGCAGAATTAATCTTGATATTTCACTCGTAGCTGGATCTTTCGATAACGGTTCATCATGGCTACTAACACGAAATATCGAAGGCATCGTCGTAACATCATTGTCCAATTCGCGCTGTTCATTCCGACGGTGATTTCGACGGCGTTTCGTTTTCTTACGTCGTGGTTCTTTGCTTCCATTTGAATCGGTGTAATCCATGCGACTTGACGTGACGTTGACGCTAGCAGTTGATACGGCAGTTTCGCGAACAACTGCGTTGCGCACAGTCATTGTAGAAATAGACTTCTTCAGTGCTATGATACCTATAGCTAATACCTTGCGTTGGAAAATACTAGTCTTTCAGTAGGATAGACACGAATGTCGTGAACTTTATGGCGCTAGGAGTCAGTCGATAAGGTGTAGGATTCAATTATAAAGCAACGATTCTTTGTTGTTTTGCCTTGTGAAGCTCTGCTTGTAGAACAAAAATATGTGCAAGAAGCTGTGAAAACCCCTCTCAATATCATTCAGTAAAGTACAAAACACACGAAGAGCCAGGCACTAAAATCAAAATAGACTGCAAATTCCAAATAGCATTAAAGCAGTTGTGTCTTCCTGAAAATACCAGTAAGCTCGTCAAGAACAGGAGAGCTTTTTCCTAAACTCATCACTAGAAAAGGTGTATTCATGAACTCGTCACTTGAGTATTACGAATCAAATATCAGCAAAAAACCAGACGGCCTGGAGGACAGTTACTGTGGCATGGTTCTTTTAAACTTCAAAACCGATTGTTGATTGCATCGAAAGGATTCCTTGTCTTTAGAGATCTTCGCATTAGTTACTCGAATCTTGTAATCTACAATTATCTTTGAAACTCGAGGTAAGCTTGGCTAATGTCTGGTCTCGTGAACTCGCGTGAACTACGTTCGTCTGTCATTCACCCATTAAACCAGACAAAACGATACTGAAGAAATCAATGTCAATAATTCTTTTAATGACGATTTGTTATCAGTCATGTTTTACATGCGAAACTTATTTCTGATGCCGTCCTCTCCAGGCTATAGAATTGAATACTGATTTAATTTCAGTCTCAAATTTTCAACTTGAATACAGATCGCCAACATTCCAAGCGTATCAGCTGACGTACTTTACTAACCAAATGAACATATCCAGGGGGTTAACTTTTAATAAAAGGTTTACTTGATGAAAAACTCTTGATCACAGGTAAGAACGGATGTCACTGTTTTCTGATTTTTTATAAGAAACTTGGCAATCTTGGAGGCTGGATGGCGATGCGGGGTGTCACGGTGCGGGGTGTCACGGTTTGGGGGTGTTACGGGGGCAGCTGCCCAAAAGATTTTTATTGACACCCAGTTTGCAGCCAGATAGATAAAAGGGAAAAATTGTCGAATTTTTCTGAAGTTGGAAAATCATTGATTGAAGATTGTATTGAGCCTGGTGCACCAAATTGGGGTAAGAGTCGGGATATATCTGGCATTTCTCTATGTTTCTTGAAGGGTTTAATGGCTCCAGGTACGAACGCTTTGGCGTCTCAAAAGTACCAAACATCAGGGCCGCCGAGAGGGAGGGGCAGAGGGGGCAGTTTGCCCCAGGGCCTCAGGCTCCAAGGGGCCTCATCAACTAACATCAAAATTTTTGTCATAGCCTCTTTAGATGTATTCAAGGAACATCCCAATAGGAGCAGCCTATAAGGTTCAATGAGTGCCTTCAGATTCAGTTCCCCAAATTTCCTTGCTTTCTGCTCCTTCTACTCGCTTTGATCACAGACCAAGGGGCCTCATTTTGCAGTTTAGCCCCTGGGCCTCGAAAACCTCATGGTGGCCCTGCCAAACATAAGCACATCTAGCCTATTTCAATGCCCTTGTTGTGCGAAGACAATATATTATCTGAGACTCTGCGATCAATTTCAAAATATTTGTCGGCAGTTTTCCTGGAATCGGCGGGGCACCAGCTTTTTTTGGATTGTTGGCAAACCCTGAGACAAAAGGTTCCATATTAAACCCTGGGCGTTGAAAGAGAACATCTCAATTCCATCCTGATTTAGCAGCATTGGCGGGGCCAGGGGGTGCATGGTTGGAGGGGGGTTATTATGGTGATGTAGATTTGTGAAAAGTTTAGTGTAGGGGTAGGCCATTATTATTCACTTTCCTTTCTTAGTCATATGCTGTTCAGTAAATTGATCGTAAATCAGATTTGATCAGATCGTAAATCAGATCGTAAAAGGGCGTTTCCCAACATCTGAAGAGCGTAGATGGGTCCCAATCCTCATCTTACCATCACTTCATGTAGACTGGTGCCGCCTCTGATTAGAGGGCGCGTAAGTTGAAGGGGGGCATTAAATTCTTTTTTTTCATAAACTGTACCAATCTTTATTGACACGTATCCAGGTTAACTGGAGCGTTACAGGACCCCCTTGTCGTTTGCGATTAATGGCATATTCAGAGATTTAACGGTTAGGCTCTTATTTGTACACGAGCTGAGAATCTTCTTTGTCAATCTTCCGGCTAGTAGAGAAACGTTTCATGATATGTTTGTCCGGCAAATTTTGAATGGAGAACAATTTTTGAATAGTAGCAGGTTGACGGAATGATAACGCAAAAGAAAAATTAATTAAATTAAGGGATCTTCTATGAAAAGAAATTTAAAGGATTATCAGTAATTGTAGTTTTGTGTAGAAAATAGGCATCTGACATTGAGGCTCATTACAAAATAATAAAAATACAATTGCAAGAAGTAAACCTCAATAAATGCGATGAGATACAGAAGTATTAAGCAAACAAAATACAGTGATGTATTGATCAATACATTGACGTAAATGCAAAACAACCAAATTCAATACACTGCAATACAATACAATACAATACAATTCAGTACAATACAAGACAATGTTATACAATGTAATATAATATATAATACAATACAATACTATACAATACAATGTTTTACCATGTAATACAATATGATATAATACAAAACAAAACAAGACACAACAATAAAGTACAGTACAATGCAATGTAACGCAAAGTAATGCAATGTAATACGACACAGTAGAAAACAAAAAAAAAATAAAACAGATATTATACCATTAATACAGTAAGACTGAACAAAAATTTATGCAATATAATACAATGCAACATGCAATGCAACACAATACAATACAATTACATGTAAATAAAATTCACCATAAAAAAGACGACACAAAACAACGCAACACAACAGAAAAATACAATAAAATGCAATACAATGCAATACAATAGAGTACAATACGTAATAATACAATGCAATACAATAGAAAACAATACCTTTAGAGGTACAATTAAAAAAGCATGTCTTTCATTCAGAAGCACAGGTATTTCTGGAGTTGTTCCAAAATTCTTTCCAGGGGATGTAGCTTAAAGTTCGTGGCATATGTGCATTTGCAATCAATTTGAATGGAGAGGTCCACGGGAATCTTAATACTTGCACTTTTTAGATTGACAAAAATATGCATGGTTGCAGATGCATAGAGCTTAAGACATTACGAAAAACCTTAACTTGACGCAACTTAATTAACAAAATCTCCTGGCGGGTGCACTCCTATATAAATGATGGTACTCATCCGTGTTCCCAAATTCACTGAGAAAGGGGGATAAATTTTTCTTAATCCCAGGACCTAGAATTTGAAAAAAGGGTGTTTTGAGTGCCTCAAGTCAGAGTATTGAGAAAAAGGGTCTTTCCATAGAAAACATGTAGAATAAACTTTTTATCTAACATAGAGCTAATAGCTGTTATAAGACACTGACAAATGGAAAATAAGATCATAAAAACTCAATATACTCAAGTTTCATTTAAAAAGTTCAATTAGATACTTCCAAAATTTTAAAATATTAGGTTGCAGCTAAAGTGGAATGTCAGTGAAAAAGGGTAAATTGAGAAGTAGAATTGTCAGTGAAAGGGTGCATTCATCAAACTCCAGAATTATGATTATACCACCATTTATATAAGAGAGCACCGGTCGGGCAAAATCTATTCGTACTTAGAGCTCTCAAGCATAAAGTCCACACATTAACACAATTATTGATAGGCAAATCATGGGGGATGGAAGCCTAGCCGGAACCCTATTGTAGAAACAGCCCCCGTCACCTCGCTTACCTTACATGCTTTCTTAGCACTTGTGAGCTAAATTTGAGCATTGGAAGAAATTCAAAAGCGCAAAAGTGTAGGTGAGTCTCACTCGATATGCGACAATTGAAACTTGCGAACAGCTGTAGGGAACGCCATTAGTTGAACATGGATTTTGCAGATAAGACTATTTGATTATTTCCATTATGGTTGCCCGCAGCTGTTCTATGGGCTTACTAAAGATTTTGGTGAAAGTAAAATATTTACAAACGATAACAAAATATTTTCGATTAAATTTCTTCCCAAACTTCCAACAATTGTTAGTCTAAGGCTGTTTGTTTTGTTTTCATCGTTTGCGAAGCGTACACATATTGCTCATGACTAAGGGGTGCAGACCTGGGGGGCTCAAAGAGTCAGAGCCCCCAAGTTAGAAAGCATAGAGGTCGATTATTACATAATTGCATTTTTTCTGAGTGAATCTGCCAGGAAGTCCTCCTAGCGCTTCACCTGTTATTTTTGTAACCATAGGCTGTGTAAAATGATGTCATCATACAATCTGATGTAAGGAAGATTGTTACAATAGAAAACACCATTGTCATTCCATAAGAAAGCGGTAACTAAAAAATAGTAATCGGCTCTTTAAATAGGCAAGAAAGTTCAGTGCTGAGTTTTTCTAATGCTGAAGTTAGTATAGGTGTTATAATTCCATTGTGTTTAAAACGTTTCTTGATAGTTTCAGATGAAGTCCTTCCAAAATTGTCATACTTTCAACCCATTTACCACCTGTTCTCTTATGACGATCAAGGCAACTACTTGCCAAAAGCAAAAGTAGATAGCAAAAAAAAAAATTCTAGGGCCCATATTTCCTGGACTTACCAAGGTAAATATTTCCATG
This sequence comes from Catostylus mosaicus, assembly GCA_964019065.1. NCBI lineage: Eukaryota > Metazoa > Cnidaria > Scyphozoa > Rhizostomeae > Catostylidae > Catostylus > Catostylus mosaicus. The sequence goes on from OZ025186.1 coordinate 5,042,004, forward strand.
AATTTAAGGGAAAATTCATGGATTTCCGGTGGGCAATGCTATCCCTATTCCATAGGTACTATCTAAAGATTTTAATGGTTTTTATCTAAAGTGGAAAAGTACACGAAAGATGCCAAGATATTTTATATGGCTTTTGGTATATGGCGAAATGGCTAAATAACGAAATAGCGAAATAGCGAAACAAAGAGATGAAGAAACAGGGTTTGGTTTTGGGTGAGGTTGGGGGTTAGGGTCATTTTTGCTTGTTCTCTTTTTCGCTATTTTCAGTTTCAGTTTTTCGCTAAATACTGATACCCATTTTATACTGTAGCAACTGGGCAAACTTTGCAGTGAGTATGAGACCTAGTCCGAAGCCTAAATGTAAAAGTTTCTTTGTAAATTGACAAAATCAACAAAACACATGTTGACATTAATTAATACCATGGAGTGGAGGCAAAATGTGTTTCCGAAACCGTGAAAGCTGGCACCGATATTTCTGAAGTTTCTTAAGTCTCTCCTTGTAGATCTTAAAGTTTTTAAGGGTGTCTAGTTCAAGGTTCTTTATAAAAGAACGTGTATCACTGAAACAAATATGTCAACACAGGAGCATATAAATTGATTTCCTTAATGATGAACTTTGCATGAAGATAGAGATGAAACTAAATACTCGATCCCAGTGCAAACCTACAACAGACTACCGGCTGATTGTGGTATAGCAAGCTTAACTGTGTTGATATGACATCAAATTTCAGCAGAAAAGACGATTTTACGAACGATGGCACCTAATAACATGAAGTGATTAAAGAAGGTGACAAGCCAGTAGGTGCGCAACAAATTCAGTAACTACGAGAGAACAGGTGAAAATATGTCTCTAGAAAAAATTGAACTGAACCTACGATGGCATGATGATCGCCCGGTTCTTCAATCACGGTTAGAGCCACAGTGTTGTAGAATGAGGCACAAGGGGCTGGGAGGAAGAGGGAAACAAAAGGAGAGCAGATTGGAAAGAAAAAGCAAGGCAGAGGGGTGGGGTGGGGGGGGGGGGGTCAAAGGCAGCGTAAGAGTATATTGGAAGCGTTGTCGGTTGTTGACATGCAAGACCAATACACTCTTTTCTGAAGTTACTCTGTTTTTAATCTGTATCAATGCAAATCATCATTGACTTGAGAGCCATTAATTGTTGTCATGAATTTTAGACTCAATAAAAGCGTGATTTCTTTATAAATATGTGATTACCACTACAAAAACATAAGTACTTTAAAAGGGCTCTTTTTCACAATAAACAGCTCATTTTGGTCAACATCTGATGTACTTATTTTTGGATAAATTCCACTCGGGTTTATCAGTCTAACTTATTCCCATATTCATTATTCTTTAAAAAAAAACACAAGTCTTGACGTTGATTGGAAATAAAGAAAAAATTATTCACAAAATCCGTAAAATGTAGCAAACATGAAAATAAGGCCACACTCATAGATGTGAAAGCAAAAAGAGAGTAGGTGCAGAACACTCCTGGAATATTCCCCAAGAGCTGTTTTTAGTCTTTTATTAAGGGAGAGCCATTACCAATGGGGGGCATGGACCGACCGCTCCCAACATAATATTGTCTGCCAAAAAGCCTGAATTCTTGTCGGAAAATATTTTGGATTTTCTACGCCAAAACGTGTGATTACGGGCTGACGATGATTGCGATTGTAAGCAAAAAATTGACGACGCCAGCCCCCAGTATATCACACCTACTGTCGGCTCTGGGTAAAGAATCTCGGTTAGAAGCACCTCTGCTCCTTCGTAGCATAGATCTTTGGCGCAGGCTATAAATAATAAGACCATTGTTAGGCTCATTAAAAAGTGCACATCAGATATCCATTAAAAATGTGAGCCATTTCATTTAAATTGAACGCATAGCCCATCAAGAAGTTAATGACATCAATGAAGAGCATTTTAATATCATTTAACACTTAAAATATGTAATACCTTTAAACTTGAGAAGATGAACTAAATTGTCCTTTTGTATGAATAAGAGTCTGGAAAGGCAAATCGATGAACATGCTTGGATGTGAAACGTGGTAACAGTCCAGCGTTTGGAATTGTGTTCCATGAGAAAGTCAAAGACACATTCTTATTAGCCCTATAATGAATGCAAGAAATAATAGGGAATATTAAGACTCTGTGAAGTACAAAGCATGTAATCTGAATGTACAAGGGTGGCACTGGAAGCCAAAATATGACGTATTGATATGATGTACAAATTTTTTCCCTTTTTTCCGTTGCAGCTGCCATTTGGGTGTCAACATGGATTTTACTAGGGCAGCCCCCCCCCCCCCCACGACACCTCCTAGTACCATCAGTTGATCTTTATACATAGCATAGAAGCCAACAAAAGTGAAGAAAACAGCAATTGAAAATACCATGAGGACAGAAATAAACCCAAAAATTAGATGAACATCCTTGCCAGGAATAAAACATCAATTTCTAACCCAATGTTTGATAAATTTTGGTCAGTAACTATTCACTATACTTTAAATTAATTTGCATTTGTTTAAGTTACAAGCTAAATAGTTGTTCACAGTAAAATACTATTGGAACTGCCACATTCAAAGGTGGAATGATTGACTGCATCCTCAAAGCTGCCAGAAATCTATAAATATTTTTTATAAAGCTAAATCCAATAAATGGATTAATTTTACAATTTAAAAAGCCAAAGGACAGCATATATGTATCAATAAAAGAAAATTCTGAGATGAATATGCCATAAAAAGCAATTTAAGCATACCTTAGGCCACCAACACCATCATCAAAAAAGTAGTATTTTGTATTCATACTTCGAAGATCAATGATGGTCTGGTCACCTCTAAGTAGAATCTTATCCCAAAGTACCACTTGGTTTACTTCCTACAATGCAGAGTAACAGATTTCAAACTCATTTTGTGCAAATAAGATGAATGCAAAGTGTTTTGCAAAAAGTTTCTAATTAACTTTTGAAAAATTGTTCTTTAAAACAAGCACATAAAATTGCAACAATGAAACAAGGAATAGCAACTAAATACCAAAGAATACATAAAATACAAAATAATACAAGACAATACAATACAATAAAATACAAAACAATACAGTACACTACAATATAATATAATATAATACAAAACAATACAGTACACTACAATACAATACAAAACAATACAATATCATCAAACAAAATATATTATGATGTAATGCACTTACTTAATGCTAATCACAATACAACGAAAATGTGTCAGAGCTTATGGCAATGATTGGGGTCATGGTGAGAATTAGCACTAGGTCACCAAAGTTCTTACCATAAAAGGCACTAACAATTCATAATTTGAAATAAAAACAAACAAACTACAGAGAAAGAAAAAAAAGATTTAATGTCTGTCTCATTTTGATGTCAGGCAATAATATCAGCCGATATGAGGGATTAATAAAAATTTGGGTACCAGGTATTGACTCAAACATATGATACTTACATTATGTTCTGTTTTATATTCTGCTGTAACATAGAGAAACAATTGTTTAACATTCCAGTTAAATAAAGGCTTCAAGTCTAAAATAGAGAAACAAGAATTAAACATTCTTTAGCATAAATATTTATATGTAGAGAAAACAGAGAAAAAAGATACATCTTGTATATTATTCAATTAATCTTGCAAATATTCCAGACACATTTCTTTGTTAAGGCTGTCAACAGGGGAATGTTATATATACTTAAAACTATCTTTGCTATCATAATAGCACTTCTAGCATGCTTTAGAGTATAACTGATACCTGCTCCCCAGCACCTCTCTTAGTGAAAATCTACCTAATGCCCTGGGGTAGAAAAGCATTTGTTGGGTAGGGTAATGTCATTTTGAAATTAAGATAAGAGCGTAAATTGCCAAAATTCCAAGCAAGTATTTTCAGGTTAAAAATAATGACAATGTCCTTGATAATGCTGTTCATTGTACCTTTATTTACAATAAAATAAGTTTCTGCCCTTTTTTTAAGCTAGTCAGATCTGTTGAGAATTTATGAATTATTGATCATTTAAGGATACAAGCAATTAGATCCTTGTTGATCAATGCATAAAAATGCTCTGGTAGATCAGCATTTTTCTGTAATCTCTCAACCTAAGATATATATTTTATCATGCTTTGCAATACTCCAAGATATCATTTAAATGTAAAAAAGCTAACAGAGCCTTCAATCTCTCCCCCCAAAGCATCACTGGTTGATTGATCGTTCTGCTTGATAATCATAAAAATTTTTAATTGCATGAGGACATTCTTACTAAAAAAACTAACAATATTTATCAATAGACACATAACAAAATTCTGACCGGAAAATATATATGACACACTTGTGTGATACTAAACATAATCCCATTCACATGGTTTTTCCTTTTGCGTTAACGTTTACAAAGATACAAGATACAAGAGCATGTTTAATTGTACAACCCAAAGCATAAAAGTAAACAAAACATAAAAATCTAAATAAAATTAATAAAGTTGTATTCAATTAAACTAAATTATTATTGAGTATCAAAAGATGCACTAAAATGTATTTGTGCACAGTAGCTTTGTAATTGTGGTAATTTGGCTCATATCTAATGTTGTTTCATTTCTAAATTTTAACTTTCTTCATGCCAATACTTTAAAAAAACACAGTTCTCTGGTATCTTATGATAATTTTTAATGAAAAAAAAAACTATAAGTGGTTCTAATAGATATGCACCTGTATCAATATCAATTGTAAGAAATCCAAGATCAGTAAAGTCTTTTGCCACTGTAAAATCTCTGACACTTTTTCTAGAATTAAGATAGATTCAGTTAACTGCCTTCACATGAATTAACAGGATTTTTGGAATAATTCATTAATTATTCTTTTAGCAGCATTTATACCTGCAACCACAGCTATCCCTTTTAAAAAACTGTTGTTAAAATTTTGCTCCATCAGGGGTGGTGCTAGGATTTACCTGAAAAAAGGGCTAGGTTCCTTGACAAAGAGGGCTGTTAAACAGAACAGATGATCTTTCAGATTAATATGACACAATTTTGCCTTGAAAATTCCACCATAGGCATAAATTTTTTTCATGATTAGGGGCTTATGCTCTGACGAATTTGCTACAGCCCCTCTACTCCCCCCTTGCGCCATCCCTGTTCTTGTTGCTAATACTGTATTGCTTAAGTGAGGACCATACAATGGAAATATTAGAAAATAAATGCAGGCCAATAGCCAATACTCTCTATCAATTGTCTTTGTAGCAGTTAATAATCTTTGCAAGAGGATGAATTGCATTATTGTTCTTCCATTAGGATACTTCTGCAAGAGCGGTCAGTAATTTGCGCACATCAGGCACAGGTCTAGGCTAGAATGAAATACTTACACGATTTGTTTGTTGACCTTCATCTCAATCATTGGTTCCAACCGCTGGAAGAAAAACGTTGAAAGGAAGCACATGAACGTCACAGTTGCCAATACGGATAGTGAGTATGCAAACACAACGTTTGCGCGTGATAAAAAGCTGTGCATGATGCTGTTGTCCCTTCACCACTCACAGCTTAGGCCACTCGCGACTGAAATCTCTTTTGTTTTAGCCTCCAGATCAACAAGAGCTTTACGTTTGATAGCCTCGTTGTCGATAACCCGTTAGAGAGTTGAGGACAGAGAACAAGGTTAAGAAGAGAATCGATGAAGTCTACAGATCAGTGATGTAGTCACCCTTCCTCGAAACATTAGTTGCTTTGTTTTGCCGGCAAAGTGCACCAAAACATTTGATTCACTATTTCCACGAAGCATTGTGATGAAACACAAGGTGAATTTCAAATATTTGCCTGTTTTTCAGGTTCAGCATATCAAATTGATCATATCAAAATTGGTGCAACCAACCGATTACTTATAAGCAGGAGAGAGTCAACTCATTGCAGTTACCAATTTATCTAATTTTCAACTGCAAAAAAGACGTTTTTTTTCAAATGAAAATGCTCCTAGTGCTTCTGTTTAGTGATTTTAGATGCTCAGACCTTCGACCCATTGTAGCGTATCTGGGTCGAACCGAGTTTACACGAGAAGACGTCACGACAAGCGAAATATCACCAAAAGGCTAAATTGCAAGTGAAAGTGACAATGCAAATGTAAAACTGAACTATTGCGCGGCAAATAAATACGGTGGTGGTCAAGAGTTACAACAATGGACTGCTTACGTAAATTTTACGTGCAATCCAACATAAAGACATAACTGGTACATTAGACGGAACTGCGAAAAAGCACGAACACATATAAGCATAACATAAATACTACATTATTAATATAATATCATAGGTCCCCCACAAAGTTCTTTCACTGTGTTTTGTAATTTCTAGTTCCTGTAAGGTCCCGTCCACAGTTTTTGAACCATCTCTAACCGAATTAATGAAAAAAACTTTCTTCTATTAGATTGTTGAACAAGCACAGTAGCGCTTTCAACATTAAATGTTATATGTATAATATAACACAGTCGCTACACCAGTTTTATCTGCTTGTTCGGCTAGAGGGTGATCTATCGCTGGGAGCTCATACAGGGGCGCAGTTTAGGCATAGGACAGAAACTTTTCGACAGAGTTTCTTATGCCCCAACTTTCTACCACTTGAAGAGAAACTAGAAAATTTTGTTACAAGCACAGAAAGCATGCTGCAACAGAAATGATTGTTGGTATTTCTCATTTTTTCTGTAGCATAGTCAATTATTGATTGAAAGCTTGTTTCTGAGCTCCCATTCAATTTACCAAATTTTTCACACGAAAATTATATTTTTTGCCAATTCTCAACATCTACAGAAATTTTGATTTTGAAACTTGATTTATTTTCAGAGCATTTTTTACCCAGGTGGTAATTTGCCTTTGGATCTTAAAGAATTTTAAACGTTCCCTTTACGTTATAAAAATCGAGTCTTATATTTTATTATATTTAAGAATGATATCTGCATAGCGTGAGTTAACATTCATGCTAGAAGCTTTTTGAATATCAGTGGTTTTGCTCTTTACAAGATCAAAAATTTTTAACGACTCCAGTACTCCAAGTACTGTTATAAATTCAGCATTAAAAATTTTTCTAATTAATTTATTTTAACTAATGTCTTTTGCTGAATATATAGCTTTTATTATGCATTATTTTATCATTACACTATTGGTTATGTTGATTTGCATAGTTTAGAAAATCTATTTATATAGCTTTGTAATTGTAAGATGTTAATGACCACCTCGACCTGGATAATTGTTTCGCAAAAATTAAACAAATATATGTTCATATAAAGATATGTATTTGGCTCATATAAAGCGCTCAGAAGCAGGCGATGAAGGTCCCTTATTTTGGGGTGGGGGACTCGCATTGGGAAGAGATGATGCATCTACGAGGCTAGCCAAAAACAATCTAACCAATGCGAGGCTGCGTAGAGGTCCACTGAAAAAAGAGAAGGGAAGGTGCAAAGAACGACAGAAGAACATTAGAAAAGTGGCAAAATGATTTGAAATGGCAAAACAACCACCCCCTCTAATTCAAAGAAAAGTAAGCAATTATATATTTTTATTTTGATGTTTATAAGGGATCGCTTTTTATGGAGAACTGAAAAATCACAGCGGCACTGGAGAACCCTCTCGCCCTGAATGTTTCTGTAAGTTTCTTAAAGGTTGCGAGACAGGAATGTTTGGGATTCACTCCTCGATAATAGCAGCAGTCTATTACATCAATGCAATATTCCCTCAAGTTTTAATATAAAAGTCAAAACATCCGTGCTGAAGTCAAAATATCTTGTCAACAATTAATTATCACAGTCTTGCATAATACAGTTTGTCCGAATTGTGTTTGTATCAGATTTCCTATTCAATTGAAATTGCCAATTCAACATTCAAGGAATGTCGCCCCAGCGGTCGCAAAACTGATAGGCAAAACGTGTTGGTGTAAGAAATTTAATGCTTCCTTTTTCTTGTGTTATTCTGTTACATTACGGATCATTCATTCTAGCATATTGTTCTGCCATTTGGAATTTTATAATAAAGGACTTTACATTGCTATGCCTTATGCAAGAACCAAATCCCTGCTTTGCTAGAAAGTTGATAGCATATTTGTCCTGTGAAGTCTTCTTTTTCCCTGGTAATATTCACAAAGGGTTCTATTATGCCTGAGAACAGGTAGTTTTACCATGCATGGTATTTTCAGTGGTGGGGGCTTAACAATCCTCAGCAACCCTGTAAATGATGCTGCTACACATAAGAGCTGTGCTGTGCCTATGATCAGTGGGTGAAAATGCGTGAAAACATATCTATTTTTTTTTTGAAAGTTGATAGATATGCAGGGATTATCTCAGTTTGTTAAAGAAAATTGTCAGGCTGTATAGAGCTAGTTTGTAAATTAGTTTGAATGTAAAAATAAATAATTTTCAGATATTAATTAGCACTCTGGTTATTTTAGTCAAAGCTTGAGACAAATGTTCGAAATATATTGAATGAACAGAAATCAAAACTTCAGCAAAAACAGCAACTTGAACATGAATTACTAGAGGACATCAAGTAAGATGGTTTTTTACTTTATCAAATATTATGTAAAATGCAAACATTAGAAGAAGGTTTGTGTTAAAAATTAACAAATCCCTTTTAAAGTAAAGGCAAATTTAAAAGGAAACATTTTTCATGTATCAGTCTTAATGCATATTAGAATTAGTACCCTTCTGTCATATTTTGATCATGTTTTCATAGCTATTTTTATTTCATCCTCTTTTTCAGAAATTATAGCAAATCTCGTGCCACAATTGAAAAAGACTATGGCCAGGTCTGTGTATTTACTATACTAACTAAGTATCTTAGCGCCTATTGATGTTCCAAAAAATCAAAGACATCATTTTCCAATATGAGCATATGAAGGTTGAGGCTTGCTTTTTTAGAAGAAAAATGTGTTATATAATTTTTAGTTATCTTTATGCAGTAGCAACTATTAATGTAACAGTAGGTTTAGAAGTTTGTGAATTTAGGGAAATAGTGGATCAAACCAAGATTATTTTACAGGCACTTCAGAAACTATCTACTCAATTTTCATCAAAGTTTATGCCTAAGGACAATGAGGATGAAGGCAAGACATTATCAAGGTTTGTAAAAGCATTAAACTGCATTTAATTGTGTAATTTGATAGTTTTATGAAGGAAAATGAAAAAAGACTTTGATATTCAAGTGATACTCTTGTTATATTTTCTGTTGATCTAGTTTCAAAATATTTGAAATATGCCTATCTGTCATCCAATGCAAATTGTGTCTTGATAATTACTGACTGTCAGCAATATGACGATGTTGAAGTGCAGTTTGAATCTCTTGTTTAACATTTAAACATTCAATTTCAGAACGCCATTTGGTTTATGGAGGAAAATATTGGAGGAAACAGAAAAGACTGCTGCATCAAGACTAGCATTATCTCAAAGTATGCAAGCAAATGTGACAGAGAATGTTAAGACACTGAAAGCAGCGAGGGCTGTGACTACTAAAACTGTGAGTGAAATGGTTTTTTTTTAGTTATCCACTTTTCTGTTTATCATATGCTCATTATTTCCATTCTTTGACAGTTTCATTAAAAATACAAGAAACAGGATTGTGCTGACAATGCCACAGAGTGCTCTGACAACCATGAAAGCATATGATCTATGGAATGATCTAGGTTATTGTAGTTTAACTGCAGTCTCTCATTTGCCATCTCTTAATTTTTGACAGTGTACTATACTAGCTGAAAAACTGCAAGAAGAACTTCAAGAATCAGTTCAAGAATTAGCAAAGGTAAATGGTTTCAATTCATTTCTCTTAGCTTTCTTTTTCACAGATGCACAGATTTGAATTATTATAGAATTCTAGCATCGGATCAGTCAGTAAAGCACAGGTCTGTGAGCCCATGACCCTAGAGGCATCAGTTGGGACCCACAGCTACACTAAGGGCCAAATCAGCCTGTAAGCTGCCAGGAACTCAGCCTTGGTTTGCAAATAAAAAATACTTTTCATATGTGGCTTTATGAACAGTAGGTGTTGTATAAGTCTGGTTGAATCATTTACTTTTCAGATAGAACTATACCCAACCATAAATGCTTGTCATTTTGCTTATTATTCTCTGCTACCAAGGCATAGCAAATGCAAAACATTTGCTAAAATTTTAAAAAGGATTTTAAAATTCTTTGAGTTATCTTGTTTTCATAATTTTCCAATAAAATCTATGTTTCACACCTTTCATCTGCAGGTAACAAAAGATAATGCCTCTATCATATTTACAATAAATGAAATCAGTGCACAACATCCTCATAAGGTTTTTGAAAAAATTGGTGAAAACCATAATAAAGTCTTCCCTCAAATGGTAAACCATGATAAAGTCTTCCCTCAAATGGTAAACCATAATAAAGTCTTCCCTTTTTTCAACCGAAGCAAAACCCTTGTATGACTTTTGTAGAAATCAAGACTCATTTGAGATAAAAATAGAAATATTTTCATTCTAGAGCGAGAAAGCTTACATTGATATGTTCAAATTAGCTAAGCAATGCAGAGACCAAGCAGAAGATGCGAATGACAAGTAAGAGTAATAAACCTATTATTATTATCAACAATTTTAATAGATACAAGAATTACATCATACCAAAACATATTACTAACAGCAGAAAACAGGAAACGCTGGTGAACCATAACTATTAACCTTCGCTCACCTCGAGGATGTCACTGATTGAATAGATAAATAGATGTAGCCTGGATCTAGATTTGAAAAGAATCTTAAACGTGAGGATGCTGATGCATTATTACGTTCTTATCGCTCTGATTTTGTGGAAGCAAAGGATGTTTCTGTGTCCGGGAATGAAATATCCTCTGCAAAATTCCAAAATTTACCCATAGAAAATGCAGTTTCAGCTGAAATGTATTCAGCAGTTGTACTTTTGTAGTTTATTGCATTATCTGGATGATTTAGATTGTATTTTAGAAGGTATGAATTTTAGCCGGGATGAAATGAAGACCATATTATGTAAACGATAAAGTTTTGAAAAAGTGTCCATAAATTTGCTGTCAAGAGATAATATTAATGATACACGAATATTTCAACAGGATAATTTATCACTATTTACAATTATTGTTATCATTAGGGTCCTGCTTGCCTTATGTTTACAATAACAAAAGACAACTAACTTAGAAAGTAACATAGATGCCTACAGATTTAAATCTCAGATATAATTTTTCCATCTCTATCTCTTTCAGATAGCATTTTTGTTTCTAGTAACCTTTATGTTTCATTTGAAAAAAATTTAATATTGTTGGTTGAATTCGTTCTATGCGGCTCTGTGGTGAAATAATCACACATTGTTGACTTTTTTCTTTGATCGGAGTTTATCTTCAATCATTTTTCATAGGCTCAAGAAAGGTCAGCTTAAGCTCTTTCAATCAAAATCGAATGCTGAAAGAAAGTTACAGAAGGTAAGGTGTAACTTTTAATGTTAATATTATGTTAATATTACAGAATTTAGATTGCAAGAGGTTAAGTTTGTTAGAGAGTTTAAGGGCGTGGTCGTGAATTTTTTCGGGCCACGCCCACAACCCCCCCACTTTTCCAGTGCTTGCTCCGCCGCTGATCTTAGTGTTGTATGCGAGTCTTATGATGTTTGTCCTGTTTGGGTACGACTTTATCATTATCTTAACATCGTTGCATGTTTGCCAAAAGGTATACATAGAAAGTAAGTTGGAAAGTTGTTGTTTATAGTCTGAGGCTACCCTACCGACTTTACATTTTCGCCTGGTCGCTATGCTTAATCGCATATAGCAGGGTGCAGCCACTGTCGGTGCTCAAAACTATGGACCAGATACGCACTTTAATTCCTGGGTAGAGTGGTGGCAATTTTGTGTTAACACCTTTCCTAAAGATGCAATCCTCATAAATGGTCTGGGCTAGGATTCGAACCGGCCAAGCTAGATCGCCAGTCCTTAACCATAACTTTTATAGACGCTCATAATCGGCCTAATCCATTATGATGATTCTTTTATAGATTCAAGAGCGGAGGGGCATGTCTGAAAAACGATTGACAATGAATAGAAATGATTATATTTTAAATTTAGCCGCTGTTAATGCACATCATCAACGATATTATTCAACTGATTTACCCGAAGTTATAGCAGTAAGTGATTTGATATTGTCAATTTATATTGCTTATGGTTGGACCACAATAGTAGGCCCTATTGAAAACCAGCTCTGCTTCAAGCTACCCAACTCAGATATTTGAAAATAAGATGAAACGAGATCAAAGAAAGCCTCACTCATTTTTTGTATCTGTACGGTCGCAGTCATTTCGCGGCTTTTACCTCACTCTTTTGTTGCAGCATGTTATAACATAATTATACATGTCATTACTTCATATTATTTTAGTTAATTGAATAAAAACATGTATCTTTCAATTACACTGCCTGCGAAGAATCTAAGTATTATCACCATCAGTCAATATCAGATCATTTTAGCGGGAGGTAGATTTCCTTCTTGTTGGAACTTCTGGAAGTTTTTGGAACTGGCAAACCATGTTTTAATGTAAGCATAATAAGTTTTTTTGAATGTTATTTTACAGTTACAAGATGGTAATATATATGAGAAATTTAAAGACTACTTTAAATCATTAACGAATCTCGAAGTGGATGCTTGTTCAAGAAGTGAAGAAGGAATGAAGAAGCTACGCGAAGAAGCGTCACAGGTATCAAACACTTCATCAATTTTTTGAGTTGCTTATCGATTCATTGATTGATGTTTTCCATTGTTGAGGGATTGATTGAAGAGTTGAGCGATCGATGTACCGCTTGATTGATTGATTGATTGATTGATTGGTTGATTGATTGATTGATTGTCTGTTTGTTTTGTTTGTTTGATTGATTGATTGATTGATTGATTGATTGTCTGTTTGTTTTGTTTGTTTGATTGATTGATTGATTGATTGTCTGTTTGTTTTGTTTGATTGTTTGATTGATTGATTGATTGATTGAGTGATTGATTGATTGATTGATTGATTGATTGTCTGTTTGTTTTGTTTGTTTGCTTGATTGATTGATTGATTGATTGAGTGATTAATTATTTGATTGATTAGTTGATTGATTGATTATTCGTTACTTTTACTAATTTGCTGATTGATTCGGTGATTGGTAAATGGAATGATTATTGTTTGCGTAAATTTATCGGTGATTGTTATTTTGATTGGTTGACTCTCTACATGTTCGAAGATCCCCCGATAAGAACTACCCCAGTTAATTGAGACAGTCACTTTGTTCCTCTATCTATTCACTTTTCTATCCATTTTTCAATTCATTCTATTATTTAATAATTCATTTACTATTTTGTTATTCATCCAATTGTTCATTTACTTGATTATTTCTTGCTTTAGTTTCTCTTTTAACTGTTTACTAATTTTTTATTCATTTATTTGTTGACATTTTTCTTAATTTCTTCATTTGTATTCATTTATCTTTTTCTTCTTTTTCACACATACTTTATCCGGTTCTAAATATGCCGTTGAATCACTTTTGTATCGATAGCATGTCATGATTATACTTTCTAATGATTATTATAGATCTCTTTTTTTAAATCAATAATTTCGCATTGGTTTATTTTTCAGCTTCAAAGGGCCTATGCCATGCAGTTATTTCTTCGTTTGAATCCAGTTTTCACACAATGCTTGAATCACGATTTTCAGGGTTGTCGTGGTGATAAGGTCAGTATCTTCTATTTTCAATCCAGTTTCTTACCATCTTGATACAATAAAAGGGTTGGCTTATCGCAAAGCCTACTTAGCCCTACTCCTAATTCTAAGGCATCTATCATGATAGACATTATTGGTGCAACATATACGTCGAGATTTTGAGGTAAGTTTGTTAACCTTAAAGTATGTTATCTATTTGTTCATTTCTCCATCATTTCGTATACTATAATTTGAGATTATTTTTAGGTAAGAACCCTTACTCAAGAACACTCTGCCAGTCACCATCTCAATAAAGAAGCAAGGAAATGGGCTTTGAGGCTTGCAAAAGCACAAAAAGTGATACGAATCAAGTCCAGTCAGTTGCAGACATTAGAACGATCAAACAGCCAGGGAGACCAGGTGCTTTTGACTTCTTGTTCACCCATTTTATGATGCTCTATGTGATAAAAGGATTTATCTAACGTTTGAAGTTAGCCTGCGTGCAGCCCCTACTGTTTCTCGCGAGTTCAAAATTCCTTAATCGAATTTTGAATTCACGAGAATCAGTAGGGGCTGCACGCAGGCTATTTGAAGTTGGCAGGATACAGATTGATCTGTGAATGGCTGCTTATTGAGGAAACCAATTTTTCCAAAGTTAACCACAAATTTAGAGCTACGAAAGGTCTAGGTACGAATTTCTAGATCGTTCACACCTGCCTAGGTTCTTATATATATTTCGTTTTATCAATTTCGTTTTCTTCGACAAAATAAAAGGGCGTTGATAAACTTGTGTACTTTTTGCTAAATAAATTACTAGAGTAACTGTGTAAAGTAACCACATAAAGTACATTCGTTATTTTTTATGTTATTATTTTAATTAAAGATTTGCACTTTATCATTTTATTGTTTACAATTAAAAGGCAAGCATTGCAGAAGGAACTTCTGTTGCTGACACCAAAGATTCAATCATTGAGGAAATTAGACACTCAGAGGTGATTCCCATTTCAGTTACATCGTTTTAAAACTATTTACCTTGACTTAACAGAAGCAATCATCAGGCTGTATCATTTCAAAGCTTTTTCATTTCCCTACAATCGTTGACTCAATAGCGATAGAATATCAACATTATTCCATATCTTTTGTTACCATTCTTCGCAGATTATTAAAATCAAAGCAGAAGCGAGGCTGGATGTTTTACGGGAGGCTGGAAGTGAGTAACATTGGTTGTTCTAGGGCTGTGATTTTATATCTATCACAAGCATATGAGCCTACAAAAAAGTAATGAACAGAGCACAAGCCTTTTTTACCACAAATGATTAATTGTCTTCGAGTTTGTAATTTTAATGGCATTCAACAATTTTAGGCTGGATGAGCAACATCAACAACTCAAAGGTGTACAATGCAATAGTGGTTATCAGGGGAATGTATGGGGCCACAACACTCCCTAGTTGGAGCTAGCTATGCTAGCACGAAAGTGACGACCTAATAGCTTATAAAAGAGACAGCATTTTTATTCTTCGCAATTTCTCGTAGCGTTAACGTAACACTATTCTCTCTGTTTTTATAATAATAAATACATTCAGGTATAATTTTTACCTTCAAAGTGGAGCTGTTGATAATAGTCTTAATGTGGAACTTTGTTTATAGTAAATGTTGATGAATGGCTTCAAAGTGCAAGTGCAGACAATGGTGACGATGAAGACAATTGCAATGACCAAGGTATTTTATATTTCATTGTTGTGTCATGATACACTTCCATTTTTGATCGATTCCTCTTCATCCTTTAAAGGTGTTTTTAAATAACTTCGATACATTTGGTAGGTTTTCACTCTTAATTAGATGCAAATATCTCATATGCTGATTTCTAGAAAAGCGAAATAGTACATTTTCTCACTTTACATTTGCAGATAACGACCAAAGTGATTTTGAAGATGATTTCGATGATTGGGAAGGAGACGAAGACCTAGAAGAACCAGATTTTTCAGACGATGATGTATCATCTTCCTCAACACATAGCCATAAGATATTGAATGCTGTTGCGATATATTCATTTCAGGTAATCCTAATAGAGGCGATTGTATTCATACAAATCTCGTGGAATATTCTGGTGTTTTGGTTGAGTATTTTCACGGGATATTTCACTTCAGCAAATTCCATGTATTGCGTTTGGAAATAATGTAAGTAATCCCTGTTTCTCGTAGGCTGCATCTGGAGAAGAGCTATCAATAACAGAAAATGAAGAATTAGAGATTTTAGAAACAGATGTTGATGGGTGGTGTAAGGTAAGTTTGTTATTTAAGGATTTTATTAATGAAAGACAATCAGTGTCAAAATTTTATTCTTGATCTTCTTATCTGTTTATATTTTCCTTCATCTTCTTCTTCTTCTAGCTTCTTCTCCTTCCTGGTTACTTAACTTTTGTCTTTTCTTCCTTTTATTGTTTTATCTTTTTTCCCCCCTATTTATATTCTATCTAGAAAATGAGAAGAATTTGATGTCATCATTAAACATTTTTCAACGTCCCTTACAAACATTATTTTTACTTGAAGGGAAGAAATAAAAATGGTCAGTGCGGATACCTCCCTGAGGCATATGTTGAAATAGTTAAAACAGAAGGGACAAAGAATCGATCTGCAGCTAGTTCTAATTCAGGTTCAACAAGCTCTTGCAAGAAACCAGTGATAGCGCCGAAACCGGTTATACCAGCTGCTTCTTCAGAGCCGGAAGGATGTGAGTATTGTTTGAAAATCTTTATATCTTTATATACCTTTATAAGTTTATTTTTTATATCTTTATGTCTATACCGTATTTTATCTTATATATCCTAATATATCTTTATGTTCTATTTTTTCTTCGGAAATGAAAGAAGAGAAGTAATTTGTGGTGGATAAGTAATTGGAATGGGTATTGTAGTGAGTTTGGAACTAATGTTACGACATTGCTGTTTATCGATAGAAAGAGAGCCATGATAACAATAGCTATAAAATAATAATGATAATAATGAGTGATGCAAAAAAAGATGTTTTAGAAGTTATGCATAAGAACTTCAAACCATACTGAGGAAAACATGTATTAGTATTTGTTGTAGTTTGCTGCATTAAGCCAGCTCCGTTGTTATGGTTATGTTGGTTTTGTACCACACTTAGACCAGCTTTGAATTCAAATTCCCTGTTTGAAACAAATATGTGTATTTTTTATCTGTCTTTCAGTATTCTATGCGAAAGCGTTATATGATTATTCTGCTATGGAAGAGGAAGAGCTTTCATTTAAAGAAGGAGAAATCATCAAAGTGACCAGCATTGATAACAATGGTGTTGATGATGGATGGTGGGAGGGCTATCTCAATGGTAAAAAGGGTGCCTTCCCGAGCATTGTTGTTCAAAGGGTTCAAGATCCACAGTCCAAGAATCAAAATTTTGCATACGACAGAAGGAGAATTAATACAGACTCATTCACAGCTATGCCAAAAAATAAAGGAAAAAGAATGTTGGACAGGAGAATAAGTGAATCGTAGGTAAGTAAATATTCCCATTTATCATTCAGTAGGATCATTCAATGCTAATTTTTGGAAGGGCAACGGCCCACAGGCCCAGCCACTTTTTGCCACTTGTTTCTGGCCTACTAAAACGTAAAGAAGGGCCCATGATGCGGGAAATTCATGCCTTACAGCGGCCTTTTTGCTGTAGGAGTTGTCTTAATGTTTATGGCAACAGTGTATTAATTGTCACGTGCTCCCTGTGGTCCATGCCCCCCCCCCCCAACTTTTCAGCTCTGGAAAGTAACTCATCATGTGCCGTAGACAATGTTACCATCATAGTTTGCCCCCTTCACCCACTTTACAAATGTCGCCGGGGGCCCTGTGCTTCAGTGCCAGTAGTGTTTTTGTGAAGTAGTTTTAACGTATAGTAGCTTGTAATATGTATTGCAAGTTTTACTATGGATATCTAAAAAATAAATTTATATCAGATAGCAATGAAATAAGGCTCCAGTGAACCGTAGTTTAATTTCATTCATATTTTAGAAAAATGTTTTTTCTTTTAGGTAAATGTATCACATTTTTCGCAAATTTCTGTTAGTTTGGTTATTGATGCTGGAAAGAACAGAAACATTAATCAAACATTTATATATTATATTGTTGATTAATAACCTTGGTTTTAAAAAGGCAGAATTTAGAAGATAATATAGTTTTATTTGTTATTAACGACAATATCGAGCAAAGACAAAATAATATAATCAGTAAATGCCAATAATATTTGTAACTTTTTGATCGCACTGTAAGATGCAAAACATTGCAACTTTGCCTATTTGGCAATCAATTTAATTGTAATATGTTCATAAAGACAAATGATGCTGTTATGTTTTAAATAAACCTGTGAAATATAACTTAAATTGATGAATTTTTACGAATACTGACATCTTTATTCGTTGGCAAATTCTTGGTCAGCGAACTTTGTTAAAAATTATGAGAAACTTGAACAAAGACAGTGGAAACATTATTCAGCATATTAAATATGTTTTGTCCGACTTTCACAAGCTGGAAGGACATTTTTCAAAATCAGTTTTGAAATATGGTGCATATTGTTATCACATTTAAGGAGGAGCTCTCTCGGTGGCTAGGCTTATCGAGGAAAGCCCTTAAATGGGTTTACCCCCTTGCCCTCACGTGCACCGGACACTGCATATGCTCCATTTTGCATCAAATAGCTTCATTATACTTCATTTCCTTCATTTGCCCAACATCACTTATTAGCCCTAAAATGACTTAGTTTACCCTATTATATTGATTTTAAGTTAGCTCTTGCCTTGAGATTTTCGAACCATCATAAGATTTCCCGTTAGTTTGTCGAACTGAGATATGGAAATTTTAGGGTCTATTGGTATTCAATCATTAACATTAAATTTGAGAACCTCTATGTTTTATCTTGAACGGACTCGCATCTGTAAACCCCCTTGCAATTGGTTTTACAACCCCCTTCCAAATGGCTTTACTCTATCAATGACAATTATGGGAAATGCTAAACATCCAGCACCACAAGATTTTTGTATCCAAAAGAAAGTAATAACCTTTAATCTTAAATAATTAGTTAATCATTCAAAATACGCTTGTTTTTTCTTTGTTACTTTCATTAGATAACATTGCTGAAATAAATATTGATAGTACTAGTAATGTACTGTTGCTAACTTTTAACTTAAAATTTTTAAAAATGGCAACTGCGGTTGGTCAACTTTTTCAATTGATCAGATTTTCTTTAGATTCGGATTTAATTGAGTTAATTTTGTTTGTATTTTTTGGTTCTTGATAAGTTGGTAAAAAATCCAAAAACCCACTTGACATAATAGACACAGCCTCGATATGACGTCCTGCAGAAAACATCTTGCCACGTTTTCAGAATTTTGTTGTCCTGAGGGAGAGGTGTATTTGGCACGTAGTAGACTAAATGAAAACCTTCATTTTAGTTTGATATTTAGATCTTTACAACGCAAATTGCTAGAGCGAAGAATTTTGTACGATGGACAAACAAACGACAGTATCGGATAGTGAAGATGAGGCTTTTGAGAGTGCAGATGAAGGTGATGTTGATAATGGGCCTAGTCCCAAAAGGGATGAGAGTGGTGAGTCTAAAGACGCTGGAAAAGAAGTCAATCCTCCAGAAGAATCGCAAGAGCAAGGAGTGGAAGACGCCGTGAAAGAAAAGGAACAAGAAACGGAGAAGGAAAAAGTGATGAATTTCAAAGAAGAATCAAAGAATGGAAGCGTGAAGGAGGTGGGAACGACGTCTTCAAAAGAAGAGCAAAATGGTGACAAAACTAATTCGGATCAAACAGCTAGTGAAATAAAAGCAGTGGTGAAAGAAGTATCGACTGCTGGTGTCAAAAGTGAAGAAATAGATGCAGACAATAAAAGCACGTCTAATACTAAGGAAGGGCATGCCGAGGAGAAAGATAACTTGACTCTAGATGTTGATTTGAAACAAGGCGAGGAACCTACGGAACCAAAAGTCGAGCAAATTCACGAATCTGCCAAAGCTACCGAAAGCCAGTCACCAATATTACAAGCTATGGATAGATTAGCTGATGGTTCAGATGCAAATTCCTCCAGGTATTGGTCACTTCCTTTTATTTTTGGCCTATGCATTAATCAATACGTGGCTAATGGCAGCATGATGCTCGGCGGTGGCGATAGCCTCCGTGAAGTGTTGGGGGGGGGGGGGGTTATGATGAGGTGATGAGGGTCTGACCACGCCTTTCAGATTTTGAGAAACGCCTTTTTTAAACACAATTTAGACGATCAATTTGCAAGACAGTATGTGACTAAGAGGACCTATTAAAAAGGAAATTAAAAAGGGCCTACCGCAACCAACATAGCATAATTTTCAGAAAAGTGTAGGGTAATTACACCTCCATACACCCCTGTAGCTCTATCACTGATGATGCTGCTCACTGAAGATCCATTCTTGATAGAAATCTGCAGTTTGGACAAAATTTATGAGACTCTCAAGGCTAAAGTGCCCACCCCTAATGATACACACATCCCCAAATCATCTGCTTTCCGTGCAAAAACAAATTTGGAAACAGCTAAGCCATCTTTGATAATTATTGCATACCAAAATAATTCCATAATAATACTAAGAAGAAGATTGTTGCATTTTTATAGTCTTAATTTTGACAAACAAAGATGTACTAGACAATAATAAAATGAGAGAGAGTTGAGTTAGAAAAGAGACCGTATTAGTTTGGAACCTGTCTCATTCCGTATTGAAAGAATGGACCACTTTTGAAACTAATACAGTTGCATTTTCACCAGTTATTACTTCTACTGCCTTTAAAGATGAAAATCTTATATATAATATATGTACATATCAGTGGCGGCTCGTGAAAATTTTTACCGGTGGGGCTGAAAACAAAACTTGATAAAATGATGTTATAATTTAGAAAAAAGTTCTAGGGATTGCCAACGCAAGTTAATAACTTAAAAGGTTGTAAAAAAGGTGTCCAAAGTTATTTGTCACTTCCAAAGTTTACCAAGTTTCCGAAAGACTTGTGCACGCAGCCACATTAAAACAACAGAGCCTTTACTTCTCCGAGCCTTGACTGGATAACTTTGACCAAAGATTTTGGCTTAACCTTTTATTTCAAGGTTTCTTTAATGCAATCAACTTCGTTCATCATTGTCAGGACTACTATAAAACTGTCAACACTGCGTTACGATAGGAAGTAATTCGCCTTTGACAAGACCACGCGACATGTATGAGGACAAAGGTCTTTGACAAAAGAATAAGTAATATGATTGATGACAATTCAACAGTTTGAATCAAACAATTCAATTTAATCTTCAGGGCAAGAAAAATTCTGCCCCAAGACCTTATTGTTTTGAGAAGCCTGAGCAAATCAGTGAGCAGAGCATACTTGAATAGGCACATGAATGATTGGCTAGATATGGTCAAAGCTTGGGGCTCGAATTATTCAGCCCAAGAAAGGAAATACCTTTCAAAAGTAGATTTCGGCCAATGGCTACGGCTGTAAGGCAATGTGCCGAGGGATTGTTTGCCTGATTAGGCGGCACATAACCTCAACCCAGCCACTGAAGCGTTTGTATTGTGTGATTTTTGAAGAATAACGGATACGAGAATGGTAGACAGAAAGAAAGCAGTTGTGGCAAGAAAGCATTCTGCCTTGGAAAACATTTCTAGAAGATTCTTGGAGGGGCTAAGCCCCACCTGCCCCAATACAGGAGCCGCCACTGGTACATATTTTGTTAGTTTCTCTATGCCTGTATTCTAAAGCATCATGATTTTCTTTGCATCATGCTTTTGATTATCACCCAGTGATGTTTTATTTGATTACCATTTTACCCTCTTGTTGTAGCACAGTTACAGAAGAACCATCAACACCATCAGCACCATCCAGCTGGGGATGGGGAGGCTGGGGTAGCATGCTATCAAAGGCTACATCATCTGTGTCATCAATGTTGGAGACTGTTGAAACCCAGCTTGGCATACCAAGTCCTACTGATATGGCTAAATTGGCTACAGCAAGTAAATCTAGCAATGATGACGAACCATTAAAGGTTATAAATTTTAATCGATCAATAATCCAAATTGCATATCTTGGACCGAATAATCTCAGTTTTGAGAAATTGCAAGCTTAGTATTTGATGAAAGTTATATACCCCTCCAGGAAAAATAAGAAAAAACAGAGCTTGTTGTTTGGGGAAATGTTTATTCACCTCTTTTTCCATGTTTGGAGGTTGAACCAGCCCCAAAACCCCAAGAGTGATACCCCTGAATGTTTCGTTTAAATGAAATCATCAAAAAGCATGTTTGACTTTGCATCATAGGAGCAAGATACAGAAGTAAAGACAGCTGACAGTGAAACAACAATTGAATCAACAGAGAGCAAGTCTGAGAAAGAAAATGAATCTGCTTCATCTTCAAGTGGTGAGCTTATTAACGTTTCTTGTGTTGTATGAAAGCACCATTTAATCAGCAAAAAATAAAGACATTTATTGCATAGCAACAAGGTTTTGTTTCGTTTTGTGGAGGTGGCAAAAACATGGTATTCGATAATTTATCAAATGGCCAGTTTCTTTTAAGGCCATCTTTGATTTTTTGTGTAAAATAGTCATCTTGACTTGCACTTACCAAAAATACTATATTGCAGTGATGTGCTTTGATGGTTAATGCGAAAACAAATTTCAATTCTATTTCAAAGCTCTGATTTGTTGCAAATTGAAATTGAAAATTTCCTTTCCAGCATAATAATGCACGAATCAGCGGCTTCAGTCCGAGACTCGGATTGTGAATGCATCAAATAATCCCTAAAAGCGAAAAGAAATTAATAGATTGATGTGTTAGCAGGAAACCATATTTTCTAAAGAAACTAATGACCAGAATTGCGACGATAAACAATAAAACTAGTTCAGGCGAAGGAGATAGGTAGAGACATTCCAGAAGACTACGTTTTTTTATTCAGGTATACCTTCGACGATGTATCAGTAACTAAACAATTAACCTAGGTCTTAGAATATTTTAACAAAAGAAATCTTCTTCTTGAATATTACCATTTATCTCCTTTTGAACTAAATTTATCGTCGCAATCTGGTTATTCTTTGCATACTGGAAATGAATAGGGATTGAAAAACCATGTTAGAATGGAAATAACGCACAGGATTGGCTTTTAACCACGGTTTTCATTATCTTTTGCATTCGATGATTTTCTCTTGTATTCCAAAGAGTATGAGACGGACAATTGCTAATCAGTATGCGAAGCTATGTTTTCGCTCTTGCGCGCAATTTTAAAGTTTTGCTGTACGAAATTTTTCATAGGACTTGGTTCCTGGCTTTCTGGCATGGGTATGTCTCATTTAAGCGCCGTCGTACAAAACACAGGAAAAGAAATAGTGAGTGGAGGCCTCGATGCTCTTGAATTCGTTGGAAAGAAGACCATCGATGCGATTTCACACGGCGACCCAGGCTTTCGAAGGAAGAGGATGACGTTATCGCAAGCTATACGCGAAGCGAAGGAAAAAGCAGAGCAATCAAGCACTCATGCAGCCAACGATCAACTAAGTTTGAATGCATTTTCAGTGGAGTTTGATAGGTTTCAGGGACTTGCACACCTTGAAGCTCTTGAGATGATATCTCGTGAAAGCGAACACGAGTTAGAAAAACTTTTAGAATCACGCCCCGAGGAGTCGATAAAGGATTCAGACGACCTTTTGGCTGCTTTGAAGGACATGTTTCAGGTGAATGAAAATGAGGATGACGAAGAAGAAATTAAAGATGTTGAGAATTTTGAGGACGTCTTAAGCGAGCAAGTTTCAAGCTTATCCTTGAGCGTTGCACCGGCAAAGTTGATTTCAGCTTACAATTCGTCTAAAGACAAAAGCGAAAAGCAAGAGGACGAAATTGTGTCACCCGAAGATCTGTATTCTGAAACGATTACATGTTTTGCTGAGATGACGGCACGGTCTGTCGAAATCTTCCATAAAATTGGCGAATTAATGTTACTACCTGACGTAAAGGCATCTTTCCTGGCCAAAACACGTGGAAATGCTCTAAGCAAAATTTGTTCAGTTTTGCGGGCATCTATGTCAAGTTTATCGACAAAATTTGCAACCAAACTCAACGAGAGAAAAACCGAAAACGACGATGCAATTTCGAAAATAATAACAGATATCTATCTTGAAGCTTCGAACAGTTCGTCTCATATTGCGGACAGTTTTCACCTTCTTCTACCAATTTTACAACTTTCCGCTATCAAAATTTCATGATCGTTTACAATTATTCTAGGTATCTTAAATGCTGTGTACAACTTGCCTGTGTCACAGACTTTCTTTTGCTGTGGAGGAGCGTCCATGCTGCTCGTTACTTTTGAACAGCACCTCTGCTCCTTCGTAGCCATGTACAACTGGCTTGAGAAACTACCTAAACTATGCAGTGTTATTTGCTTATTTATGTATTAACAAGAATTTGTTGCTTAACCCTTCTAAGACTGCTTTAACATATCAGCTCTCTTGATAAATACACATAATGATACAACAATTAAGGTTCAATATTTAGGACCCGACTATTGGCAAGGTCTGTTAAAGGGGAAATCGAAGCTTGTAAATTTTGTCCAGAGGATAGGGGAAAAATTAAGAAAGACGTTCTTGCCTTACCTGGAGTCATGGACAGCTACAGCAGGGTGGGAATGTGGGCAATTGTCTTGTTCTTCCAACACGGTTAAGAGAAGCAAGGCAACCTATAATCAACCATTAATTACGCATTTTTAGATATACCGAGCCGTTTTGTGCCACTTTCCATTATGGGTTTCATCCTTGAAAGTTAGTATAGGAAAGAATAGTGAAAAGGCGGGCTGGCATGACGTGCCAAGGTGCACCCCATTATTTTATTATCGGGATCTTTGTGCATGTGATTTATAAAAGGACACTTAGATTGCTGGCTACACGTTTTGTCTGTGTCTGTATCAATCCTATCCTGAAGTGGAAGAGAACCTAGGGTGTGTCACGCATTTATTCATGATTTACAAAAAATACACAAAAGACTTACAATGAACAATTCACGGAGACCGCCATTTATTTGTCTTTTTTGCAACAATCATCTTTCATGAAACATGTTACATTTCCTTTAAATTTCCCAAATGAGTTGGGCATTTGGCTTATAACTGTAAGTGTAGTGTGAAGGTCTACCAGACTATTGTAGAACTCTAGAAGCAAATTGTTTTGATGCAAAGCCCTTTTTGTCTGGTTATTGAATCTGACTTATAAGAAATGGTTGTTATCCAGCCACTTAGCCAGAGCGATATGCTCCAGACCCTCTCCCCCCGATGATTTCTTTTCGATTTCAAATCAGGATTTTTGCCAAACATATTTTTTTAAGGAATTTCGCTTATACAAAACACTGAATATTCCTTCAAAATTTGAGTACTGGTATTTGCTATGCAGTTTCTTAACCCATTCATTTATGGGGTCCTTTGATCTTTAACTATAATCTATTACTTCATAGGAGGAAGGGCTAATCTTTGAATAGCTCAGTTAATTTGTATTACAATATTTGAAGCGCTTCTTTGCTCAAACGTCATCAATAATACTACCCCCTTGCCAATTGACTAAACGCATTAGTTACTGCTGGACAACTGTATTAATACCGGGGGTGAAGGGGTTAACGTTTTTCTTCGTGTTTGTTTTCAATAAAGTCAGGAATAAGTTTGAAGGTATATAAATGAATAATCTTAAATCAATTAGCCGTTATTTTTACTGTACGCATGCAAGAGACCAATTTCACAACTTTCTTTCTCAAGATTTCTGTCTTTATTTGCCACAAAAACAGGTTTTCGATCAACTTGGTGAAGCCCCATTGTCAAAGATTGTCCCATAGTCTTATTTTGAAATTTCTGCATTTGAATTACTGTGCAGATCAACCTGATCTGCTTGTGCCTATTAGGCAGAGGTCGAGAGTTATCATGTTTGTAACGGGTGACCAGGTTGCAAGTTCCTTTAAAATGACCAGGAGTTGTTCAGGTGGGTATTAAAACTTGGAGGATGACTGGGCTTTTCTCCAAGGCAGTTTTCGTAGCGTCTACCCTTCGATTTGTTTCGCATTTTTTAAATGCATTTTTATTTTCATGTTGACAACAGCGAGGGCATGCTAAAGTTATGATGCAAGTGACACAGGCTTTTTCACCCTCAATATTATCTGAGTCGATCCAAAAATGTTTAATATATTTTAAAAAATTGATCTACAAACCTACAAAAAAACTTCTCCACGTAGAAAATTACAAGATACACAAAACAGAACAAGTTTTTTTACTCGGTCCTCAACACATCAGAAGAAAAATTCACTTTGTTCACCTAATCGGTCCCAGATAAGAGATACAGTGGACAGTCCAGCTAGAGTACAACCCCCCCCCCCCCACCGCTAGAAATTAGATGTACCCCCTTGTCTGAAACCAGCTGTGGTGGGCCACATGAACATCCCCCCCCCTCCCCTTCTTGTGCATTTGCTTAGATTTTTAAGGTTGAATTTGAATATTTTGATGTGATGGGAATGCAATGTAAGACGTCCCTTTCCATACGCGGAAACAAGTTTACATACTATTTACATTGCTTTCATCTCTGACCACAACAATGCATCATCCTATTTGTTTCAGTGTTTACAAACCACTTAATAATCTCTCCTATGACGCATCTCATTCGAAGCTTGTGACGTCATACTATGATCTTTCATGTTGGATTTCCCAAAGCTTGTCAGGCAGCCCAGCCCGTCATTCATTAAACATAATAGAAATGTGTCCGGGATTAATGGTAATGATGAATCACCGTCTTTTTTATCAACAACTTCCTTTTAATTATTAAATATTTTGTCAAAGTACCGATCAAGGAAATCATCAAATCCGCGGAAAGGATTTAAAAGACGGGGCAAATCATCTTGCTTAGCATACCTTTACTTCTTTGAGCTTACAGAACAACTGCTTGAACAGTACAATCGAAAAATGTATGCCTTTTTATTTGTGGTATTATTGGCAGCACATACCTCAACAGGTGAGCTTTTCTATGTCATATATTCGCATGCTTTTATAAAATGCTTGTTAAGGGGCTGGGCATCATTTATTTTTTTACAGGGGAATAGTGGAAGGAGAAAGGATTAAAATTCTGGAAACGTCGCGGAATAGGGCAGGACATTTCTATAAAGATCTTTCACTTAGAAAGTTTGCAAAAAGGACCAAATAGGGGTAATAACCGAAAGAAGAAGGCGGGTCTAACCTGCAACAAAATACATCATTTTACAGATTTTCAAAGGTACTCAAAGCGAGAATTAAAGATCCAATCCAAAAATTGATTTACCAGCTACAAGGCACCAAGCTACAAAGAACATTCTGTGATTTTGCTGCTCACTCCTTGGGAAGGCTTGAGCCAACCAGAAAACTTACCCCAGTTACCATACTGTTATAAGGTTCTCTGGAATGGGGGAAAAATATTTTGAAGGAAATAGAAAATGGATCATTACTTTTTTAGTGAAGCGATTGAAATATTCTGGTGCTTCACATCGCTTTTCTATTGACTGTACATTTAAACATCAAGCTTCATATAGTGCCTTTATATTTCCTACATTTTAACATAGTTAGTATAGTTAATTATATGGGAAAATAATTATCACAATAAAAAGATTCACATGTAAAGGTTTCGGTGAAAGGCGACTTGGTTCATATTTTTCGGGCACGTTTTGTCTATAAATCGACCCTGAAACAACCAGAAATATTTCATGTATCATTTAGAAATTTATTAGAATTTTTTACGTTCTTCTACGTTCTTGGTTACATCTTGTGGACCACGGGATAAATGTATTTTCTAAATGAAGGGTAACATGGTAGTTGGCTTCATACGATAAAGAATTTACAGTGCAAGCACATTTTGCAGCAATTTTTCTCTACTGGCCATGTTATTGACTCAATTGTCTTTCAGCCAGGCCCCCGTAACTTCGCTGTTTCGTTCGTTTTGGCGTAATCCGCTCACTAACTGTCCCTTAGCAAGGTAACCAAGTATTGAACTTCATTGGAATGGCTTATGTATAGGTAGTGTTAAAATTACCTTTCAATTCCCATTTTAGCAAACTCGCAAGATGCATTTGTGGACCTTTTAAACGGTGATTTCGCTGGTTACAAGAATGTTGAAAAAAAGAATGATTCTGTTCTGTTTGGAGCAAATACTGCTGATTTAGCAATTGACAAACGTTCAGTGGAAAACTTTGTCAAGTACTCAGCTGATTCCAAGGATACAACGTTTTTTGCCGTCGCAAATTTACACAACAAGAATTTTGGGAAGTCGACAATGGTTATGTTAAAAAGCCCTTTCTCTGGTAGGACGTATTTCGAGGTCTCTTTTCGAAAGCAGAAAGTACTTCGCAGCATCGTTGAAGGCTGGACATCAAGGTATTTATACCATAAAGATTGCATTGAAACACTTTTTAAAGGATTTTTAGTTACGAAGGGGCAACTTACAGGGACGCCTGCTTTAAAAAAAATTCTGAAAATTCCAAAATGTTAGGTTTGATATGAGCGTTCTTATTATCATGATGTTTTTTTATAGATTTATGGCCTAATTTGCATTTTTTCAAGGGTCATCAATTTTGTAGTTCAGCAGGAGCGTTGTCAGAAACATAAACATGAGACTGAAATAGTATGAATAAAGACAGGAGAACTGCTTCAACAGATGAAGCATTCAAGGCAATTAGGAATCCTCTGCAGTCTTAACCCTAGTTAAAGGACAGGGCAAAATAGTTTAACCACACGAAGCGTGAATATGGAAAAAAGACACTTCTTTTAAACTTACAAGGACAGGTAGCGAAAGTGGCAGAATCTCTAAAAATCCAATTTTCTTTAACGGCTCTAAAGCTGAAAGAGTAGGCCTTGCTAGATGCGTATGGGGCAATGTGGTAGTGAGTAGTGTTGATTCAATGAGTAGTGGAGATCGAGTCCCAAATTTCCAGATTCATTAATTGGTTCTTTCTAATTGATATCTGGTCTCCTTTCCTAATTACGAGAATCCTTAGGCACCCCACTCATTACAATGCAAACTCTTAAAGTAAAAACCGGATCTTTTCTGTCATTTTCTCCCATCTTGCTCCAAATTCGCTCCGATATCCTTGCTCTCATCTACCATAAAGTAAAGTAATATTTAGCTTTCCCTTCTGTGTGTACCTTGCCAAAGGAAACATTATTGCTTTTTATCAGGGTTGAAAAGAATGAAATCGAGTACACCCTGGTTCTTGTCTACTCAAGCAATGGACATCACGTGGAGAAGGTTTTTCCGTTAAGTGACAAATTCAAGCCTGGAACATGGTTCACTTTGGCTGTCCGTGTCATTGGTGATTCCGACGTTGAAGTAATTTTTGACTGCAAACTGTTCGAACGTGTAAAATTATTTCAGCCGATGGATGCCCTACCCAGGTATTTAGAAGGAAGATTGGCCCACAGCTTGCAACGAGATATGTTTACATTGCGCTGGACTAGTCATGAACGATTTATTGTAAGTGCTGTTTCTTGGTTCGCCTACAAGCATTTTTTTGTGAGAAATATCTTGATAAAGAAATTGTAGCATTGGATTGGTGACCACTATGGGGTTGGGACAATTAAAAGTTCTGAGAGTGAAATTTGGCTGACCAGCCAACCAGAATTTGACCGACTAACTGATAATCTTGGCCGACTCAAAAGCGATTGGGCTATCGCCCCCTGACCCACTACTGGCTCCGCCCCTGTAACTATGCAAATTTTCATGTTCTAATGTTCCTAAATATCAAGAAGAGACCTTGTCTTAAAATATGATTTGCTGTTTGATGTGACTCAATCGTGTCTAAAATTTCTCCTATATCTTATGTCTTAATTATATCGAACTTATATCTAAATTACTAAAAAAAACAATCATGCCGCCTCCACAATTTATAAGAGAGACCTAGTTAGTATTGTCTACAAACTGAAGGTTCTTAATTTTGTGATTTCCCATTATTCTCTTATTAAAGCAATTTGTTTATAAAAACTGAAAATAAACTTATTTTGCTTACTAGGGAGAAATGAAGAAAGCAATGTTCGTTTTTGGAAAGGAGTCATTCCAATCGTTGGATCCTTGCAGGGATCAAGATTTACCTGGTAAATGAATTAGTTTATACACCAACACGCTTTTAATTAGCATTCTTTGTGGAGCGTATCTGATCTGGAAGGAGTAAAGGCGTTATCGTGCAGAATCAAATCTTGGTTTTGTAATTCTATAACTTGAAATTTCACATTTTATTTTTAGGGTAAATTGCTCATAATTTATTGATAAATTCTTAGGTTGTGAGCAATTTAGACACTAGTAATATACAATATCGGATGTTCATGAAAAAGATAATTTTTTTGTAGCTATTATGGTACATAATCTTTGTTTTTTGGAGCTGGAATTTTTTTGAGACGTCGGAACCATTGGACACAGAATTCTAAAACGTGATTTACAGGAACATATAATGGTATTGAAAAAGTTATAGCCGGTAGATCTCGCATGGAAATAGCCTTTGATAAAAGCTAGCTGCATGCAGTTTTGTAAATTTCAGGTGAAATGGATTTAATGGATTTATTATTCTGTTTTAGGGTTAGTTTTAGAAGGGTTAACAGCAAAACAGCCTCTGGAAGAAGCTACCAACAAAAATAAGGAAAAGCAAAGCTTCCTGCTAGGATCTATTGTGAGTTAATACATAGTGTATGCTTTTAGCACCAGTCTTTCTCAAATAAACGTGATGCTTTTTACAAGTTTTAACTTGGAAGATGTCTTGAAATAGGATTGGATAAACTCATATTATTCCACACATTTTTCGAGAGTAAGGTACCATGATGACATTTTTCTTTTGGTCTATATTCCAAAGGCCTTAGAATTGATGCTATTGCAAACGCAGATGAGCAAAATCTGAGCTTATCCTCGACCCTGTCAAACCCGTTAAATCAGACACAACCACTTAAAAAATTTTTCGACGACCCTGAAACATATAGCACCGGTCTTAATGACTCAATGTTTTTTACAGGATATTTTTCAAGATGCTAATTGCATGTACAACTGGAAATTTCATTCAAATGGTGAAGAGTGGAACGAGGGATCATGTCAAATATGTAAATGCAAGGTGGGCAATGTAAAATTTGTTGATAGTGTAGGCTTGACAAACCAGCAAGAAATTCAATTCAATTTTCAATTCAATTCAATTTCATTCAAGCAAGCAAGTTAGAGATTGATACACAAAGAAAAAGTATTTGATAAAGAAAGCTTTAATACAATTTATAGATATGCTTCATAACAACAGTTTCTAATATGATAAAGTAGTACCATAGCTGCATTGACATGATGACTTTTCCAGTTGCTTAAAACCCTTTAAAAGTATCGAGAGCTAACGAGCTAAGGGTTCCTGGAGTCTTTGGGGTTGTTTTTAGTAATGAATAGCTAAAATGATTTTTCTTCTCTTGAGGATTTCTAAACAGGCTTTAGCTCTTGTGAATGCCATTTTGTGTCCTTTTTCTGCTTATTTTGGCAATTTTCTCTTCGCTGAGGTGATCTGCAGTTCCCTTCTTCTTTCATCTAAGCACTTCAGATCCGTGCTAACGTAACGTCAGCATGTTTTGTCTATTCATTGCATCAATTTTTTTCAATCATATTTTAGAATGGTCAGACATTTTGTTCTTGGATTAAGGGCTGCAAAGGTGAGAGACGGCTTTGTATATTTCTGCAATTTAGTGATTCTTACAATGCTGCTTCAACACAATTATAACCTGTAAACATCTCTAGCATATTTTCAAATTTTTTGTATGCCACAGAATCAATAGCCATAGACAAGTTTGCATTTAGACAACGATCTTGCGAGAGGTATAGAGCTTGGGGGTGTATGGAGGGTCTGTACCCAAATAGTTTTTAAGGCAAGAAGATATATATATGCCACCTGTTTCAAAATGGTCCCTCTGTTCTCACTCGATAGGCTCAAAAGGCTTATCCCAAAAAAGGCCAACTGTGTTGCCACCTCATGACGTGTCCCCTCAAGGGAATCAGAAACGCACACTAAGTGTAGATTTAAGTGAAAAAGGGGGCTGGAGAGGATGAATTGTTTATGGCCGGTAAAAGATCTAACAGGCCCTGGGTACTTGTGACATCAATTCTTTACATGCCGATTATAGATTTTTTCTATATTTCTAGATAATCAATGGCCGTAATGAAGAGTAAGAGCCAAGCGTCTATCAGCTAAAAATCAACAACCAAACGATGCAGTATAACCAAAGAAAAGAGCACAAATATTTTAGCAATATGGCAACGACCATAAATTTGTTACGCTGTCTAAAGTATTTAACAATTCTGTATAAAGACAATATAGATGCTTATTACTGAATATGTTATTTATTTAACGAACGTTGAGTGTTAACAGATCTGACACCGGCATTGTTATACATAGGGGCGTGCGTCATCAATTTTCCGACAAGCGTCATCATCAATGGCCTCCAATCAACTTTTTGGTCCGTAAGTGAAAATTTTCGGACAAGCATTTATGTTTTGCCGGTAAACCGACTCAAGGGAGGGGGGGGACTCTCGTTGGCACCAGCACTGAGTGCTAACGTCCATTCTTTGACCTGAGATTATATACTTTTTAATCAATCAATTAAGATTGTAAATAATAATGAGAATTTGTTTTTAATATATGCTTTTTAAAGATATTTCTTATTCTTAATTTCTGTAATCTAGTCATGTGTTTTTCTCAACGATACGCTTGCACAAGAGAAAGCCCAATATATATAGGGAGGAAATAGTGCTCTGCTTTTGGAGACTCCAAGGCTAGGAAATTGGGCTTAACAGGATAGAGGCGATTTGATAGTGATGGGGAGGTCCAGTAATTCCCAGGTAGGCCAATGCCTGCCCTAGTAATGAACAGCCAAATCACAGAATTTCGTGGTTGGACCCTTGTCAATTCCAACTTACCTAGGAATTTCTCGAAAATTTTCGATATTTCTTGTTTTGAGTACCTGCGACAATCTTTGAAATAATGTTTTTTGTTGCCAAAGTCCGGAAAATTTATTAACCTTCCGACGAAACATACCAATTGTTTTTCGTGAACCTTCCTCTAGCTATTGACCGTGTGACCAAAATATATTCTGAATTATGTTTGTTGCAGGGTTTACCCGTCCCCTTTTTTTTGGTTAATACTCCTTTGGGTCCTTTTTACCCCAGAAGTGAATGTTTCTTTCAAAAATAAAAAATGCCCTTGGGGTTACGGTAATAGTCATCAGATGACGGACGAGAATGGCAGTCTCTATGCCCATTTACTTTCAATTCTTTAAAGGGAGAAACTGGCTGAATGTAGTTTTTAATGACCCTAGTACTCAAGACTTTCCAAACGCATTATTGCCGCACTGAGCATTCAACTTATTTTGCCCCTACGTTCTAACTTGAACATTCTGCCTTGTTTTTACTTCAATACAGAAATAAAACTTCAAAACAGCTGTTTTCCAAAGAATGTAAGTAATTTTTAAAAAAAGGTTCTTCACCCACTCTCTTGGATTTGAGAAACTCAGAACTCAACCTTTTTACTCATTGAGAAAGCGAGCAATGCTCTCTCATAAACCGTATCCCCTTTAAAAACTTGCATTGCAAATCAGATGGCGTGACCTAGATGTTTTCATATTAAGGTTGTCCACCAGTCGGAATATGTTGATTTTACTAATTTTTTTACAAATTTGGTTTTTTGGCTCAAATTATGCTATTTTCTGTGGAGAACTCAAATATGATACTCGTTTATCTTTAAATTTCAATAAAAACGAGAAATTTTGCATTTTGCAAAGGGAGGTTCGATGATAATGACTAGAAATTGGCATCTCACAGACTTTTTCTGCCCATTTTACATTTCATAATTTTGCGTCTTTGTTTCCTCAATACCCCTTTTCCTATACATGTTCTGAAAGCCCTATTCCTTCTGAATTGAACTCTGCCCTTGTATTTTGTCTTTGATTTACCTGTGTTATGATATAGACTATTGTTTGAAGCTTACCAAACAATAGATATTTCCGTTGAGCTTACAATCATAAATTTTGATTGGTCAATTCAATCATAGCGACGGTTTGATTGGCTAAACTCGATTCATAATGGCGTCGGTGTTGCTTGCAACGCTCAGTGTGTCTCGATTGAAAGTGTACATAGAAGGATAGTAATCGATCAAATCTCAACTAGTTTTAAATTCGAAGTAATTAGTTGAAGGAGAATGGGGAAGACGCGTAAACAGTATCGTGGAAGAAGAAAGATGGCATCAAAAGTTCGCCAAAAGAAAACAAATTTGAGGGTTGAAGATGAGACTGTTGAGAACGTTGTAAACATTCCTGGTGTGGCCCCGAACGAAGCACATAGTCAAGAAAATATATCTGCAATTCAAAGAAATTTCAAGTTTTTGGTGTAACATTGGAATCAGGTAATGAAAACATTATTCCCTCTGATGAGCCTGACAAAATGAGCGATGCCTATTTTCTTGCACAGCAGAAGTGTATATCAATGCTTTTATCAAAGTTGTTGTGTCCTACTTGTGGATTGTCTGGAGTCTCTTTCCAAGTTATTCCAGAAGGCAAATGTGGATTTGCTGCCAAAGCAAAAATAACCTGCAAAAATTGTGAGGAGATTTGTGGCACCAGTTTCCTTTGTGATAGAGTTGGAAACAGTCAATCACAGAACATACCCTTTGATATCAATGTGAGAGCCACATTGGCATTCAGAGGGATAGGATGTGGGTTTTCTGCAATAAAGGAGTGGTCAGGTATGATGAACATGCCATTTGTACTGACTCAGAATTCATACATAGAGCATAACAACAAGCTGGAAGAGGGTAGCAGGAAAGCATTTAATCAAATAGGCCAGGAAACAACAAAAGAAATATTCAAGGCCTATTCAGCAGTTGGAGTTCAGCCAGATGACCAAGGCATTTTGGATATTGCAGTGTCTTATGATGGAGCCTGGCAAAGACGTGGATTCTCATCACACAATGGTGTAGGATCTGTTATTGATCTATGAACTGGACTGCCAGTTGACTTTGAAGTTTTGTCAAACTTTTGCTCAAAATGTGCCACTAAAACTAACAGTGACCAACATTGGGAAAAAAAGCACAAACCATCCTGCTCAAAAAATTATGAGGGATCATCTGGATCAATGGAGGTTGAATGTGCCCTGAGGATATGGAAGAGATCAATTGAGGAGCACTCTCTCAGGTACACCATCATGCTATCTGATGGAGACAGTAAGGCATATGATGCAGTCTCTGCAGCAAATGTTTATGGGGTTGACGTTTTAATTGAAAAGGAAGACTGCATCAATCATGTGGCAAAACGGATGGGCACAGCACTGAGAAAATTAGCAAGCGTATCAAAGGCACAGAAAACCACCATAACTGGAAAAGGGAAATTAACAAATATGAAAATAAAGAAAATACAAAACTATTACGGGAAAGCTATTAAACTTTACTCGTCAGATGTACCATTGTTGCAAAAACGCATCATGGGGATATTGTTGCACTTATCATCAACAGATGAGCAGCCTAAACATGCCCATTGCCCTCCTGGAGAATCATCATGGTGCTTCTGGCAGAGAGCTATTGCCAGTTCAAAAGAGCCTGGAAGTCACAAAGGTCATGAGACTCTTCCAGTTGAAATTGGAAAGAAACTTGTGCCCATTTTCCAACGGCTCTCAGATCCAAAGTTATTGAATCGATGTTCAAGGAACATGACCCAGAATGCCAATGAAGCTCTCCATAGCATTTTGTGGAAAATTGTTCCTAAGTCTGTCTATGTGGGAAGAAAAACAATGCAAACAGCAATGGCTTTAGCTGTTTGTAAATATGCGATGGGTGCTTCGTTCCAAATAGTGATGTGCAGGGTGATGGAGCTTGAGCCAGGAAAAATTTTGAAGGAGACAGCAAAGAAAAAGGACTTGAAGAGACTCAAGAGAGCTGAAAAAGCTGCAAGTGCACAAGCAAAGAAAAGAAGAAAGTTGTTGAAGTATAATCAATTAAAAGAAACGGATACAAAAAAGTCAACCGAGGGTGAAACTTATGGTGCTGGTGCATTTTGATAAAAATTGAAACTTTTTTATCCATTTTTATTATTTTTAGAACTTGTTTAGTATATTTTGTGGGCTAAGGTGCATTTAAGACAAAAAATATCATTGAATTAACAAATATTTTATGGCATTACTGACTTTTGGACTTCATTAAGCTTTACGTTTGATTTTCTCATTTGCACAATTTTCGAAATTTTGTGATCTTGTAACTTGCAAAAAATTTACATGGTTGATTGCCATATCAATATCTATATATCAAACAAAAGCTTAGAATGTGTAGAGTGAACTTATCTAGGTCATTTGTTGATTCCATTTAGATTTAAGGAAGTACCATGGCTCAAATTCTTTGGAACTTTGCAATTATTCATATCATTTTGGGAATAATGATACAATTTGTCTGGACGTTATTTTTAAATAAAATAAATAAGATAATGTCACTCTGGAGGCTATATGGATTTGAATGATATATTGCAACATGACATTGAGATTAGCTTGTAAATTTTTTGCACGTTGAAAGAAACCCATGTAATTTACAATTACTTTTGGTTACCATGGTAACTAATTAGCCAATTAAGAAATAAATTTCATATTTGAACTCAGCACAGCAAACTACCCCAGAATAGGTCACTTTTGTCTTTCTCTGGCTTAAATTCTGAAAAAATTAATTTGGACTGGTGGACAACCTTAAGCCAGAGCTTTATCGTGGAATTTATGCAGTAATTGAATTAAGGATATAAATATAAATTAGATGAAAAATCAATGAGTACTTGTTTGATTTGCGCATGGTTAATTTTGTTGTTTCGGGGGGACAACATTGGTGGCTTGTGTGGGTAGTTCCTCACAAAACCTCGTTTCCCAACAATCATAACAGGAAATACGTAATTACAGACAACACACTGCGCAGCAGCATAATGTTACAAAAGCTGAAGTGGGGCCAAAATTTCATGGTATGGAAAGAAGTGAGCATTAGAAACAAGTCATGCAGGAGTATGACGCATTTACTTCTGTCAACAATAGCCTCGAATAATTCTGCATATCCGTTGCTTTCTGGCAGCGGCCTTTGAAAAGGCGCGCAAAGTTACCAGAGGAGGATTAATCTACTTACGCGAAGAGGACGTGGCACTAGGGGCCTAAGTTGTCCCTAACTTGCGTTTGATTTGAGGGCTGCTTCTTCTGTTTCAAATCTGGTAGACCGCAAGACTTAAACGCGTCATCAGCCAGCGAGAAATCTAGTTTTGAGGTTTGTATCTGTCAACAAAGTAACAAGACTTGACAGAATGATTGTTTTGTGATTTAGGCTAGTTGCCGATTGCCTAAAAAACCAGATTTTATCACTTGGCGGTAATTGTAAATGCCACGATGAAATCAACACTTTCTCTACCAGATATTACTGTATAAAAATTGCTGGTTGGTACAAAAAACTTGTAGATGGTTATTTTTCAATTGCTGTTGTAGACTGTTACTTTTCTTACCTGTGGACCCTGCTATTTTTCAGTCCATAAATGGCAACTCCTTCTCCCCCACCCTCTATCATAGATTAATTCCATGTTTTAGGCTATGCTGTGTCAGTGAGCAATTGCTAAACAATGCATGCAATATTGAAATTAAGTGTGGACAGATAGTGTAAATGCAATCCTTTGAGGCACTTCTATGCACATTCTATGCTTTGTATAGAGCTAATTTCAAGATATTCCTAAATGTTTCTAGCCTTTCTAATTGAATTATTGATAATTTTTCAAAGAAAGTAAGGCATGGCGTGATATGGTAAAACTATACCCCTTATAAAGTATAGCAATCTCTCCTAATCCAGTTTGCAGAGTATGGCCAATCTTGACAAGATCTTGGGTGCGCCAACAGTACCGCACCTCAAGTGCGGATGCGCAAAAACCGTACAAAAATCGTCAGGTGCGCCACTACACTATGAATATCACTGCACAAACATGAGAACTCCAAAATCTGAGGGGCGCCCAGGTGCCCTATCTTAGGCATTTAAGAATTTCTTGGGTGCGCCATTGCCATGCTCTGCACTCTGGCTCCTAATGATGATGATGATGATTGCTATTTTTTCTCATTACATGTTTCTGTACGCTCTCTAGGATTATTTATTGCCAGATGGTTCGTTCATCCAATTACCCTGTAATTCCAGAGGCTAGAGAGAGAAACATGACTGCATCAAGAAACCCTAGTGGACCAATCAAAACCTCAGGGTCTAGTGTTCCTGCAAGGACCTTTAAAGTTGTTGTCATTGGAGATATGTCAGTGGGTAAGACATGTCTTATATGTAGATTGTGTGGTGGAAAATTTCCAGAACATACAGAAACAACAATTGGTGTGGACTTTTTAGAGAGGGCCATGGAAATTGAAGGTGAAACTGTCAAGGTATGTTACATTGTATCATTGCTTTTGTGCAAAAACTTCTGTAGGGGCCCCGCTCAGGCCTTTTTATCATCTATGCTATGCACCCATTCTGTGGGAACAATGATTCTAATTCAGCTGCTTAACACTTCCATTAAGTATATCTTTACTAATCAAGGGAGCCAAGAGTCGATAAGGCATGATGATGAACAACACATGATGTACTTCAAAACTGTAAATTTAATCTGTCACTATTTAACTGTCATCCATTTTTTATTTTAATACAATAAATCAGGTTACTATCTTTAGAAGGCTGTTGATGGTACAATAAAGCTTTGTTAATGCTTGTTAGAGGGTTGTCTAACCCCAAATGATTCTAAAAATGTCACCTCCTTATATGTACATCACTTCAATTTGGTATTATTCTGTTTGCTATATTCTTTCTTCAATTTGGTACATCTTCTCAACTTGTGCAACTGATATCTCTTCTACATATGAACAAATACAACTTCCTTTTATAGAATGACAACTTTTTCCATAAATGGGTTTACTTTCAGTTAAAATTACCATGCTATATCTTAGATAAATTCAGCATAGTGTATGCTCTCATTTTACCAATAGTTTGTATACTCTGTGTAGTATTAACATGTTTTTAGCATGGTACATGCATGGAGCAAGGAGTTACCATATTTGATACATGACTCCCTATTTCATAAAGTGATTAAAGGTGGATTAAAGCAGTCTATTTTTTGACAGTACTGTTCTACCATTTTGCTTATGACACAAAGTATTAATCCCCAAGGGCAGCTAGGGAACAATTATAAGGTTTTCAGGTTTTTGAAAAACTCCTGGGTCTGTTAAAAGACCATGTGTATGAGGGAAATTCTGGACTTCACAATTGCACAATTATTGTGAAGCATACACTTGGATAGTAGATAATGGTTATTTCAAATTAACAAAATAAACTTTAGTATGGTAGGTTCTGTATGGCAGCATTAAGCAGTTATTGAGAACTCAAGGGTCCATTTGATTTTCATACCTCTGCAGTCTTCAATTTCAATCTTGAAAAGCCTAAGTCTGTCACAGGAACCTGCACCTCATGGCTGTACACACAGTTTATTACTAGAAGATCAACTTCTCCAGAACTTAGTTGCAATTACTGCATTTCATTGCAAGAGCCCCCAGGTTTTCATTACAATGTCAGCCATCCAAAGTGACAAAAGCTAAAAGTGTTGTTTGAGCTAGTTTTATTTTGACCATTAGCCTTGTTTTCCCTTTAAAAAGAAACATCTTATCAACACTTAAAGATATATGCTATGCTATTCTTTTGGACACAATTATAGCTCTTTTACTGTTTGCCTTTTGTCGCAGCTTCAGCTTTGGGACACTGCTGGCCAGGAAAGATTTAGGCACAGCATGATACCACAATATTACAAAAATGTGGATGCTGTTGTATTTGTATTTGATGTAACTCGGCGGTCCTCCTTTGACAACATTCCCAGATGGATTCAAGAACTTCATGCACATAGCCGTAGAAGTAAAACAATTCCTCAAATCATTATTGGTAATAAATGTGATCTACATGGAGATAGGCAGGTTGGGACTAGTGAAATCAAAAGCATTGCCAATCACTATGGACTGCCTTATTGGGAAACATCTGCTAAAAGCGATTTGGAAAAAGATACCGTTGAGGTTATTTTCAAAAATGTGGCTGAAAGTCTGAAGTTGAAGACGCCATTAATGGGTTTCCCGCCAGAATATTCAGCAACAATTAACTTGCGCAACCAAGCAGGCATGACGATGAGTCAAAGTATTGCAGCTTCAAGCAACTCAAATTCACAGAGCATGAGTGAGAGTGAAAGAAGCCCTTCTATGACACTGCCAAAAAAGAAACCTTGCTGTGGGTAGATTTTGTCTTAATCTAATTAAGCAGATTTAACTGGGGAATTTTTGATTTAACTAAAAGTTAATCAACAATTTTAAATCGAGCGCCACTGTCTCTTATCAACACCCACAACAAAAGTCACATGCTGTCTGCATTGCACCGCTGCTTACATGTGATCTGATTGTAAACAATCTTGAAATGAGACTACTCCGGGTTTGTTCTAGTTTTGAAAATGGGATGGTATTCATGTGATCGGTGTTAGCTTCAACAACAATTGTAAGCCGACCAGGTACGGTTCAGCATACCTGCCTCATTTTATCACTTGAAAAAGAATGTTTTTCTATTAATTTGGCTACACTTGACAGTATTTGGTCAATAAGAACTTCAATATGCATTGTACCAAAAACACAGTTAATAGAAAAGGCTCGCTCAAAGCCAAATGCTTGCCCAGTAAAGGGTCTTTCTCTGCAAATTTTTTGTAACGCATGGCAACAAAGTCAACTATCCCATCACAGACAAGGGTTTTACTTTGCGTTTTAATGACCCTTTGGTAAAACGTTTTCCAGTTTAAAACTGTGTGATCATTTGATCGCGAAGTAGAGGTTAGGCATCTCTTAAATTAATTTATCAACAATAATTTTAATTTATTTCAAATTTTTTCCATATATTTTTGTAATGTTTTGTAATTGTAATAATTTTCTGGTGGTTGTTGATGAAAGCGTTAAAGATTCTGAAAATATCATAAACGCGCTGTATATAATTAATTAATTAGAAAATTTCCGTTCTGGGTTTTATTTTGCAAATGCAGACACTGATTGAGATCTAAAGCCGATGTCTACTATTTCAAAGAATATTTTGCCAGGTTTCTATTTAATTGCGAAGGGGAAAAAATCTGTCGATTAATTGAGGATAGCATTTGTGCTTGTATTAATTTTCATAGAGATGTAAATTTGCAGATAAGTAAATTTGTACATGAATTGCAAAGAATCTGAAGCATGTCTTTTACTTTTTAACTATTTGTATCTCCATGAAGAAATCGCAAAGATTTGCTAGCTTGCATCCAGTCTTTACGGAAGAGATGATGAAACTTTGTCTCAGCTGTAGAATCTGCATTATATTTGGCTGATTTACAATCCGTCAGACCATGGGATAGTTGCATGGGAAATTTTATCGGTAGTTTTAGTGCCCGCATACAGATTTGCTGCTGATAGTCGTTTAGCAGAACAAAAAAGCTTCGGAGTGCCCACAGATGGTGATCCTCTTGTTTCCCCGTCTGTATCGGAGGCTAGGCCGTAGGTGCTTTGTGTCCAGCAGTATCATAATATAAATGCTACATCTCTTTTTATTCAGTGTAGGTGAGATTAAACTAGTACCAGAATCTTGAAGGTATATGTATCATATTGGAGACGGGCTATAAAGAACTGTGTCCACCTAGAATGAGCCAGCCTCGCTAGCACAGTGTGCCTCGATGTGAAGACGAGGTGAGAGCTTATGACTCTGGGGACAGGTGGACGCTAAATGCCATAACCTTTTTGGTGATCGGCTTAGGGTTAGGGTTAAGATTAGGGTTAGAGTTAGGGTGAGAGACCCTAATACCAATCCTAATCTTAACCCTAACCATATTCCTTACCCTACCCCTAACCCTATCCTTCATCCTAACCCTAATCTTAACCCTAACCCTAAGCCGATCACCAAATAGGTTATGGCATTTAGTGTCCACCCTCTGGACATTAGACTCCCTCCATGAGCCTCAGTTTCGCGAAATTTGCGACATATGGCATGAGTCGAACTGGACACAGAGCGAAGTTGTCTCTTTGAACTAGTGAACGGTATTTGCTATCTTAAAATGTTCACTTATTATGCACAGGATGATACTGTACGAAACAATATAGACTGAAGCTTGTTAATTGGTGTTAGAAATAGATCAAAGCCGCACCAAATGACAGCTGCTGCCTGCATCACAAAAACATATTATGAAGCCGCGGTCTGTGGGACGAACATGATGAAAATATTTTGCGCCAGAACCCCGAAAAGGTTGGAAATGACCAACCGAGGATTGCAACAGGAAAGTGATATAAGGATATTTGGGTTCTCTTCGTGCAATATTTTAAATGCATCATTAACCAGTGAAGAGTGGGAACTTATTCCCTTATATCTATATACAATATAATGCTTGAATTTGTAACGTGGGATCCTGCTTGTACAGAAGAAATTTAATAGCATAGTAACTTCACACATGGACCCTTTCACTACCAGTGCTAAAACAACTATAGAGTTCCAACTTATACATAGTTCGCCAGTTTTCTGGGGGATGCTAAAACTGATGAGGTTCGAGCACAGAGGCATTGAAAATGCAGATATTGAAAGCATTAGTCACGTAAGAAATCGTCAATTCTGACTGAAGGTCATTAAGCCCGGACATGGAGCAATACGCTAAAAAGGACTCCTGTTTAAGCATAAATACTTTTAGGATCGAGTTGCTGACGCAAATTATTTTCCCTAATGCTCAGAGGTATGTAAATAGGCCCCACTCATCCCTATTTATCATCACAATCTTTTATCTAACCCTCGTACAAACACATAGTAATTGAACAGACCCTATGATTATTTCAATTACGCGACTAATAGGGCTGCATTTGAGTCTGCTGGGGCCATTGGCAAAATCCCTGTTGGGTCCCCTCGAACATACCTTTATTTGCACCATTATAGAGCCAAATCAAAAGGAACAGAAATAAGGAAGCAAAGTTTTCCGTTTGAACTATTTACATTGTAATTTTCAGCGTGTACGTCATATATCTAAAAAAATATGAGGAAATCTGAATAGCCTTGCAGCAGTTATTTTGCAACCTATACTCAGCAACAAGGAACTGGGCAATATTGCGCTAGCAACTTTGGTTTCCGTGTCAAGTCAGATATGGTGTCAATTTGAAATGAATTTGGCCTCCAACCTGCTAAAAGGTGGTCTGATTTATTTTTAAACATCCATTGCCGCTTCCCCTGACTTATACTCAAAGGTGGAGGTGCTGCTAGGCTACGTTTCATTTTGTGTAGTACGTGTTTGCAGCCATTGTATTGTTCATGGGCTTTAAACTCAAATTCAGTTCTAAAAACAACATGTATAAAGATAGTTTTCGCAATTTGTGCATGGCAACACCTAAATTTTAAATTTAACTATGTTTTATGCGTCTCTGCCTACTTTTGTTGCATATCACGACTATTTCATTTGATGTTCAAGGTCCTTTTTGTGCAAGTACATGCATGTTAGCATGGTAGTGCGATACCCTGTTGGCTTGTTTATGTTTGTCGCTCTCGTTCAAATGCTCTGTTGTTGCAAGCTCTCATCTCTATTGTTTCATCCTCGTTTCGAACGCCTGACAAGTGTATCCACTGTTTTATGGTCTGTTGGTAGTCTCTCTTCAGCGACACGCAAATAATGGGATTGATGGCTGAATTAATGACATAAGAGTGTAAGGAAACTTGGTACATGATTGGTGTTATTGGGTCAACGTATCCAATGATATCAGCAAAATTCACATATAAGAGAGGGGTGTAGCCCAGTATGAAGAAAGTAAGCAACAATCCAAACAAGTGGGCCACGCGCAGCTCTTTTTTGGCTGTTTTGATTTGATTATCAGCAGAATTGTGAACATCAGCGCGCATCTTTCCAAGGTGAATTGATCTGGCAGCGGTTCTGTATGCTTTGATGTACATAGCAATCATGACTGTGCACATAATGAAAATGAAAACCCAGAATATGCTCAAATAAATCTTCATTGCAGGTATTTGTGTTTGAAATGAGGCACTGTACCATGAGATTGGTATCATAGTCAAGAACAGCGGGGCTAGCCACACTACCAAAAGAATCTTTTTTGTCTTGTCTGCGTTCATCAGGTGACGATGTTTTAATGGTTTAACAAGTGCAAGGTAGCGGTCCATGGCCAAGCTAAAAAGATTTCCAAGCGACACAAATAGAATGTAGAATATCATGGACCCAACATGCAGATTCTTAACTGTAAATGCTTGGACTACGTACCAGGGAACTAAGGCAATTCCAACGAGGAAGTCACTTGCCGCCTGACTGCATTTTAGCATGTTTGACTGCCTCTCTCTCAGTTTACCATTAACAGCGAATGCTAGACAGACTATAGAATTTTCTATAACCACTATTGCAGCAATAATAAGCAATGGTATGTAGTTCGTCTTTGTAGTGGAAATTGCGTCAGATTTTGTAGAGTTCGTTGTGTTGTTATATTCGCTGAGGCCATGTGTGATATTTCCAGTGATTGTGCCGATCATTTTGATCCTAAAATATAAGAAAGATTATTAAAAGCAGACCCATTAAAAAAAAGCAAAATTTTGTGAAT
Organism: Catostylus mosaicus; assembly: GCA_964019065.1. Classification (NCBI taxonomy): domain Eukaryota; kingdom Metazoa; phylum Cnidaria; class Scyphozoa; order Rhizostomeae; family Catostylidae; genus Catostylus; species Catostylus mosaicus. The sequence continues at coordinate 5,086,364 of OZ025186.1, forward strand.
TTTGTGAGGCTCTGTTGTAAACTGATTCGTTTTACTATTTATGTAATGGGCAGTTTACTCCCGTGAACATAATAATCTAATTTGATATTTTCCGTTGTGATGATGTGAATTGGTTGTACACACGGAAACTTTTGAGTCAACTAATATTGCTGAGAAGTCGTTATTTATATGTGTCATTTTTATTTGGTGTTTACTCACAATTTAATGTACAGTCTTAGGCCGGACGAGGCTGTTACATTGTCGCAAATTCAATATTTATTTTGTGAACAGATTCATAGTTAATTATCTACATCTTTTATTAGGTTCAATTAGGTTCAAATTTTACATCAATGTAACTAAATACAGTGAACTTTATTTAAGATTGTGGGTGTAACAGCTCCCTCTCCCCCCCCCCCTTCCCCGACTCCGACATGCTTGAAAATTACCTGATTGTTATAACGTTAGATGAGAAGAGTATCGCTAAAATCAATGTTAGTGTAGGTGTTAGTGCAGAGGCACAGCTATGCATGAATACACAATTATTGATTTATGAAATTTAGTTCTGAGTTATATTTTTCGAGAGTTTATTCATTTGAATTTGACAAAGAAATACCATTAATAACATAACTGATTAAACAAGGCATTTACAACTCATTTTTTGAGAATGTGTTTCTTCAAAGAATTCGTTAGTACCTTCAAATGCCAAAGAAAGTTTAAGTAAAAATAGTTGATCGTCTGCTAAGAGAGTTTGTGCACTACCTGCCTAGGATTCCTAAGAGAGGTGATACTCTCAATGCTGCATAAAAAAACACGTACCATCTGCAAGTTAATTTATACAATTGCTTACGATAAAGAAAATTCTGAAGCCTGTTCTCTCTATCTTTATATTTTGTTCTCTTTTCGAGGATTTAGTCAAAACTGCTTTACCATGTCGCTATTGCAACTGCTATGTCTATATTTTATTTATAATCCAAATATAGCTAATTCAAAAAGGAAACAAGCATCTTTAAAGTAGAACAATGTGACCACCATCAATCGAAGCAAATGCGGAAAAAATTGTTTTATTATACTACAAAATTTCGACGTTTTGTTTCGTTATTTTATTTAATATCATCCATACGCAAATGAACCTTCAGCACATGAAATATAACAATAATATCTAGTTGAAAGTGACAAAAGCTCAATAATGATAGCTATTTAGTACAATGCATATCTATTACTGTTATTCCGGGGGTTATGCTTTACATTCTGGTTCTTTAGATACTCCTTAAATTGTTTTTGAGGCGATCTAGAGCAGGTAGTATAACAACACTGTTTTATTATTTTTGTGTCTTGATATGTTAAAATAAGAAAAGTATTAGACTTAAGATCTTGGGATGGGGCCTTGAAAAGTTTTTAGAAGTCTTTCCTGGAGTTTCTTGGGGACACCTCCTTAATTAGGGGTCTTTCTACATTAAAAGCTCATAGTTGAACCCTAAGCATTTCCCCCTTAAGTGCGGTCGTTTGGTCCATATGCAAATAACCTGATGCGGAAGCGTTCTGGCAAGTTGCTTACTGAGGGCGCTGGCATGGAAATTCATTTTTTCATAAAGGGAATAATTATTAAACATGATCCTTGTCTGTAACCGCGATATAAATATCCTTTATAACAAAGGACAGTATCCTTGGAATGAGGAACGATAGGGCAACACATCAAGAATCTGGTAAATTTATTGTCATAGAAGTAAATGAGACCCGTGGTTCTCTTTCCTGTCCTGTGAAGTACTTCTAAAAACGGATTGGGTTCCAAGTTGCTTCCTTTGCAGCTTTCTATTCCCCCCTCGAGTAACACAATCGATCCATTAGTTGCCTACATGGTACTGTTGTTTACCTATTTTGAATGAAAAAGCACTCTGCATAAAGGCTTTACTTTTGGGAATTTTTATAACCAAATGCAATGAATGAAAGTATAACAACTGTTCTTTTGTATTCTCAACTGTTGTTTTGTATGCAATTAGTTTAAAAAACAAAATTCTTCTGTATATACCCGTGCTGTCTATTATCTGAGCGCCTATAAAAACAACTGAACCGTCAACCTTGTCCTCTTCGCATGTGGAAAGAGATCCCTCTCGTTGGGAGCTCTTCATCAAAAGTCAAGGTTTTCTCAGCTCGAAAAGGTGAGAGAGAATTTTTTTCACAAACTGATTTTGATAGTCTTTGATTTAAAATTATTTACGGTTGCTACATGGATAATTTTTTCGTTCGATGTATTTTTGTATGATGTATTTTTGTATGATGTATTTTTGTATGATGTATTTTTGTATGATGCATTTTTGTATGATGTATTTTTGTATGATGTATTTTTGTATGATGTATTTTTGTATGATGTATTTTTGTATGATGTATTTTTGTATGATGTATTTTTGTATGATGTATTTTTGTATGATGTATTTTTGTATGATGCATTTTTGTATGATGCATTTTTGTATGATGCATTTTTGTATGATGTATTTTGTATGATGCATTTTTGTATGATGTATTTTTGTATGATGTATTTTTGTATGATGTATTTTTGTATGATGTATTTTTGTATGATGTATTTTTGTATGATGTATTTTTGTATGATGTATTTTTGTATGATGTATTTTTGTATGATGTATTTTTGTATGATGTATTTTTGTATGATGTATTTTTGTATGATGTATTTTTGTATGATGTATTTTTGTATGATGCATTTTTGTATGATGCATTTTTGTATGATGTATTTTTGTATGATGTATTTTTGTATGATGTATTTTTGTATGATGTATTTTTGTATGATGTATTTTTGTATGATGTATTTTTGTATGATGCATTTTTGTATGATGTATTTTGTATGATGCATTTTTGTATGATGTATTTTTGTATGATGCATTTTTGTATGATGTATTTTTGTATGATGTATTTTTGTATGATGTATTTTTGTATGATGTATTTTTGTATGATGCATTTTTGTATGATGTATTTTTGTATGATGTATTTTTGTATGATGTATTTTTGTATGATGTATTTTTGTATGATGTATTTTGTATGATGCATTTTTGTATGATGTATTTTTGTATGATGTATTTTTGTTCGATTCGATGTATTTCTGTTGGATGAATTTTGGTTTGATTTGATCTTCGATGTAATTTAGCTCGATTCGATATATTTTTGTTTGATGTGCACTTGTTCGATGTATTTTTTTTAAATGTTACTTTGTTCGATGTATTTTTATTCGATGTTATTTTTATTTCTTGAGGAATTAGAACTGGGCTGAGTTAGGGCTGAGTAAGTCCTTTTTATGTTTGATAGCACCGTATGCCTGGGTCTTGTTCAATTTCACAAAAATAGTTTTTTCGACACGGTCCTGAGCATTGTCCTAATTTTTAAGCAACAACAGTTATTGACTAGTGTCAAAACATTTTGATACTTTGCACTTGATGGGGTTTAATGGCGTCTTCTCTTTTAAATCTTTATTAGTTGTCAGTCTTTCAAACTTTCATTTACCCAATAAATTAGGGAGAAGTCATTTTTAATTCCGGGTACCAGGGCGGAAAATAATTTCACTTAATCAAAAAGATTTCAAACCCCATTTTTGTTATTAAAAAATTTCTCATACCTCCACCATCCTTCAGTGAAATTTTTCGGTACCCCATCCAAATCGATACATAAAGTACATTTGTACACTTGTCCCATGTGATCATACCATAAAAGTGATGTACCTGTAAAGTGATGACAACAAAAAACCTAACTTGCATGGTTCTTTACGACCAAAATTAATATTACAAGTGGAATTTCACATGGCATCACCAATTGGATCATTTTTTGCGATAATAAAAAGCAAAATATTTGAAAAATGTACTTATCCTTAAAACAGCATAAGATAAAAGATATCCAAAAAACGCATGCGCAGAATCACTCCCGTATGATTAGGGAATCGTGTTCGAGATACTGCCCCCATACTTGTAGCCACTGGGTTTATTTTAGGTGTTTATTAATGACTTTGAATAGAATTTTGCAAAACAAAATATTCTGTGCCCCTTTAAAATCGATCAAAAATTCTCCGCCCGGTACCCGCATCAAAAATTGCGACTCCCTTAGTTTAGCCTAACTATTTAATTTACGCATAGTTGTTTTGTTCTAGCTCGTTGCTTTACTTAGCACGCCACAATGCTCAAAAGCGAGTTGCTCCGATTTCTTGGGATAGCATTAGTGCTGCTGGTCAGCAGCTGCTATTCAGAGATGAATGCCGACGTAGTAGAAAAGATCAATGGTGGCTTAGAAGGAGGAACTGGTGTAATCGAGTTCATATCGGGTTTGGGTGACGCAAAGAGTAGCAAGGTATTCAATGCTCTTGGTAAAATGGCTGGCTTCCTCGGTGCAGCTGGAGGGCTCGTGTCATTCGCTTTGCTATTTTTGCCAACACAATCTGAGGAGCTGGCGTACATGAAGAAGAAATTCGCCGAAGTAAACATGAAGTTGGACAGAATAACAACAGAACTAGACAACATAAAAGCATTGATAAAGTATGAAAACCAGCGATCTGTTTACGTTACTTCTGCGTCTAAAATCCTATTTGGGCACAAAAAGCTGATGGACTTTTTGAACGAGATCCAAAAAACTCGCTGCTCTGGGAAAAATGCCTGCAAACGCATTCGAGCACGCATTGCATCACGGTATGTGCGATATTTCGACGTGAAACACGATATCTTTAAGATAATAAATGGTGCATTAAAACCAATATCAGCATTTGGGGATCCCCTTCTTAATATAGTGAAGACTACCTTCAAGTGTGACGTTGGCAAGATAGATCATCTTTCAAATAGCATTTTAAAGTTGGCGTTCAAAGCACAGCAAGTTATTTTGATACATGAGAAGTTAACAGGCTCCAAGCACAGTATAGTTCAAAGCATGGACGATTGGTTGAAGTCAGTTTATCGCCTTAGAGATGCCACAGAGAAAGTGAAAGGAACATGCTATAAAAATATCAAGAACTATATGATCAATGACATCAACGACAAAAAATACCAAGTTGGAGTTTCTTCAAATGAGCAAGCAAATAAAGAATTAAAGGCGTTCTTAGATGGAAAGTATAAATGGCTTGGATGGATCGTATACTCTTATGGCGCTTATGGTGGGTCAAAACATTGGGTCAGAAATAACTACGGGAAATTCTGGTCAATGCCAAAAGATCAGAATAAAAGAAAACGGAACATAATTGTTGGCTTTGTTGATAAGAGTGGAATATACCGCAACCAAAAGTATAAGGTCATGAATGCCATCGATGACATGACAAGAAAAACAGATTTTTACAAAGAAAGAAGGGATGCCAGCAAAATTTTGCCTAAGATAGTGTCTGAACTTCAAAAGAGGAGTGTATGGAAATATATTAATACTATCAACGTGCTTCGAAAATACCAAGATATGAAGATAAGCGGGGACAATGATTTAAGTTATATTAATGAAGAATACTCCATCTACTCAGTTACACGATCGAAAAGATACGCCAACAAGCGAGTGAGCGAGACAATTCGCATAGTGATTACACTCAAATCGGAAGAAAAAGCTGCGGGAAAGAAATGCAGTTTAGCATGCAACAGTCAAGGCACTTGTGTTGTGCTTCCATACTCTTCTAAGCAGCACTGCCAATGCAAGCCGTATTATCAAGGTGAACAATGCAAGGACCATGCCAAGGTGCAGCTAGCCAAGACAATGGATGCCATGCTGAAAACAACACTCAAACTTCCCATGCTAAGTGACATAAAATACGATATAGAAAACCTGAGAGAATTCGTCGGCGTAAGTTTGGGAAAATTACAGACAGCAGTTAGTAAGCTTGAGGCAACGTTTCAGAAAGCTTTGAATCAACTCGCTCAGAAACTTAAACAAGAATTCAAATGGTCAAATCTTATCACGCATTACAGCAATTCAATAAGAAAAATCAACTACTATTCGTATTTGTTTGAAAAATTGCCCAAACTTCATGCAAAAATACGAGATCGAGAAGGTCGTAGACTTGCGTCTGCTCTCTTAAAGTCTGATGGAGTCCAAAAGTGGCTATATGAGTTAAATTTCTTGTTTCTTGGAAGATCTGGTACGCCGCTGATTAGCCATCAACCACTGATGATTCTCTTCATGGATAAATATAAAGGCAAGTCATGCAGTAAAAGGTACAAGTCAGCAGTTAATAATTCATGGAAACAGTTGGTGCTCCTGCAACAAGTTGGATACATGCTGTGGTCGCAAGCACTTGAATATTCTGGGAAAGATACCAGCGCAGTGGTGATTGTGTACAAAAAGCGTACTAATGATCAGGTAGCTGTTTTATATTTCTATTCCTTGCGGCTGCTGGATGGGAAGGGGGGGTGTCACATGGATAGCTTTGCATTCAAAGTTCGAAAAGAAGTGACTGTTACGTTTGAAGGTAATCTTGTCAATCTCAAAACAATTTTCTCTTTATTTTTCACTACAGTTAACATGCATTTTAAGCTTCTTTCTTATGTAACAAATTTTAAAAGTTTCAGAAAATTACTGTTGGCTAATAATCACAAATATAAACAAAAAAACAGCAACTGCACTCTTTATTTTCAAAACTTATGCTAATTTCTCGATGCTTCCCAGGTAAAGAAGTTAAAGGAGATGACTTGTGAGTACGAAATTGCCAATTCGAAGAATGTGCATTGTGCTGGTGGGAAGTATCTTCATCCAGGTATGACCATTGCCGTTCAATGCAAACGATTCTACTATAGATTTGGTTCAGCAGTAACGACGTGCAAGAGTAAATCTTCTGCCTGCAAACCCTGCCAATGCAATTCTCGCGGATCAAGGACACTGCAATGTAACAATGGGAGCGGAAAATGCAGTTGCAAGCCTGGTTTTTACGGGACCAAATGCCAGAACCGTAACTGCGAATGGAGATGGGGCCCATACTCCCGCTGCTCAAGGAACTGCGGCTACGGCGGAGTAAAAACAATGCGAAAGATTATTGTCACGCATCGTCAGGGACACGGCAGGTCTTGCAGTTCTCCATACAGTTACCGCAGAAGCTGCTTCAATCGATGTTGCTCAGGCCAATTTAATTGCTTTTCTAGAAAGAAATGTATCCCTGGCTCACTGAAATGCAATTATAGAAACGACTGTGGAGATAATGCAGATGAAAAGCGCTGTTCTGAAAACTGCTTTAATAGAATGACACCTTGGAATTATCATGGCAAAGGTAAAGTTTACTACTTGGACCGGCATAGAATAAACTGTGGTTCTAGTGGATATGTTGTACAAAGTTTTAAACTGCAGAGAAGCGGGAGTCGGATTAGATACGTATACAAATGCTGCAAACTGTTATCCAGCCCACCAATTTGCAAAAACCAAATCACACGTAATAGGTATACACATGTTCGCAAAGGGGACACTGTTTACATGGATAGACAGCGTGTGAGCTGTGGAAGCAGCTCGTTCGTAAATGATGTTTGGCTTAGCCGCGCAGGGAGTCTTATCAGGTAAGAATTCTACAAACCGGTAAATTTGATCTGATGATGATGATGATGATGATGATGATGATGATGATGATGATGATGATGATGATGATGATGATGATGATGATGATGATGATGATGATGATGATGATGATGATGATGATGATGATGATGATGATGATGATGATGATGATGATGATGAATATGATGATGATGATGATGATGATGATGGTGATGATGGTGATAGTGATGGTGATGGTGATTGTGATGATGATGATGATGATGATGATGATGATGATGATGATGATGATGATGATGATGATGATGATGATGATGATGATGATGATGATGATGTTGATGGTGATGATGGTGATAGTGATGGTGATGGTGATTGTGATGATGATGATGATGATGATGATGATGATGATGATGATGATGATGATGATGATGATGATGATGATGATGATGATGATGATGATGTTGATGATGATGATGATGACGATGATGATGATGTTGATGATGATGATGATGATGATGATGATACTATTACTTACTTTTACTTTTACTATTACTTACTACTGTTACTCTACTTATTACTAATTAAGATAGACGAAAATATTATTGATATTTATATCCATATCAATTTCTTTATTTTAGGTATAATTACTACTGCTGCAAGCTGAATTACAGGTACCGTACATATTGTCAATGGAGATACACCAACTTTACCTACGATGGAGACGGCAAGAATTACTACTTGGACAGGCAAACAGTGCAGTGTCCTAACAGGTACTTCATTTCCTATTTTCGACTTACGAGAAACAGACGCCATGACAAATGGAGATACCATATTTTATGCTGCAAAGTTTTGCCTCGGTAACAAAATATTGGACACGAAGGATCATAAGACTGCTTTTACAAAATGCTGAGTACGCTTTGTTTTATTGAATGTTGAATAATGCACAATTCTATTTATTTTGAGTGCCGGGGCTGGGTCAAAATGTAGGCTGCAATTTCAAAACTCGATTGCCTAGGCTACATTCTATCAAATGGAAACCAGAAAATTTCAAAGGAAATTGAAAACCCAAACTTTCAATTTGATGCATGTATGTACCACTTACTTAAAATATGTCAGAATTCCAAAGCCAGAACTAATAATGTACAGTTGAACATCCTTTGATCCTCCTTCTGTTTAGCAGCCCTTTTAATAACCCGTCTGTCTATCTGAAATAAACGTCAAGTATTTTCAACGTTCATTTTTCTTAAACGTACTAAGGATGGGGTAGGAGCTTCTCATTTGAAAATGAAGGATTTATTTATTTACGAAGATTTCAGCTTTATCTGCCGTCAAAAGATAGAATTTTGGTTGATCGATCTTTTGCTGATGATACTCAAAGTGTGCAGCCTACATCAATCCCTATCTCTCGTCTGACACCCCCTTCTTAGTAGTATTAAGGAAGTGTATGCTGAAAGCTTATTTGAAGAACTGCTGAAGCCTAAGAGCAGTTTACAAGCCTGATAACAAATTAATTAGAAAAATTTAGCCATCACATTCGTAACCTCCTAGTTGTTCTTGAATTGTTTTCGATTCAGAGTTTCTAGCTCAAAATCCTGCTAGTGAAGTTTCTTTGCAGCAGCCTTTGCAACTAACAGACAACAAAAGCCAGGCGTTTGAGGACACTGGAAACACTGTTAAGCGTCCCACCGATAATATCATAGGTTCTTAGGCAAGGATTTTTGCAGCTCAGCCGATTTTCTTTTATTAACTGGAATTTTTCTGACTACCTGTGTCTGATAATGCACAATGCATGACAGCGTTTCTCTTGGGACTTTTTGCTCCGTTGAGAGTTTTTTAATGCACTTTCTTTATTAATGCTACCTTATTTACTTTGCTTATAATTTGCTAAACTTGTTCAGCTTGTAGCCTACTGCCATTTTTTAAAAAGGAAACTTGTTTCTGATCTTTTTATCAGAGATTCTTGATTTAGTTAAGTGTCCAGTTAAAGGTCCACATTCTGTCACGTCGATTTACGCAGCAGAACTGTAGCAAAATCATCACAATTATTTCGAAAAGCAAATTGTTACATATTTATAACTGTGCACTATGCTAGACCAAGGGATTCTACAGAATCAAAAAATATATCAGTATCAACATAACTGATTGTTACAAAATGAAAAAATCTGAGGCAGGGGACATTCAAAAACAGTGAGACCAGAGCAAATCTGGAGAGGCAAACTATAGAAGGAAAAGGTGCTAAAATTTTGATCGCTTTAGGCCATTGGCAATTCCTAGAGACAGAAAGATGGGCTGTAAATGGGTAAGTCGACATGCATTTGCTAGGCCTATCTTTGCAAAACAAGTTTTGTATTTGAACAAACATGCACACTTTTTTGTAGTAATGCTGTATTGTTGTAAACAGAACTAATACATTCACTTGTATGTATTTTCAAACTTGTGCATATACGGCAGTCCCATTTATAATTGTATACAGTGATAGTAGCAGAACTTGGAGCATATGATGAGTTCAAGTTAAAAGAACGACCTGTGCAGAAATTTAATAAAAACGTTAATAACTGTAGCCAAAATCCAACGAAATTGTTATGGCATAATGTATAGTAGCATTGATCGATTTAATTCGGTGTGGCAGTTGTGAGACCTATAACTTAAACTTGTAAAGCGCAGGGTTGCTGTTTGTAAGCGCAAAAGAGTCGAGTTTTAGGCAAGTCAGAAAATAAACGAATAGACCTTTATTCAAAAGAGTTATCAGGCCTGCGAGAAAATCTTAAATGTTTCTGGCAGTCAAAAAGCCTATGAAAATACTGGCAAATGCTTCCGTTCCTTAGAGAATGCTAAGCCATTGTTGATAACTGATAAATTTATCAAGTTTGTTGATGCGTCTTCACATCCAAATAGCCTTTTCTTAGCTTCAAGATGAGATGCGAAAGTTACCCTCTTTACCTTGGCAAGATTGTTAAACCGTGAAGGGATTATTTGACACAATTTTCCTTATAAAAATGAGCGTAAATAAAAAACATGTAGTTATTATTTTAATTTCTCCACAGCTTTAACATGCTTTTTATTGCAGAATATGAAAATCATTTGGCTTGTTATTGTCATATTTTTCTTAAAAAATGCCTTCAAGGGACTTTCCTCCCAAAGGGGTTTTCGGACAGTCTCTCCTGAGAAAAGCATATGAAAACTTAATGAAAAATAAAAAATAAGTTATCTTTTTTGCCAAATTATTTCCAAGCGAGATTTCATGGGTCCAGAGGGTAGTTTTATTTAATTACCTACAGGGATGTGCCATCCTACCCAGGGATGCTCCTACGCTGGGGTGCAGGGTTGCAAGTGTGATATACCCACGCAAATTGCTAACTATGAAACGTTAAAAGTCATGTCTTTTATCAAATTTATCAACATATTCCATAAGATATAATAAAGCTGCAACAATAATTATGGACTCGGAGGTTACTTGACCTAAGCATGCCAGGGGTTTGCAGTCCGAAAAATGTTTGAAAACCTCCATTTCATCCCTCCCATTCATCTTCCTTCTATTCTTTCCTATTCTTACTTTTATTCTTTCTTGCATCAATGGAGACTCTAGCATGCATTGTATCAGACGCGGATTTTGTGCGGGTAAGGCTTGGTGTTGTGACACCCCCTTCAAATGCAATTCTAAAGTCCAGTCATTTAGTAATCCTAAAAGTGTGTGCAGGGTGTTGTGTCTTTGCTTATTTTGTAAATAACCCCCGAAAAATTTGGGCCTAAATCCGCCATTTGTGACGAATCGATCAATTGGGAAAACCCTATTTCGAGCTTAATAGTCAGAAACAAGGAAGTACAGCAAAAAGTTCGACTTCGATTTCGTATTGGCGATTTCGTATTGGTTGTTTGATTATCCCCGTTCCATTAAAAAAAGTTCCTGTTTCTGTTTCTGTATAAGTAGCTCAATATTGCTGCTTTCAAATCTTATGCAATAGGGTGGGTACCTGTCAGTTGGTAATCACCTTTCAGCCATGGATAAGATACCATGAATGCAACTGAATTCCCCTGCAGAATTCACTATATATTCATCAGGTCTTTCAGAGATGACTCAGTTAAAAGAGATGATGATCTTGTGAGCGCACGTTTTCAATAGTTTTTTGATGGGATTTTGTAGACAATTTTTCCAGATCGCGATTGCAACCTTTGACGGCAGTACTGAAGAGACCTGCGTGTTTGGATATAGCAGAGAAACACGACACGCTATTGCTTTGATCCAAATACTCACAAAAAAAGACTTTCGTTTATAATATGGATTACAAATATCATTTTAAAGTGATTTTAGTTGGAAATGCTGGCGTTGGCAAAACGGCCATGGTTCGGCGATTTACTAAAGGGTTTTTTCCATTTCAAGAGGCACCCACTATCGGAGTTGATATGAATGTAAAAACTGTTGAATTAGACGGAGAAAAAGTCAAGGTAAATATTCTATTTTAATTTCATGCATCAACATCCTTTGTGTAAATTTTTCAAGCTAATTTAGGAAGACATATGAAGCGGGCGGGGAGATGTTGCAGACAGGGATTCAAGAGGTATAACCCTTCCTTCATCATTTTATTAGGGGATAGTATGATTAATGGTATTGGGGAATAGGACACACGAGGAAGGTCCAGCTGCTGCCACATTTGGGGGGGGGGGGGTGGGTGGGGTGGGTGGGTATTAGGTGCAAATAATGTCGGTGACTTCTAAGTGTAGTGATTCCATTTTGTTTGAAATTTCTTTTTTGTTTCATGGAAGTTCTTACGACATAATTAGGGTTAGTCTTTCGCGGGGGGGGGGGGGGGGCATGCGCCATCTCCTTCTACGAAATATTGCTTTCATAGCTATACTTTGTAAGGGACATCTAACTAGAGATAAGATTTTTCCATTTGATCTGCAAATTAAGGTAGAATAGGCCTGTTGATAGAAAGCATGCATCTATTTATACAATTTGACCAACGTGATGGCCAAGACACATTAAAATTAACGAAAGGTTTCTCTTTGACCTGAGATCGTAACCAAGATTAATTGATATAAAGCTGCCGAATAGCAAACAACTTAAAAGATGACGAAATGTTGTGGTTGTTCATGACGTAATATTATGTTGCTGTAGCTACATCTGAATCTGCACTGGAAGGGCTTTGAAACCACTAATAACGCTGTAAATAGCACAGTATGCTAACTTATGCATGAGGTTTCAAACTTATCTTATTGTTTAAGCAAACACCTGCTGTGTCTTTGCATAGTTAATGCATGATCGCATGAATTGTTTTCGTTGCTCAACTTGAGCATTGTACAGTGAAAACTATACTACTGCCTTGAAGGGGTTACGCATGTTGTGTGAAGATTTGCTTCATGGGGAATGCAATACTGAAATAGAAAGAATCGAATGCTTTGCTAGCAACAGGAGTGGGCAAGTCAGAGATATTTTCCTCCCCTATCTCTGTCCAGCTGTCACAAGCAGCCAAACCATATTCTTGCAGAACAGTAAAATCTTGCAGCTTAGCAAAGATGTTGACGAGCTTTGAAATAAAAGTTTTACCAAGTGAACAGAATATCAGTGTTAGGGCAAATGTCGAACTGGATGAAAATTTACATAATACAAAACGATATATCTTTGCAACGAAGCTAGTAGAAACTTTGTAAAGGAAATGCAAACTTTTAAGACAAAACTAGGACCTATAGTGTTTAAGGACATGGCCAAAAATGGTGAAGATTGGAAGTTGAAACCTTGAATGTATTCATATGATTTGGAAATGTGCACCAGAGGATAGTACAACGCCCACAAACGATGTTGCAACAGTCGGGGGTGGGGGGGGGGGGGGGGGGGGTTGGGGGGTTGGGGTGCAGAAATGATTTATTTCAGGGAATTTAGCATAACCTATATCACCCTTTATTTTACAAATTTGTTCGACACAAATTCAACGCAGCTAACTTTGTACATGGTAGTGAGAAAACCATTTCTATGCTGACCTGTTCTTTCTTCGTTCAATTTGCTTCATGCTGCTGATCAAGGGAAACACCACCGTAAACATTAAACAACTTCCAGCTGAAACCAGCATCAAATTTTGTCTGCATCCTATAAGTCCATGCTTTCTATCATGATCTATGCTTTGGAACTTTCTCCCGTTAGATGGTCCATATTTCCCGTAGAAATTTAGTCTCCAAGCAGAAGCCAGTGTTTAGTGTTTGTTTCACGAATGTTTATTAGACATGATCGTTTCTTGCTTCCATTGTATAGTATTAAATCCACCCAAATGCTAGAGTGTGGAGCATTCTGAATGAAAACAATTTGGATTACTAGACTCCCCATTATGATACAATACAAAACCACCCCTTTCACAGATTGGGTAATCACTGGAAGCTTGACCTCAAACCAACCCTTTTTATTCAGTCCATGGTCCATTCCATGGGAAAATAGGATTTTAATAGGAAACCACAAATCCCCTTTCAACAAACTGGTGAATACGAATTAACTTGGAATGTTGCAAGTATAGTAATTTGAATAATGAACGCCAAACTCGAGCAGCATGATGCTTCATCTTCTGTCTTTTCATGGTGGTCACATTTAGTTTTGAGATCAGCTCGTGACCTTAGCTAAGCTTTCCTTTCATCATTTTCCTATGCTGAGTAAATTTTTATCTAGCATCTGTTTTTGAGTCCGCGCCTATTTTCGTTTAAGTTTTTGTTGTTGTGTATAATTCACCGTTGTACATTCATGCCCACTCACAACCAGTTACATCAATTATCAAATCAGGTCCTTATCCCTGCTGTTTCTTTGCTATCATTTGCATACTCTGTATAGATTAAGGCTCTCTCAATTGCCGGGAGCTAGAAAAAGTATTCGAAAGATGTTACGGAATGTAGTTTGTTACCGCCACACATTTGCCATAATTGTTTAACCCAACAGCTTGTAACGAATAAAAAAAGTCACTTAAAACTATACTTCCTTAGACCAGGGCCGAATTCAGTGATCTCCGAACAGGGGAGGGGGGCAAGAAAGACAAAACAGGATGCCCCTTTTTCAAGATGATAGCTAGTGGAGTTGAAATTCTGGTTCTGTATATCAATATTTTTGCATTATTTTCTTCTGTTCTTCTTCAGTTTAAAATTTGGGATAGTGCTGGTCAAGAGAGGTTCAAAAGTTTAACTTCCAGTTACTTCAGAAATGCAGATGCCGCCATTTTGGTTTACAGCATAGACAATGAAGAGTCTTTTGATGGACTACATCGTTGGACAAATCAACTCGAGAAATGTGGCAAAGACAATCTTGTAAAGATTATTGTTGGGAATAAGTCGGACTTGGAAGAAAATCGGGTCGTATCAACCCAAAGCGCTGTGGCTTTCGCAATGGCTGACAATGCTTCGGCTGCGATGGAATGCTCTGCGAAGGAGAATGAGAATATCGAACTGTTATTTCAAGAATTGGCACGAAAACTGATAAGCATGATGTCTGGTCACATGGCCAGTTATCTGGATGGAGACAAATTAAACCATAAAAGTTACGACCCCTGTGCAGAAAGACTTCTAACGCCATTGGATCAAAAGAAAAATGAGACTCAAGTGAAGAAAGCAAAGTTCTTCAGCTTTCCAGATTTATCTTCAAACTGTTTTAGAAAAATTTGTGGTTTGTGTTGAGGTTGAAATAGGGAGATCGGAAAAAAAGATTTATGGTTGAGCTTCGCAAAAGGCACTGTCATGATTGTCTTTACTAGAATCCCCTTATTCATGTACGTATTCTTTACAATGAGAAAACCCGTTCAATGCCTCACCACTATAAGTCTTGCAAAACTGGAAATATTTACTGCATTCCATGATAAATAAAAATGATATGAATATAAACTTAATGAATAAATACATTATGAAAAATAATTGGTAATTAATTGATTGATATACAAGTTCACTATAAACAGGTAGCTTATTTTTTAAAAAGGAGAGTCGCCCTGATAAAAAATGAAAGGGGCACCTACCCCAGCAACCCCCTCCCAGCATTCCTGGTTTAAAAAGGTTCATTAACCAAACAGGGGGTTACAAATTAAGACAATCTCTGTATGTATAGATCGAATCTCGTAGTAAATTTTCTAATTTTTATCAAACTTTCATAATTTTTATTGAATTTGACTTTTTGAATATTGAAAAAGATATTGTTTGTAAAGTAATCGTTTCGTATATAGCTTGCAGTTGTTGAGATTTTTATTACTTTGTAAGTATTGAAAATGATTTAGACCAAATTATTTCTGTAAATATGTTGATAGTATTTATAAATGAAGACCAAAAATCAGTGAAAATTACCTTTGTTAATCGTTTACGCTTATCATACGATTAAAAACGCACCCATACTTGTTTCGCTATATGGTATGCAATATTACCCGGCTTTCAAATAAGCAAAAATTGAGATAGACTTAACATCGAGTTTATATCGATGATAGTAGTTTATAGTGAATTGTTTTACTCTTCACGAGAGGAGTCTGTTAACGAGTTTAGTCATTGAGAAGTGGGGCTGACTGGTCGTGGCATAAAGATGCTATAATACCAGTGGCGTAGTTAGGGTCATTTCATGAGGGGGGGGGGGGGGCAGAGCAAATAAAGCAATTGGGTTTCCAATGGGAAAAAGATTTTGGGCCTCATTTCACTCCATTTTCATTTCATCTTGAATTATTTACCCACGGTTTTCCAGGGGAACGTGCTTAAAATCTAAAAAAAATTCATTTATCGTTTTAAAACCCTATCCTAATTACAATAATACATAAATGAATAAAAAGGTAGAGCAGATTTGTGTATCGCATGGACCAACTTCAAACCATCAAGGGGGGGGGGGGCGCGTCTACGCAACTGCATAAAACGCAGCCAAACCATCAATCACCATTTTTGAGCATTCTTTTCTGAATTAAGTCAAAATGAATTTTAAGATTGGTAAGTATGAAATGGGGTTCCGTATGCGCAATGTGTACAGGGGTCCTCGTTGGTTTTGGGCTGGCCCTGGAAAGAGCTATAAAAACTCTTTTTCTATTCTATTGTGATTGGAACTTTCTCTGCAATTATTTAAAAGAGAAGAAAGTGTCTTTCTTTAGGCTTGTTAGATGTTACTCCATCGTGGTAACTTTAACGCAAAAAGAACAGAAAATGATGTTATGGTTTTGGTTTAACTATGTTACTCTCATGCATCTCGTTCAAATGAAGGGGGGAGGGGTTTAAAAAAGCTCTTACAGTATGACATGATTATTGAAATTGTGTTGACATTAATAAGAGGGGCGAATCACCAAATCTGCCTGTCGTTACCTCTAGTTTACAGCACAGCTCTTCCACTTTGTCTTTCTCCAAATAAGGAAATGCGGTTGGGTTCCCACCGCCCCCAAAGCTTAAATTTCTGCAAGTATTTTTATGAGCGTAGAAGAATCGACAAACCATACAACTCAGTTAATTTAGATGATGATAACACAAAGATTTATAGCGACACTGCTAAAAACACAATTATAACGCAGAACAGTCTACTCTAATCAAATCACAAGGAACAATTTCTATAAGATTAATGATTCATTTACATTAAGTTTAATAGCAATAGCTTTAAGTGCTACTGTTCATCCATCCATCATTGTCAAGGGTAAAATCGCCCTTGATAACAGGTGGCTACGAATACAGGAATTTTAATGTATCAGCAAAAGTAAGCTAAGAGTTAAGGCCCTGGTTCGGCTGGATTTTGATGAGGGTTGGTTCAGGGTAGGCTTTAAGTAAGGGTTAGATATGTTTTAGGTTTTGAGCTAGAGCTCAGGATACGGCTCACAGTGGAGCTCTGTTGTGCACTGTGGCATTGAGAAGAGAGGGAGGTAAACGTGATAAATTCCCCGGGCCCGGGTCTCAATAAGGGGCCCCGAAAATTCTTATTTCAGCTTTTACTGTCAGTGGCTACGCTATCTACTGCTTCCTTAATATCTTGGCAACCACTGATTTTCAAAGGTTACCTTGAAACTTTCATAACCATCGATAGCATGGCCCAAGGATTGGGTCCATATATGCTCTCATTCTATGTTAAAAACACCTGGATATAAAACCCATAAACAATCCAATGAAAACCGCCACAAGAAGGCCCCTCAACAGCAATTAATGACCTTTGTTAAATTTCAAGACCTCCTCATCAACATTGTCACATCCATCTGCTTAGGCGAGAACAAGTCCATTTTTCTGTTGCATACATTTAATAGCCTTTAAAGATCAAAATTAATAATCAAGCAGCTGCTCGATATTTACAATAAGTGAGTTTCAAAATAGATTTTCCGATCAGATGTACTGAAGAACCACGTGGCAGGATCAAGGAATCAATTTATTGTGCGCTGGTTGTAGTAATGAAAAATGCTGGTTAACAAATAGGGCAAAACCAAATAAAAGATAAACTGAGGCAGCTGAAGAAGCCAAAAAGAGTCTTTAATTCAGTATTGAATCTTCAAACATATACTTCTCATTTTCTGCGAGTTTTAAAGCTGCATGGGAAAGTTTGTGGTGACAATCTTGGAGCATGTTTTAAAAAGACATGATAAACTTGCACAACAAATGGACAGAAACAATTGCTTAAAAACAGTGTTGATATAGGTAGTTTTTGAAAGAGGTTTTTACATGAAATCTTATAACAAGATGTTGTAAAAGTAATTCACAGTGCACCATAAACTGAGTGAGACTTTTCCTCCATCTTGTCACTTAAAGTTCTCCAGTACTCTGGTTGTCACGCTAGCAGAGGAGTATTTCGATCATCTCCGCTTACTTCAAATGGCAAAGCTGCATGAGTTGTTCTCTTGACTCGAAACTCAAAAGCAATCTGATCAAATTCTTTGTAAAATGAAAGAAAGTAAAGTAGAAATATTAATGCTGTGACCCATTCTGTAATGCTGCTTATCAAGTGCATTTCATAGCCACTATCTCCTGGTTGCCAAAGTTCTTTTTTGCTTGCGTGATGCTTGCCTTTATTCCATTCATCAATTGCTATGTATCGTGTCGCAATACATACTGAAAATGCCGCAAGGCTGGTGAAAGAGGCAAAGAATCTAAATGCACAAAGAGTCTTACTGTTGATCCCACAACTGATCATTTTAAAAGACAAGTACGTGTTTAGCCACATGTAAAATATCCCACCAGCAAATGTACATGTTGCCCCTGTCAGATGTCCTCTTAGAGAAGTTCCTTTATCAGCCTAAAAGAAATGAACAATGAGACAACTTTAAACATCTTGTCTACATTATAAAGGGGCATAACTATCACAACCTACAATACACAGCTTTGTAGGCAGATTTGAGGCAGAGTGCAGGGATAACAGTTTGAAGCATCAGTTGCATAAGGGTGCTAGGGTATTGCATCATAGAGTCAATTATCATTAGTTTCTTGCTCAAATAAGTCACACAACTAGATAACAAAGGTCATGAGTAGTGATTGGTCCAGTCCATAAATAAGGAATGTGAGTTGTGATATCATATGGTGGCTTGATACAAAAGGGCACTTTAAACTGTACACTTCCCATGTTCTCAAGTGGAGATTCTGGTTTATATATGGATCCCCTCCATGTTCATTCCACTTGAAAACCATCCAGAGTATTCCTTGGGCACATAATTATTATTCAGCATTTGTGATTTTAAATATCTGTTTAAATTTAAACAAGGAAAATCATTTTGATAAGCATAAATCCAGTAAGATGCGCAAGTTTCTCAGTTTTGAAACTCACTACAAGATGCAAAGTGCTTCTTGTGAAATATTGTTTTGCTGTGTTTTCTTTTTAGTTAATCTTTAGATATTTTGAAACAAGAACAGTCTTGAATAATCTTGACAAGGAATTTAAAATGCATTGCATGAATGCTTCAATCCTTGACCGATAGCAGCTTCTATGTTTATTCTGTATAAAAATAGAATATTATCATCATCATCATGAAAAGGTGTTGATCTGTAAACTTTTTGTGCTAAGACTGGCTCACCTTATTGTATTTCAGTCTTTTGATCTTATAAGAAGAGCAAGCCTGACCATTGTGGAGGCTCTGACAACAAATAATCAAAAATGCATTAAACACATTACCTGGAATGTGGCCACAACTGCACCACCAGCACAAGTTATTACTCCAAGTACCACTGCAAATTTATTGACTCTGATCAATTTTCTTTGTTCAAGTTCGTTATATTCTGACACAAATTTGTATTGCTTGTAACGTACCACCACAATAATAAATCCCATAAAGCTGCTAAGGCAGAGGAGCAATGAGAACAAGTTACGCTCAGGCTCTACTTCACCAGTTTCACTGATTGTTGGGAGGAGAGGGTAAACATGGCCATAAGAGACAGCCAGAACATAAGTTGTTATAACTGTTATCGAGGTAAGTGCAGCAAATGCAATTGGCAGAAATCCAAGACCACAATATATGGTTGGCATTCTTGAATTTGTTGTAAAATATTCTGCAAAAAATATCAAGAAAGTCAAAAATTATGATAAAAAGAGAGCTAGGACAACCACATAATTTAAACTATACTTGTAGATTGGAAAGTTTGCTGTCTTCCTGGGCAAATCTTCTAAAAATTCTAGAACTGCATGTTCAGTTGCTGATTTACAAAAAATCACAAGGATAGTCAAGCGCTGTATTAAATGGGAAATCAGTTATTCTTGAATGCAATACCTAGTTATTGGAAGGTTGCAATTGGCAGGCGGCAGGGATTTCCTTATGAATCTACTTGATTGGAGGATAGAGTGATTTTGGTCTGTTTGAATGGCCACAGTCAAAAATTTTCCCTGTCCAAAACAAATTAGTATTTGTGCAGTTAGTTGCACTGGTTAGTTATTGTATGTGCACAGCAAAGTTCCTTTTCTGACTAGACGAAGGATGTGCAGGTATAACCAACTACAGGGGTGGTGGGGCAAAAAACAAGATGGTGCCTGATTGAAAATAATAAATAAATAAATGTGAAAACAACAAATTAGGTATAAGAATATTTTGCCCCAGCCCAGTCTGCAGAGCATGGCAACTGAACGCACAAGAAAATTTGTAGCAGATTGAAGTGCAACCCAAAAATTAGGCCCTACAGGTGCATTGTATGCGTATAGGCTCAATATAGGTTCACCAGGAGTTTGATATCATCAAGTTCTGCCATGCTCTGCAGACTGAGCCCCAGGATGCAGTCTTTCTTCAGAGTGATAACAGATAAAAGATAGAAACGATATAGTTGATCTAATAAGTTGACAGTGAATGTATTTGAAGAATTATGCAATTCTTCACCTTCACAAAATTTTTTATTTTCATTTATCTTATATTTTGCCCATTAAATTACATTCTTCTTCAGGTTTTTAATAAATACAAATTTTTATTTTAATTCTCAAAAATTAAAACTTGTTCACATCACTTCATAACGCTTGCAGAATTAATCAACCGTTCTTAGCATCAGGAGAAGGCCTAATCCGTTCGCAAGGCCTCTGATTACAAAACAATACAGCTGTTGAAGTGAAGTTGCATCTGCTAGCCTACTGGCCTATCTAGGCTTAAATTCTCAACTTTGTTGCTTGTTTTTTCTCTCGAAGTTTCTAACTTTTGCAAATTATAGTTTAAAAGGAATGACGCGCATCGCAAATTTGAAGCAGGCCGAACATATAAGTTACTTTAGTAAGTTACTTAGTAACATAATTTTTTAACATACCAAAACCTCTCCTCATCACGACGAACATGACGTCACACGGTCATTTTGTCATTTACAAACTTATCATAAAAATTACCACACACTTCAAATGATTTCGCAGTCTTTCGTTCTGTGAAATACTGTAATCAGGAAGTTGAACAAATTTTAGGTGAATTTCACGGTTGTTTCCTCGAAATCGCAACTTCCATCTTCTACATCCTTGTCACATGACTGAGAGAGAGAGGCTGACCTTTGAATCTCTTCTTCAATAACGGTATCGAGGCTGTAGTTTTAGGCGGGAATATTTATTTATAAACAGCGAGAATGGAGGAAGATGATAAAATGGAGGAAGAAAACTTTGAAAAACCAGGATATTTCCCATTTCCATTCCCTCCTTATGACATCCAGGAACAATTTATGAAGTGCCTTTATAAAGCAATTGAATCAGGAAAAGTTGGATTATTTGAAAGCCCAACAGGAACGGTATGACAACTTGCATTAATTTCCTGCTGACGCAACAAAAGACACCATGTGCACGAACTCTTATCGTGCCATGCACATGGACCAGCCTCGTAGTTAGATGGAGTATTCTAGTCATATTAATTGTGATATAAAAAGGCGCCTGCTACACATCTGTATAAGGGGGTAAAACATCGTGAAAAAAATAAGGGCAGGCAGTGGCAAAATCTGCACAAATTAAATTAAATTTGCAGGTAATTAGCTAGGGATAAGGTTGCTGTCCAGAGTAGAATTCGACCATGTTGTGCCACAAATCTACGGGGCACATAGTGGCTTGTACAATGGGACAAAGCAAAAGGACAGTAGAAACCTGCAATTTTGAACTAGATAAATACCTGCAAATTTAATATAATTTGAAACTGTCACAATAAGTGGCAGCCACCAGCAAAAACCAATTCTACTACAGGTAGCATTTAGGGCTTACAGTTCATAGCCTTGATTTTAGGCATATTACCACAGCCCTGAATCAACAAAACGAAGGATTGATCATTCTGTTACAAAGATGCCATACTTACCCCCCCCCCTCTTTTCTGAAAATGTGGTAGCATAGATTCTTCAAAAATTTAGAGTAGGGGTAGGTCCTCATTAAGTTTTATTCCTTAGTCACATACCATGTTGAAAATTTATCACAAAAAAGATTTGCCCTTTCTTAACTTTTCTTAAACAGTATCATTGTTTTTGCAAGGATGTTCCCAAAATCAAGGGGTGTGGCTGGACCCCTATCACCATCTTACCCCTCAAATTTGTTTCAATCATCCTGCCCATATAGCAAAAGCTGAAACTTTTTACCTCTAAACTTTAATAATGACAGTAATGATCATACTTCAGGGGCAGATTTAGGGGGAGGTTTCCGGGTTTCCAGAAACCCCCCTTGCCACTTTTGCATCATTTGGATATTAGTTTAAGACTCAGATATGAGTCTTACAGCAGAAGCATACCATGAATTTGTTACTATTACTATCATCAGTTTCTATCAAGTCAGACAAACTTTCTTTGCAGGGAAAGTCATTGAGTTTGATTTGTGGAATTTTAACATGGCTTAGAGACTATGAAGACAAGAAACAACAAGAATTGGACAGGCTGATGCAAATTGAACAGGGGTACTTTTGAAGAACTACATTTTTTTGATTTGTGTTTTATGAGATGCATCCACCTTAAAACTATTCATTTTAAATCTGTAAAAGCTTCATTTTTGGGAATTAGAAGACTTCACTGCCTAAAGAGGGCACCTGAGTGTATCATGTACTAAAGAAAATGTTAACACATATGTTTGTTAAATTCATCACCCATTTATAATTATACAAATTGGTTTTTATTTTGCTAGTGATGACTCAACCAAAGCTAAAGAAACCTCTGATGGTAAGCAATTTTATTTATTCATGTTGACTTGTAATTGCCATTTTCACTAATGGTTGTCTAGATTAAATGTAGTGCCCAAAAGCAATACTGCACTTCTCTACTAATTGTTTTCTTGCTGAATTTTATTCTTTGCATGTCATATAAGCTGAGAATGTTGAGAACAAATAAATTTCCTACAACTGGCAATAAAATGTATGTGAACTAAGCCTATCATAATAAATGGCATTTGACACTTGCATAAATTGGTATACGTTTTAATCTAAACATTGACATGTTTGTCATCATTGAAATCATTTAGAGCCAAGTTGGGTGAATGACTTTGAAGAAAAGCGAACCAGGATGCAGATGCTAGATAAACTAAATGTATGTATTTGACTACCTCTGGATTGCAGATTGATTTTCAATCATGTTCTCGGTCAGTTATAGCTTTGAGGAAACGAATCAAGCAAGCAAACAATCAATCAATCAATCAATCAATCAATCAATCAATCAATCAATCAATCCACCAATCAATCAGTCATTTAAAGAATTTGCAAGTTACTTTTCAACTAATGAAGAAATTGAGGCAGCTGCTGTTTAATATTGTGCCTACATTTCCCATTTGGGCAGATTGTTACTTATGTTTAAGTAAGAACTAGTGCTATGATGTGTAGAAGCATTTTAAACACCATCTTAATTTCCTTCATAGATACAGAGGTATCTATATCATATATCTTAATATCATTTATTGAGTATCTAATTTTTTTCTGTCATAGGCACAAAAAGTACAGCAAGACAGAAGCCAAGCAAAATTAGAGAAACTTAGACGGGAACGGCAGCATGCAGCTTCTGTAAAGAATAAACGCAAGGTACCATTTTCAATACACTGAGAATCATTAATGAAAGCATACTTTGGCTTACAGTGTAGATTAAAGAAATAACTATGAAAATGGTGAAAAAAGGCTGAAATTTAGCTTGATGTTTCTTTAAAGCTTTTAGATGGGATGTATAAGTTAAAACCTTACATTATAAGCTAAGATGCTTTTAGTATGCTCATTTGTTTGATTTGCAGTTACAGTTGCCTTACTCATTTTATAGCTATTATGGCCTTAAGCGTAATAAAAGGCGGTTTTGATACAGCTTTGATAGCGCAAGTCTTTTTCGTGCATGTGGTATGCTAAATAAAACTATAACTTCTAGTGAAAGGGATGCCTTTGCTTGTAGCGAGAGGAGAGCACAAACGATGAATTGTATACTGACGAGAAGAAACAAATGGAGTTAAATGGGAGTAGAAGAGATGATGGTGGAGATGATGATGATGATGATGAATTGGTTGTGAAGGACTATAACAGCGATACTGGAGATAAACGTCATCACTATTCAAGGTATTTGCTATTGTGTATGCATTAATGTGTGGTTACGATTACGTTATAATACAAAATATGTTATGTGCAATCCTGCAGCAATTAAAAAGGTTTTTACTCCCGAATAGATTTTTATTAGATGCTGTAATTTTTTTACGTTGGTTGTATGTTTGCAATTATACATGGTTTCTACTCATGAAAGGTTTCTTTCTTCAGCAGTTCAGAAAACGAAAGTGAAGTTGAGGAGGAGAATGACGAAAATATTGTTAAGGTGAGTGGTCCTTCTCAGGAAAGTTAAAAATGGATCTGTTACCCATTAAGGACTTAAATTTAAATACTACATTAACTGGAATGAAATGGAGCACACTCTCGTTGATTAGATTACCACGGAACTCAAATAGTCTGCCCCACGCAGCACAGGGTCCCCGACGAGATTCGAAAAGTGGGGGGGGGGGCAAACTTTGATAGTAAAAATTTTTATTTCTCGTGGCATAACATGATAAGATACCTCTCAGAGCTTAAAAGTGAGGGGGGCCTATAGCCCCGGCCCCCCTTCGTCGTCGGAGACCCTGCCACAACTGTCATTGCTTAGCGATTCTCCTGGTGTATGAGGCGAACCAAGGGGAGCATTGAAACTAAGTTTGTTATAATTTTGTCACACAGACATGCCGTTTTAATTTTGCTAGTCACTTTAAGCTTCATTTCTTTTTAGATTTATTATTGCAGCAGAACACATTCGCAGTTAGCTCAGTTTGTAAATGAAGTAAAGAAAAGCCCATTTGGTAAAGAAACACGGGTTGTTTCTCTAGGATCAAGACAGGTTTGAAATGAATTTGTTGCATTTCCAATATATTCACATCTGAGATTCAAATTCAGTGCAAAAGTTTAAGGCAGACAGCAGCTTAGTTATGCATAATATTTAAAAGATTGGTTGGAGTACGCCAATTTCAGCTATAGTGGCAAAAGGCTACCATCTCATGTTACTGAAATCCTCGAATTTAGGCAGAAAAATATACAGCGAGCTATCAATACCGACTTGCCCTCGTATGCCGCTTCTCAATTTCATATAAACCAGATAAGAAGCCTGTGAAGCATATAATGGCAAGACAATCCACTTGCGTTACATAAACATTTAGTTAAAATAGAGTTCTTATACTAGAGAATAAGATTCTTATACTAGCTTCTTACCAGCTGTATTGATAATTCACAATTTGTCCTCTTTCTATCAAATTTTGAATATTGCAATGAGACAATTGTTTCTTACTGCAAAATGTTAACATTGCACTAAAAAGCAGATGCATAATTAAGCGTTCTAGAGGAACTTTTCCTTCAGCTCTCTACAGGATATGAAGCATGGTATGATGACATTGATCAGCTGTATTGATAATTCACAATGTGTCCTCTTTCTATCAAATTTTGAATATTGCAATGAGACAATTGTTTCTTACGGCAAAATGTTAACATTGCACTAAAAAGCAGATGCATAATTAAGCGTTCTAGAGGAACTTTTCCTTCAGCTCTCTACAGGATATGAAGCATGGTATGATGACATTGATTAGTACATTTCTGATGACTGTTATTTAGAAGTTAGGCAAATTTTGATTTTATTCCTGCTTACAGAATTATTGTATCAACGAGACAGTGCAGAAATTAAGAAGCATAAATCGAATCAACGAAAGGTGTTTAGAGTTGCAAAGACTAAAGTCTGGTAATTATCAAATGTGTTTAACAGCCACCTATTGTTTCTTATTCAAGTCTTTTCGTACGCTGTTTAAGAAGAAGAAGAGGGCTTCTAATGAAAGAAGGAGAAAATTGAGTTGAAGTTAGAACTGTCCGTGTTCCTTGGTTACCTTCAAAGTATCATGGAGAGTGGGGCACCAAGAGTTAAATTTTACCATTAGAAAGAAGTCACATTTTCAAAAACACAATGTGCCGTTAAACTGTAGGGACTCAACAACTAAAGTATGACATCTAATTCCTGAAGAACGTGAGCCTCCTCTACAGGACCTTGAAAGCGTACTCTGGATACTCTAAATTAGTAGAATATTTAAGTTGGTATACCACCGAGCACTTGTGTTTGCAATGCTCTTCGTGGTTTTCTCAATGTTGGTCCATATCACAATCCTGTTTCTTGCCTTCATATTCACCTATTAATAATGTTTTGAATTTGAATTGATTTATATGATTATTGAGTTTTAAAGTAATATCCGGTCGCTTGTTCATATATCACTAGCTCATCTAAATGTTGCATCGAATTAGGGGCCCTTTTATATCAAAACCATCAATCACCACATATTGACCTGTGCCGATAAACCGAATGGCTAAAACTAGCACCAAATTATTGCAGGCCATTTACTCTTGCTCTATCATTTATTATTTTCATTTCTTTCTCATCCTTTGCTGTTTATTTTAAAGATAAAAAATCAAATAAAGAAAAGACTAAAAGAAGAAAAATTATTGGCAATGGATGCAAATACTATCAGAAAAAGAAACTCACTGAATTTGTTGACAATGTTTTCGTATGTATACTGTTTTTAACTACTTGCATGTCATCGAAATTTAGAGATGATGTCATTGAAACATAAAGAAACAGTGGTCATTGTCCTTATGAAGTTGGTCTATGCCCATAATTAATACAGTTCACTGTCTCTAAATCTGGAGATATTTTAGGAAACTTACTGGTCAATGTATGACTACAGGCTTTTTATTTTCAAAGTAATACTGAAGACAATTAATTGTCTATTTTTAAATATTCCAGGGTTGATTTATGAACAAGTCAGTGTCCCAGACATGAGGACAGAAAATGCGTTCCTCCATGATATATTGGGACAATTTTTTTTACTGTGTTGGTTTAAGGCAGGTATTTGAAAAACTTTTTTTCCGTAGCCAGTTAAATTAACTCGTTTTAGAAAATGTATTACTGAGAACAAGCATGCTTCTTTGGCCGTAATTTTTTGGTTCAATGAAAGCACGGTATTTTTAAATAATTCCTGGTCGCTATTTGTTCTTTATACTTTTACATTGTATTTGTTAATCGTTTCTAGGTCGATGTTCAAGATATTGAGCAACTTGTGGAACTTGGCAAAGACTTGCACACTTGTCCTTATTACGGTACACGATTTGCTGCTGCGAAGGCGCAGGTAAATATTGAAAACACTGAAATTGAAAATAATGAACTTAGATATGCTTCCTTAGATACATGTGATAAAAATAATGACGATGAAAATGATGAGGACGATGGTGATGAAGAGAATAATGACTACATTGGATAAAATTATTACATTAAAAAACATTACATACATAACATTACATTACCTTACATTACATTACATTACTTTACATAACATTACGTTACATTTCATTTCATTTCATGTCATTCATTACATTACATTTTTTTTGTATCAATGAAAATATAATTAAAACATACTTTACAATTTTCTATACCGTTCGCAGCAAAAAATTGACATAAAGTCATCTGGTTCTAGCTACGAACGGCATTAAAAATTCTTCTAAAAATACTTTAACAAAAAAAATTACATTACATTACATCACATTACATTACATTTCATTTCATTATATTTCATTTCACTACATTACGTTACATTACGTTAAATTACATTAGAATACATTACATTACATTACATTAAATTACATTGCATTACATTACATTGCATATCATTTCACTACATTACATTACATTACTTTACTTTACATAACTAACTTTACATTACATTACATCTCTTGTCATTGCATTACATTTATTTTAGCTCATTGTTCTTCCTTATAACACACTGCTTCACAAATCTACACGTGATGCTGTTGGTATCAACCTCAAGGGAAGTGTTGTTGTTGTTGATGAAGCTCATAACCTCATCGATACAATCAATAGTTTGCATAGCGTTGAAATTTCTGGATTGCACGTATGTTCTACTAATCTTGGATTATATTAGATTATTAGCATTCCTTCTCCAATTTACTATTGCCTCACTAGGACTGTCCAAAGGCCGTATGGTCAAATAGAAACGACTCTCTTCATAAAAGACCTGCTTTTTAACTTGTCAAGCCCGGTGATTTTACAGCTGTACAATAAAGTTAAATACGCCTGGTCAGATTGCAAGTGGTAGTACAATTGATGATTTCGGAGGAAAATTCTTAGCAAATATTTAGAAGCAGTTCCACCCAGATGTTAAAGGGATTGGACGCTCCATTTTTAAGAGATAACCAATTTTTGTTGAAGGACATTGGACCAAAATGTTTCTCTGTGGATGAAGGGCTAAATGTGTTCTGAGCGAGAAACTGAAGTGATAAATTTCTCACTGTTTTCATGCACAATACGGACCAATTAAATTTCAGTTAAACACAACTTTACAACATGTTGTGCTATTCCATGAAGAAATAGACATGACATCACCATGTTGAACAATATATATATAATCAATTCTTCTATCAACATTCCTAGTTTAGGAAATGCTTCCACTCTCCGTAAATTTTCAGTTTCTTTTTTAAATCTAAAGATAAAAATTCTTACATTAACCCCCTCCCTTAAGACGGCACTTGCGGTCGCCTGCTGTACGTTTTTTCATCGTCTTTTTTTGGAAAATCTAATGACATTCTTTCGAACGAAATGTAGACATTTTGACTAGTTTTCTTAACATTTTCGTGATTTGGCCGTTGAATTTTCAATTTATTGCAAGCGATATCGCAAAGTTGCTTACCTTTGTATTCCATGTAAACATACTCTTTGAAGACTTTTCTACTAGCAAACTGATCCCATTTATTTTATATAGTTAACTACCTCTCGCGAGCAATTGTGGCAATACCTTACAAGATACAGGTACGTTTCTAGGCAACGTGTAATATTTAACTCTTCAACCCCCGGTGATTATACAGCTGTACAGAAACATCAAAGGCGTTTGTTCAGATTGCAAGGAGGTACAAGATATAGAAGTATTAGAGCGAAGACTTCTTAGGAATGTTAAGAAGTAGGTATATGAAATATTGAAATATTGAAATCTCCCCCTTTTCGGAGCTTGACCAAAATTGTCCCTTCTTTCGGTTGGTCATGTATAAAGCAAAATGTGATGCATCAGGGGTTAATAATGCTGGAATGTACCGTGATTATAAATTTCCATTTATATGACTTTGTTGGTTAATGCTCATTTGTTCTACTTTATAACGTTTCGAAGACATGAACACCTCTTATGCAACTAATTTTTGAATAATGATATTGAAAATAAATCAATACAGATCACCAGATGAAGCTACTAAGAGCTGCTATCTCCGTTTTTCAGAGTTGCTATTATGTAAACACGTTAAAAGGATATTGCATTATTTTTTCACCCCACCTTATTAAATTTTTTTTATTCTTATATAAAAGTTTCTTATATGATGTCAACTGTGCGATTATCAATGTAGGTTAATCATGAGCTTGTCAAATAAAGCTATATGGTTAATTTTTATTGCTATTTTAGATCGAGACTGAAAGCAAAGAACCTGATGTATATCAACCAATTACTTTCAATTATGGATGTTTTTATAAGATTCCTTGGAGGTATGCACTACCATGTGTCTAGTACCAAATAAAGTTCTTTTTGAAGATTCTATTCAATCGATAATACTTATTATACCAAGTTGTGATTTAAGCTATAAAAGATAGATCTCAAATGGCTATCAGCGAAAGCTAAAAGTCTTTGAGCAGAAATGTAATAGGTTCATCGTAAAACATTTAAACCATTCTAAAGATGATCTCTGCGGAGCGAATAGCCCAATTTTTCTTATTGAAAGATAGGTTATATGCTATCAATAGTTTGTCTTCAAAAACGTATGTGATTCTTTATTCATGAATACGTATTGTGCGCCTAGTTGGGGATGGGTTTTACCAAAGGCTATAAGGGGGTCAAGCAGGCGGAATGGAGCTGCTAGAGCTCAATTTTGAAAGTAATGCTCCTTTCAGGGAAGCCTATAAAAGGCACAGTAAGAGAATTGTCCTTTGCTGTCCTTAGAAGAAATGCTAATTTTATTTTCCATGCCACCCTGCTTTACTCACCTTCTTAGTATCTCTTGTTTAGGATCACCTTAGGTATAGACTATGATTCTGGATTACATACACATATAGATCAATAGCATGATGACGTAATGTATGGCTCAATCTTGTCACGATCGACTTCTAAAGATGACTGAGTATTGCATCCAAAGCATTCTGGCCTTATTCCTTTTGCCTGTATGTTACATAGATTAAACACAAAAATGCACCATTACTGCATATTTTGTATTCTTTTTACCGTTTAAGGACATTCAAAGAATGTAGAAAATGAAACTCTCTTGCAAAACGAATTGAAGGAAGGTATTTTCCATGTTAATTATTCAGCTTATCGTAAAGTAGTCTAGCATCTACATGACCTTCTATCCAAATAGCATTCCCACCATTAACATTATCATCAAACTGATCGCTTTGTGGTTCCTGCCTAATAGCGCTGGTTTCACCCCCTTCACCAATAAAACAATGTGGGTTTGAAAGAGCAATACCTAATCTTTTCTTGACTTTTGATTTGGGTGAAAGGATAACCATCAGACGTGGATTAAGCAACATTGTTTTGAAGGGGAAAGGAGAAACGGTAGATAGAAAACAAAAATTGCGGGCAGTGTTTCAACTCGTTTGAAGGGATTATTGTTTTAACGGAAGATAATTCTTATAGAAGTGTAATTGAACAACCTCGTCTATTAATGGCTTTTTTGCAGTGCATACCTAGAGCCAGCGGTTAAGGCATTAACTTTTGTTAATCTTTGAAAATGAGCGTTTGCCTTCTTATTCCCTTCCGATGATATTCTGTCAATTTTTATCATTCTCATTCTAGATGCAAAGCTGTATACAATCAATGATTTTGTGTTTTCAGCAAAGATTGATAACCTGAATTTATTTAAAGTAAGTTCTAGCGTGTATTTTGTCCGATATGTTTTATGTGATTCGATTGGCAAGTTTTTGTACCGCAGGTGAGATTATTCAAGAAAGAAGACATCAAATTTGTGTGTTTTGTACGAAGGTTCAGAATGACCCCTGTTTTTAACCTTTGTTTTCGACTGCAACCGCAGGATTCCAGAACTTTCTAATAACTTTCTTAACAAAAATCAACTATTTTCTCTCTTAATTCTTTGAATGCTTAGTCTCGGAAGTCAAGCAAAAAAATTTTTCAAAACAAATGTCATTTTAAGAAATGGAAAGTAATTCCCGAAAGGGAAAATAGTTGCTTACTTTCTCTTATTAGAGAAAATCGGTACTGAACCTTCCGAATTGTTAGGTATCAAATATTACTCTCTTTTGAAGCACTTTTTTATTAGAAGACACAAGTTTGCTCCCAGACCAAGTTTGGCACTGACATTCCCAAAATCTTTTACGTCATTCCCGAATCTACCTTGAAAAACATGACATTTCATACCTTCCTTGTTAAAATTGCGGATTTCTGTGTTCTGAAGGAACTTATTCAAAGCAGAAACCAGGGGTTAAACCTCTGAAAGAATATTATCAGCATTGTTTTTGTTTTTAGCTCTGAAATATTTAATTGCTTTTATCTATTTTTTATTTAGATTCGAAAATATTGCGATAAAAGCATGATTTCTAAAAAGGTAGGAAAATGATAAAGATTCAATTTGACACTACAACTCTTCATTGTTTTCCTCCTCAAGGGACATCTCATTCCATTTAAACGACGCCCACTAGAGAATTATTCTTGTCTGTTGCTTTAAGCAGCATAACAACATTGTTTGAGCAATTCCCTGGGTAGCGTGTTAGCAGGTTTAACCAAATTCAAAATTTGGGAGTTGGAAGGGGCAGCAAGATGTGGACGTCTATGGTAAATACTCGAATCTAAAGGCGTTTAGTAGAAACAACGGTAACGTTTTCCCGGGTAAGTTATTTGGGAATTCTAACAGAAGCATTTCAATTCTTATGCAATTATTTCGCACCTTCAAGCTTAAAACACAAAATCAGACTAGATTGAAGTGTCCATGGAAAAGTAATTTCGAACGAGTTCTAGTTCCTAGCCCATATTGCTAGAAAAATCTGTCGGCTACTCGAAAATACATTGAAATACCTACTAGCATGAATTCTTCCAATATTCAGGAATCTTTTCGCGTCAAATTATTTTTCCTTCAGTTTTTTCCACTGCGGATTCCTTAGGTTGTTACCGCGGCGAGAAAGAGTGAGAATCCTTGACCCAAAATTAACCAAGAAATTAAGCCAAAAACGGAAGCAAACCTTGCATCAAGCAAACAAAACCGTATAAACCAAACTTTCTAAGTCAACAGAAAATCAACCTTAAACCTAAAAAAACCAATCTTATACCGTATCTTAAATCGGAATATCTATTCATTAATGCATTACTCCTTTGGTATCAAAAACTGCTCGATTTTCCCTTGCTTACTTTTTTGCTTAGTTTTTTGCTTACTTTTTGATGTAAATCAGCTTGCCATAATGAATCCCTTGAACCGTTGCATTAGCCATGATTTGTTTTCTCCCACCTTAGCCCACTGCCTGAGTCGAAGTTTTATTTATCTATTCATTCATTTATTTATTTATTTATTTATTTATTTATAAATTTACTTTCTTTCTTATTTATTTTTTATGTATATATTTGTTTTTACTTATTTACCTATTTTTTTTTATCTAATTATTTATTTATGTATTTATCTGCATTCATTTTCTCTCTCATTCTAGTTGAATGGCTTTGTCGACAAATACCCAAGTACTGTTGGTGAGTTCTCTGAATTCCTGAAAAAGATTTACCAACTAGAAGTTTTTTCATTCCGTCGTTTAATCAAAGCTTTTTGAATTTTACCCGAGGGTGCATTTATTTTATTTTTTATTTTTAATTTTTTTTTGGTTTTAATACGAGATTCAAACTAAGATGATGATCAGATCTAATTAAATGAAAAGTTAACTGCTCTAGAGTGCTGTGTGTTGAGTAATGAAAACCCTTTTTCGAAAATTTTTTCCTACATCTAGTTATATGCAGTCCTCAATTGTTTTTGTGTTACATGAAGAAATTGAGGATCATGTAATGCATTTATTGGAAAGGTATCCAGTGCAAAGAATGCTCGTGATCTTTTAAGACTTCTCCAGTCGCATCATCGCATTGCTGCAAGAAGGAGAACTGCAAGCTTTGTTTTAGATAATCTATCCGAATTTGTACCGCCATCGACATGAAAGAGTCTGCTGCGTTCCGCATACAAACTCTAGGATTTTCACTGACCAGGCCTATGAATTATATACGATATATGTCGATTTTTTGACGATTTTGTTTGATGCCATTAATGATGGCATTGTCCAATACGCTTGTTTAAAATTCTCCAATGTTATTTGGAAAGACAAATAGACTCTGCAAGAACGTATAAAAAACTTGAGAAATATCTTCTAGCAAGGCCTGAGGATATACCAGACTTTAATATGTTATATCTCTTTTGTGTATAAGTATTGATTATTGATTTCCTTTAAGCTTGAACAGTTGAAGATGCAAATCTTTAGTAGATATTCTCGCATTGCCATTATTGTCAACATTGTCATCATTTTTTTGGACTTATATCGAATGTTTGGTCAACATTGTACTCTTCCATAGGGATATTTTCACAACCAGAATCAATCGATATTGGTAGCGCAACAGAATTACCACCCCTTCTCTCTTTCTAGTTGACACAGAAAGCATTATTTTCCACCCACAGTGCAGAGAAAACATGTTACATTTGTTAAAATAGAAGGAGAATTTGTTGACATTGTCAATCAAAGAGGCTTGATATGTCTGTGACATAATACGTTTATCACATTTTTCTCGGAATTAGAAATAAGAGCCGATTTCCAGTAGTACGCTTTTGAGACCTCGCCAACAAATCACTTGACAAGCCTTAAGACGACTGCCCAAAGGGCTAGATTATGTCAACCTTTGCCAAAAGCTGCCGCAACAGTATATTTCCTCTGTTAAAATCCAACGATATAACTTACTTTAATATGCACCGGCCTTCCCTTTAGAAGCACATGCTAGAAGCAACAAATTAAGGCCTAACATAAACACTGATCGTCAAGAATAAATGTACACTTTGCATTTTATATACAAATGGTAAATGATTTGTTGGAGTTTAAAGCAAAGAGTCGTTTCGAAAGCACAATTCGCTTGATCAACGCTGTTTAGGGATTTGTTTTACATTCATTTTGGCTAGAAGGTATCTTTTTACATCCTTCAAATGAGAATTAGGCTCGATCTCCACGAATTTGGAAAACCTCTGAACGTTTGCTTTGGTTGCAATACACCTATCAAAAGCTTGAACGCTATTTTAGATAAATATATCACTACGAATGTTTGGCAGTTTGGTTACGAACA
Source organism: Catostylus mosaicus (assembly GCA_964019065.1). NCBI lineage: Eukaryota > Metazoa > Cnidaria > Scyphozoa > Rhizostomeae > Catostylidae > Catostylus > Catostylus mosaicus. The sequence goes on from OZ025186.1 coordinate 5,121,054, forward strand.
ACCCAACTGACAAGAGGAATTCTTCAACATACGATGAGCGCACATAAATTTTGTGCTTTAAGGCGTCCGAGTAATTGCAGCTTAAACTTTTTTATATAATTCAAAATTTTCACGGAATCTCTCGCATGGGAAAGGCGAAACTGATATTATTAAAAATGACGGATTATTATGAAATACAATTTTGAATCAGGAATGGAGCTAATTACTTAAGATTTTCATTTTTATTTTTTTTTTCTCATGTCCTAATGCTTCTTTTTAAACTTTATATTTAACTTCCTCTGCATTGAGCAGATTAACAAATAGTCAAGGAATTTCGAGCACTCCAATTTAGCCGCCCATAAAAAGAATTTAACTTAAATTTCCCTTCAGGAAAAAATACATGTACAACATCTACCTCAAGCTTATCTTCCTAATAACAGAAAAATCTAGCAGAGATGAAGTATTTCCTGAAAATCTCACCTCCGACCCACGCTTTGGATAGTTCAATTTTGTGCCAAGTATAGAATGCAGCAAATCTGCACAGAAGTGCTCAGTAGTGTAAGAGGAAGAAGTTGAATACGGTACTGGGGCCATCACCAAATTAAGAAAGTTCGGTACTGAATTCACCAAAGTAAATCAGTAACAATGTGGCATAAATCTAGCCCTATCCGTATTTCCAACATAAGGCCTCAGCCAAGCCTTAGCCTAACAGATGAGTTGGAAATTCGTTCATAAAATGCATTAATGCTTCTGTATTCCTAACTATTTTGCATGCATAATGGTGTCAATATGTATTATACCTTCTTGTTGTAAGGTTGTATCATCATCAAGCCTTGTCGTTGCATCTTCTAAATATCTGATGTATGGGTTGTTACTTCTGTTTTGCGGCATTGCAGAATTCACGGCCTGCATATAAACGTTGTTCCTCATAACTAGATTTTATCGCTCTTGCCCTAAAAAGTTTGCTTTTTATAACGCGTAAATCTGATACCACCTCTTCTGCTGCAGAGAACCGGTTATGCGTAGCTGACTGATTTATGAGGAAATAACGAGGCGGAACAGGAACCACGTGCAAGGATTCATCAAGGTCCTGGGAACTACTTACGTCTGACCAAACAAGGAAAAAAGTCTCGTCTCAGAGGCTTCAGAACTCCATCAGAACTTGTGGGATTAGATTATGTTTCGATTTCAATGGGTCCGCTGACCCATAACATTGATTGTTGTTTTCATTACAGTAATGAAAGCGAATGTATTCTTATATACTATTAGTGCTAGAGAACTTGTTGCTTTATTTATGTATTGTATAGGTCAAGGAAGAACCAGATCGGAGCAGGAAAACTCTTGCTTTATTTATTTATTGTATAGGTCAAGGAAGAACCAGATCGGAGCAGGAAAACTCACCTCTCCTGAGAAGAGGCAGCACGCAGGCCATGGGAAGCGAATGCCGTCAAACTTTAGTTTAATTTTTTTTATACGAACGTAGTTTATAAGAATTTAGTACTTGACTCTTCGAAACGAAAGTTCAGTTTTGAGTTCGAAAGTTCGAAACTTTTTTTTTTTTGTTTGGTTTCAGAAATTAATAGATGAGTGTGGGTAGTAAGGTAGTAAGGATAGTAAGGTTTTTTAGGGATTGGGTTGAACTGAGCAGGGTTATAATTGTGATCGATCGAAAGAAGAAAGGAAGTTAAAATGAAGAATAATTCATAAGTGTTGGGAAACTCCAATTGTTTTAAACTATTTTCGAAAGAATATTAAGTAAATTATGTAATTTCGCAAGATGGCAATTTTCATTTTATTTTATTGAAAGTGGATAATTCACTCTCAGTTCAGGGAAATTGGAAACCGAAATATGACCTGTCACACATTATAATTTGAGGTGGAGCCTGATACTGCGTCGATACTATTTCTCTCTTTGAGGTAAACAATCTTCCTGCTTTGATATAATTCCTTTTCCTAGAGATTTGCCTGGGGATTTACCCCCTAGAATTTGTGAATTGGGCGTACTCCATAACTGAGTGATTGCAGTTCCTCTCCCTTGCACCGTTTTCCTTCAAATCCATGAACGGAACTCCATCTTTCTCTGCCTTAAAAGAGGCGCAACCATTGTAATCTATTATTTTCACCAACCCATGTATTGATTATTCCAGGGTCGGTAGATATAGAGAATGATACCACACGGACATCACAGTTTTACCATATCGAAGCATTCTTAGAGGCACTCACAAATGCAAACGAGGATGGTCGCATACTTGTGTTAAAAGATGGTAAGTAAAGCTTTGGATTGTTGAGTTCCTAAATCAGTTCTGTTAACGTATGCGTTAGTAACAAAGGGCAGGGGCGCAGGGGCGCAGGGGCGCAGAGGCTTGGGGGGGGGTGGGGCAGTGGGGGCTACAGCCCCCTAGTACCAAATCTGTCGGAAATTCTCAACATTATGCAACACTGTCGAAAATTTTTGGAAACACTACAACTCATCGGAAAAATTTTCTTTAGGCCCCAAAAAATCAAGCTCCTATTGCGCCCCTGACAGAGGATGATAAGGCTTGGGTGAGGAAAGCTTTAAAAGAAACCCAGAAACCCAACACTGTGCAGTGGCGCAGCCAGGGTAGTTTCTTTGGGGAGGGGGTCAAACCGCTAATAAAGCTAGGGTCCTATGGGTTTTTTATTGGAAAATTGTTAGGAACTGGCAGATTTGTGTAGCGCAGACACTTGACTTGTTACCATTTGAGGAAGTGACTGCCACCTTGCCCCCCCCCCTCGCGCTTCTGGAATGGCACTGAGGCGGCTTAGCTTTAGGAAGTTTTTTGTGCTGGTTAGCGGTATTTAACAAATCTTTAAATCAAATAGATTATTTACGAAGGCTGAATGAGGAACTTGATTGGAAGATGCAGAGAAGGTAATCTGCACGCAGGCTACGGGAAACACTCTCGGCCCTCCCTTGTTTCGCCGCCATTGAATTGATTTGAATTGTACAACATTTAATTTTTGAATAGCAGTCTCCAATCCAGTAGCAGAATTTCCTAAACTGCAAACAAATTGTTTGAATTGATCGCAGCGTTTCTTTAAAATTATATATTTACTTTCCCACAACAAGGCCACTCAAAAGGTGCTCAATGCGATAATGTTTGATCATTTTTAGGTACCCAAGCGGTCGACCTTGTAGCCTTAAAACCTCTAAGAAACATGGACATGTTACATATTTCCACGAGTCTTACGCGAACTAAGCTTAATTGGTGTTTTTCACATTCCAGCACGATGGATCAGGCAACGATTTTTCTATGCAATCGTCATACAACATATTTGAAACTTCGAAACTTCTTCTATTTCTATCTGGCTGCCGATGGGGTATCATTAGGAATTTTAGGGGGCAGCTGCCCCCAATGACACCCCGTATCGCCACCCCTAATGACTGGATATCATAAATTACGGACATTCGAAATGACTATCATGACATACGATGTCTATTTCGTCTAAAAACAGGTCATAGATTGTCTGAAAATTCATGGCTTTAAATACATTAAGCAAGGCACTTTTTTCTTATTGCGGTGACCCATTTAGGAAACAGTAACTGACGTCATTCTGTTTTGGTGTCATAGATAACAGGCAAATACATACGCATGGCAGATTCGCAAAACAGATCACATGTGATCGAAAACAAACAGACCTCTGTAGCTTTTGGAGGATTTCAGGGGGTACCACTGAAGGGGGATTTGCAAACTAAAACGTTTTGGAAAACCAATGCGAAAAGCATGCGATCAAAGCTGGCACCACCAAAAGTATTTAATCAGGAACATAAAGATTCAATATAATGGGGTTTATCATGACTCAAGCCGGGCCATCATGACTTTATTATGATTCAATGCCTGTTAACTTCGACCAGGATTGCTTCAGCAGCTATCAGGAAGCAAATTTGCAAAGCTAAGACCGCAGAAAATTTCATACCCTGATGCCGAAGTACATACAAATTTTAAAATTCTTTACTTTCAAAAAAGGAAAATCTTGCATAAAAAATGAAAATTAGCAACACCTTTATTCAATTGTTCGTGCTATTTACATTAAAACGTTTAAATAATTAAAATAATAATAGTAATAATGATACTGATAATAATATTAATGATAGTAATAATTATAAAAATGATAATGAAATCCACCCTTTTGGGCACAACAAGTATTTTAAGGAGAACTATTGGTACTCTCGGTAAGAGCTAGATGTCAGGAGAAGACAATTCCTACATGTATAGTGCGACGGAAAAAATGATAATTACCATTCTCGAACATGAAGCAATATTAGTTGTTGCATTATCGGAGTTATTGATTGCAAGTGTTGTGTGCACATTGGCCCAAAAATCGCATAGATTTTATTCCATAACGTGTAGTATTAACCTTAGCTTTTTCTGACGGCAGGAGGGGTCTTCTTCTGGCGGCTCGTGCAGGCGTCTGTTGAAGGCCGTACTTGGATAGGCAAAAATCTCTTTTAATTTTGGACGGATAGTCGGGTGGATTGGGTGCGGGCGACTAACCCTTTTCCATGCGATTTAACTGTAGGCAAATTTATTAAAATGTGGGCCAGGTCAGGAAATTTTTATCTTTTTACGAAGATTGATGCCTTTAGGCCGGGCTTACTTAGCGATGTGACCCCACCCTTTTTATTAAACATCTTTTTTATCTTCGCATTCGCTTTTTATTTGCCTTGCAGGACTTTTTACTCGCAGTACAATCAAGTTTCTGCTTCTGAATCCTGCTGTACATTTTACTGAAATAGCAAAGGAAGCTAAGTCTGTTATTATTGCTGGTGGCACAATGCAGCCTGTAAGTTTTTTGAAAGATCAATTGCAAAATTGCACGTGCGTCACACGCTGCATACATTTCATATGATACTGATCAGTGCATGAGATCTTGGGTACCGCAGGCGATTAAATAAAGTTGCTGATTGAGAGCCACGTAAGAAGAGGAACATTCAAGCATGTTATTCCTAATATAAATGTGAGAGCAGGGACGCCGCACATAAGGGGATATGGCTTGTCACACCCCCCTATCGATTTTCTTATTCCGTTAAAAAATGTTGTTATAAACAGAAATTGGCCTACAAAAACCTCACCAGAGCGCGTCAGACAAAAATCGTATTTAATTGCTTTTTTATTTTGCTACAACCAGTCGGTCCCAAACAAAAGAATATAAAGAAAATCTGTCAAGCTAGAGTACACACCCCCTACCAAAGCATTGTTTGTGCGCCCCTGGGTTACAATACGAGATAGATGCATTTTCAACGAAAACAATCATTTCTTGTTGCTTATGTCTAATTGCAATTTTCTCAAATGCAGGTTTCAGAATTTAAAGATGTTTTGTTACATTCCGCTGGTGTCCCTGCCGAAAGGATCACGGAATTTTCATGCGGTAAAATAGAATTTGATATTTTAATTAACTTTTAAACAGTACGTGTGCTAACAAGCCGCCTTCGTGGTTGCCCATTATCCAAATACACATTCTAAAGACAGAGGCGTTGACGGAGCTGGAACTAGGAAATAGAATGCTATGAACTGAACTGTAGTACAACGCAACACAACAATGTTCCGCTACAGTAAAGTGTTGTCTAACCAGTAATTATTTAATGTAAGTGGTGTCATGGAATGCAGTACAATGTCTGTTATACGACCTAAATAGCAACATAGATAGCAACTAGCCCCTATTCAAAATGCAAAATGTAATAGCTACAAGGTGAAAGAACGTGTTGTATGCTCGTACTGTTTTAATCTTTCGCCTCAAAACGCAGAAAATAAAAAAATAAATGCATTAAATGAGTGGTCCATCGATTAAAAGACGTAGTTTGGTGAAATTTATGGCAGCAAAATATCTTTGCATCTACATACAACTCAGGTATAAAGAACGAGGGGAATGAGGAGAACGAGGCGAAGGAAGGGCACAATGCGCACGTGTCCCCTAATTTTTGCTAATTTGCCCCTTACGTTAGAAATAATCTATAAAAATCGTAAGAGAGGTTTTCTTTTCTGAGAAGCTTCTTTGCAGACTCTGTTTTCGGTTGGACATGTTGCCATGCATATATGATAAGATTTATTCAAGTTTTTTTAAACTGAATGCTTCATGTGTACTAAATGTTTGAAATTTTGTATATGTTTTCCTAGGACATGTTATACCACCAGAAAACTTGCTTGCTATTGCACTAAGCAAAGGACCATCTTCAGCGGATCTTGATTTCACATTTCAAAGCAGAGAGCAAAGTATTATGGTAAATTTAAGCATAATCAATGTGATTTGATCTATCTTGTTTCTGCTGCCGCTCGAATGTAACAAAGAGAAAAAATCCGACTTTATTTTCATCAAGCAGGGGCGGGCAGGGGGTCTGACCCCGATGGCAATGTGGCATCTAGTTGCAGAATTCCACATCATACGATACGATACGATACGATACGATACGATACGATACGATACGATACGATACGATACGATACGATAAAGCAGTACGATACAGTAGTACCATGCGGGTACGATATTAAGAAACAGTACGATGCACAGGATACGATGCGATACGACATGCTGCGATACGATACCATGCCATACCATAATATACCGTCTTACACAGCGCAATACGATAGTATAAAATATAATAAGAGACGATGCGGTGCACAGGATACGACACAATACGACACGATACGAAAGACACGATACGATGCCATTCGTACGATGCAAGTAATGAAAGACTTACAATACTTTTCACTAACATGTTTTCTGCCCGATGAAATTGCTATGGAACACAAAATTAGGTACCGCAACACGATATTAAACTTAATCAGTATTCATTGTGTTTATACACTAATAAATAATAATAATTATACACCTTAATAATGATAACATCATATTTTTATAGTGTAGTTCAGTCAACTACAATAAAGCTGCTATCAAGAGAAGCCCTATCTGAAATAAATTAGTTTTAAATAATTCGTTTAGAAGCATACAATGTAAATATAGATAAAAAATGTGTCCATGGTACAGTTTCAGAAAATTTAATCAATAAAATGTTCCTTCAAAGTATTTTTGAAGTGAATGTAACATTTCTTAGTTTTCAGAGCTAGTGGCTATTGCCTACGATGCTACACGATTCACAGAGTATTGTGAAAGCCAACCTTAAACTAAAGGTTGACTGGCTCATAAACACTTACTTATGCCTATTTATATTCGACTAGATCGAGGAACTTGGACGACTGATGGTGAATATTTGCACAGTTGTACCAGCTGGAGTTGTCTGTTTTTTCCCATCTTATGAATATGAAGAAAAGGTTTACACAAAATGGGCAGAAAAGGGATTTTTACAAAGAATAGAATCAAGAAAGAAAGTATGTTCTGAATTAATAATTGAATAATAAGATGAATATGAATTTTAGCAGTAGAACCAGGTTTTGTTCACATTTTCTTGTTCATCACTTCATTTACATAATTATTCAGTTTTACCATTTATTCTTTCGCTTATTTATTAATACATCGTTTATTTATTCCTTTCTCATTGTCCCGTTCAGCCTCTCCATTCTTTAATTTCTTCATCTTTACTCAAATTTGATCTATACGCACATACATGATAGTATGATATTGTGCTTATCCACAATAGTTGTGGCTCTTTATCTCTAACAAATCAGAAATAACTAAATCGTGTTCACATGATATCGCAAAAGACAATTAGAAAAAAAAAATTAAAATGTTAAAAGATTGATAAAGATTTGTGCATTGATCCTTGCAAACAAATGATGCCGCAAATAACAAATCAAAAAATACATGTAGAAATAAATGAATAAATAAATAAATAAATGAATAATTCATGTATTTGTTATCTGCTTAAATTTATTTACTTAATTTTGAATTATGGCAGTGGCCCCCCAATATTTTGGAAGACAATAATCTTTTGTTCTAAAACAATATAAATGTTTGATGTCATCTTATCAAATCAATAGGCTTGCCCCCCCCCCCCCAATATTTGGCCAAGTGTCCGCCACTGTTCTGTACCCATCTTGACATGCCTTACACGAACCTTTTCTTTTTTGTTTTATTTAGGTATTCAGGGAGCCACGAAAATCAGGAAGAATTGATCACGTTCTTAGTAATTTTTCAGAGTTTATTAAGGTAAATTTAACTTCTTAAGTGTGGCTTATATTTAAGAATGATTATCCTAATATTTTCTCTGTTTTCTCTGAGACTTTATTGTGAATGCAGTGGTTTTTTGGCACTATTTGCAAAACCAGTTGAAAAGAAATGACCATGGCATTAATCAGAAATACTACTTTTTTCTTTCATCATGACAAAATTATCCTAAATTTTAATAGAGAGCTACCACTTATTTGAATACAAGAGATCATTATTTAAATCATTTTTGGATAACTATTTTCTGCTGTCAATTTTGATAAATGCATGAAAAGCGAAATCTAGAAACACTGGAAATACTTTGACTCAATCGAGGGAAGCAATGGCGCCAATTGATCATTATTAACAGCTTATCAGGCCTAAAACCTTCCTCTAAAATCTTTCTTCTCGTATTATTTTCGATCCTAAATTGATTTTGCTCACCGTTTTGTTATTATCTGATGCTTAATACTCTGTAGAGTGGCGGATGAAAGAATCGATTTAAAAGTCTACTTCTCTGAATGACTTCAAAGGAAAAAAACAGAAATTTGAATCCTTATGATTGCCAATACTGTCTGTGCCGGCCTTTCATAGTTATAGTTTATACATGATATAATGATTTGTTAATACAAATTTTTACTCACGTTTGTTTGTTGGCTTTTATTAGCTATTTGTAGATTTTGTATATTTCACATTAAGCTCTTTTGATGTATCGCTTACATGTAAATAAAGCGATAATAGTAATGAATAAATAATAATGGACATGCTAACTTATGTTTTTGCCTGTTTATAGATTAATGAAATCAATGCCTTTGAGCTTAAAGAACACATGCCATGTTTTAAGTTGTATTAATATGCTAGACAACTATGTTTTATTGCAATAAATACTCAGCTTCAGAATTTGATAACGCCAAAGTAATGAAATTGCAGACACAAATAATATTAATCCGGGTAATGCATTATCGTAAGAAGTGGACCCTCGATGGTTCATTGTACCCGATAAATTCAAGCTGCATTGAGTTTGCATTTGGTCCCTTCCCAACATGAATTGAATATTTTTAATCATTATTACGCTTAAGAAGGCTATAAATTTGATTTGAATTTCCTTTTTAGAGAACGAATGGACCTCGATCACCGACTGGAAAGCTGTCTCAAAACGGTGCACTGCTTCTCAGTGTTGTCGGAGGGAAAATGAGTGAAGGAATCAATTTTTCTGATGATCTAGGAAGGTAGGAAGATCTTGATTCAAATTTTACGAAAAACTTTAGATAACGTAGATTTGCAATGAATAGAGCGTATATTTCACCATCCAATTGTCGTTTGCTACATAGGACAGTCTTGCCACATTTGAAGACATTACCCCCACCCCCCCCCCAGCCACACCATCACACCCGCCTCGTTTGAATGCACCTCTGTGTTGCATATACCCTGGCTGATAAAAAACAATTGCATAGCAAAATTAAATGATGACTGATAATTTTGCCGTTAATTGTAGATGTATAATCATGGTTGGTCTCCCATTTCCAAACAAGAATTCCCCCGAATTAAAAGAGAAAATGGCCTACCTAAATAAATGCGTTGGGGTAAGTTCTACTTTTAACTTATTTTAACATCGAGTTTGCACGATAATATCATCATTATTATAATATCATAAAATGATCATCGTCATAGCATGATCATCGTTATTATTATCATTATTATCATTCTCATCATCATCATCATCATCATCATCTTCATCATCATCATCATCATCATCATCATCATCATCATCATCATCATCATCATCATCATCATCATCATCATCATTATCATCATCATCATCATCATCATCATCATTATATTTATTATTATCATCAATATCATCATTTTATATGATATGGAGTTAAAGCGAGAAAAGACGCATGGTCACCTAGTCCCCACGATGAATAGCTCTTAGAAAGAAGGCAAACAATAATTTATAAATTTATCAATCATTCATCGTCATCATCACCACTATCGACATCAGTGTTATCAATCATCTATCAGTCCCTTATTTAGTCACAAGAGACCAACAATCATCTTTATGACTTTTATCACGATCGTCTTCACTATCATCCCATCATCTTCAGCACTGTCACGACTATCATCACACCATGATTAATCCTAAATCATGAATCACTGCCATCATGGCAAATCAGTGTAGTCCTTTTCTTTCTTAATGGCAACGATAACCGTTGATAATCTTTGCCTCGGTCATTTCCAGCCAAGTGCAGGTCAGCAGCATTATGAGAATATTTGCATGAAAGCCGTCAACCAATCAATAGGTAAGGCTTGTACACGCCAGTCTGTCAGCTTTGCTTAAAAGAGTAACATATATATTTACATATTTGTATCGAGGTGTGATTAGGATAAAGCTAGAAGAACATCGATATTTTCAATAATTGTTCTACTCAGTTCATACTTAATTGTTACCTTCTTTGTTGCAATTTTTTTCGCTATCAAATTGCATTCCATTGCAAAGCAAATGATAATTTGATATATTAGTCTTTCGTTATTGATGATTTGCTAGTATTATGCTAATTGAAGCCAATTGTGATCAAAACTGACAAATCAGTCAATTAAACTTTTCCTACGTTTTACAATTAATCCTGCTAATAATTTCTTCTACCTTAAAAAACGTAAGACAAGATAAGTTAGGTTCCTGCTAAAACCTTTAATTCACGCATATATTCAACTTTAAACATAGATTTTGGCTCAAAGATGTCCAAAGTGTACAAAAATCTCAACTCTTTCTCAGGATCAGACTTCATAAGGCCTCTGTAATAAGCAAAAGATGTAGGGCTTTGATAACTTGTAGTACTGTGAATTCTATTATTTTTATGCATTGTAAAAACCTTCATTTTATGCAGGCCAGATAACATATAATTTTTGTTTTCCAGGACGTGCCATAAGGCATCGAAATGATTTTGCTTGTATAATTCTACTTGATCAACGATACGCGAGGGCTCATGTACAATCGAAACTGCCTGCTTGGATACGGTCTCGTTTGCAAACTCATCCTCGTTTTGGACCTGCATTTGCTGCTGTTAATAAGGTGATTATGCACGCCAATATCTTGCAAGTTGTGCAAAACCTAGCGTTGCTTGTCAAGCAACATTATTTTCATGGCTTTGCTAATACTAACAGCTTTGTTAAGTCATTTTTTTTCTAAAAAGCAGTTGCAGTTTTTCGCCATTATACCATTGGGGGTTTAACCCTTCCTAATCGTAATAATCGAAAAGTTGCCGATACTCTGGCACCAGTTGTCTAATAAACATCGAAAAGACCCCTCCCCTGGAAAACGTAGAATTTCTAATCAAGATATCAAATCTTGAAAATTTCCTGTCAACCTGGCTGAATTATTTTTGCTTGCTTTTTAGTTCTTTGCTGACAAACGAACCGGTATGTAGTCAAGGCAAAATGCTGAGCTTGTTCGCAAAGTTTGCTATCCGTTCACAATCCTGTTTTGACGGTCTCCTTTTGCTGTGCAAAGACGTACTCAATTATCTCTGCTCTCGATTTTGTCTACCGAAGAGAAGATGAAACCCGTGAGTAATTGTAATAATGAAACCTTAATACTGTTTTTCCATTGCTTTTCAAATCAAGATTTGCAAAGAACGCTCTTTTACACTGTTGATATTAGCATAGATAAGAAAGAAGTGAAGTTTATGCGAAGACCGCTAATACCAATGTTTATGCTTTGAGGCAATTTCAAATCGCATCATCACAATCAAGTATTTTCTGTCTCAACCTTGGCTTATGAATTGATTAAATTTAGGAGCCTCATCTCAAACTTTCATTCTGCCGTTTTTAAAAAACTCGCCTATTTGATATTGATTGGTTCTAGAGGTAAAATATATTCCAATGAATTTCAAAAGCAATTTTTGTTTAAATGGGGTAATAGACTTCCACTATCACTACGATGGCTGTTCCGCTATTGATTGCAATTAAAAAGATGAGGCATATCTATTTTGTTGTCGTTTTTGGAATGAATTTTCAGTTTCCTGTTTTGGGTCAGGGAGGATTGTGCAGTTTTCGTGCCGATGAAAAAAATTTTAATTTTTCTTCACAATTAAATGCCCATCATGTTGCTCTGCATCCAATCGTTTATCAAAATCAATCCTTTTATGTAACATTAGATTTTCACAATCCATGAAAATCCGTTAAATCAAAAATGTTCCTTTTCTATCTAACAACGCATTGCACTGCCTACCATGCCATGGGAAGCTATATAAGCTGGAAAATTTATTATTTGGTAGCTTTGAGGTGCCTTTTTATCTAAGGTGCAGAATCAGAACCTTTTTATGCAGTGGCGTAGCTAGAAGGGGAGCAGAGAGGGCAACGGCCCCCCACCAAGCTTCAAAAAATGTGTCTGTCGGAAAATTTGTCGGATCGTTTAGGAATATTTTCGGTTTCTGCCACCTCATCAAAAATTCGTAGCTGTTTCTATGGCTGCTTGGTCGCTTTTCAGGAACAAATACTGATGGACTTTATTGAGTATGTACTCTCTCAAAATGCACAGCCTCCAGGTGTCCCCCAACCTTCCTTTCAAAGCATTTGAAAATTTTATGATCCCAGCAGAAGTAGCTATAAAAATACGACGGATTCAGTGCTATTTTATATTCATACCGAACAGTTTTGGAGTGCAACAAAATAAGGATGAAATTACACAGGATTTTAATTAAACCGAATTGAAGAAAAAAGTCAAGAAGCAGAGTAACTATCCAAAGAATTTTCAGTGTGAAGACGTTTGAAATTTTCTGCCCGAGGTTGTCTTTTTGCCAGATGTATTTATTGTGCTTTCAAGCTATATAAGGATCTATTCTATTTAGTGAGCTTCAATTTAGATAGAAATCTGTCTATGTTTAAAATACAGTGATATGATAAGTTCTCGGTTCAGCAGATTTTTAATATTGATTTGTAGGTCAGATTTCTTAAAAAAATCTGGCAGAATGCACTGAAAACCTTTGTAACGAGAAACGCACCTTAATAGAGCAAAACTAGAAATCCCTTCACAAAGGAAGTTTGTCAGTCAATCCGAATCGAAAAGTAGCAAAAAATGACTTCGGATATTTTAGCTTTTGGGCTACGGCCATGCATTTTCATAACAGGCCTGGTACAATAATTCTCAATTGTCATTAATCAAGGGGAGGTAAATCGAAAGGTGTATCTTACGAAATGCTGCAAAATGGCAAGATTTGTCGCATTACTTGGCATTCAAGGGCGGCTTTAGGAAGTATGGCATTTCCTCAAATTCTTCATGTGGGTTATGGGTCTCACTTTAACGAGGGAATGATTATTTATGAGAGTCATTTTTTGCTTTGAAAAGAAACGTTCGCTTTCACAAAAACATTTGCGAACCCGCAAACTAACTGAAATCGAAAAACAAAAGAACTAAAACTGTTCTTGCACAATTACATGCAACGCTATTTCTTGAACTTATATTAATCTGAACTATTTTTCTGAATAGACTAAAGACCTTCTCTATACTTTAAATACCTTTGTTAATTTTTTATAATGATTATACTTTGAATTGGCATTTAAAGCCTACGAATCATCGAAATAAAATACGTTGTACTTTGAGCTTATAAGGGTATGATTATCTACCATATCAACTTTGGTTTCATGAGCTATATTTAAACTTCTGCTCACATTTATGAGCTGACATGAAGGTACAGAAGCCTGGGTATAAAGACATAACGAAATCAAGATGGACCTGAAAATCTTTTTACCTTAAATCATAGCCCTTATAGGGGGGGGGGGTGGCGATAACCAACGGCAAATTACTTAACACGAATGTGTAAACATGAACCACATCTAATGAGTTTTGTTGAAAAACGAAACATTTGATTGCCGCTGCATTTTCTGCAAACAAGCGAAGGAAAAGCGAGACCAGGAACTTGAAGGAGGCTGAAACCAAATGCATAAGCCAGATGGGTAGAGAGTAGGGTTTTCAATACACACTTGTACAGTTTCAATACCTCCAAGCCGTCAGGGTAGAAGATAAAGAGAGAAAGAACTTGGGGTAAGGTTTTCCTAAGAAGTCGTACAACTTATTTCATTTTTGAAATAACCATTAAATTTTAATCTCAAACGATAAAATGCCGAGAACATTATATACAACCAAACTCTAAAACGAATGAACTTTGAAAGTGCACCAAGCTTACTCACTGCAATCCTGTTGCATTGCTAAGAATGTGCAAACTCTGTGCATTATTAATATTATACGTTTTTTTGCCATAGTTCAAACCATCTATGCTTTCATCATATTTTGCTCTGTTCATTGAACACCTTTGGCATCCCATCATCATCCTGTAAAAAAAGAACATATTTTACTATCATTTAAAAACTATTCACAAACCCACAAACAAACAAAAACCAAACTAGGAGGAAAAGGGCCTATTTCCCCATTCAACCATTCAACCATGATTCCATGTGCTTTATTTAGGATATTCTTGTCATGAATCATATGGCGGTAGACAGGGATCAAATAATTTAAATCAACTCAATGATTGGTTTTTCGGTTAAGGGGTTAAGGCTAGGGTTAGGGGATTGGGGTTAGGGCTTGGATTTAGGGTTGAGGTTAAGATACATGCACATCAAGGGATGGATTACAAATGTTAATGTCATAGTGATCTTGGAATGCATCATTTTGCCAACATTTTTCCATCGTATGAAGCCGCCTCCCGATTTATTGCAATTGTCTCGTTCCTTTGTTAATAATGGTTAGTATAGCTTCCAACATCTACTTGGGGATCCGTCACTTAATCTTCAAGGGTAACAATATGCTCAAGTCACCTCAAATGTCTACGGTCATTGTTATTGTCTTTTAAAAAAGGTTATCAACTGATTTCTTCGGGTTGGGGGACGTAAACGTAGCCATATTTTGATTACCCAATACGTAAACATTTTTCAAACAGATATCAACTCACCGCATTAATTCTCACAGAGGTTTCACTGCCTCTAGGACTTGCTCTGCTACTAGCGGACTTAGGGGGTCTCTTTTTGGAAGAAGCAGATATACGAGAAGAAGCACTGGTTGGGCGAGTGCCGCCCTCTCTCAAGGATGCATCACTATCCCAACGCTCCAATTCTTCACGTACAAGTTTTTCCATATTTTCTCTGCGAGAGTCATCATCACGTCTATCGTCCTAAAAATAATCGGATATTTATAAAAATGGCAAGGTGATGTCATAAAAAGATTATTCTCAATTTTTGTTTGTTGACCGTTTATTGTGAGTGAACATTAATAGGCAAGGCTGTTGGGGAATTTAAGCTGCTTAGCTCGAAGCCTGCATATGGTATTGACCAAATGCGCTATAGAATGACTCGGCAGAAGCTAATTATTTTAGCGGGTTCTACTATTATTATTATATATACCGGTTTTGATAGATTCGAGTGAAATTCATTATTTAAGGTGTATTAGATTCTCTTTCTGAAAAACGAGATTGAAAGGTTAAACGCCATTTTCATGACATCAAAAGCAATAAACACACTGGATTTATTTACGGATGCTTCTTCGCTTAACAACGTAAGGTTGTGATTTGCTGCCAAAAATTTTATAAATCAGGAAGACAATAGTTAATATAAAAATCAGAACACAGAATCGTAACGGTGGCAAATGCTGGGCCAATTTCAGGAAGCTTAACATATGGAGTGTGAGCGAGGCAACTGCACACGAATGCCTGCATCTCTACAACATTTAAGTATTGAAAAAAGGTCCGGTCAAAGATTTTCTTGCCTCGTTTTAAATATGAATCTCGTTTGAACATTTACCTCTGCAATGCTGTCCAAAAGTTTAGCCATGGTTTCACGTCTTTTTAGTTTAGCCTTTTCCATTGCCTCCAGTTTAACAAGAACGGCATCAATCTTTGATACAATGCTTCCAATGCTGTGTTCCATGCGATCAACACGTCGACTCAATCTATATAAAAAAACAAACAAAAAAGTCTTGAAATGCGCTTTTACAGCAAAGGATATCGCTATCTTCCTCTGTCATACAGTTTATTTGCCCATAAACGGGCTCGAAGGGTCAACTTCCCCTTAAAATTGATGAAAGTGGTGCTTGATGGGTTAATTTGCCCCATGAAATTGGTGACAGTGGTATCCATAATCTCTGAAAAGTTCTCATTATTCATGGATGATGCACAAGAAACTATTCGTTTTCTACGACGAATCCTTTCCTAATATGAAGTATCCCCCTCTATTCCAACATCAAACCTCATGCACTTTCATCTCCAACTTTTTTAATGCATCCGATTTAATGTTATAACAATGATTACAACAGTACTACATGGCCAAATAGGAAACATTTTTAACAATTCCTTTTGATTAAACAACACTAAATTAACTGTGAATTAGAGCCTTTAATCGATGTTTATTGATGTCATACTTGTCAGGATATCGAAGCAGTACCGTTTATCGATCTTTGAAACGTTTAAGTTATCCAAACCGTTTTTCACTCTCAATCAATTCTGATTTGTAAATAGATACGTTTCATATTATTCTTCCAACGGGCAACATCAATACATCTGTAGTTTTTGGTTAGGCAATCACATCACTTTCTTCGTCCTTCATTTTTAAAATTAAAGTAAAAACAATTTATTACGTCAATAAGCAAACGCTGAATAACTTACACCGTGAATTCTTCAAAAGAGACGCCTCCTCCTCCGCCGTGACCTCTTCTACCTTCAATATCAATATCGTCATCATCGTCATCATCACTGTCCCTCATGCTAACTCGGCTTCTTGTGGCTCTCAGTGGCATCTCATTGTCCTTGGCACGCTCAACTTCCTCCATTTCTTCGTTCAGCTCAGCCTAATAGAAACAGTAGTTAACAATGATTTGGTGTATTTCCCGATACTTAACTAAGAGACTGTGATGGCAACAATTGCAGCAACAGTCTTATTTATATCCAAAGAATAACCCAAAAACCATAAACCTTACTTTTTAAGCATAGATTTTTACTGTTATCATCTGCACCGCATACAAGGGTGCCTCGGTAATCAGAGGTGGTAAATCTCTAATGCAATAAGCGCGGAGTTTTAATAAACATGGGTTGGCCTCTTGAGAAATAATTGGTATGTTTTAAGGTATAAATATTTTGGTTAAAGTCCCTGAAGATAGGTTTGTTGCAAATACCACTATGCAAGTAACACTATTGTCAATTACCTTTTGGCCTTCAAGATCCTCGTGCATTTTCCTTTGCTCCTCCTCATTCAAAACACGATCGCCATCCAAATCATACTTAGCAAAGACGGCCTCGATTTCGGCATCTGCATGTCCACGCCTAGAAAGATAACAAGCTGTTAAATACAACCCATCTTCTTATGATCATGATAGCTGGCCTCGCATATAAACACCCAATAACAGCCTCTTGTAATGATGCCAATAACAGTAACATTAACTTTAAAATAACAAGACATTAAAGAGCTTAAACAGGCATGTCTTAGCTTAGTCTTAGACTCTTCTTAAATACTGATCAAAATCCAAGCTTACAAACTTATAACATTGTTTTTATAATTAAGTGCTCTGCTTTATTTATAACTTCTAGAGCGTTGTTGCAAGGGTGCATCTCAGGTACCTCAGGCCTTGTGTATGCTATAGCCCCGCTCAATTCACCCAGCTCTTTATCATAATCTAAATTAGGGAGAATTTCATGGTCTCTCTAAATTACGTTGATCGATTGCTACTGTCAGCGAAAGAGCGCCTAATATCAATCAAAGAGTAATTTAATAGTTTAATGAAAACAGATCCTCACATCTTAAGTTCTTGTCTCCATTCCTCGAAGTCAAGCTTGTTATCACGGTTGGCATCAGCTGTTTGAATTGCTTTCTGGATATCAACAATCTTCTCCCTCTTGAATGAGATCTTGTTCATCATCTTCTCATATCCCTAAATTAGTTTACAAATTTATCAAAACACTGCTCCGTTCTGGTTCTCATAAAGTTGTTTTACAGCCCATTTTGCTTTCAAACTTCCAGCTTCTATGAAGTATTCGATTTAAATAAACTAAGTTGTGAGACCAGGGGATTCGGAAGTTGAGAATTTATATCTAGAATGAACCAAAAATTCAAATGTTGGCGCAAGGTCAAAAGCTCTCGTTTGCAGCAAACAAAACTGCTTTTTCATCCATTCCGCCGCAGATTTTGATGACACCACACCTACGATCACATCCAATACTGCATACTGTGCTTGCATCAAACAAATGCAATTTCGCTGTACCCTATGTTATCTTGCCCATCTACTAATTTCCGTAAAGTAAAAATTGCTGGAAATAATGATCTATCAAACCCAGAGCAGTCAAAACAAGTTTTTAAGGGTAAATTTACCTTCTATGAATAAATCTCACAAATATCGAAGTTTAAAAATACTGAATTGAAGTTGACATTTTGAAAATAGAAACACATATAGAAAGTGCAATCTACTTCCAAAGAAATGCTTAGGTTTTTATAGATGCTCGTTTACCGTTTTTTTTACATTTGTTTCCTTTTTAATGATTTGTTAACTATAAGACGAAAGTTTGTCAAAATAGTTGATGACCAACTACTAAGAAAGTTTGTCAAAATAGTTGATGACGAACTGCTTACCCTTTTGAAGTAATCAGTGATCTCAAATTCGCTCTTCTGTTGGGCAAGGTCTGATTTAACTTCAGCATAAGTGTCGTTGATGATGGCCAAGAACATGTTGATGAGAACGAAGAAGACAAAGAATACATAGGTGATGAAGAAGATTGGACCAAGGATTCTATTTGCATTTTCGATTTCCTTGAAGTTGAAGTCACCGAGGATGATACGGAACAAAGTGTAGCTAGAAAAAACAAAAAAATCAATCGAAACATGACACAGAATTTCATTGATTTGTAATTATACTATCCCTATCACTGTGCCTTGTCACGTAATTAAAAGTTTCATGCAAAATTAAAAGGCTGTATTTGCAACAGGAACAGAGAATGAAATAGATCAATTGGGTAAGTTCGCATTTACTTTTACTTATACTTATCAGAAAAAACTACGAGAATAACTAAGAGCGATAAAAAATAGAAACGGCTTTTAGTCACCCTTTTCTAAAACATGTTGGTGCAAGATCAAAAGTTTTACATCTAAAACAAGCAAAAATGCAAAAGAGGAGTTCATCACCGTTGTCTAATACCATCGCACTACCTTTTTAACCAATAAATCTCAAGGTCATGATTCTGCAGTCGTTGTATCGATTTAACTTTTACCTTAACTTAAATTCACTTCTAGATCGTCATTACATGAGCCTTTAAAAACGGGACTATTCAAAGGACATTAGGTCAGCTGTGTACTACAGGTTAAAAAGTACACTGTGATATTTAACTGTGAGATATTTAAAATCCATGATTATATGTAAAATCGTTGTGTGTTCATCTCCTACTTACATGCTTGACTCGAAGGTGCTGAAATCCTTGACTTGAGTTCCAAAGATGAGGTATCCCCATTGTGCATAGGCCAAGAAGATGATGAAAAACATAACTGCAAATCCAGCAATGTCTTTTGCGCACTGTTGAAGCAAAACGTAAAATCTAAACGAACTGGTCATTCACTTATAAATATTTGTGCTGAATGCTTTTATTAATAGTAGCTTGATTGGGTGACAGGTTTGCCATGTTGCCCAGCTTCGTTAGTCAAATTTGTCACTTTCGGCAGGAAGCTTTCTATTTGCTTGAATTAACAAAATAAGAAGGATCAGCGATGTTTTTGTGAACGTATTTTTGCTGCAGAATGCGTTGCTATTGTACCATTCTAAAAAAACTCATTAAACAGTATTTACTGTATTGTATTGTATTGTATTGTATTGTATTGTATTGTATTGTATTGTATTGTATTGTATTGTATTGTATTGTATTGTATCATTTTTTTCCGCGTAAAGAAATGTCAAACAAACCAGTTGATTCAATTAACAAGCTTACCTTTCCAAGAGTGGAAGACAATTGAGTCATCGTTTTATTGAAGCTAATGTATTTGAAAACCTGAGGGTAAATAAGAATAGACATGATTGACGTCAAATCGACGTAAGAAATTGCTTGACATGTTTCTAATAAACATGAAAATAAACATTTACTCAAGTCCTGCTGAAAAACAATAAAGTTTTGGAAGAGCCAACAGCAAATAATAAGGATTGAAAACGAGTTGTCAAAGATTTAGCAGTTAACAAAAGGATGTTACATGTGATGCGTTCAAGCTATTGTTGATTCCAAAACTTCCTTAAAAATGCAGAATATGGCAATATAATACAACGACACAGCGCTTATAGCAGACGAAAACAGACCTTAATCCAGCAAATGAACACAGCAATGGCAACAAGGTTGTCGTATTGATTTTGCCAGAATCCCAACACACTGAAGTTTGCGTATGAGTCTGGGTGATCGAGAAGATTTTTGAGCAAATCTCCAACTTGGAGTGTACGGTAAACGTTGAAAACGATGCAAACGACGCCAAGCAGAATAACGACAACATCAAGAACGTTCCAGAAGCTCTTGAAGTAAGATAGTTTGTGTTTCTTGATCTCAATGAATTCCTCAATGGAATAGTAGAAGAGGAAGAGGACAAAAATGGCCTCGCATGCCATAACGAAATGATCCATAGCTGAGACGTAACGAATCAGTTTAAGTGTACGGAAGCTGTTGAATGAGATGCAACCGCCAGTGGCAGGGAACTCCAGAATCATCCTAAAACGAATGATGCAATGTTTAGCGACATGTTTTTAAAACTACGATTACTAGTGGTGATTACATCACATTTTAATGAATAATGTAACCAAGAGTCATGCTGATTACATTACGTATTGCGTTACATTACATTGCATTGCATTAGAGAACAATACATTACATTTAATAACATAACATTACATTACCTTACAATACGTTACATTACATTACTTTACAATACGTTACGTTACATTACATAACATTACATTTCATTACATTACATTACGTTACGTTACGTTACATTACATAACAGTAAATCAAATTACATTGCATTGCAATGCACAACATTAAATAAAATTCTTGTATCTCACAATTTGATTGCATACGTATAGATGCTCCACAGAGCATAAAGATTATTGATTCAAAGCACTGCCAAAAGTTCCTTTATGAAAGCAAAATGAAAAACACAACTTTGTCAATACCCACTCACCATGATACCTACCATTTTTTAAGTTGACGCTGAGCGCATTTGCCAATTATATTATCCCAACTTTTTTTCTCACTCAATATTTGCATGGCATAATAGCAGCAACTTTAACAGAAAAATAGCATGTACGATTCTAGATAAGTATAAATGCTGAACTTACGTAACGACGCAGAACAAGTTAATGTTGGCATTGTAGACTGTGAAATCAATGAAAACAGCTCTTGTGCCACGATCAGTCCAGAGGTTTTTCTGTTGGTGAAAAGATAAAGAAATTTAATCATAAATTAAAAATGCTGCCGTGAACAGGCCTTTTGGCTCAGATCATAAATTATATTTTGATAAACTACAAAAAGTAAAAGAAAATTTGATTTAAATAGAGAGCTTCCCTTAGAGAACACGGTCAAAAATTTTAAAGATAGCAAAGAAACAAAAAAGAACGTCATATATTTACAAAAGAAATCCGTTTTAAAATTTACATTCAAACAAAAGGACAAATATTGAACTTTTTTGTCATAAAATGCAGATGCATAACTCCAATCTTAGCCTACAGCACTTCTCTTTACTTTCTAGCATACTGGCATGAATAAAAATGCAATATGCATACATGTATATCTGTCTGGTTATGTGCTTAATTCGTAAAAGGTTTTACCTTCAAATCAGCAATGATTTCTGTCGATGCGGCTTTGCTCTTTCCTAACAATTGCGTGAAACCACCACCTCCATAAGTAGTAAGATGACCCCAAACTCCCCTGCCTTCCAGCTCCTTCTCCGTTTTGTAAGTCCATCTACGACAAATATAACCAGCTGCGTTTAAATAAATATCTTATATTGACCACAAGTATCCATGATATTGATGATAGGTTGAGGCTGATTCAAATTGGCAGCCAATTTCCATATCGTAATAAAACCAAGAAATTAATATTCTTCTTATATCTCATGATCTAGGCTATACATATCTTGGTCCGTCAGTATAGAAGTTGCCAATGCAGGATTCACACGACGGAAATCAAAGTGGCTTACATTGATCGAATAACTTTTATTGCATTTTGTATCCGTCCTGTATCTTGAAAATGAAGTCACGTAAGTTGATTAAACCTAATACAGTTCAATAACTGCAATCTTTCTTACTTTATTTCTTTTCATTGACGGTTTACTAAATGCACTTAAATGAATTTCCCGTTTCTAAAGAAACCAGTGGCTACGATTTACAAAGACAAACTACTCTGAAGCTTTGCAAATTGAGAAAAAGATACAAGGTTTCAAAGCTGTGCACCTTTTTATTAACAATGACATCGAAAATATTTTCAAAATACTTACGCGCTTCCGTTCATTTTGCCAAAGGCCCGGGTGTCTTCGATGTTTGTTGAATAAGGTGCGTAGCATTCCTTGATTTCCTTCTTGAAGTCGTCATGAACACTAAAAGATATTTCGGTGTATATTAATGTTCAGTCTTTATTTCAACTCATCCAACATGAGATAGAACAAAGCAAACAATCTAATGGCATGAAAACTTCAACCCCACCTGCCCGAATTTATTTTGCCTGAAAAAGTGGCACTTTTTGTAATCCGTTTTGACAAGAGGGGTTTTGACAAGCACTCATAACCCCATAAAGTGATAACTCTTATTTAAAGAAGATCAAAGCATTAAAATGATGAAAGTAGTTTAAAAACATTAGAATGATGATAGAAGCAAATACATCACACTTACACACAAGAGTCATTCCTAACACGAACTTGTCTCAAACGTGGCCTGCCAAGGATCTTGTTCTCAAAGTAGATATAGCCTTCATGGTCCTTTGATACATTCTGACCGTTGTAATACTTTTCCCAGTACAAGCCATTCAAGAGATCCCCTTCAGCATACTGAAGAAAATAAAATACAACTCTTTGGAATCACTGAAGCACCATTGATAAAAAATCAAGGAAAACCCCTTTCCTTAGCTTATCTAAAGTGTCATATCCTAGCTTCATGCTAAAGTTGTAACCATTGCTTAATAAAAATCTTAAAAGTGGAGGGTTTGCCAGGGCTGGGGATAAGCTCAGAATTCTGCATATCTGCCTTCATAATAGCATCATTTTAAAAGCTTTTATGAATGAACGAATGGAAAATGGTACCTTATTTTTGAAGAATGTTTTGTATAACACAAGTGTATAAAATCCTATTTCAACTTACATCTTATCAAAGGATTCACAAATTTTATCACAATTAAGCTCCTTATATATTTTTATCAAATTCATATATATGTAATTTCATACTGCGTTGCTAACAAGTGCAAGGGCCAGTTTTCCCTTAGCCTTCTTGGTTTCAATGCCACAGATAGATTTCTCATGTGGAAATTAAAACCCACTGCAGACAATACACTAAGTGTATATGCTCATTACTAAGTGACTCCTTAATAACAGCTACAGATCTAAAAAGAGAACCAGCCCCCCCCTTCCTTGAGATTCATGTAAAGCAATCACTATGACAGCTGTCCATCTATAATTAGTGCAAGTTTTGCTTAGGCTGAACCAAAGAAACATTCCCTTTAATATTGATAATGAATATTACTATAAAAAAATGTAACCCAAATTCCACTTTAGATGTTTTTGTGATTGTTTATTTGTTTTTTGCAGTGTTTATCCTCTATTCATTTCTATAATCACTAATAACCAACACCCATCAAGCATTGCTTTGATCCAACAAAATTACATATCATGTGCTACCTTGCTTTGCTGGAAATTATCAAGGATTTATCAACTAAATCAGCATCTGGACTAATTTGGGACTCGCATCAGTGGCAGACATGTGGGGGGGGCAAGGGGGACAGTGGCCCCCAATATTTTGGAAGACAATAGTCTTTTGTTCTAAAACAATGGAAATGTGTGATGTCATCCTATCAAAACAATAGGCTTGCCCCCCCCCCAATATTTGGCCAAGTGTCTGCCACTGACTGGCATTGCTTCTTTCCCACTCACAAAATTGACCAATCTGCCTTTAGACAAACTGAAAATATAAATTAGTTATCTTACGCTCCAGAACTGACTCATTTGAGTGAAATCAGCAAAGCCAGGTGATGAGACAAATAAGTCTATTGAAGAAAGCAGAGGATCAATCTATTAGATTACTCACTTTAATGGCAGGCAAAATTGAAGGAAATAAAAATAATATGCAATTGCTATATCCTCATTGAAACGGTCATTTCAATGTGCATGACTAGGGTTTTGTTTTTACCAATTAAAATACCAGTTCAGGCACAAGGTTTTACTTTATTAGTATATAAAACAGCATATTTAAATTTGACAAACCTTTCATGACCTTTGTAAAGTAGTACATTGTTGAACTTGTCATACCAAATGTCACTATGGAAATAAAACAAGAGACAGATGTTTTTAAAACTCTAAAATCTTTTGAAACACAGCCTTAGCAAACTTTGGCCAAATTCCCATATAGTGCATAAATTTCTGCAAACAATCAAAATACTTCAAAATGACAAGAATGGGATGAAGAAACTGAATAATTATGTACCCCATGAATAAAACAGGCAAAATTTTGGATACTTACAAATGCAAAGGACACACATGAAGACAAGGTAAATTCCAAGTTCTCTCAAGGTAGTCTTGACATACATCTCTTTGTCTGTGTCTGTGTCTTCTGTATGTCTAGTCCTCCATAGTCCTATTGTATACAAAAAAGGCCCATTCAAGCAAGTGCAACAGGGCTTTGCTTAAATATAGTCCTATTGTATGCAAAAAAGGCCCATTCAAGCAAGAGCAACAGGGCTTTGCTTAAATATTTTAAGAAACGCAAACACTTTTAATTTAATATTAGATAGTTAGAGCTTGAATCACAATTGACTTTATTTATGTTTCACTCCTTAAATATTTAATAAAAATTCCCTTAAATACATCAACATCACAGAGTGTCGCCTGCTCCCAGCAGAATGATTATCATGCATCTCTAGCTTTCTCTGTCATCTGCTTTCCTTGCACAATCTACATAACTTATATTAACCCTTCTAAAATATCATTCATCCATATGGTTCCGGGCATTCCCCTCCCTCTTTTCCAATAAATTTTAGCTTTCCATTCCATCAGCCAGTTATTTTTAAATATGCCCAGAATATGCTACCTGTCCCCTTTGTTTAACTATATTTACCAACAGTTTTTTCCTGTCTACTGTCCTTGAATTACATGTTTTATATCTATTGCAAGTATTTTTTAACTTCCTCATTCATTTTATATTCTTTACACACAAAAATTGATAGATATATATAGGCATTTAATTAAAAAAGTTCCAGGAGTGATGTTGATAAACTTGCATAATACTGGAAAAAGCACTAATGCAGTGGTGAAGCCAAGGGGGTGTTTGGAGGGAGGGGGTAATTACCAACCATAACCCCCTACTTTTCTGAAAATATGGTGATGCAGATTTGTCAAATATATGGGGAAGGGTATAAACCCTTATTAAATCTTAGTCAAGTACTAAGTTAAGGCAACAAACAAAATGAATAAGAGAAGCACGTCAGAAAAGCACCTGCATCCCCTAACACATCAACATCATCATACTTCAAGATTAGTGCACAATAACTGCAACTATATCTTGTTTGCCACTGGTTTTTTCCTTTTTTAAGGCACTAATTTTAAGTTGGAATAGATCTTTATATTCCACAACAATACAACCAACTGTTGTGTTTGCTTTACTAATGGTGAATAATCTTTGACAGCAAAAGAAGCTAAACAATGTCACATCATAAATAAACACAGCTTTCATGTTTGCATTAAGAAAAACAGATGCATTAAGAAAAACAGAATCTGAGATTTTAAGAACAATACAGTCACCAAAAGCTATCAATATATCACACATCATTACTGTTATAATCATCAGGATTCCATGGTAATGGTGGCAAATTCCCCATCTAGTTTCAATCATTTTCCTAATTCTTCCTCTCCTTGCAGTCTTAAAATATTCTTAAAGTCTGGTAAAGATTATTCTGAAACTTGCTTTGAAAAGTAAGAACATGATGTACAAGAGGACAGTGGAATTGAACAATGTTTTTCAATATTAAAAATGTGATCAGATAATTTTGGGGAAAAAAGGTTTATTTCTTAGTGGTATTCTTACCTCCAAAATAACTAGGAAATATCACAGTGGCAACCACATAGCTTGTCAACAATTTTGCTCAACAAAATTATTCACAATTTTAAAAAGGTAAGGTTATTACCTCTGACAACTCTCTTGAATCTTGTGAAGCAATCAACAGGCTGGTTACTTGGACCATCAGCACGGACATCCTGAGTGACATTTGCTTGCAGGCTGTATGGTTCAGATTCCATAGCAGAAGGCATATCCACTCCAGCAGGAGCTCTTGGGTTAAAGTCAACATCATCTTGTCCAGGCCCATCATCTGACCAAGCAGCACCTATGAAAATCCAGAAGTTATTGTTGTGCAAATCCTATACAATAATATTTCTTGCACAATACCTTGACAAACTCAATTCTTTGCAAAATGATAAAACATAGTAATCACAATGTCATAGAGTTTTACAATCAATGTGGATGAAAGTGACTATGACTGAGTACCCAAGACGGTTAATGAATTGAAAGTGTTTTCTTTAGGAAAACACAGTTTTTTGCATTACAGTAGTGGTCATTAAAAGAGCTAAAATACATGCCCCAAGTGTGTAGAGGTTGCAAAGAGCAAGGAATTATGTGTTGCAGCTTTAAAACAAAATAGAACGACACCAGAGCCTAAGAAACTTAAATTTCAAATAATAGCAGGAGCAAAATGTACCTAAAGTTTGAGCTCATCAATAATTCATCAAATGAATTGGTTAAAATTTAATGGTGGTGAATCCGTCAAACTTGAGTCAAACTTTAGGCCCATAGGCTAGCAACCAATATACTCGTACTAAAAAGTTCTACCGTGACTAAGAAATTTGCATCAATTTCCTTTACAATGTATCTCAATTCATAACAGACTTAAAGAAATAAAATATAACGGACTTCGTTTTTGAAATGGATAAGTATTACAAACCTGACGACGGCCTTGAGCGGTTGTGCATCTCCATTTCGTCTCTCAGTGATCTGCCTCCAAGGCTTGCATGCGATCCAGACGGATTCTTTCTGCGTTTCGTCTCACTCATGATTCACTTATTATTAAATCTTGGTTCTCGGATCTATAGTCTACAAATTCTGATGCTTTTCAACTGAAATTAAGAGAAGTAAATCTCATAAGAATGACATTTTCAGCGGCTTGTCGTCATCAGCTATCTCCAATCACATTAGGCACTTTAGGCTGCAGGTGACCATCTTTATTTTCTAAGCGTTTCGACCAATCATATGGCGT
Organism: Catostylus mosaicus; assembly: GCA_964019065.1. Classification (NCBI taxonomy): domain Eukaryota; kingdom Metazoa; phylum Cnidaria; class Scyphozoa; order Rhizostomeae; family Catostylidae; genus Catostylus; species Catostylus mosaicus. The sequence goes on from OZ025186.1 coordinate 5,148,659, forward strand.
CTCCTTATCGACGTTATAGCCGCAAAAAGGTAATATTTATCAAATTTATGCTGGCCACCCGTCAAACTTCTAAAAAATTAATTGCTTTTTGAAAGGATTTAATTTTCAACCAGCTCAATAAGAGCGAATCGGAATGCTCGATTAATATGTAAAATACAGGAAACCAACCCCCGCTCAGAAAGATAGGTTTCACCGTTTATTCAATCATTTATACTTACATCCATCTATACGTATTTATGTATAGTATACATTTAACTAAGTATACGCTCATTTAAGCACAGGTTTGATGATGTTGGCGCATGTCGGATATAAAAATGATAAGTTTGTGTTATTGCTGAGGTAGATAATTCATCCATTGATTCATTCATTGATATCTTCACTAGTTTATCAAACTTTTATATATCCTTCCTTCTATTCTTCCAATGTTTCCTTGCTAGCTTGTTCGTTTATTCATTCAATCATTCATTTATTCCTGGTTTGTTCTGGTTTGTCCCTCTGGGAATGGCTAGCAAGTTTTACACTTCTAACCCAATCGCCTTAGATTCTTCACACTTTTGATCGCATCCTTCATCTGTTGCATTTCATGAATTTTGTTCTTGGTAGTTAAATTACTGAATTGTGATTTCTTCGTTTTGATTCTGGTGGTAAAACCTCAGCTACAGCCCTGGACACATGCTCTAAGAAAATGGCTAATCACGGCCACAAGAAATACTGCTAAAATCTCTTAACTAGCCCCCTTCCCCCCACCCAATGTTGACCGAAACAATTTCAAATACCCATGATATAAACACTGAGATGGAGGGAAGGGGTTAGATATCTTACTATGCTGTGGCAAGGATTGTAGCTACTTTCATGGCTTTTATTGAGTTTATCTGTTCATCAGTATTCCACAAGACAGAATGACCAGACTAGCAAGATTCCTGCAAGTTTCTTGTGCAACGCTTGCAGAGGTGCAGGTAAATAGCTAATATGTGCGTTGAGAATGCGAAATAAGCCGACAACTTTTATTTTAGACATTTATTCAGATTTCCAGTTGTTTTTAACGATTAACGTAGGTATTTTAGAGCATAATAGCTAACTAGGTGAGTCATTGCTCCCAGCCTTTTCCCAATTTCAATTGTTATGCTATTTCAAAGAATGGCCCTATTGTATATTTACACAGAGAAAGAATGGATAAGCCCCAATCCTAACGGATGTTTTCTTGCTATCCGCTCGTATGGTGTACAAGGAATCAAAACATACATTATATTCAAACCTAGCCTACTCGGAATAGCAAATATAGGAAAAATACTTTGTGCTTAAAAACTTCATCCTGGCATGTAAATGCAAAAACAAGTTTAGATAAAAATATGCATTTGTTTTTCTGTGCAAATAAAATTCTCAATAACAGTTTTTGAAAATCTTGATTTCATTGAATACTTTAAAACTTTCTTTATTTTAACCAGCAATGTGTGCTTTCTATAAACAAAAATATTGTTTAGTTTAAATAAAATGTTAACAATAAAATCTCACTATTGTTTCAATATAATGCTTTGACATGAATGTTTGTCAACAGGTTGTTAGTTCTTAGATAAAGCAACAAATGCTATCTTGAGGAAAGTATCATCATATACTTACATCTTTAAGAAGTTGCTTGATAGAATTCCTGCTTAATGCTTTGATTATCAGCAAAGAATTGCTTGGAAAGCTCTGACCTTGCTTATGTGCTTAATATGCAAGAGCTCTTTAATTATTAATTGTGTAAAAAATCTGAGGTTTGCAATGGCAAAGCGTCGTCATATGTGGGTTATCATTACTATTAGCAACCTAACCTTCTTCCGATCTTAAAAATTGCCGCAGAGCTTAATTATGACTCTATTCATGGTGCTTTGATTCGATGTTCTCAGCTCGATTCTTGCTTTAGTTAGTTCAATGTCAAATAGGTATTATTCGTAGTTATGGAGGGCATCAATGAGCATTTAGCTGATTATCTATTAACTAAATCGACTAAACATTAAATGGTCATCTCAGCTGACCTTGTTTTGTTTGAGTACTTAGATTTTAAGAAACCCAAGAAAATAAAATCACAGGTAGCATTTTCGACCAACGTTAGTTAATGTTTCATGTCTTGCTTGTTATGCAACATCTCTTTTGTGCTACTTGAAAACTCTGATATACAGTTAATATAATAATCCAAGATCTAAAGATAGCACCCAGTTAGGTTTTCACTAGCTCTTTAAATGGTACAAATGTAAATAGTACGTAAGTAGATTTTTATTGCAAGATACATTCAGGTCCCAAAGGTAGGTCCTTGCAATAATGTACAGGAAAACGCTAAACTTTTACCAGTAACTCTTTACAGTAGCGGAGCAATTTAAGAACGAGACATTCTTTCTGTTATGATTCTTAACAAAGACATGTTGCATCTTCAACAACTTTTGGAAACAGATATTGTACATCTGGTATCTGACGTTTTTGTTTAAATGACACTCTGCTCCTGATGCGGAGTTGCAAAAGCGCTTAATCTTCCTCTGGCCTAAATTTCAAAACAGACCAACTTTTCTAAAAACATCATGCTGTTTATTTGTGATATATCTCCTAGATGCATCTGCCTTTATTGCAGTTTTCAGCTTTTTTTATGTTTCCTAGCTCTGTTCTGGTGTCCAATCCATTGTCAGATTCAGTTCCTCATTCAACGCTTGCTTGGACCCAGTTCCCAAAAGTTTATGCGGGCAACAAACCTTCATCAACAGGATTGTTTTTAGATTATATTTATCAGATCCACCTGTAGCTCCACCATCAATTACCTGCCAAATGCTTTCTCAGTGGCCATCAGGCTGCATGGCTACGTGGCTGGCCTCCTTATCACCCAAAATGCCCTCGCTCCATGTACAAACTACGACAAGTGTACGTTGAAGGGTGAGGCCTGTATTTTTCAGTCATATTAAGGCGCCGGTTCTTAAAAAAGATACGCTGTAAAGGCATGGCTAAATAGAAATGATAAATGTTAGATATAAGGAATTATGCAGAGCAACAGGACCATAGAATATACACGACAAAATTATGGGTTTAAAATTATTTTTTCGCCCGGCATTTGTGGTCTTTTCAGAGTATTTTTAATTTGATGTTTTTCTAAGGGAAACGTTTCAATCTTTTCTGGACGTTGTCCCATATGAAATTATCCCATGTGACGTTGTCAGTCTCGTTATTGTTATGTTGCGTAGGCACGCCAAACCTTCATGTGAATCGGCCAATGAAATATTCCTATTTCTCTATGTTATTTAACTCGAGTCTCTTCTATTCCTAAGACGACTCCCAGTCTTCAATTCAAATTTCCCCCTTGAAAAATCGACAGTGATTTGGTTAAGAGTTACTGTAATCAATAACATGTCACATTACTAAATCTTGTTATCGAGAAATGTGCAGAATTCTGGGCAATTTAGCTACTACGCAGCCTTTCCCCACCAGGAATGGGGGTATCATGATAAAACTATAAGTGATATGATACTTTGGTAAATTTAAGAGTTATTGTATCCACTTATTTGGCTTTTTATTTAAAACGGTTTTCTAACTTCTCATTGACTGAAACGGCCCTTGCCTAAAACTGATTCTGTTATCACAAAATTTTAATGTTTTGCAGTTATTAAAACGCACTCTGAGGTATCGATGGGAACAAACCACAATGGTTGTTTGTGTTTCAGGGTGGTGGGATTATCTGCGCGCAAGGGATGTCGGGAAAGTGTCATAGTTACGCAAGGAATGTCGGGAAAGTGTCAAGTTGATCAATTGAAAGAATCTTCGCTCTATGAGCCTAAATCTAATTTTTTCTTCCACGAGGGCAGGCCAGCTTTAAGCTGTGTCGTATCTTCTTCGGTATTTTAGCCCATCTAAACTATCATTGAAACTGCAAAGGCAAAGTGAAGAAATTGAAGATGGGAGAATCGTTTATCTTTCCTCCTCCCTATCTTCTCTTCTACACATCACCTTCGTAGTTCTTATTTTAATCTCTAGGGTCTGTTATACCCTGGGCACAATTAACTACATTGTTCTGCTGCACTGCAAGTGGGCCATAGACGAAACAAAAATCATGGCCTTTGGTTCTTATTCAAGGTTAGAGTCCATTGATCTTCAAATTTGAAATGTAAATGCAAACAAGTTTTACCGAAACTTTTGAATTTTGATCGCATGAAACGATTTGTCATCGGGGGACTTTATATCCATAGAAATTCTTTCAACTAGACTAGCGTGTTCGGTTAGCCTGAATTTGACATTGCTGCAAAACAGGGCATTTGAAAAGCTGCAATATGATCACTCCTTTGATTAAAAAAAAGTCCTCTGTTTGACCCAAGATAGAAGTCCTATCTTGAGGACCATCGAGAAGTTGGTAAGCGACAAACTCTTTAAGTGTTAGGTTACTGTTAAAGGTTTGAATGTTTCAAGAGGTCAATTCTCGAGTCATGTTCCACGATGCGTTTTCATACACCTAACTCCCATTAGCTGTAAACCATAGACTTTGTTTAAACTGACGTGAATAACTGTAACCTGACTTTCTACTGTCTTTCATAGTTATTCAAAAAAGCACGACATTTTTGCTTTGAGTTGCGCAAGCAGCCGTTCTATTGCTTCTCCTCTCTTCAAACAAGAGGTGAGATCTTCAATTATTTAAAAACTCCGCTTTCAAACATTTTCACACTGGTACAAACTTACGTTAAGAGTATGATCGCGTTGGAATCCGCGGAACTTTGGAATATCTTTAATAGTGCACCCTCTCTACACATGTTAAACTGTTTAAATCACTGTTTATGAATTTTTGAATTTCATGGAATAGGGTACTTAATGCTGGTCTTTTTCCCATACCAAATTATGCCAAGTTATACAGAGCAATTCCAACTTAATACAGCGATCAAGGGCATTTTACGTAATAATTCAGTAGCTTCTTTATTTTCCTGTCCTTGTTTGAAAATTATACCTCGAAAATCGTTTTATAATTGCTAATTTTTTTCCAAATCCATTCATCTTTCGTTGACATTGCAATCCGTTAAAAATGATAAAGATTAAAAACGATTTAAGCAAATTGTTAAGATAATAATCAATATTTTACATAGTTCAAAGGAGATCATAATAAGGAAACAGACTTTTTGCTTTAAAGTTTAATGATGGCATATTATTGAAAGGTGCACCGTGATTTCTCCCTTCACACAACCGAGCAATGTAATAAGGTATACACGTTTGACAGAACGGTAGACGGGAAACAATGTATCCCTCGTATCTAAATGAAATATCACTGATAAAGTTTTAACTTGAATTATCCCTGAATCTTTACACCAGACTAGCAACGTGAGATTTCTCTAGACCAAGAAGATATTCTCTTCTTATCTCAGAAACGGGAAAAGATTTGTCTTTGATAGAAATTTGCTGCCACATCCAAACATTAAACACAAATCAACACTAGAATATAGCATTTAGCCCTTTCGGCAATGTAAAATAGAGGGAAGTACCTTGTGAAGAGCTGTAGAGCTTTGCAGACAGTCGTTAAGTTTAACTTCGAAGATAAAATGTTTCGCCGCCGTTTCGCAGTGTCGTCTTCTCGAAATTGTCGAAAATCTGTTTGTTGAGTTCAGATGACGAAAATGATAAATAATCGATTGCAAAGCCGCATCGATCAGGGGGAAACTTCAAGCAGAAAAATGACGGGGGTGGCTTTATTGACAGCCTGATAGTCTTATTCATTGCAGCATGACATAAGCATGAAACACTGCGCCGGAGCTAAAACATTATTACCAAAGAATATAGTCTTTACGGTTCCACAGCTAAAGTTATTTTTAGTAGGTTTACTCTTAAACCTTACGCATGCAATAAAACGTTGAAACCACTAGCGCTTGATATCTATCGCTAGGGCCAAAGCAAAAATCACCCTGTGTCAAGGGAGAACATTTCATAAAATCTAGCCAACCAAAATTGCATTTTGGATCGAGTCCTATCCTATCCTCATAGCAAGACGAAAAGTCGACATATTCATGATAAAAATCTTAAGCGAAGAACAATTTCCTTGGTTTTCTTCTTTAACAGTAAATTCTTCATTTATTGCTAGGGACGGTTTGCTTCTTAAACTCTGAAATGTTTCCGATCCCCCTCGATTCACCACCCCCTGCTGATATCGTCATTGTTTCATTTGTGGGCCTGACAAAGCAAGGTACCCCCTTCCCTATGAATTGGCCACCTGCCGTTGACACATAGCTGAGGTGAATTGGTAAATGAATATATACCGTAAATCTCACATTTTGTTGTATCTAAGCAATGTCTCATTTAAATTCTCAAAAAGCTAGTCTTTGATCAATAATTCACCATCTATTCACCAATTTGCGAAGTATGGGAACAATTTCACTTGACATCTTTCACGCAATAGATTATCTTGTTCGATATTCTAAACAGAATCTTGCTTTTTCTACATTCGGCTTTACCAACAGCTTTAGTAATATGCTGTCTTGAGGTTACGAAAAAGCCAAAAACCTGGCCTCTTTCAATAATTCTTAAAAACCACATTGCTTTAATTCTGATTTTTGCTGCATTTTCTCTCAAATTGTGATGAATTATTCAACAAATTTCTTTAGAATTTCGGATTTATGGAAACTGGACAATTTGTTTACTGATATTTTGTGACAAAATTAACACGCTATTGGTATTGGTATGAGACATCCTAAAATAAATTGCAGTTGAATGGCGACGCGAAGGTAAAAAACGTATGTTATGCAACAACTTACTGCATAACAGGCAATTCTTTTCTCAGCTCTCGGCTTTTCGTTAATCACAACCATAGGTTAATAGCTGAATGTTATAATCATCGTCTTTAAAAGCCCGATGTTATTTTCCGAACCATGGTTTTGAGACAACCAGGAGAGAGCAGGACCTAGGTACTTCGTGACCGTACCTTTCTCCAACAGGTACAAGCAGACCAATCTTCTTCAAAAATAGGCCCATCTCAACAGTTATTCAAAACAGAAACTTGCAAACGAGCCAAGATTCTGGGACGAACCTCCTAACAAGGGGTTTACCAGGTTAACAGAAAATCAGTTTTTAAAACATCTAAGAGACGAATGAAATGCAGAAAAACCTTAAATGTTTAATACACTTATGGAAATCTCTAGGGTTGCAAGTTGTATGATGCAATTTCAATTTTTTAACATTGAAGATGTCGCTAATTTCCACACATGTGTACTATGGGCTCGTAAAATACCAGATTCATGCCATTAAGCTAAGTTTTCTTAAACGCAGTCACCCTCCCATGATCCTTCACGATATTTTTATTTCGAAACGCGGAATCTTGGACCTAGAAATGCGAGTGAGAGAGCTTCTTGTTTTTCCAAGGCTAAATTCCCATTTATTTCTGTATTTAGCCTGCATCTATTACTTCATTTTTTCTTTTTTTGTAACGATTTATTTTCTTTGTACAAATATTGATAAAATGAAAATGATTCAAAAATGAATTTCAAACATCTCAATACACTACGCACAGGCATATAGATCCAGGTCTGTACACAGACGTTTATCCTACGTGATGAGACCTGGATAAACGTCTGCTTAATTTCTGGAATTTTTGAGCTTCCGTCTCTTCACTTTTTAGTTTTGATTCTGGTGGAAAAACCTCAACTACAACCCTTGACACATGCCCTGAGAAAATGGCCAATCACGGCCACGAGCAATACTGCTAAAAACTCTAACTGCTAAAACCAGCCCCCTTTGCCCCCCACCCAATTTCGACCGAAACAACTTCAAATACCTATAATATAAACACTGAGATGCCTGTATAAAATATGTTGCCCAGGCATACACACTTTTTTTTTATAAAAACACCTTTATAAAAACCCTAGCCTTAAAACTAATTGGTAATTAAAATCAAATTAAAAACAAGCTGTGGCTAAAGCACTACCATGGAATGTAACTTTGAACAAAGATGCAAACGCTTTCTAACGCCAAAATGACAATGCTGAAGTGCCATTGTTTTACACTGATAGTTTTTAAGCTCCACATCTGTACGATCATTGCTAATAAGAATGCGTCAGATTTCTCACTATGTTGAGGCCAGGATTGTAGCTACTTTTCGTAGCTTTTTCTTATTCAGTTCATCTGTTCATCAGTATTCAACATTTTATCATTACTCACAGGCACAAAGATCCAGGTCTGTACGCAGACGTTTATCCTACGAGATGAGATTGCCAGAAAACAGGTGTATTAAGCTCGCTCCTTCGTCGCGCGCAATAATTCTTAGTGGTTTAGCTCGAGCCCGCGTTCTAACGGTTACATGTATGACATACCACAAAGGGGCCAAGGTGTCACGATGTCTCTCAAAATTCCTTTGTTCCTTTTTTCACGAAAAATGGCGACCTTTCTCTTTTAGGTACCAGTTGGAGATAAGGTTCAAGATTGTGGTTATTAGAGACACTGCTACTATAAATCAATGAACAACTGAAAGGTAGTACCCAGCAGGGGCGGATCCATAGGGGGTTCACAGGGTTCTGTAACTCAGTCAAAATTGTTTTGCATAAAATAGGCCTCTTGTTTTAATAAAGACTATATATAAATTAATACTTAAACAGAAAAATATATATATCTATAAATTCTAAAACTCTTGTAAACTCCAAAACGGGCAGCGATGACACTTCTCCGCAGAGGCTTGGATAAACACCATCAAGTCTAGTCGGCGATTTTCCAATCACTAATCAGTGTTTTTCAATGAAGCAATGAAGCGTAACAACAAGATTTGTAACCCTGCAAAACGTGCGCATTGGACAATTTAGATCGCACTGCGCAGGCTGAACCCACCTTAGAGGGTTACGACGAACACCTAGCAAGCTTGATTTATTTTGGACAAAAGCTGTCCAAGCGCAAACAATTGTTTTCATCATTGAGAACAATAGGATTCAGCTGCGAAAAGATCAGTGATGCGTGTGATGCATGAGAGGGTTCAGTTGGATCAAAAGGACAATCATACAACGACCATGATGCGCGACGATCCACAGGCCATTCTGTGCAGCAGCTAGGTTTAGGAATAACGACCGACACATAGATACAGTAGCTAATATATACAGAAAACTCAGATTGCGTTTTCTTTTGCATTGGCACAAAGATACTTTTTTGAGCTCTTTTTTTGTTTTAAAAGGGCGTGTCCGGGGTTTGGTAGGGCGTGGTCTCAAAAAGTCTTTTCCTGTAACCCAGTCAGCTAAAATGCTGGATCCGCCCCTGGTACCCAGGAGCACAATTTAGGGGGTTGCTGGGGTATAGTACCCCACAATATTTTCTGTTTGGTCCCAGCTGCTATTTGAACAAACAGAGTTCCCGCATCGTGCTTCAACTAATTGAGAAAATGTTATTTTTCAATTTGCATTCCTAAGAGCACAACTTGTTTTTCTTTGATCTCAAAAATATTTTTTACAACCTTTGATAGCTTTACCATCCTTGCTTAGGGGATAAGCCATAGGAGGAGTCGTTTTACTTGGGAAATAAAATAAAATTGCCATTTTTTACTGAGGGCATAATTGCCCTATGATGTGAGTAGTTCTGTCTTGATATAAAAACTAGAATAGGCATAGAAAAGGGCATAAGTCAAAGGTTTATAGCCACCGAGCCTGACTTCCCTGGTCCGACTAATTCACAACATTTATAAAACGTTAATTTTTTTGAAACTCTGGGTAAATCATTGACATGAAAAGTGGACCAAGTAAAGATTCCTGTGGGACTCCACAAGTAGTTCCCATTGACCCAAAGCTAGAGTTATTTATTGAAATAAATTGCCCATTATATCAACTCAACTTAAACTCACTTAAGAGAGTAGCTATAAAATGATCAGCTAATATATTTATTGCAGAGTTAGGATGTCTGTAATCTCGTAAGTTATTAGTTACAGCAGAGTTAATCTAGACCAGGAAAGCATGAAAAGACAGCTTGTATAAAATGAATAGATGTCCTCTTCAGGGAATGAGCCCTCAGTACCAGAATCTTGAATTCTATGGGTTAGCTTCACTGGATATGATTGCAGTGTGGTAATTTTCCTGCCAATTAGCCTTTTTCAAGATATGGAAGTACAAAACACCTTTTGCTTCCATTGACCTAACAGCAAGCAATTCCTGCATGCATGCAGTGCTTTTTATGTTGGGACTAAACTTAAGGTTTCTTAAGGTTTACACCCCCCAAATGGTAATAGCGTTAAATGTCTAAGATACACATAAATCTGTGAGGCCCTAAAAATTATCGTATTTAGTAAATGCATCGAGTTTCTCCCCTTCTCTAGTTTCACAGACTCGCAGAATATTGTAAGAAAAAGTCCTGCTCTTAAATCTTGTTATTGTGATGAAATAAACTTTTCTGTTTCTCCCTTTCGATCTATGTCGCCGCCGCCCACCTTACCACTCGGATAAAATGGGTTCAGCCACTGAAAATCAAGTAAGATAATATAATATTTATTTCAAAATGAAAGCTAGAGTTTGTTTGCATCAATTTTATTGGTGATGCTTCCAAATCAACACGGGACAGTTCGCATGATGCAAAACGTAGTCACTAGTGCTTCCCAGAAAAGTACGCCTGATGGTGCCTAGGCCACGTGAACCCATAACAACACAATCTGCTTTGACTTCTTCGGCCAATTTGCAAATTTCAGCACCAGCTGAGCCATGTGATGTCCTTAAGTGCCCAACGCTTTTAACTGATTTCTCCTCTAGACGTTTCTTGTATTCGGAGAGTAATTTTTTGCTCTTTTCATAGCTTTCACGAATCGATTCTTCATACGTGTCTGGGATGATAATTGGCTCTGGGCCTAGGATGTAGGGTACTTCAATCTCAGACATATCGTGCACGCAGATCACGTTAACCTCGTCTCCATCGCGGTAAAGATTGCTTAGATACCAACTAAATGCATTCTCTGCAATGTTGCTGCCATCGACGGCTAATACGATGCTTCTAGACATTTCCAATTGGGTGGATAGGGAAGGATGCTTCGACTTTGGTTGATAAAACAAAACAATAGAGAAAGTGACCTCAACTCAAAGCAAAGGTCAACCAAGCAAAGGTCTGGATCGAGCCAAAACGTGGCGCCCTCCACGTCTAGTTGTCCTGTTTCTAGCATATTCTAATAATCATCATAATCATCATCATAATAATCACCATCATCATCATCACCATCACTTAACATAAGAACAAATAATATCTTTTTAAACTTCATTCATGATATATTCTAATTGCATACAAATACAGACCTCTTTTGATCCACAATACTAGTCACATGTAAATATATTTTAAAAAAATGTTTTTTATGTTCTAATAGGGCAGTAACGCATGATTTCCCCAATCTTTATCTCATTGACAAAATATATTATATGCAGTTATTGTCTCTTGTGTCAAAATCCAGTTCTTTAGGCATCTCCATAATTATAATAATAATAGTAATCATAATCATCATCAAAATAATCATCATAATCATCATCATATTGATAGGTAATAACAAACATCATCATAATCATCAGTATCAGCTTGGTTTAAAATAAAAACAAAGAACAGCACTGATGGGGCGTTGTAAATTTTTAAATTGTCACAATCTTGGGCATAAAATCTCTCCTTAAGAAATTTCAATAATTAGATAAAATTATATAGGGGGATCTTGGAGTCCAAACCACTGCTCCTCTACTGGAAAGCCATAAAATACTCTTGATGGCATCTTGCATTTTGGTCTTAAGTTTTGGCAATTCCCCATTAGGAAAGTTGAAAAATTTGTGCACTGTAAGCAAATTTCTAGGCTTGAGAGTTCTTTATCAAAGTTAATTTTGTTTGATTAAGTGCCTTTAATTATCAGATTTCAGCATCATTGCATCAGAAACATTTTAGCACCATGTCCATCCAAATTTTGGACACAAACCAAACTTTCAGAATTTTCAGAATTCCCCTCCTACACAAATTCAAGGCACAGTTCTGATAAGCAATAATGGGTTTGTTGCAAAGTAAGATTGTATAGAAATGCATTTGCAGCTCTCTTCAAACAGGAGAATTGATAGCTTTCTTCTACAAATGAATACGCAACAAATGGTAAGCAATGTCTCTTTTTAACAGGTGGGCACTTGTAAAAATTTTGATAGGGATGCTTGTTTCATTTTTTTGGGTTTGACATTTACGAAAATGTAGTTTTTTGGTTTCTCTAAAAAGGCATTAATTTTTTGGGTTGAAAAAATTGATGTCATTTTTTGGGGTTCATCAAAAATTTGAATTAATTTTTTGGGTACAAAATAAAATTCAGAAAAAACTAATTCTGCACACTGCCTCAAGACTCTCTGTTAATAATAATGATAATTAAGAAAAATCATGGGAGTTGCAGTATCCAAATTCAATATCATTTGATCTTGTGCATCAAAGTGAGGTGCAATATTCTCATTTCAGTTGTTTGAACAAATGTGGGGCTCAAGTATAATTTTTTTTTTAATTTTTTTTGGGCTAAGACTTAAGGCCTTTTTTTGGGTTTGGAATTTCGGGACTGTCATATAGCTGCAAAATGTCTAGAAAGGGAAAAGCATTTCTTAATTGTTAATTCAAGAAAATAAAAATTATATTTTAACACACATTATAATTGTAAATTAAGCTCTAAAAAAAATCAATAGGGTTGAATGACAACAAAATAAATATATACAATAAGAAATATATTTTATTGCATGGTAAAATTCTTATTCAGTTGGCATGTGTTAATACATGCTTGAGTAAGGTGCATGCCCTCTTGTTATTCAATGCTATTTGCAAATGCACACAGGGGTATCAAGCTACGCTTTGTGCTGCAAGGGTATTGACATTTCTGCCCTACAAAAACCATTAAATAGCCCATTTTGAAAAAAGACTAAATGATAATTAATGGTATCAGCTTTATAGTATTGACAGGCACATGCAGAAATGTATTCAAAACGACCAAACTGACCCCAGAGTGCAGAGCATGGCAATGGCACACCCAAGAAATTCTTAAATGCCTAAGATAGCGCACCTGGGCGCCCCTCAGATTTTGGAGTTTTCATGTTTGTGCAGTGATATTCATAGTGTAGTAGCGCACCTGACGATTTTTGTACCTGAGGTGCGGTACTGTTAGCGCACCCAAGATCTTGTCAAGATTGGCCATACTCTGCAAACTGGAACTGACCTCCGTCACACTTTGTAAGTTGTCCATCTTTATATATTTTCTTCGTTAATCTTTTGACTACTTAAGTTTATTTCAGATCAAAGAGCCTGTCAATAAAATTCAGGACTCCATGGGCTACGACAGGGCTGCGGACTGTTGCTGCCTTGCAGATTTTGCTGCGAGGGTGCTTTTGGGTATTAAGAGCTTATAAAAAATGGAATGTGCCTTAAAAACCACTTTAACACAGGCGTACCTGTCTGTAACCTCTGTAGTTGCAGTCTAGTCAACATAAACACATCAATGCGCCTTTAAACCATTTGAAGCGAAAGATTTTCTCTGTTTGGAATAAGGGCACTTAAGCACATGACACAAATAAATAGGCCTAAAAAAATGCATATCGAAAAACTAGGCAGATGTGAGGTTAAATGTCATTTGCCTGAGTTTTTATTCCTTCTAGGAGTAACAACAACTGGTATGTCTGCATGATTAACGATGTACGATGCAACACTTCCCAGTAACGTCCTCCTCAGCAAATTTTGCCCCCTGGACCCCACCACTATTGCTGCAGCGTTCATTTCCTTTGCAATTTCGCATATCCTTTGCCCGGGACCGTCATCTGAGGTCTCAGTCATGATACTGCATGTCAAGTTTGCTTTTTTGCACTTCTCGTCAAAACCGGCTGCCGTTTTCTTTGACTTTTCGATGCTTTTTTCGACTTCTCTTTGCCATTCTTCCGATATCACAACCGGACCCATCATTACAAATGATGAAGGAACAACTGGAGGCTCGATAACATTCACAACAGCAAGTCGATCGTTCTCTTGGCGAAGATGGTCATTATACCATTGGAAGGCAGCCTCACAAGTCGAAGAGCCATCGACAGGCAAGACGATTAAGCGCTCTTTTTTCTCGTTCTTTTCTTTCCCCTTGCTTTCAGTCGCCATGTTATGCAGAATAAGGGTTTCTATTCACAGGCAGCAAAAGCCCAGTCTGGAGGAGCAGTATTGCCAGAAGGGGGAAATTGTGGAGTGACGAGAGTGCTGCGAGGACCCAGAAATGATCTAGCTAATGGAGAATAATTCTTTTAATCTTGCTCAGCAATAGGTTAGTCAAAACAACCTGGAACTTTGGCTGGTTTAGCAAATTTTGCTCCATCACTTTCAAATTGATCTTCAGATACAGCTTGCTGTATAATGATCATACCTTGTTCCAGAATTTCTAGGTCTTGAATCAGTGCCATTCAACATGAAATTAAAAGCACATTCTGGATGCGCAACTATCTTAATAAGTCTTTGGCTCTGAAGTTGACTTAGCCAAGTGTTAGCTATGCCAAATCAGAGAAAAATGGGGGGGGGGGGATGGAGCATCCATATATATCATTCCATGGATTGTGCACAGATTACTAAAATAGTGGGAAAATGCAGCAAGAATAGCACTTTTCCACTCTCTTCTCATACTTTCCTTTCCCTTCCTCTTCCCACCCTTACCAATAACAGGGAAATTGGCAAGACAGGTTTTAGAGAAGCCCACATTATTACATGATATTGGCAGGGTATTCTTATAAAAATAATCATAATAATAGGATATATTTAAAGTGATTGTTAATTTTTTACAGTGGGGCCCGATAAAAAGTAACCAGGAAATTAAGAAATTAAAATAGCATAAGTTGACAATGTATATGGTGGTTATAAAGAATAAAGGCTGGTTTTGAATTGCAAAATGCTGTTTTTTTTGATGTTATTTGTCCCGGTAAGTCATTCCAAACGTTGGTATTTGGTCAACAAAGGGGGGAATGTGCTGATTGTTATTTTCTCCCAGCTTCAGACTTGCCAATATAACAATCAGCACATTTTCCCTGTTGTCTATAAAGCCATACATCTTTGCTGGGAGCAACCATAAAGAGAGCTTGCATGTTGAAGGCATTTCCAAGTAGGACACATGAAGAGTTTCTGGTGTCCCTAACCTAGAAATTAACACCTACACTCTTGCCAATAATGTATCTGAGTAGTCCTTCTTCAAAAAAGTAGATGTATAAATAGGAAAAAGTAGTATGGTGCAATTTTACTCTGCCCTGATACCTTTCTCTTTATGTGAGCTTTGGGGGCATTGAATACCACAGGTGAAAATGGGATAAATCTGTCTTGTGGAAATATTATAAATCCAGCCCCTTGTACAAATATCCATTCCAATTTGTTGTTACTTTGGTAAATCAATGGAAATTTACGAAACCTGATTGTGGCTATAACTGCCATGGATGTACATATAGTTTACATGAAAAGAGCCTTGAATAGTAAAGGAAACTAAGGATAGTTTGATTGCAAAATTACTATTTAATTCAGAAGCTAAGCTTGGATTTAATACTCAATGAAACTGAAAGACACATTTTAATTTACAAAGCGTTAATCTGTTACAAAAATAAAGAAATGCACACTGATCCTTGACACTTTTGCCTCTACAGGCATAAGAAACAACCTAGCTACAGCTTGGTGATTAGTACTGAACAAAGGCCCGCATAGAAAGAAGTTTATGATGACAACTGGAGCCATTGTTTACTACATGGTAGTCGGGTCAGTTAATAAAGTTTCATGTGCTTGGTGTATGCTTTGGTGGAGTAATGATGACTGGAACATGTGAATGTCCTACAACATATGAACTAACACTACCAATAAATGCTCTTCGAATCGTGCTTAGGCCTCTCGAGCCCATTATTATCCCGTTCGCATGATTCTCTCTAGCAAGCTGGCAGATAGTCTCTCCAGGCCCACCAATGGTGCATGCCGACTCGGTAAAAACGACATGTTCAAGGCCATTTTCTTTACATTTCTTCTCGAATTTTTGAGTGACTAGTTTCGATCGATCCAAGCAGTCCTGGATTTCGGCGTTCCATTCCTCAGGAACAACAACAGGCCCCATCATCATGAAAGTTGCAGGAACGGTGGGGGGTTCGATTACATTAACAATCCCCACCTTGTCTCCAATTCTGCGCATATTTTTCAAGTACCAACTGAATGCTCTGTCACTGTGCTCTGAGCCATCAACCGATACAAAAATAAGCCTGTTTTCAGACATTTTCACTTCTTCAAATGTATGCAAGCTGCGTCTTCTCAACCAAAGCAAAACGTGTTCACCTTTGACCTCCTTTTGATACCGAGAATCACAAACCATTGAAAATATCATCTTTCAAATCGCCCAGTGCAGGGACGCACATGTGGGGGGTGGAGGTGGCACCCCATTTTCCTGAATCGGTCTAAAAATGTAAAATTTATTATAATATTGGTCAAAAAACCTAAAAATAACCCTTGCCAGGACAAGTCAGATAAAAAACTACTTCATTTTGTTATAACCAGTCGGTCAAGCTAGAGTACCTTCCCCCTACCTAGAAGTTGGATATGCCTTCCTGGGCCAGTTTTCTGCCATGCTTTATTCTGTAGAATTAACCCATGCGCCGGGTTTTTGCCATGAAAGGAAGCAAAATTTGGTATTTAAGGGTGGGGTTATCCACCCCAACCCCAAAAAGCAGCGCCCTTCTCTACAAGGGGATTTTTTAATGACAAAAGGGCAATAGATAATATCAAAAATTCAATACTACTGTAGTAATCTTTCGACTTCTTGTAAGGGGTAAATTATTCCAGTTAAATCCTACCCTAGCTCAAAATGTTTTGGCTTTAGAATCACTCTTCCCATCTTCCAAATGGGAACCTTCCTCCCATGCAGCACGTACAATTTGGGGCTGTGGCTTTCAATTCATATTCATGTTCATTTTTACACAGAAATACACTTCAACATGTCGAAATAAACAATAATATTGAACAACAGCCAATGTGAAACCATGTGCCTCCTTGTGATAACAACTAACTTCGAGGGACGTTGTGTTTACTTATTCATACCAAAAAACTAATTTACAATTTAGAGGCTGCTTTGATACGGAGTGCTGGTTGTTCAAAAGGTTTGCACCTCTATAGTATAACACAAGCATTTCTGGCCATATACAGACCTCTTCACCAGTAATCTCAATTCGTTCTGCTAAGGGGAATGTTGTTATTTGTCATTATTCTAAGAGCACACCGAGCATTTGAAATTATTGCAATCGTTTCATCTTGTATGAGTCTCAAGCAGAACGGCAATACGAAAAGCGAGTTTTCAACAATGCTGATCAAAGTTTCTTTCAAGAAAGACTTGGCATGCTTGAAAAAACCAAACTGCCAAGGGGCTTCAGCAGAAACTACCTTCATCTGTTCTATCAAACCCATTCAAGACGTTGGTTGTCCCGTGAAGTTTGAAACAAAAGAGCTACTTAGGTCTAAGGAAAGTTTCCGCAGAGAAATAGGCTGCATTTAATTGATCCCAAGGAAGGTATGTGTTCCCATGCCCCCTAGAAAACTTCTAAAGTCTCCTAAGTCCCAATAATGTTATTTGAATGTTCCCTAGAATGAAATATGGATTTGTTTCCCAGCTCCTTAGAAAGAATTGCATACGTTCCCATATTCCCATCTATAAAAACGGCATGTTCCCTTGTTCCCCATAACCCCTGTGGGGGCCTCTATAATGACAGATTTATTTAAAGCAGAAGATTATACTGGTTCTTTTATAAAGAGTCTAACACTGACAGAAAATGGAGGTACGAGTCTCGTCGTTTCTCTCTTGCAAAAATAGTTGGTTATAAAAAATTAGCTAATTGTTTTCCTCGGACGGCCCCTATGCAAAACTATCTGAGCACATCATTGTTTCATATATTCATAATTTACATACTTCTTCGCAAGCATTCCTTGAAAATCCGGTCAGCAGTTTGCTTTTTTGTTCTTCTACTTCAATTATTAAATCATTATTTGCCAGAAATCGTTACAAGATTTGCTCGTCTTCCTCAAGAGATCGTGATTTGGGAAGAATGCTAATTTGTCGCAAGGATTTCTTCGTACGGTCTAATTTGTACCTGGCATTTGGCTCTATATCTTTGCACCATTAAAAAATCACTTTTGGAAATTTCAACGCTCTTCCTGTTGCCTTTAAATTGAAAACATGGAAATCAAACCCGGTTAAAAGCTTGTTGAAGGTTTCTGCTTTTTGAGGATGGAGAGAAGAATAACCCCATGGATCTTCAGAAATAACTTATTGCAGCAATCAAGACCAAAAATAAACATTTTCAATACACTTTGAAAGGCGATTTGGCAGAAGTCGAAGAAGGATAAACGTACCGTTTCTATGTAAAGAGTGAACTGGGAGGGGAGGGGGATGCACGCTAAGCACTTATATGCCTTTTGCACTACCAGTTATGGTCTGTCAGAACGATGCGATTTGAGACACAAAATTCATGCCAAACAGCATGCTCAGCTTTTGCTCGGGTTTTATCACACTCTGACCCGGCATTTTCGTTATGCAGATGCAATCCTAAATTTGTAGAGATCTGCACTGCACCTGAGTGCTAATTTGGATAAAAAAAGTACCCAAATAACCTTGCTGCTACAAACAGCGGCTGAGATTACTTAGAAGAAAATAAAAAATGACACTATTATTCAACGTTTCACACTTCCACGATTCCACACATATCTAAGTTAGGCAAAATTTTCTTAATTTACTGTTACAAAGATTTCTAACAAGCTTTTAGACATAGTTAGTCAGTAGAAGTAGTAGGCCTAAGCATGCTGCTTCGTGTCAGCTAAGTCTTCATGTGCACAATTGACTTTCACTTGTGTTCACCAGGCGGTGTAACAATAACTGGAACATCAGCATGGTTGACAACATAAGAACTAACACTTCCAAGCAGCGTTTTTCTAACAACATTTAATCCTCTGGAACCCATCACAATTCCGCTAGCATTGGAGTTCTTTGCAATCTCACATATTCTCTCGCCAGGTCCGAAATCCGAGCTTTCACTGGAAATTGTGCACTTCAACCCAATTTCATTGCATTTTGCCTTGAATCTCTCTGTTGTTGCTTGTGACTGCTTGATTTGCTCTTCGCAATCATTTATGTATTCGTCGGATACGACAACAGGGCTGAAGAAGGAAACGCGAAACTTGGGCGGCTCGACGACGTTAACAATAGTCAGATGATCGCCATCTTGTTTCAGGTTCTTTAAATACCAACTGAAGGCTCTTTCACTATGTTCTGAAGCATCTACAGGAAGAACAATGTTACGGCCTTGACTCCCTGCCATATTATGCCCCTAAGTTATGTGTTTGAACGTAAATTTTGATTCTCGTATTGCAAGGTTTCACTGCGTGTCACAGGACAGCTTTCGAACGTGGTAAAAGGACAATCCTTTGACCTGGCGAGCATTTCAGGTGCTCAGGCTATCACGCACGCGCAAAAGTGAAAATGAAAAGAATCCAACATGGCGGATGAGGTGAGTTGTTTTCAAATGCATTTTGGGCTATTTGACAGCTAATAACTGTTATTAATTTCTTTGAGTAGAAGACAATCTGCTTTCTTTCACTGCTTTTACTCTTTTTATGTGTAAACTATGTTGTTTCATTTTGATCACACGCTAAATCAACGCGTAATGCTAAATTTCATATAGGTAGGCTAGTTTTTATTAGGCCCGTTAGGCCCGTTTTGCCCGAGAAATGTGGCAGGCAACAGCTTATGAAGAAACTCACCAAGTATGTTTTTTGGAGCTTTGGCAAGATATTTTGCATTTTAAAGCAATAGTAGGCAAATGTCTCATCATAGTAGCAAGCTATGAAATTTCAGAATGCAAACTTTTTGGCACCTTTACCTGTGATATCCTTAGCTTTGGCAGGTCTAAGTTTACTCTTAAGAGGATGCTACACGTTAAGCTTCTGAAGAACCATGCCTTGCCTGGAAAGCTACACGCTTGATCATGCCAAAAACAATGCATGGAGCGGGATTTATTGAGGGCCTGGTTGCAGCATTTCATATCATATGGCAGAAGGGAAATTCTTTTCCAACTCATCTAAAGAAATTTTCTTGAAACCTCCTCTCTGTTATACATAAACATAATCCATAAATAGCACATCTTTTTCTGGGTAATCAGCGGAACTCGTTATTGCAAGGAGTTTTTTTTAGGAATAGGCAGAATAGCGAAAAAACCTTTTTCTGTAGCAAATGCAAAGTAGAGCTCCAAAGTTAATGATTTACCAGCCTCATAACCCGGCAAATTAGTTACCTGCTTCTTGCATCATGGAAGTGAAGCTGGTCTACAAATAACAGAATATTTCATGTATATATAACAGTTATGGCAACAGTAAATATATATGCAATATTTCAAAATTGCAAAACATTTTTCATAGAGATGTGAAACAGAGTCCCTAAATTATGCAAGGGGTTCAATTTTGAGAGCACCTAAATTTTACTTAGGGCAAGGTCTGAAGAACTCCAGGTAGAATTCCAGGTTTACACAAGTTATGTAAGGAGGATCAATATCTTAAATTTTTGCACAGATCCTCCTCTCTGTGCCCTCATCACCAGCATCCCTGTCTTTAGAAGGGGCCTTTTTGTGGATGACACATCTAATGAAAAGTAACTGTATCTTATATAAAATGCATCTGCCATTTTTAAAACTTCAAAACTTTTTAGTGATCTTTCATTTTGCGTGTGCCAAGTAGACAGTGGCATTGATTGCACCCACCCCCAGCTGCCACTGATCTTGTTAGTAGTTTTCCTCACTACAGGATGCACATATCAATGGCAAAAATATTGCAAATTTAAAGCAAATTGACAATAAAATCTCTTAAAAAGTCAAAAGTTTTATCAAACTATATGCCTTTACATTTTATTATATATGGAAAAATAACTTGCTCTGGCTTAGTAATATCATTTTTCAATAATTATTCACGTGACAACAATTTTTCTGTCTCCCTAAGGAAGAAGATTTGCGCCACTTGAGAAAAACAGTATTTTCAACTATTTCAGAGGTAACAAGTTAGTTAGATACTACTGTTTATAAATTTCCATTAGTCTTTTGGTCATTATCCATCAATCATCAAATCAAATCACATGTTTTTGTATTTTGAGAAGTGCCAAATGGATAAATAGTTTTTCAATACGCTTAA
This sequence comes from Catostylus mosaicus, assembly GCA_964019065.1. Taxonomy (NCBI): domain Eukaryota; kingdom Metazoa; phylum Cnidaria; class Scyphozoa; order Rhizostomeae; family Catostylidae; genus Catostylus; species Catostylus mosaicus. The sequence continues at coordinate 5,169,788 of OZ025186.1, forward strand.
GTAAAATCTTCACCCTTAGCTAGGCTAATTACTCAGACAATTCAAAATTTTTATTTATGGGGTGTCAGGGTATGGGTTTATTTTAATTTTGCCCACCTAATTAATGCAATCTATGTGCAAAATTTGTCATAAAGATGTACCTTTAATAATCATTGGCTTTCGTCCAATCACTTTTCGAAGCAGATTAAAGATGCTTAATTCCTGATGTAGATTGTATAGATTTATGAAGAAGGTGTTTTTCCTGTATGACTTCAGATTGAAATTAATTAAGAATCAATTACAAATGTTCCTCAAGACACTGGAAACCTGCTATAATGATTTCTGTAACCAGTTCTACCTAGTTGGAGAGACCCTCTTCATAAATGGCAGTTTTTGTCTGTTCTGTATTTTATATTTAGTATCACCTGCTTTACAGAGAGGAGACATCAGATTGGTAAAAAGTTCAGATTCTATCCAGCATAAAAGTAAAGCATCAACAAACAGGTCCAGTGACTATAGCCCACATTACATGAACAAGGTAATCATATTTTAACTCATAGTTCCTTGCAGATGCCATGTGGCGCAGTATAAGTTACTGTAAATCAGTTAAGTACCTGGGGGCAACAAAGTCAAGATTTGCAAAGTTGATCAGACAACATCCACTGCAAGTTTATCCAAACATGGATATTTCCTGTATCTATGTACCCCCATTCAACATTTGCTTGAACCACAGTTATTAAAAATTATCAGTATGTGAGTCCCAAATGGCTTCAGGGGGCAACAAGTTAATACTCAAAAATGTTATGACATTGAAAAGATTGTTTGTAAGCTTGAAACAGTGCTTGAAATTGTGCACTATAATGTGACTAAAGAAGTAAAAACTAGTAAGAACCAGTGTGTACAGGGAAGAGGAAATGTGAGCTGTTGGTAATTTAAATATTGTGCTTGAACATTTGACTTTTAATTTATCTACCAACTCTCTCATTCATCAATTTTCCCAGCTGCAGCTTTATGCCAATTATTGTGAAACTGCTCACATTATGAGAAAATCTAAAAATGTTAATACATATATTTCCGCATCTAATTTTTTTTCTAAAAAAGCCTCATGTGCATGAGCGAAATATATTAGTTTAATAGGTAGTATTCCTTAGTTCGTTTATTAACATCTCCTCATCATAAGAAAGTTCCCAAAAATGATCTGGTAGTCAGAGTGTTACTGCAGCTAATCTTACCTGAGGAGGGGGCACTTTTGCCTTTTTTTCTGCTTTTTATGAACCTGCTTAAAGAAGCAATTCACAACTCTGTTCCTAAAATGTAATGTAGATCCTGAGATTTTTATGGTCTCAAACTTTGTAATTTCATACACTAGCAAGGAATTTACATCAAAACAAAATGTTATTCTTTTCTCTAATTTTTATTGGGTATTATTTTGTTTTTATGTTTCCTTTTAGAAAGCTATTATTTGTATCTACCAATATAAATAATGACAATAAGCTAATTCAAAAGTTCTCATAAAGAGATCTTTCTTTATAGAGTTCCTTGTAAAAATTTTACCATTTTTTATGCACCAAAAAATGAGCCATTCACATGTTAGACAAACTGACGATTGTGGAAGAAAGATACATCCCTCATCCCTTTTGCCGAAGCATTGCACCAATGGGCAGCTTGTCGCTTTTGTTAGACTGGTTGCCTAAAATAGCATATGCACCTTGGCTACAGTAGCATTGCAATTATGCCAAACTAGGGTTTTATGGTGAAATATGATCAAATGGGACGCCATACTGCAAATTGAAGGACAAAATTTAGGGCAGTTAGTTATGTTTTATATTATAGAAAATTCTGAAGCTTGAATCTGTAAGAAAATATTCATCTCTGATGTTTTATAATATGAATTTTGCGATGTTGTTCTTTATTTTGATAAATGAAATTAATACTATCTTCAACTGAGATTTGGTTCAAATGGTTCATAGCGAAGCTACATCCTCTAAAAGTGATCTCTCAAGTTTGATTAATTGATTTTTAGGGAAGAAGAAAACATAACTCCCATGATTATGATGACCATCGAGGAAGTAGGCAAAATCGAAGCGGCAGAGAAAGTTCCTCAGAATGGCGAAAGGTTATCAGTAAAAGTTCTAATGATGAACCACCTGAAAAGATTCGCTCCCATGTCCAAATTGTAAGAAAACCCAAAGATGAAAAACCTTTGCTTATAACTGTAAGAAATGACATAAAAGATAGCAGATCAAGAAATAAGCCCAATGATCACGTTGCAAATGAAAGGGAGTATGATAGAACCAGGAGGAATAGAGGTCAAGGGTCAAGTCATAGAGACCATGACAGTAAACAAATAAAACAGGCGGCGAGATTTGATAATGATTCCACTGATGATGATTCGGCTAATGATGTCGATAGCGATTATACTATTGAAATGAGGAGTCAGAAAGGAAGTGATGACGATGATGATGAGAATGACAGTGTCTATTCAATGGAGTTTAAGAATATTGGAGGATCCGATGACGATGCAGATGGAGATAATAAAGACGACAAAGGTAAAGATATTGGGGATAAGGCGAGTAGAGTGTTTACCAAAGATCATGTTGTAGAAGAAGAAGACTTTGAGAATGTAGATATAGAAAATGATGATGATGAAGGCGAAGATGATGACTCGCCCTCTCAGTCTTCGGAGGCGGAGTCTGCGACAGAGCAGAAACGAACTGTTACTATGCGTAAAAGTGACAAAGTAATTATTGAAGTAGAAGAAAAGGAACCTACAGATTTGTTGGAGAAAGGTGAAGAAATTGTCGAAGAAGACTCGGAGAAAGAAGGCTTAAACGGAAATGAGAACGAGGAAGATAATAAGAGTTGTATTGAGAAGACGGCATCAGACGGGCATCCTAACAGTAAAGTTATTAAGGGAAAAGAGACGGAAAATATATCGATCTGTGATGGTAACGATGGTCAGGCTAAAAACAAAGCTAAAATTATTGAAGATGGCAATATGATGAGCGGCTTCAAAGATAGCGCCAAAGATGTTGAAATTGTTAATACTAAAGGTGGTATCAGAGGCAATATCAAAGATCAGGTCAAAGGTGAGGTCAAGGATAATAGCAGAGTTGCAACTAAAGTTGACACTGCACATGCTACAAAGGCAAGCTCAAAGGACAAAGTTGCTAATGATGCAGGAATTAAAGAGAAGCTAAGTAAGGAGAAGAAACTACGAGAGGAAATTAAACTGCTTGAAGAGAGGCTCGGAAAAGAGCAAGCAAAGAAAGCATCTGAGAAAGAAATCAAAGAGAGTAGTAAGGAGAATAATCAAAAGTCTTTTGAATCAAAACGCGAAAGTTTGAAGACAGAGAAAGAAATAGGTAGAGGGTTTAAAGGAGGTAGCAGCAAAGAAATGTTAAATAATGAGATAGAAATTTCTAGGAAAGATCCAAAAGGGTTGGGGGATGTAAAGCCAGATAGGTTGAAGGAAATCTCCGCTGATGCAAAAAAGAAGGACAGATTTGACAAAAATGATACTGTTACATCTGATAGCGTGAAAGATGAATCGAGCACAAAGACTATAATTGCAAATGGGAAAGAGCAAACTGAGAGTAAGAAGGAGGATCCACTTAACCTATCAAAATTGCAGAAGAAGAGACAAGATATCAAGAATGCAGTTGATGATGAGATGAACGTGAGCAAGAAAAAGGTTGAAGATGTTTTTAAGCACACAGAGAAATCAAGACTTACTGGGGCAAAAAAGAAAGATAGTTTGAATAAAAATGGAAAAATGGAGAACACCAAAAAATCCCAAAAATTGCAAAAGCCTTCAAGAGGTAGAGGAAGAAAAAGCTCAGAAAGTTCACGCAGCACGTCCAGCGAAAGTGAAAGCAGCAGTTCTAGCTCTTCATCAGATCAGTCTGAATCAGAATCTGGATCGGATTCTGAATCAGAATCAACTAAATCAGACTCAGGCCAGTCAAAATCGGACAAATCTTATGAATCAGAATCCGATTCGAGCTCAGATTCTTCCCAATCCAGTTCTTCTGACTCAGAAAGTTCAAGCAGTGACGAGGAGAATTTCAAACGAAGACGGAGGCGGGACTCTGAGTCGATTAGTTCAAAGAACGACGGTAGACGAAAGCCTGTAAGCCCCCGTAAAGAAAAAGGAGCAGGATATGTCTCTCCACTGAGGACCAAGCGGAGTGAATGGGGTGCACAACGTCTCAATGAGAAAAGATATGAAAGAGCAAATGAAGGATACAGCAAAATCCCGGAAAAGGGGGGTCTTAATAGAAATCTTGGTCGATCTAGAGGAAGCTCAAAAGATCGAACGACACTACAAAGACGGACGCGATCAAGGTCAAGAGGAAGAGGTCGTGGTTATTCACCAAGGCCTGCTCGCTCTAGAGATCGTAGAGATTCCAGAAATCGTAGAGGCTCGGGAGATCTTAAGGGTTCCAGAGATCGTAGAGGCTCTGGAGATCGTAGGGGTTCCAGAGAACGTATGGGCTCCAGAAATCGTAGGGGCTCAAGAGATCGTAGAGATTCCAAAGGCTATGATGGAACAAAAATGCGTTCACGAAATTACAAGCGAGATAGTAACAGTTTACAATCCCGACGGGATACACTACATAGACAAGAATATGATAAAAAAGATATCGGGTATCGTGGCCGTTCAGGTGACATGCTTAAAGGACGAAGGCCATCAAAAGAAGCATCAAGGGAGCGCACACGAGACAAAGCCGAACGGAAGGAAATCATCGAAAGAAAGCATGGGAAAAGTGATTCAAAAGCGCTAGAGAGGACTATTCCTGAAAAGAAAATCAAAACCGAGTCAAATAACAATCGGGAGAGCTCTCCAAGGCAAGAAAAGACTGGTTCTGTCAAAAGCAAACATGTAGATAATACTCGTAGAGGTGACAGTGCAATAGGAAATGAGAATACAAAGCCTAAACCGTTACTTCAGTTGGACCCTAAAATTCCAAGCGTTTTCAAGGATGGTGCAAAAGAAGAAGAAATGAAAACAGCAAACGAAAAATCTCCCGATAAAAAGGTGCCATCAAAGGTCGTATCTGAATCAAACGTAAATATTAAAGAAGCTAAGAATGATTTATCGAGGACAGAGTCAGTTCCTAAAGATAAGACAGAAAAGTTGAAATCTGAAGCGAAACAGGAACCGAAACCCTTAATGGAAATAAGACTGTCTAACATAAAACGCCCAACAGGCGATACGGAACGGCAACGGCTTCGCAGAGTGAGTGTAACAGGGTCATCAAGACAGCGCTGTAATGAAGAACGCAGAAAAGTGACGCGGGTTAGCCGCCTTGATGGTACAGATACCGAAATCAATCGGCGGAAACAGGATAATATCAGAACTAGGGAAAATGGGGAGGGCTACGAAGATGAAAAGACGGTGGATAATCGGATTTTCTTAAAGAGACTTTCCAGCGGCAAAGCGGTTTATCTTGGACGTGAAATGGCTGAAGGAATAGACGAAACGAGACCAATAGACTTTGATGCAATCGAGTTAAAGAAGCCAAGAATAGTTGAACGAATATCTGATGAGATTGAAGATCATCGAAATATCAGAAGAGTGATATCAGAATCAAGTTCAGACATTCCCCAAATTCAAATCAGTACTGATGGTAAGAATATTACATACTTTTTGCTATTTATGACTTTCTATTATCGTATTGCAGCTGATAGAAGGTTTAATGTTGTTGAGCTTCAAGGGCTATGAAGATAACATTGATATAAATGCAAACTTAAACTAGAATGGTACTTTTCACTTCAGAACAATTTTTCATTTCTTGCTTCTAAACTGCACTGTAAAGTACAGTAAATGTACAGTGCAGTGCAGTGCAGTGCAGTACAGTACAGTACAGTACAGTACAGTACAGTACAGTACAGTACAGTACAGTACAGTACAGTACAGTACAGTGCAATACAGTTCAGTACAGTATAGCACGAGACAGTACAGCACGAGACAGGACAGTGCAGTGCATTACAGTGCAGCACAAGACAGGACTGTACTGATATAGGGAACATTAGATCACAACTGAGAGATGCTGTATCATAAATTCACAGTTATGGGTCAGTTAGCTTTTGGATTTATCAGGCACGTTTCTTCTCATTCCAGGTATCGAACTACAATCGAAGCGAAAAGTTTTCTCTCGACTTAGCAGGACTGTTACTAAAACAAAAAACATTTCTATAAACTTGAAGACAACTCCTGTTCGAGAGATAGAAGACAGGGAGGTTGCATCTGGTGTTAAAACTGACGAAGAAATGGAACTTGACAAAAGAATTCAAAGTATCAGAGAGAAGAATGCCGAAATTCTTCGAAGGCAGAGAGAAATTGAAGAAGACATTAAATTTAATTCGTAATATGCGTGTACTTTGGACGCAGTGGTGCAGGAGTAGGGGGTAGTGGGTTTAGCTGGCAAGTGGGTTGTATCTGAAGGGTGTTCGAGATTAAGACAATCGTACTTAAGATCCATTCCACAAAATTGTCGATAGTGATAAGTCTTTTAATTTGTATCGAACTTAGGGCCACCAGTAGTCGGTTAGACCATCATTGAGTTCAAAATTGGAGATAATTATCCTGCCTCCTCCCATCTTTTTCAAAACGTCGATCCCAGTAGCAAAGCTGAAAAAGGATTCCCCTTACTGGAAAATTGGAGGATCGGGTAAGATTTTGTGCATAATATATTTGAATTTTCAGCTAAATTTTAAAATTCGGATGTATTTCATATTTCTAATGAAGTGAATTATAAAAGGCACCATTAGTAATTGTATTGTCTAAAGCGTCTAAAATTTCTTATATATGCTTATGGGTAATGCTGCAATTTGTTTCGATTCAAATGCCGCTTGATTCATGGCATATATGATTTCATAAGCAATTTAAAAATTGCTTTAACATAAACCTTTATCAATTTTTTCTCCAAAAACATGTGACCGGCATGTGCTAAGTACAAAAGTCTCTGAGAGCTTGAGTTCCTAAGCTGCAATGCATTTTCTAACTTTGCCCACTAGATTATGAGCTCCTTTAACTTAGCTAAACACACCAACTATAAATCAAACGCTTTTTCCGAATGCTTAAACCTTCTTGAGAAGCGAAGCTTTCTGTCGCTTTCTTGAAAAAGGAAAGCTAGCGAATCTAACTTGCGAAGTATAAATAGACCCTTGGGAGATCTGCCAATTCCTCCTCCTTAAGAAGAGATGTTCATATCTGCTCCGCCCATACAAAGTACGACTTAAAAGACGTTATGTTTTTTTGTTTTGTTAGTACCTTGTTTTGTTTTGTTTTTTTTGTTGTTTTGTCACAACCTTCGGAACTATGCTATGTTTTGGAGTTTTCGCCTTTAGATGATAGTTAAGCCAAAGTTTCTTAAAAGACAGTGCAAAACAGTCTCTATAAAGTATGTTATTTACACCATTTATGTGATACACATGAATCCTTGATTTCTAGAGAGTTGTCAAAATCAATAAAATACTGACCTCATTTCATTAGGTCTGTAAATGTATGTTTCTTCTAAAAATTTATTGTTTGGTTTAGTATGAAAAATTGATCGAAACTGGCCAACATTGTTGTTCAATAAATCGGCAAAAGTTTGATTGTTGCACAACCGTTTGCCAGGGGTGCCTACAACAGGGGGAGGGCAGAGGGATGAATCACTCCCTCCGAAGAGCCCTCGGAAAAGACTATTGTTTTCCCATTATCCTGGCGGTGTTCTCTTCCGCGTAAACATTTTCAACAATAATTTGTTTCTCGAAGAGATTTGCCTCTGTTTAGCCACATCTTTAGGCAACACGAAAAATCCCACGAACAGGATTAAACGATGCAAAATTCCAATTTACTACTTGCTGGAGTTGTGCTAGGCTTGAAGCCAGTGTCCACCAAAGTGGTGATAAAAGGTCGTGATTTAGAGCAGTAAATATCTGCATAAATATGGAAGAATACAAGATATAATGTGATTGTTCATATATTGAAGACAAAAGTATATGTTGTTTATTCATTCGTTGGGATCTTGTTGTTGATTTTTTTTCAATTTTTTTCTAATTTACGAAGCAACAGTTATCGATCATCACATGAATCAGGTTTGTCAAGGTTCCTCCATTTTAGAGATTGAAAAAGGTAATAGTAAAAGGTACCATGTTCACAACGGGAGGCACATCTAAAAACTTAGGTACCCTACTGTAGATTTCTAATAGATTTATAGGGTGCTTGTGCCCTGTTCCCTCCTCAGTTTCGACATCTTTTTGTAGCACTAGGTAAGCAAATTCACATCGCAGTAGTGATGTGGCCACGGGGGGAATCGGGCAATAGCCAAAGTAAGAAATGTCTCATAAAAAAATTTCTTGAAAGAAAGGACTTTACATGGTAACCATAACTTTGGCAGATTCATATTAGAGAATAATAGAGGGCGTCGTAGAAACACTTTTCTTGAAGCTACAACCCCATGTCTTCATTCTTATATGCCCCCTACTTTTATAGGCCCGGCCATGCCGCTGCATCAGAGTTATTCATTTTATCATGATTTTCTTATTGATCTTTGTCTCCAAGCGCTTATCCCTGAGGATATAAATGCTTGGCATGGCCGACCTCTGCCACTGATGAAAATAAGGATAAAGATGTGTGACATTCTCCAAATCCATGAAATAGCTGCCTTATGACCGTATCAAGCAGTACAATATCGGGCTTGATGTTATTTGATGTATAGACAAGCTGGCACACGAGAACGCCATGCATTGTGGTTAACACGAGGCTCATTGCCGCGTTTATTAAGCATTGCTTGCATTTTCTATGCTCATTTATTTTGATGATATGGGTGGCCCTTTTGCAAATAAGCACGATTTTTGTAAGTATGGAGAGAAATGCTCAATTTTAGCCTCAGACAAGTTCAATATTTAACACATTTGATAGTTTGATTTGCGATGCTGGCATTAGCGAGCACGCGTTTTTACAGGGTAGGTAGGCGCTGGCGTTTAGATTTGATTTCTTATGTCAGGTTACCACGTGAGAATAAAATATCACCCAATAGCATTGAGTTTGTAATTTTTGCAGACCACTGAGATTGCGTAATGAATAGTACAGAATGCTGATAGAGTGAAATGCAGCTTCATTATTATTGGGAGCGTAGCACCGCCTTACACCCCCTGAAGCGCTGTTCATGGCTTTTTACAATCATTTTTAGCCTACATTCAGACCTCACTGCAACCAGATGCAAAAGGGGAAATGGGGTGGGTATGGAGCCCCCATTCAGAAAAGCTTTGCCACAAAGCGTTTCCTGACGTCAAAAAAAAACAAATACGATGGAATATTATCATATCGAGGGGCAATTCTAATCAAATTTGTTTAGGCAGATAAGGCATTTTTTGAAAATCGCGGAGGTAAAAGTGTTATTTAAAGGATACGCATTTATGTCATTTCAGTTCCGAAACAGGAACGCAAATGAAGAACGTAAGGAATTCCCAGCAATCCGATTTATGGTTAGAAATGGTTAGAGGTTAGCGGTATTCAATTTCTGAATTCTCTGAGTTTCTTGTCGACCCTAGAATGTCTTCCTTAGTTTCACTACTAGTCTCTGCAAGGAAAACTCATGAAAAGTGACTGGACAAATATTTGAGCCAATGTGTCCAAAATTCCCCTACAAATAGTCTGAAGTATAATCCGATAGGATGGTTGCATTTTGTCCATGCTCATATTTGCCTTGCTAACGACGTCTTCATGAGTCTGTCCATGGTGAATTTGTAGGTTTTCCAGCCTTTAGAGTAGCAGCGGGCTGGCCCACCGATCCACCTGCCCATGAGCCGGTGGGCCCCTTGAAAACTCTTCGAAATGAATTGATGAATTGGGAATCGATTTCCACATACGGAGAAAATGAATAAAATCTAGTTGCAAGGGAAAAAATTTAAAAGGTTATTGAGGAATGGGTTTGGAAAAAATATTTGCACCGCATATATGCAAACAAAGTAAAGGAAAATCAGTTTTTCATTATGTTAACTATTATCATATATAGGAAAAAAAATCAATAGTCTCAGTGATTCTTACACCACGCCCTAACATCAAGCCCCACCTGATTGAGCCCAACGAAGGTCTCCATGACCGGTGAGCAATTCTAGACCAGTCCCCACTGCTTCAAAGGTAACTCCAACCCTACTAGCTGCACCATAGAAGAAGAGCGTGAGCTGTCGAGGGAGACAATTGGCCATGCGGAATAGCAGTACCAGGTTTGAATTTTCCAGCCTCTACTTTTCCCAAACAGAAAAATAATTTCTTAGAGCTATTTATTCCCATCGCTGTGTTTAACTTCTACACATAGCACTTCAATAATATATTGATGCTTCTTTATGCTTTAGAGGGTGGTGGAACTGTTGCCCTGCAGAGAACCCATCCATCAGTGCTAATTCCATAGAAGAGATTCCCCCTCTATTCCAATGACCTCCAATCTCTTCTTCAGTTTCTTTGGTGTTGTTTCAAGTGTTCCTATGACTATTGGGATGACTGTCACCCACATACCCCACAGCTTTTTCATCTCTCGTATTTTTATCTATCGTGCAAGGTCTTGATATTTTTCGATCTTTTCTTCCTCCTTGGCGTTTACTCTCGTGTCATAGGGAACGGCAAAACCTATGATTTGAGCAAACTTTGTTTCTTTGTCTATCACGCTCATATCAGGACGCCTAGCCTCAAACACATGGTCAGTTTGGATGTTAAAGTCCCAAAATATCTTGTATCTCTCATTTTCTTGTACTGCTTCTGGCTGATGCTCGTACCACTTTGGCTTTAATTCGATCCCATTTTTAAGACACACTTCCCAATGGATTCGTTTTCCAACCCAGTCATGTCGTCGCTTCTCCCCTTGGAGCCAACGCTGCATTCGCTAATGATATGGTTCACCGTCGCGTCCACCTGTCCACACATTCTGCATGAAGTTTCAAAAACAAAAATTATCATTATTGTTATTATTATTATTAAAAACTTTTTTTAAAGGCTGCGAGGTTAGTTGCAAGTCTTGATTTTGATGGCAAACTATTCCACAGTGCTGCACCCCTATGGATGGCACATTTCTTATGACGTGTCCCCCCTTGGTATGCAAAACATTCCCATCAGAGAAGTTCGATAATGATTCTTACCAACCATAGCCTTTAGAAATGTTAAATAACTGGTTTTAGGTTTCTTATTATATAGATTCAAAATGTTAGTTTCATTTTCGCTGTTTTCGTGGTTTTCGTGTAGAGTCGTAAACAAGGAGTGGGATGTTCCAATAGCTGCCACCGCATTATTTACATATAAGAGCTTTTGATACAACTTCGTCCTCCGCATTGCCAAACTGTAGTTCGCTAAGGTCAGCGTGGGTGGCCTGGGACAAACGTGAAAGGCCGATAGTCTTATGGTAGTCCTCGCTCGTACGTGTGTTTATACTTCCCACAATCTCCATACGTTTTACTTTCGGATTTAATTTCAATTTCTAGCTCCCAGAATTTTGCTTGAAATCGTAAGAGATATAAACATTTTGTACTAATAGGGGTCATTTAAGGGCGCCAGTGAAGAGTGGTATAAGTTCAAAGTTAAAATGCAACGAGTGACCTTGGAGTATCGTCCGTGAATTAGGAAAAATGCATTCTAAGTTGCTGCAGGTCATGTCTTGACGGTTGTCGCCATGTTTACCGAACGTTTTTTCTCTACAGTACTTGCAGTAGCTAACCCCATTTCATTATAGAAATAATGGCAGAGCTCTGAGCAAAGTCTTAAAAGACGGAAATGTTTCATGGCTGGAACCTTAAATTGCTAGTCTCAGGCTAACCAATTGCTCTTTTCGAAACCTACTGGGTATTTGGGAATCATTTCGAAACCCAACAATTTGCGCCCCTGAATAACAGTTACAGGATATTTTGTCTGATGGTAGATTCTATATTAGCATTTTGACTTCTGAAAGCTTACACTAAGCAACACCAGATAATGTCTAAGAATGTCATTTTTGCAGAATGATACTTGCTGTCTAGAAACGCAAGTTCCTTTTGGACTATCGAACTGCTTGTTTGTATGGGTTGTTTTGATTACATGGGAAGAAAATCCAAAAACTTTAGATCGTCGAAAACTTGAATGATTTCATAGCCCTATGAATATTGAGAGGCGTCGCTATTCTTAGATTTTGAGTTGGCGTTAAAGGTTTTGGTCAAAGTGTAAATAAAAAATGAGGCCAAAATGGGAGCAAACATGAAGGGAAGGGCAATCCATAAATCAATACCAAAATAACCACCAAAATGATTATTAGCAAGACTCTCATGGAACCCTTTCGCGGGGTTTCGTTACTACAAAACTGAACTTTTTTCATTTTACTTTGGGATTAGATCTTCATACCAATTGAATTTTGTTCTACTTTCTCGACTAAGAGATTAGCTGTTTTTCGTTACAAATGCAATCTAGCCTCCTGGCCCACATTAGGAAAGTGCAGGGTGGTGCTTGACCCCCGCCGCTCTCTTCTCCAGGTTATGGAAAGTCTCGCATATTTCAACGACCAACATATTACTATCTGCTGGCCTTGCGTATTTTGTGCGTAGTCGCAGTCAAATTCTGTGCATTTCATAGTCAGCTTACCCAGTTGTAATTATCATCAACCCCCTGCGATTGGGCAATGAGTGCTGTGGACACGATTTGTGTCGATTGCATCCATAATACCTGGCTTTAATGTTCTAGGTATTGGGGGGGGGGGGGGGGACGCGATCGACACAAATCGTGTCCAAAGGACTCACGATTGAGCAGATCCAGAGTCACTTATTTACCGCTCAAGTTCAGGCTTGTCCTAATCCAAATTTGCTATTAACTTTTCTTTTTGTTTTGTGTCGGTGATATAAAAGAAATTTGATGCTGCTGAGCAAAACTTGCTTTTAAATGTTTAATGTGAAAGACATCACATTAGTTTATCGTTGGAATAGATCTGCACAACTACAAGGGATGCAGAAATCAGAGGATGGCAGAGAGGCCATGGCCCTCATCATCTTTTGATGTGATAATTTTTTGGCATCTAAGCTTGATCCCCCCACTTTTTTGGTCTTGTCGAAGGCCCTGATTATCATGCCAACTACGTTAAAATTTTATTAGAATTAGCCCTTGATGATGAAACCTCCGCTTTTTTTATAAGGGACCTACTTCAAGGCCTTGTTCCAAAAATTCCTGATTCATAGACCTCAAATCATCAAATTGTAGGATTAAAAGTTCCTTAATAGTTCCTTAATTTTCCCTGCACATCAAGTGCCATTAAAATAGGACAGAACCAGTGGAAACTACTCAAATAAGCATACGACACACGAAAACAAAACAATCTTTGGGAGTACTGGCTACAAGTGAAAGGAACCGGCTTTTTTGGTTTTGGACTTGCAGTCATAAAAATTCTCTTGTCGAAAAGTTTCTTAGGATTTCGTTTTTAGAAGTATAAGTTCTTTAAATGTTTGGGCCATCTTCATGCATGTTCCTTATAAAGTGGTTCCTTTTTTAAAATAGCGTGTAGCTCTGTTTTCTTGGCGATCCTACGAAGACAAGTTCACCCAGCAACAGTACCATTTTGCCCCCCCCCCCCCCCCCCATACAAAAAAATCGAATGCTATCTGCACGAAGAGGGGGGAGTTATCAACACTATAACTTCACGAACTGTACTATGGGCGATTAACCCGCCAATGACATTGGCATTAAGCTTGCTTGACATGTTGCCTTGGATATGAGAGTCAATTCACGGATTACAAATCATTCCATTTGTATTATCTGGTTGCCAGATGTTTAACATTTTCTTAATTCTTTTATGCAATACTACACGTTCCAATTTTGTTTTATCATGAACAAATCGGGATTAAAATGATCGAGAAACAATGTTTTATATTAAGCAAGTTTTTCGCGTAACTGTCGCAGTATACTTTTGTTTAAAGTGCTTAAGATTCTTAACTAATTCGATCAAGATAGAAACATGGGTGGCAATTTTCCACGGCTACTGGTCTGTACCAATAATACAAAATTGAAGCTATCATTTACTTGAAGAAAGGATCAAAAGGTTTAAGTCCTATAAATCTTCAATAGAGATCCCCTATAAATGAGAGGGGATTTTGGATGGATTTTGGAGTGAAATGGGTGTGAGACCGTTGATTTGGTGTAATTTGCGAGGAACAAGGATGTTTACACCATTGGTAAAACGATGGCCATATAGCATAGGGGACAGGGGCCTGCAAGAAAATGAAAAACTTCTAAAAGCGACTGGCCATTATCGCAAGAGCTAATTTGAAATTGGGTAAGATTAATGACAACTTGAATCACATGTAGCAGGCAGCGGCGACACCAGCCTCTGCAAAGTGGGAAAGCAAGATGGTAATAGGGGGTCTGGCCAGGCCCTTCAGATTTTGGGAAACGCCCTATTGAACACAGTGATACTGCACTGTTTTAGAAAAATTTAGAGAGGTCAGAATTTGATTAAGAAACGAAACTAGATCAGGCCTTATCCTTACCCTAAACGTTAGAAAAATCTATTCACATTACTAAATTCTGAAATATGTGGTTTGAAACACAACAAAGTTCTATAATTTCTTTGGTTTGGGGTCGGGGCGATTCAGTGAAGAGATTAAGTAACGTTTTGAGAAGCCGAGTACTAGTTCTGTTTGCTATAACAGAAAGCGTGTACCAAGAATCACGTATAGATTGAGAGCCATTTTAAATCGGGGAAACTTCCTTGCAACGCTATTAATAACTATATATTAATATTTTATATGTGGTTGGCCCTGTCATACAGGCCCTCTTCAGCGTATGGTATGACTGTTGAACTTAAGCTATCTATCATTGGCTTTGGTGGTTATGATAGATCTTTTTTGTGATCAGTAAATGGATCAGTTATTGGCTACAAAATAATAATTCAGTAGCTCATGCAGAAAAATCAAACAGAAATGATCAGTTTTCTTAATTGACCGATCAATTGCGTAGTTTCAGCAATATCTGCCCCACTTACATGGTAAAGGTCTTCCATAAACAGTTATTTTGAAGAAACCAAATTTGTAAAAACAGATTTCTTATTTCCCATTCATTTTATCTTGTTTATCATTTTTAAAATAGAATTTTTTTAGTCATTCAGATTTGTGTAATATCCGGAGTATGGGGGTGAGACTTTCTCCACCCTTCCCCATAGTTATGCCGTTCGGAAGGTGATTGGATGTGTCATCAAAAAGACAAAAGAGAAAACGCGGGTCATTGTGATTTTACAATAAGCATGCGGGCGTATCTGCGATAATGCAAGGACCGCGGTCAATTGAAATTTTTACAAAAGAATGACGAGTTGGCCGTTGTATTTGTGCATAATAACCCGCGTGTTTTCTGCGCATAGAGGACTGGATCAACATCCTTATTTCAGTATTTTGGAAATGAGTAAAATGGCTGCGGCCTAAACGGATCAAATAAACTTATCTTGTTATCATGCACTGATCTTGCATGGCTTATCTGAAAAGTATGACGACTATAGAAATATACTAACATCGATGGATATTGTACAGAGCACGGTTTTGCATCGCAAAGGGAGAAAGGTAAGGAGTTTCGATTTTTAGTCTAGCCTTACTGCAGGCATTTGGACTGGATGCCAACTTGAACATGGAGATCCCTTCAGTCTTGATTCAAGTTGTTTCTTTGTATCTCCCATTTCGTACCTGTTAATATTGATATGATTTATTAATGAAGCGTTTAATTTCAATACTTGTTGTTTCAGGCTTTTTGAGGTATATATACATCTATCGTTTCTCAGTTACAGTAAATTATTTGAGCCAAGGAAGGGGGTCACAGTCACAGCAGTCCCAACATTACCGTTTAGTTGTTTGAATTGATATTGACACATCATTTGGAGCGATTTCTTATGCTAATATAAAGCGTAAAACAATTGAGATATATGTAATCGATACTAAAAGGAGATGAGATGTATATTTCTGCAAAAAATCGCCAGCGAAAGATTAGATAGGTGATGCCCCTAAATCATTTGATGTGCGGGTTATTTTCCCACAGCCCTTCATTGCTAATGGAATTAGTTTTTATTTGTGGGATTTTAATCTATTCCATAGTGGAAATCGAGATGTGCAGTCTTCAGGAAAAGTGCTGCGGTTCCAGGTATGTCTCAGTTTCATGATTTTAAGATGATAATAAACTGATTGCTGGTTCGGAAATATGAATTCCCCTCTCGAAAGAGGTGTTAATGATTTCAAATTTTTCCACACCTCCCCCCGTTAAAACAACAGCTCGTTATTCTAAATGATTTTGCTTAGATGTTAGAAGCTTGTTACAATAAACAGTCTATTTTCTAAAAGTTGATGCTAGGTTTCGTTAAGATAACGATACGAGCGATTCTATTTGCAATGTTTCTGTTTTGCTGGGGTTGTTGCTCATATATTATTGTACATCGATCATATCAAGATTTTTGCAATTGCCGTACATTTCGGAGACCAGATACTGCAAGATCCCATTAAAGCTAATTTACACTTGCCATTACTTTGTTTTAATCAATACTTCTTATATTATCCAATCGATTGCCTGAGGTGTTAAGCTGTCATGACCGATTTTCTCCTTTGTCGTAATTTCCGAAAAATCTGTATCAAATCTTATGTCGTGAATGTAAATAGAGATCCCATTGTGTGGTACCTCCCTCTGAGACAAAGCTTTCTATTGAATGTTACTTTTGGTTTAGAAATTGATTACATTCACATTTCAAGCTTTAAAAGTTGTATTATCTGTGTTCAATATGGAAGAATGGTGTTATATGTCTCATATAAATCACTATTGCGCTCAATAGGTAGCCACAATTATTTGACATTTATTTGAACATAATGCAGATTTAATTTTTCTCAAACTTTCCATGTGATTTTTTGCAAAATATATATATATATATTTTTTTTAAAGTCAAAATTTGATAATTGAAGGCTTTGGTCATGCACAAAAAATGCAACAATAAAGTTTTGTGTCAATTGCAACTTGCTTTCATCACTGTTTGAGAATTTTTTAACAATTGCCATGTCAGTTGTCTGGAAATCCTTGAAGAATGAAAGGCATATAGGCTCATTTTACCACACCTCAATTATCCAGTTGCAAAAATATTGCCTTCTTGTTTTAGTGACCTTCTTGTCCCTGGTTCTCTTCAATATGTCCTAATTAAGTTACCAAAGCTCATGCCTCCTAAATAGAAAAGGATAGGGATTATAAACCCCTTGAAATCTAGATGCTCCTATACCTTTAATCCATTGGTCTTTTATTCATATTTTAATTCAATTAAAGTAAATTCTACTTTGCATTTGAAGATCAGATTTCTGGTTAGTACTAAAGAGGTTGCTGAAAGCAATAATCACTATTAAAAAAAATCAAAGTCATTTATAAATGATGAAGTTGGAGAATCAAGAACCACTGTCTTCTTGACCTTAGCAGCAACCTATTTTAAAATTACAGATCTAATGCTCGAAACCCCCTTTAAAATGACACATCATTTTAATGGACTTGCTAGTTGGCCTGGGTCCCTTATTTCTTGTACTTTCAATAACCTTAATTTTAGTGGGTTTGAGAGAAGCCCTGTTTGATGACATGAGTTACTGTTATTGTTGGGTATGTGGTTAAAATCTTTCCCAGATTGAATTTCAACAAATCAAAGTTACCTTTGTGCATTGTTATAGCAATTGTCAGTGAAACCTAGTCTGCAGTTACAACCACTATCCATTGGTATGGTTAGGACTTAATCTAAAACCCTTGTTTCTTCAAACATGCGTTTTGCTCCCAGTTAAAAACTCATCTTCCATGTGTGTTCGCATGCTAAAATTAGCCATTGTCGAACACTTTTGACTGTTCAATATTGTAACAAAATGAAATGTAATCTAATATGATATAACAGAACATTACATAATTTCATGTTTTCTTTTATATTGTAGTGTAGTGTAATGAAATCTAATGTAATGAAACATGATGAAATTTTATGTAATTTACTGTTATTTAAGACATGTAATGTAATGTTTCATGTAATGTTTCCTGTAGTTAATATATCATACTGGAAATTGGTTTTAATCAGAACCTTGGAAAAACTGTCCTAAATCACTTTTATAATTTCAGATCCCTGTGAATCAAGCATGCTTATCATGTTTAAAGATGCAAGCCATAGGAATCAAAAGCAAATATTTCCACTTTGGAAGTATGCAGGATGTATGACATTCACTAAAGTTGAAAAAGCTGAAAATGTGCTAATGATATTTACGGAAAGCAACACAATTGTACTGGCATTTGACACACCACGATTGCTAAATGACTGGTACCATGCCATTCAAGTTCAGTTTGGTAAAGGTAAGCTACTTTTGTTTGATAATAATCAGTAGTTTTCTAAACCAATTAATAGTGCAATATATATTTTCAATAGTTATAAAGGACTGTAAAAGGGAACAAGTTGGGTAAAGAAAAACAAAGCAGGCTGCTTACTGGGCTGTGGGAAAATGATTGTAACAGTTTATACATATTGTAAATGAATGGCATTGCAAAGCATCAGGAGTTCACCACAAATATGACCAGATAATAATCATATATTAATATTTTATATATGGTTGGCCCTGCCAGATAGGCCTTCTTCAGAGTATGGTATGACTGTTTAACTTAACCTATCTAGCATTAGGCTTTGGTGGACAGGTGGATGTTAAAGGTGGATATAAGAAGATGGATGTTTTTTGTGATCAGTAAATGGATCAGTTCTAAGCTACCATAAATCAATCACTCATTGATGTTTGCAGGGCAGTGTTTATGATGAATTTGCAACAAAATGGCCATATAATTCCTTATTTGCCAACAAGTTGGCAAAAGCTGCTAATGAAATACTCCTCTAAGGCCAAAAAAGCCTTGTTTTTAAAACACAATCTTTACTTAAAACACTTTTTCCCTGTATGAGTATCCTTTGAACAATGACTACTTTGTGGCCAAAAAAATACAGATTTACAACTAGATAGATATTAAACATAGCAAGCAGCCAAAAAGGTGACACTGCACATAGATGCTAATGTATAAATTTATGGAACCAAGGAAAACATATGGTGCAAATTGAAGTTTTGATTTGCCGGGCCGCTGAGTGGGAGGAGCAGAGGGGGCAGTTTGCCCTAGGGCCTCAGGGTCTAGGGGGCCTCTTCAAATATTATCAAAATCTTTATTCATAGCCTCTCAATAGATGTATTCAAAGAACCTCTTAAAAGGAGCAAGCTACGAAATTCTAAGAGCACCTCAATGATTCAGTTCCATTGAATTCATTGATTCAATGATTCCCTTGCTTCCTCCCCAATCTGCTTGCTTTGATAACAGACACAAGGGGCCACATTTTGCAGTTTTGCCCCTGTGCCCCAAAAACATCTCGGCGGCCCTGTTGATCTTATCTATGCCAATATGTTTTGTGGGTGAAATTTAGAGTCAGCTCAAGTATCTTTTTATTCATGTCATCAGAATATTCCTCATTTCTGTACAATAGGTATATATGTGCTTTGCATTTATGGTTGCAGCTACTATAATGTAGAGTATCTCTTTCATATTGTTTGAAGATATGGTCAATTTATGTTCTGCTTTATGATAAAGGCTACTGTTAATGCCATTTTGCTTTTTGCCTCAGTTTTGATGATAAAAATATTGTCACAAATATTGTCATTTAACATGCCTTGTTAGGGATATGTACTTTTCATTTTTTTATAAACTCAATAAATTTAATTTCAAACACAGCAAACAGAAAAGGATATTGATATGCCTGTTTATTAGAATTTAAAAATTTAGATTACAGGCAAGCTATTAAACAAATTTCATATTTCAGAAGGCCTTTCAGTATCCTAAATGCCTAGTGCATGTGCACATCACACCTCTCCAATCAGAGATGGTCTCAAGGATAATATAATCAAATGCTCCAGTTAATCAATGCCAAGGCCAGCTCCAGTCGGTTTTTTCAGAGTTTCTGAATTGGTAGTAGTACCTTGACAGATTCAAGTCTTCATTGACTACTATCTGTTTCGAAGCAAATGTAAAAATTGTTTTTTAAGCAAGCTTTGTTTGAAAGGGATTTAATGTCTGGGAATAGTGACAGGGCTGTCCCTAGGAATATTTGCTGGTATGGGATCAAATTGCGGACAAATTTGTTGTGTTGCAAACTTCAGTGGGTGGGATTCTCAAAATATTTTTAAAAAATGCACCTTGCAATTTTGCATTTTTGCAATGTTGCAAATTTGCAAAATAATTATTTTAAGAACTCAGTTGGCATGTCTAAATTTCAATCAAATAGTCAAGTAGTGAGGTTTGTTTTTTCTTTAAGAAATTTTTCGCGTTTTTAGAACAGCAATAAAAGTAAGAACGATTTTAGAACAACAATAAAAGTAATTTCAATCTATTATGATGCTAAATAATATTTATGTATTATACTATTTTTATGTATATCTAGCAGTCTACCTCTCGTTCTTCTTTTTTTCATATCCTAGTAGTTCTTTGGATCTAGGACCAGCTCCGGCTCCTTATTTTTGAGTTTTCTTAATTGTACTACCCATTAATGCCAGGCAAAAATAGGCAATGTTTGAATAGATGCCGCGCAGTAACTGATTAGAATGGTGACAATGGAGCAGTGGGGTGATTGCTCCCTACTCTTTATTAAATCTGAATTATTTAAATAACCTGGTTAAGTTTTTCATAACCCATTTGCCCAATTATCGCATGTTTCAAATAGTACAGCCTAAGTTAGCACATGTTTTAAAATTGTTGTCAGTGCTCTAGGATGTTTCACGGTGCTTTACATCGCTGCGCTTTTTTCATTATGGTCTTCTAAACTATTGATAAGAACGTTTCCATACGTATGTTCAAGCTTAACATTTAGACAAAACATTGCTTTCTTCGTGTATGACGCATGCTCATTGTATTCATTAAACAAAAGTATCCTTCGTCTTTTTTCACTGTTCATATCTGTGTCGCTGTCGTTGACCTAGACATAAATTGTCCAACGAATTCAGACCAAGCTGTGTAGTCGCCTAAATGATCACAAACCGTGCAGCCAGGAGTTTCTGCTTGATTGTTTGTGGAGCCAAAATTGAACACTTTTGGCTTTTATTTGTGTCTATGTGGCTTTGCAAGTAGACTATTTGCCGTCATTTCTGCATGCGTATTGTGGGCTGGAAGCCTTTGTCGGCGATAAGTTTGCTAAAACAGGAATATTTGACCATGTGGGTTTGTAACGATGTTTTGCTTTAGGAAGTGTTTGCCATAGTGGGAGTTGAGTTGTGTTTTTACAAGAGCAGTGGAGATTTTTTATTTTTTGCAAGAGCAGTAAAGATTTGGTATGTAGAATCGTTATTCTTACAGATGCTACCGTTATCATGTTGTTCTTATATCGAATTATTTTTAAGATCCAGCCATTTTGACAGAAATGTTTTGCCCAGGCCTCCAAAACAGACTTGTCACTTGTAAGAAATTACTACTCAGGGCCTGAAATGGTGAAAGTTTGATTATCTTTCGTTGGCAGAAGGTATGGCTATGTCTCTATCACATGGAAAACCTGCATTTGAATATTGCGTTGCTTAGATGGTGTAACAAGACATTAAAGACGAACTTTCTGTAATTTCATTCTTCAAAGCACTGCGTAGTACTTGAAAAGGTACTTAAGGTGAAAATAGCTATTTTCTGTCGAGAAACCTCTAAGAAAGCTTGAAGACTAAAATCCCAGGATTGCTTTGAAAGCATTTGGGTAATGCCGAACTTTTTTATAAGAAAGCAAGTCAGTCAAGTTTTCGTCAAAGCTCGTGACATCATAAGGAGCATTCAAAATGCAAACATTATAAATGTTTGAAGCAGTTTAAATCATAAAATGGAATACAGGTCAAACGAATCCATGAACTAGGAACTTGACATGAACATTTTAAGTTTCGTGAGCACTGCTTGATAGCAAAATGAAGTTGTATAGTTATTAGAATTTTGTGCAGGTTGTTTGACATGAACTCAGAGGGTGCTGCTTTCAGGCTTACTGGGGGCTTACTGTTTGCATTTTGTTCAGTTATTTTTGTTTCGTGTTGTCGTTAACTCTAAGACACGAAACAGCGAATCATGCATCTACGAATTCCATGACAATGAACTTTGCTTTAGCTTGCTCATAATTCACAATCATATAAATCATGTAAGAACAGTATTTTCAACGGTGTTTTAAAAACATCTATCTTAGCTCCCAAGAGAACTGTAACAAAATGCCAAGAAAGCTATAACAAAATGGCCTGGCAGGGGGTTGACAGTTTGCTACTGTCTTACGACGCATGCGTCCTCGATGAAGTAATTACATAGGTGATTTACCCCCGTTAAAATTTCGCGAGCCTATAAAATGTATGAATCGATTTTTCAGCGCAGACTTGCACGATTAAAGCAGGTAGTTGTTTTGATGTTTGAGTAAGAATTTTTAAATAACAACAAGACGAAGCAAGTGAAGGATAAACATTTTATATGCAAATGAAAGGATCTGAGACCTAGCTTCAAACGTTTCCTGAATTCATGATTTTGATGCGTGCACTTTCAAGGTGTGAGTATCTAGTGTTTTGCATTATCCATATGACATATATTTTGTGTCAAGGTAAATCTGCATATTCTAGTCTGCTCCTATGTTAGACAAGTATTTTATCTTCTTTTCCGTTAAGTTTCGTTTTCGTTAAGGTATTAGTAAAGTGATAATCCAAATAGAAAGGCCGTATCAATTCACCAGTAAGCTGAGATGCTCGAAACTCGAAACACAGAGTGATCTGAATAATGGAGCAAGCTATAGAACTCAAAGTGGTTCCTTTTACATACGTCTTTGAGCATGCTAATTTTACCATCCTTCGATGTTTGAAAATTGGGGCTCCTTTTATAAGACTCTTTAAGCTCTAGTCAAGACTGAAACAGCAAAGGCCTTTAAGTACAAACCTCAACTGTATTAGTTCTATTTGTTGCATCATCAACTGTAAATTTGAATGAAAGCCGATCTCCTATTCTGAGAATTCAATTTACCAACATTTTGTTCTCCAATAACGTTCAATGCATAAATGGAAACTTTTAAGGGGGCCCATATTTCCATGTTTTTTTGCAGTTGAGGGGAAAGTTTCGCATGCCGTCCCTGCATTTTCTCCAGTTCTGAAATGATCTCAAAAACTGTACATCATAAAAATTGTCTTCTTATTCGTTGAAATTCATCGAAGAAGGTATTTCTTTCGAAGATTTCTTCTCTAGTCCAGATTTAAAAAGTATTTGACAGCGAGGGAACCCCAGACCAAAAATGGTACGAAAGCAATGAAAATGTTCCGTTGCGCACTGAAATGTCTTTCAATCATTTTCGCAACCTTATGCTGTGTAAACTGTAACGTATACGTGTCTTAATCCTTCGGGAGCAGACGTTGATAGTTTCGTATCTCTTGTCGCTTGTGGCTTGCTTTCTCTGTTCTGTCTCCAACGCACAATTGACCTTAAGATTGTGTGGGGATAAAAAAGATAGTGTCGCGAAGTTTTCGATATTTTTTTAATTGTTTGAGAAGATACCGTAAGCTGTTTAACGATAACAATTAAAGGTTTTTTCGATAATTTTCCGAAGATTAAGTCTGGTTTTGACATCAGTGCTTCTTATAAGAAACCAGGCTATTTTGAATGGGCAATTTATTCCTTCATTTTGTTAAAAGGAAAATAAACTCATTTGCCCCCGTAATTAGCAGTGGCTTGACAATAAAGTTTGTAAAAAGACGGGGCAGCTTAGGAGCAACAAGGATGATCTGCTGTCCGTGCAAGTTTTCGTCATCTAAGATCGTAAACCTATTTTAGTTAGAATGACCATCGGAGCAAAGAAAAAAAGAGCAAGTCTTTGTCCAGAGAAGAGAAGACAAGAGAATGCAAACGATTCTACACATGTTTGTAGCCACTGCGCTGCCGTTCAAGAATTGAATTATTTAGCCACAGAATGAATCATAACTTTAATACTTAACGTGTAAACTATGATCTTTTAGTTTGCCAAGTTTAGAGAAGAAACAGGAAAGAACCAAATTAGTAAAAACGATAAGAAGCCACATCAAAAAATATTTTGACTAATGCCAGCCGAAGTTTGGACACCTTCTCGCTGTTCTAACCAGATGTTTTTGCTCTAACCACTCAACTCTGAACTACCCCCTTATTCATTTCAGTGGATGCAATACTTATTCATTTAAGCAACCACAGCAGATGGCAGGCTTAAACTTAAACATAATTTAATTTACTATTGTTTTCTTGATTTTCGTTATTAATTATTAACATGTTGCTTATTGTTTCTTTCTAGAAGTTACATACCCAGTCGTTATACCTCCAAAGCAGAAATTAAAAACCGGCGAGTCGACATTGTTTATATACAACGACTTTTTCGCAATTATAAACGACAAATCATATCGTTGTGTTGGGAGATGGTCCTCCGCAGAGTTGGGTAACTGTGCAGCAATTGATGGCGACTTTGTTTTTGAAGTTAACCAATCTAGAAACTGGAAAGGTCATACTTATCGATTAAAGACAACAAGTTGTGACGATATCGTTCAGATATTTGATTACATCAAGGAAAACAGTAGTACAGGTAACTGCATTTTATTATTATATTTTTGTCATTATTATTATATTTTTGTCATAAGGGGTGCCCCCCCAGAAGCTGTATATTATCCAGATCTATGGGGAGGTCCATCCAACCTTTTTCGGGTGAAGAATTTTACCTGTGAATGAAATATTTGGGTAAGGGCCTGTTTAGATGAGGTGGGCTGGCCCAACTTATGTTGGATCTGATATCACAAGTGATTCTTTTGTTTACTCTAGTTATGTTATCAGGGCTCTAGTTATATTCATACTTTTTAGTTTAACTGCAGCTATCTGATGGATCATTCTAATTAAAAGTCAGCACCACCTTGCACCAGTTGTGCCATGAAAAGGTGTTTATGGGCTGCTTGATAATTGCTCAGTTTTTGTATTTTTGAGACCTTTTTGTGCGACTTGTAGCACCAGGCTGTGAATATAGTAAGTCACCATTTGAGGATAAATTGAATTCAACGCCGATTGGTCGAAACAAGTCGTCAGTTACGTGCACTGCTTCAACTAGTTTTTTGGCCATTATTATTCGAAAAATCTCACTCCCGGCGTTAATACAATTATATAGTAGCAACTGATGCACTTTGCCAAATATTAAAGGGGTACTAAAACTGATGATTTTGGAGCAAAATCCCTTAGAAAAATGAATGTGCCGATATTGAAAACATTAACCCCTGCAAGAAATCACCAACGGAGCAGAAAAGGTTGGTACAATGGTGAAGTTAATACAATATTATAGGTACAAAAATAAAGCAATTTGAATTTATGTTTTGTTTCTTCACTGTAGGAATGAAGGATAACCTGCGTAATCGGTCAGATACGGGCTCTGGCCTGATAATTGATATGGAACGGGAGAGAAGACATACTTTAGATTCTTCATCCGAGCAGCAGAACTTTTTTCAGCGTGCTTTGTTGAGAGTAAGCAACCGATTTCGGAAGCACAGTCGAGCACGTGCTGCAACAATGGGGGCGCAGAAGCAGACGCGGCAGGAGCGTTTGAGGCAGTTGAACCAAGCCTCGTCTTCAAATGGAAACGGCTCTTCAAACGAGATTACGAAAGGGGATATCAGTCAGTTGCCGAACGACTTAAACGCGCAGGCAAGTAATATTGCATACAAAGGGAGAAGCAACTCACATGGCGATTTTAGTACAGAGCCAGGGCGCCAGGCACGAGTGAAAGCTCAAAGTAAAAATGAGCCAACGCAGCGAAGTGGTACACCCTTGCAAAATAGTAATGATGCTGCAATAGCTGGAAATAAGCAGGGGAACACAAATAGTTCAAACCCCCGTAGACTAAAGTCAAGCGTAGGTTCTGTATCAGTGGTATCAACGAGAAGCCGGGGGCTAAGTAGCACTACTTCCGATGTTTTCAGTGACGATGGAAGTGAGAAAGAAGCCAAGCCAAAACAGAACGGACCCCCGGTCGCTCCGCCTCGTTCGCCAGTTAGCCTTGGCATATTTACTTTTCCGGATTTGCCGGATGAGAAGGAGGAAGATGAGAACTCGGAATACTTGAATAAAGAAGGGATAGATGAGTTGACCGGAAGGACGGTAACCAGTACTCCTACAGATGGAAGTGAAGTTATCTTACGAAGGAAAACAGATAATTCGAGCCTTTTAGATGAAATTGATCATGAAATTAAGAGGCGGACAAGAGAAGAAGATATGCCTTCAACACCATTATCATACACTTCTGTCGATGGGCCTAATTCCTTTGATTACTATGATAACGAGGAGGGTGAAAATTACGTTATGCTGCGGACAACGGATGCCGGACCAACTGTTGACGTAGAGTGTGCTGATAGCCAGATTCATAGCAGAAAACAGAGTTCTGAAATCGGTTCAGTCGTTAAAGAGCCTCTTGTAAATGAACCACCGGTCGCAAATGGAAATAATAGAATAGAACGAACAGTTGAAGAAGAGCTCAATTTTGACCCGGGCGTGCACTCTCCAAATAAATTGGAGAACAGCGGAGAAGAGGCTGCCTATCAAAATGTAACTCAAATTCTAGAAAAGCAGAGAGAGAACGCGGCTGCTAAAGGACGACGAAATTCCGCTCGAAGATCTTCATCTAAGCACTTGTCAGATCCCCTGCTAACGGAAAGATTAGGAAATATACAGCAGTGGCACAATGACAACGTTGCAAGTTCTCTACACGAGCTACCGCACGAGACAAATTACGTCAACTATAAAGAGAACAATGGCAGCGGAGACAAATCGTCTTTTTACGTAAACGTTAGCGCGGGAGAAGGGGCTGTGCGGAAAAATCGCAAGAAGAAGCCATCGCCGTTGAACTTTAACTTTGAAAAGTATGACGATGATGAGAAGATTTACCATAACGTTGGTCCTTTAGTGTCAGATCGAAGCGGTAGCTCGGATGGGTTTGGTTCTTATAAGAACATTGGTGGAGGATCGTATGAAAACGTAGCGGGACGTAGCACATCGCGCGACAGAGCTTATGTCAACGTTCCTTCGCCATCGCATAAGAAAGCTGTTCCTATGCTTAACTATGTACTGGTAAGCAGTTCCAAGGGATCTTCGTCGCATGGCTATCGCGGTGAACGTTCTGGCTCTGTCAATTCAGTAAATTCTGATAAATCAGATAAAGTCCCGTACAGTTATATTGACGAGAAAGCGACGTCGTTGCTGCAACGGACGCGCGAACAACACTGGCAACGGAGGGCAGAGGATGGCCAAGCAAAATTGAATACACCGAAAAAGACTAAGAAAAGTTTTGGCGATTGAGTGACCTATTTTGTAAGCAGCACAAAAAGGCTCCTAGCTTTAAAAATCGTAAAACGATTGCCCTCGTTTTTAGTAAGATAACGACTTGTATCTGTTATCAAGGCTGTTGCTCTTTGATAATACTCGGTTTTTTCAATTGGCCTTCGATTTAACGACCTTATCCTCCAATGTAGTTAGATTTGAAAGAACAGCACTCAAAGTATAGTCACCAATAGTCACCAAAATGTGGCAATTCTGCACGAATATGCATTGAAGCAGTATTAGTCAATGAAGTACAATGTCAATCGAAAACATGCACATTAAAAAGTAAGAGATGATAACCGGTAACCAATGACTCCTATCTGTGGAAAGTAAGGAATTATGCTCGCCATTTCATCGTTTCTTCCTTTTCTTTTACGGCAGAGGCCTGTTTTTTGTGGGAGGTGGCTTTATGTTAGTATTCAACTTAGCAAGCCAGTCCTCTTTAGGATGTAACGTAGCCAGTTTCTGTAGCTGTTTAAAAGATCGGCATCGGTTTTTCCGATCAGCATGGGAAGCATGACTCAAACTGTCTAAAAACGCAAGATTTCGTCGTTGTTTTGTCTATGATTCAGTGAAAGTTTATAGTATAGGTGCTTATATTAATATCATAGATACCAATTTTATAGTTCTGTTAAGAAATAGCCAGAAAGGTTTGGTAGTCGATTAAGATTTTCAAGAATATCTAGTTTTGCTAAATACCCTTTTCATTTGATGAAATTAGCGATATTGGATTTTTAGTCCTGGACAATCGGCTCTAAATTCTTGTTGGAAATTTAGTCAGGGTATAGTCTTTGTTTTTCTGCCAGCTACATGACTTTTTTGTTAGGGAGAGGTGGATAGGCCTTGGTTTGAGATTGTATTCTGCATCCGTATTTTAGTCAGCCAATCCGTAATGCTGCGTGTATGAAATTATTTGTTATAAGCATAGCATTTTTATGAGCCGTAGATCGATTCGTATTGTATTTATAAGTTTGCGTCAAGCACTCATATCAAAAACATAGGTGTGGAGTTGGGGGTAACTAAAGTGGCTTTAGATCCGTCTTATGAAGATTTCATCGCTGCTTGTCCCCCTTTTGCAAGGTACCCCTAAACTAACAATTAGTGCAAATCATTTGTTGCTGATTAAGCCCGATTATGCGTATCGACCTTTTCATTTACTCTACTGTCATTATAAGAGCAATTGAGATGATAAATGTATCCGTGGAGGGCCAGTAGGTATTTAATTGTGCTTAAACATCATCATATCAACTTTATCTGCTTCGTTGGGAACGGCTCAAATCTTAGATTATACCAAGTGCACCTTCATGGCCGGGATTGTAAACCAAACTTTCGGCATGTGTCAATTAAGAACTACCCCGCCTTCGTTTAACCAAAAACTTGCAAAATAATGCTATTTAAGACAGGAAAAATTTTTTCATATCCCAGTTGCGATAAAACTCTACACCTATGACCAGAAGCATATGCAAATTGCGAAATGTGATAAGATTAATGATTTTTATAATTATAATGAGTTTTAGAGCATAATTTGATAACTTTAGATTTTTGGGTAGAGCAAAAGATTTAATAAATATGTATTTTTAATTTTCTATTATTGAGTATTTTCATAAGTGGATTTTTAATTTTTGCAACAATGACCTGGTGATTTCAACGCCAATCTGGAGTGTTTGCTTTTTTGTTCGTCGAGTCCTTCCTGCTGTTCTGTGATTCTTTGTATGCTTTGGCTTGTCATAGGGGTTGAGATGGATTTAGTCTGTTCGTAGACTTAACAGGCGGCCTTTCCCTTCCAGTTCGTATATAAAACTTGGTCGTTTCGAGTCTGCAGTTAAATTTCCAGACGTTGCAGATTTCTTTGCTGGTGAATTGTGTTTGCTACATGAATAGATACAAAGCCGTGCCAAGTCACTGCTCCACTTATCCTCACACTGATTGGAAAGACAAGAAAAATCGTGCTGATTGCAAAGACATGAATGGGAAGGGAAGTAGAATATGAATCATAACTTTGATCCCTCTCTCTCTCTGCCTCTTCTGCCTTTTCTCTTTCTATTTCTCCCCTCCATCCTGCTCTATTGCAACAAACGGAGCGGAATCTGGGTGTAATTGAATCAGACATCAAAAAAATAGAGAGTTTCGAACTTTGGTGTTTCCGCAGGATTCTGTGTTTCTGTTGGACAACAAAAACAACAAACGAAGAAGTTCTAGGGTATTTCAATTGTGACAATAGGCTACTGGACACTAAAAAAAGGAACGAAAATGAATTTTGTCGGGCATAATCCAAGAGCCAACGGACGTGATCGGGACCTCCTGACCGGTGCAGTTTACGAGCTAAGAGGCGGTGGAAGACCCCAAACCCGGTACTCTGAACACATCAAGGTGCTGTGTGAAAGTATCCAAACGGCCGTTCACCTAGCGAACAACAGAGCTGAATTGCGTGATCTTATCCCCCGGAGGCCACGGCGGCTCGTACTTGAGCCATCCGTCTATGATAATGATGATCCCGTTCTATTTTGAGTTGATGTAGCACAGTTTTGGGCGTGTCCAGAGCTATAGAGCTGGATGATCTCAAAAAGTCTCAGCACCCTAGCCACTCAGACAGAAGGGTAGATGGTACATGCTGGCATATTGTTACCTCAAGATTAATCCAGTGCGCTACTCAAACCACCGCCAAGTTACTTCATTGAGCAAAAATTGTTTCAACCTACAAGCGCCATGGTCAATATCAAAACGACAGATAAACGTTCTTTCTGGGTACTGGTGAGGAATTCCTTCTTACTCCTTTCCGACACTCTTCTGCCCAAGTGGCAAATGCCCCCCCCTTCCAATTTGATGCCCCCTTCCAATTTGATATGACTGGGAAAAATTTCCCAGATATTTCGATCTGGAAGCGGAGTAAGAAATTTGATTCAGTTTCCGATGCAGTTCCGGTTTATGTAAAGTTTTGCAAGAAAACCTCTAACAAAGGACGCGGTTCCTCCTACAATGGACAAAAAACTACTGTGTATGGGTAGGCCCATTAAAATTAGGGGGTTTTACTTCAATCGAGTCACAACTTAACTGAATGTTCTTGAATTCTCGCTTTATTTTCTGCATCTTGGCCATTTATTAAAGCGTTCAATGTTGCTTGAGATTATTGGGATCGGGCAACCTTCTATTGGTTAAGGCAACGTGAGCCTATGGTTTCTAATAGGGGGCTCTTACAAAACACTTGTTGGGAAATGTTGTGTAAGAGTTTTGAAAAGTTGTCAGAAGTTCTGATTAAGATGCCACTCACCCTGTTCCACAAATTCTGGTGAAGAATAAAATTTAGGAGGAGGTTTAAAGAAAAGAGGTCAAATCATGAATATCTCCGATATATATCTTTATGTTTTACAAAGCTAAGGCACATCTAATTTCTCTCGTAAATATTTATTCTATTTTGAGTCAATTTCTCAAGAATGTATCAACCAAGAATCAGCTGGGCTTCTTCTTGCAGGGTTTTGAAGTGTTCAGTCACTCTTCGCTAATTTCACGACCATCGCATCTTTTTCTAATGCAGCGTACAAGCAAACTAATGAGAAGTGTGATTTTAGCAACAGCTAAGATAAAGAGAGTTAAGACTGCAAAAAACGGGAAAATTAATAGCATTGTGACCTCTATGTATTCGAAAATAGCCAAGAGCTGTGATATCGGCCCTTCTGGGACAATTCCGAATTCGTAGATGAACGCGTAAAATGCGTTAATTATGCCTGTGATGCATAGCAATATGAAGATCAAGCCATTCAGGGTGTTAAGAAAGACGCTATTGAATGGCCTGTAAAGAACATTTAATTTCGAGAAGATAATGATGCAAAATAGAAGTAACAAAGACTTTCGGCCTGGTTGTAAAACAAATGTATGACACAGCAGAAGAAAGATTCGCTGAAGAAGCAAGACAGGTTCCCATGATAGCTTTCTTTCTTGGTCTTTCTCACCGACGGAGCGAAATGGTCCTCTAAGCACATTCAGCAGCTGATGCATAATGGCATCTGCATCTCTCTTCTGAATGTCTGATGTTGGTGCTTGTAGAGCAGGTGACTCTGTTGGGTTGGCTTTGCTTTGAAAATACTTGATCAATCTTTTTCCATCTTTTATGATTGAATAAACAATGAATGGAAGCGGCAAGAGTAGAGCAGCGTAGAAGCCTTTGACGCCGATCTCCCCTTCTTTCATGTATTTAGGTAGCTTGTGTAGTGCGTAAATCAATGGTAGACTCCAGCATAGAACAAAAGCCAACGTCGCATATTGCCAACTTTGGAAGCAAGATACGCTGCCATCTACGTAGAGTATCTTTTCACCAGTCGCGAGGTAGAGGCAAGTTAGGAGGGTGAGATTACTTGATGTCATTCTAGAATACCCAAGTAGAATAAGCTGCAAAGTTGCAGTAAGAAATCTAGGCTTTGCTTTCAAAGAGTACGTTTGAACAAAATCACTTTTCTTGAAATAGGAGGAGATGATCTTTATCATGCAGTACAGGAGAACAACAAGAATTAGGCAGTTGATAGAGAAAAGACCTCTGATGAGCACCTTTGTGGTACTGTTCATTCCTTGCATCGGGCAATGCAGCTCAGCATCTGAAGTCATTGGAAGATCTAGGTTGAAGATGCCAAGTAAGAACCGCTGTATGTGGCTGAGATACTGGATTTCTTTGTTCGTCTTGTACACAGTTAGGATTGAGTGGACTTGATAAAAGAAAAAGACAATTTTGATCAAACCACCAGCCATAGAGTTGTTTTTAGACCCAGGTTCAATTTCCTTCAGCATGTTCTCTTTTTCATCAACTCTCTGCTCTCTACTATTTTCTGCTTCGTCATTTATTAATCCTTCTCTGGTTTCAATTTGATCCCCACTCTGATTGCCATCTTGATAATCGTGACCATTGGCTTCTCTTTTCGAGTACTGTAGAAATGACAACGCTCTAACCAACCTGCGGAGACTTTTCTTGGTGGAAGGTAAGCTTTTCTTTGAGCTGAAGATTTTTACTACGATGGAAAATATGTCTTGAAGGAAGAAAAACAATACCGTGGAAATCAGACAACAGAGTATGACAAGGGCCCAGAACTTCCCAGGTTTACAATACCTCTTATGAAGACAGTCACTTGTAAATATACTTTGGAAATGACCTTCTCTGCATTTACCGCACATCCGACCTGTGCGCATCCCGTTGCATGAATCGAGAGCCGCGCATTCGCTCTGATTTTGGCAGCAATAACCAGGAGGACATACAAGCATGACAGCGCCGCCTTTATGCACATATCCCCAAAAGTTAGGATTCGGTTTGATGCCTTTGTTACAGGTTGCTCCAAAGCAACATTTCCAGCACTTTGTTCGGCGATTCTGTTGTATGCTTTGATTGGTATTTCCCAATACAGCAGAACTAGGTTTAATTGTGTAAGTCGTTTCTGGGCAGGACTGACATTCCACTTGTTTAACTCTCTCCTCTTCAGGGGTATTCATTATGTAAGAAGAGGCATTCAATATTGAACCAACTGGGCATTTGAAGAAGGGCGCTTTCTTACCAAATTTGAATATTTTTGATCGAGCAAAGAACAATACACCATCCACCCTGAAATAATAGCGAAATTGTTATTTGTAATTGCAATTACCATTTCTATCGGCTCCGATGCTGTGCAAAACATTACTAGAGAGCTAATACTAAAAGAAAAAGGAGACACAGATTATGGTAAAGGTGTAGTTTTACACCCAGAGAGGAGGGGGGGGGGGATAGGGTGGTGACCACATTTTAACACGGGGGTGTGCGTGCCATTTTTCTGGGTCTGAATTTTTGCCTGATAGACATTATTTTGGGGTCTAGAATTTTCAGCTAGGACCCCCCTTATCTTATGGGAAAGACTTTTCAAGCCCTGCCATTTTTATGGGTTCAATTGTTATGATACATCAAGAGTGATCTATTCTATTAAACATATAGGACAAGAACAGCAGAAACATTGTTTTCTAATAAATTAATCTCGTGTTTTGAACATGAACATTAGAGCCATCATTGAAGTTAACCTATAAGCTCTAGTATTTTTCAATCAATACTAACAGAAATTCTCCATTTTCTTGTTCAATTGACAAATTTTTCCAAATTCTCTGTCCCTAAACCTAGCAGTACCAGTATCAGAGTGACAAAGGCGAAATGCACCAACATACAAAGGAGGAGCGACGGGGGTGTTTCGAGGTGTAATTACCCCCCTTACTTTTCGTAAAAAATACGATGTTCTAGAATCGTCAAAAAATTTGGGCTTGGCTATAGCCCCTAATTTAAATTCGTTTCTTAGTAAAAAGCTGTTTCTAAGGTGATCACAAAAAAGATTTAAGCTTTTTAACCTTTTCTAAAACAGAATCACTGTAATCGAAAGGGTGTTTCCCATAATCTGTAGGGCATTGCTGGACCCCCATCACCAACTAACCCTCCCACTTCGTGGAAGCGGGCACCACCACTGCGAACCTATGAGCTGAGAGGCTCGCAGTTCGAGACCACAGTCGGAACCATTCTCAACAAGCTATTTAGATAACCTGGCTGTCCATCTTTCCGAGGTCGGTAAACGGGTACTCAGGTTAAAACCTGAGGGCGCAGGCCTTAGCGCCCTAGACCAAAATTAGCTTATTAGCTGCCCGAACCCCAGCCTTGGTTAGCAAATCATAAACATACAAACAACCAGTTCGAAAGAGTCTAATTTCAAAGTCAGTACCTTTGTATCTCTTCTGCTTCAAATGAAACGTTATCAAGCATCAGATTGTCACTGTAGGAAAACCACAGTGCCTGTGAGGTGACGTGTCTCTCACTACTGAACTGGGTGTTTCGTACAGATATTGATGAAAAGTACCCAACATACCAAGCACTTCCAAAGCAGTTTGCTGAATTGTTAATAAATGAACAATTCTGCACTCGCAGTTTCAATGAACCAGATAGCCCATCGGTAAAAACAGCTCCTCCATTACCTCCTTGATCTTTATGGGCGCATATGGAATACACTTTAGCGATGTTGTTGTAGAAATGACAGTCAATCATTTCAACAAAGGTAGACTGCAATGCCAAGGCTCCTCCCCTGTAACCTGTATTACCTATGAATGTTGAGTTCCTCATACGAACAATGGATGGACCTTGTATATCCATGACAGCCGCTGCTTGCGTTACGACAGAGAGGTTTTCAAAGCGGGAGTTTTTAATGTAGATCAATAACCATATCTTGAATCTAATCTGTCTGCCAATGACAACTGAAAACTGAGGAGTTCGCGATTGCTGTTTGCCGTCTGATGTGAATGTAGAGTTGAAAATTTTGAGCTTGAAACTCTTCGCAAAAAACCTATCAGTGCACTTTTGTAAAATTGAATACACAATATATTTTGCGTTTTGAATCTTCGTATTATTGAACGCTATTGTGATTGACCTGAAATCGAGGCACGCATCATTTGAAGAATGAAGCAAAATACCAACTTGATGGTTGGCATTTATCCAGCAATTGTCTATCGTTATGGATGCTGCTTTCATTTGCAGATAAAGCAGGTTCTGCCTGAAGAATTGCTTCTTAGAGGCATTGCTTAAATGGGAGAAATAGAAACCGCACATCTCAACCTTCAAACGCATTTTCATTCGAGCAATCTGAGGAAAACCAAAAATATTGAAACTTCCAGCACTGCATAAATTGATATTGCAAAAGTTAATTGCTCTGAAAATTATAATAGAAACGTCATTCATATGCGGATAAAATGAATTCATATGCAAAAACGTTGGAAATATATCATCGCCACCACCGCAGATCCATGCAACTCCGTTATACGAAGAAAACGTTATATTCATTGGTTTCGAAATCTTCAATCTTCTTCTGACGGTAAAGTTAGCAGAATTGCCATCCATCCTAATGACGTCATTGGTTGCAGCCACTACCTCAAGTGCATGCGCAATAGTCTTGCAAGGGTTGTCCTCAGTTGTACAGTTTGGGCTGTCCGCCCCACTCGGTGAAACAAATATCTCACGACACAAGTAGAATTCTAAGGATAGAAATACGCACACATTAGTACAATTGCTTCTGGGGCTGTTAAAGCGACAAAATTTGTTCGCATTACCACCAAGTATGCCATCGTAAAACATCCAGATTGCAAAAGTTCCGTTTAGTTGATGTGAATTTAATTCTTCAGTGTTATTCTGTGCATTTTTATGCGATGGGTGGGTCGGTGGTACATCTTTGCTGATTCACCTGGTCCTGGTATTTTTTATTCTTTTTATGTTATTTTTACCATGGGGTTGTCATGGTCTATTGCTTTCCGTTATATCAACGTCCTTGTAGCGTATTTAGAGTAATTAGTAGGTAGCGTAATAGATAATTTGTCTGAAGAAAAAAGTTTTAGAAAGAAATGCTGAAAAAAGTTGCATACTTTCTATATTTATCAGAAGATATATCTAGATTGATGTCTTGGTTTAAAACAAATCAAATGGTCGTGAATGCGTCAAAATTTCAAGCTATATTCTTTGGCTTGAATTCTAATGAGAGCATTGTTCTGGAGGTAGGAGGGTGCTCAACTGATGTTGCTAACAATGTTACTCTACTAGGTGTAAAAATTGATTCTAAATTAAAGTTTAACCAACATGTATCCAACATTTGCCAAAAAGTAAACACAAAAATTAGTGCTTTTTCTAGAATCTCAAATTACCTTGATAAGAAACAATCGATTATTCTCTACAGCTCATTTATAACATCTTAATTAAATTATTGTTCATTAATATGGATGTTTTGTGGAAAAATAGCCAATGAATACTTAAACTGCGCCCATAAGAGAGTACGTCGAATTCTACATAATGACATTCTACATATCAAAAATTTGCAAACGTTAACAACGAAGAAAATCCATCTTTTATGTGGAACATGTTCCATTAAAAGTGCAGTAGATATGATTTACGCTCTAATAACCTGCTAATGCTGCCACAAACTAACACTATTAGACATGGAAATGACAGTTTAACCTTTCGTGGCAGTATATTATGGAACTACCTTGAGAATGAAATTAGAAGCAAAACCTCCGTATGCTCATTCAGAAGGTGTATGAAAAGCTGGAGTGGAAAGGAGTGTAATTGTAAAATTTGTAAATAAGAATAAAAAACCTCGCTTTTTAAAATTTCATTTTATATTAGTTTCGTGTGTATATTGTTGTAAATAGTTGGTCTAAATTAGTTAAAACTATGGTAAAACCAACTTGAAAGAATTTTATTTTTATTATTATATAATCATTATAATCGGAAAACTCGGTACTGAACTTTCTTATATGTTAGGAACCGAGAGCTACTTTCTTGTAAACCACAATTTTTATACAAAATGCAGCGTAACATAGATCATTCCGAAAATATGCAAATTTTTGTCAGAATGCAGCTAGCTAATCATGATACAAATTGAATTCTGCTTCTACTGCTGCAACTACAATTACGAATTCTGCAACTGAATGATAATTTTACTCAAGGATGTATACATCCAGATTATAGAATTTTAGGGTACCTCACCTTGACAGACGCCAATGAAAATTAGAAAAGATAACCAGATGCAGGCCATCGTTGCTACAAAAACTATTTTTTTGCAGGTCACAGTAATTCTTGCACATATACCGCTATGCGGTCCTGCTCATTATATCCATAGATGTCCTTTTCCTTCTAGGCCCGTTAAGTTATATACAACTCCAAACAAACGAAACTAAAATTTATTTTAGTCATAACATGATAAAAGTGAAAGAGGACATTGAGGTTTGGCTGCATTTGAAACCAGATCTTGTGCTTTGAATGCAACTGTTTGTAATAACATCCTGAAAGTGAAATGCATTTTTCCAACTATAACATTTTCCTCTCTTTGTACAAAAACCTTTTCAAATAGCTGATAAAGAATGACTATCATCATAGTAACTTTTGGAGCATTCACAATCTAATGTTATTGGAAGCGTCAAAAGTTACTGTAGTACAGGCTACTACAGTACCCAGTGTAAGGGACTAAGCCCCGGTCTTATTTCACAAGAAATACACTCCTTTTTTATAAGAACCAGATAATTTTTGCCGAGGCTCGATGTTCTTAAATTTCTTCATAATTTCAGGCTCGAATGTACTTAAAAGTGTTCTTAATTTAGGAGCGAAATTTTTCCAATGATTTATTGGAAACATCATGCAGAATAATATACAGTACAGTACAGTATAGCTTAATGCATTTACACTTACATTAAATACTAAACATGTACTCAGCTACTTTGTTTACGAATTGCATGGTTTAGTTTTGCGGTGTTCTTATAAAGTGTGTTCTTGGGAGTTTACTCGCAGAGGCATATTAGCAGCAGCCAAAAAGGTTGAACACAGTGCTGAAAGCAGTTGATATATTTTGCTTAAAACTAGAAACTGTGATGTATCACATTCTGTTCAACTAGAGGGCATGGTGGGTTTCTTTCTCATAACGCATGGTCCCCAATGTTTTCAACTTGCATATTTTTCAGGAACATTTCTTACTACTCAACAGCATCATATATTAGAACCGTGGTGATCTGTGACAGGCTTCTAGCCTACATTACAGATAAAGCAGGTTCTGCATGAAGAATTGCTTCTTAGAGGCATTGCTTAAATGGGAGAAATAGAAACCGCACATCTCAACCTTCAAATGCATTTTCATTCGAGCAATCTGAGGAACTCCAAAAATATTGAAACTTCCAGCACTGCATAAATTGATATTGCAAAAGTTGTGTTATATTATGTTATGTTATGTCATGTTATGTTATGTTTTGTTATGTTATGTTATGTTATGTTATGTTATGTTATGTTATGTTATGTTATGTTATGTTATGTTATGTTATGTTATGTTATGTTATGTTATGTTATGTTATGTTATGTTATGTTATGTTCTGTTATGTTATGTTATGTTATGTTATGTTGGGATAATTATTGGTCAGGTGGATATTGGAAACTTTAAATCGAAAATATCTAGAGTTTAAGATTGATGATAATTTAAAAGGGCATATTGATTAAGACTTAAGAAAGAAAAATTTGGGGACCGAGACGATACCAGTGGCGGAAAGCATTGGGGTCTACGGCCCTTGGGCTCAAGCTTGTCGGAAAATTGAAGCACATGAAATCGATTTCATTCCTTTAATTTCTGAGTAGCTTTGAACTCACTCTAGAAAACCCTTATGCATTCCATCCTTATTTTCTTAGGATTTTCTTTGTTTTTAACTTTTGGGTGTAGGGTAATTGCAAATGATTCCTTCCACGGGTTGTAGCATTAGATGTTACACAAAAGGTTGGTTTTCTGTATTATAAAAAGGACCAGGCCATAAAATGGGCGTCAGGCACCGCGCAGTCATTGGGCTAGCAGCCCCTCCACTTTTTCAAAGGTAATCCTAAATGCTATTGCAAATATGACATTTTCAACTGTAATATTTTCTGAACCGAACTGTTGTATGTAAACAAGGAGGTAAAGTGGCAAAGTCTTTTTTGAAAGGGGCGTTTTCCGACCGTTTTAGGTGCGTGATCTAAAAAATTTTCCGGGGGTTTCCCCGGACCACCTTTGCGTCTCGATCATCCCCTCCACTAAAAGACCGCTCCGCGGTCACTGATGGGCGTAGCCATTAAAAGAATGGCCGCATAAGGGCTTGGTCGGGAAAAGTAGAGAAGCACCAAGTTCCTTATTCTCTAGCTTCTCAGATGATTCACTGCTCTTAACCCCCTTCCCCCCTCCCCACTCAAAAAGCTCAATTTCTGTGACTGCCCCTGCCCGCCCTTGTTTTTTCTTGAAAAGAAAATTAATTCTTGGGGTTGTTGTTGCTGTTTACTGAAAAGGAGGTCATATTGTTGCCTAGCAGCATTATTGCCTTCAAAGCAAGTGCACTGAGGTTTCCAGAAGAGTTAAATCTACTCTCAGAAATGGATCAAACTCTGACTACTAATGATGGCAGCGGCACCAATGACGAATCTGCAAAGGCAAATAAAGATGGAGAAACTAGAGAACAAGCTAAGGAAGATGGTATTGATGCCGCCAACGAAATTGGAGGTGAAAATCCCGCATATGACAAGGCCAATGCGGACGATTCAAAATTGTTTTCCCCAGAAAATGAAATAGTTACTCACGATCAAAGCACGTCTCCAGTTCCGAATACAGATGAAGGAGAAGTGTCAAAGGAATCAGAAAATGAAAAACAGTTTGAAGATAGAAAAGAAGAAGCTCATGGTAAGTTTTTGTAATTGAAATGAAGGTGATTTCATTTTGTTCTTCTAGACTTGTTTGTAAGTAATGATCCTATAATTCTCTTATGATTGTATTCAAACACCTATATATTAAAATATTATCTTAATTTGCTGAAAAATTTTTTGAGTGTAAGTTTAAACTGGATTTTAGATCAGTAGCCATAAAAATAAGGGCTGCCTGCGCCATCTTGTTATATTATTGTTCACACTTCTGGAAGTTTGGCGTAAGAGACCAACATTTTGATTTGCAATATTTGAGGTTTGGTGCAAAAGAATGTTACCCAAAACACAGGCTGCCCTTTCCACACATTTGGCAATGATTCTACATTGGATTTGGCCAAAAATGCAAAACTATAAAATAAAACAAAATGTAATCAATTATAGATTGAATTTTTTCATGCTACTGCTATCATTTGAGAAACGCTATAATTGGATGGTTGTTGATAGTTTCAAACACCTTGCTAAATAATCAATTTTGTGGCTAATGAAATGAGGGGAACCTATTTGGGAAATAGTATCCAGGTACTATGAGCATTTATTTAGAAGATACAAAGGTATTGAGAGACTGTTACCATAACCATTTTATGGCTCTGGCTTGGTCCTGCATGTGTTGTTTTGTTGTTTTGACATTAGCAGTAAATAATGGCTCATTCTATAGCTGTACTTGATGTTCTCAAATTTAATACATTGAGGTACATTTTCACAGGGGATACATCAGAAAATGTGCCAATCAAAGTGGCAGTTAAAAGAAGTAAATCATTATCAGCTAAGGGGAATGGTTCAGATGAACAAGATGATGATAAGAACATGGCTGAAGAAAAAGTTGATTCCCAGAAAGATACTGCTTATAGGAAAACATCTGATGGAGGCAGTGGTAATATATTTTGTGTAGTTTACAACATGACCACTTGTATAGCTTAGCAGGTAAAGTAATATTAAGCCCTGTGAAGGAAATTCAGGTTTAATTTCAAGAGGCTTTATATCTCAGTTTCCAAACAAAATGAATAGTTACACAAAATGAACTCATTCGAGCTTAACTTGAAGACATAAATGTCAGTACCGATGTGACATTTTCAAACAAAAACATATTAAATTCAAGATTAAAAGAAAAATCCTTAATAGTAGTTGAAAATGCATTTGTACAAAAAGTTGCATTATTAATTTGATTCAAACTCAATTCATTCAAAATATATTTTGATGAGTCTTCTTTCTTCATATTTTAATTCTTGATTTAAACACACTCATATTTTTGCATCATAAAGTAGTTTCACCTCAAATGGCTTTTGGTTTCAAAATATTGTTACCTAGAATGACATTTTAAAAACATCAAATTTTCCAGATGCTGGTGGTGAACAGTTTTCTATGGATGGCATGCAGCTTCCTTCTGATTTGTCCTTAAGCACACAAAACAGCAATTTGTCACCAAGTGGTCATGGTTCATGGAGAAATATAAAATCAAAAGTTGTAATAGGTGATGAATTTTTATTTATTATTAAACAGTCTATCTTGGCAACAAGATATAACAATATTACCAGATATTCTGCTAAAGAAAATGAAGCACCGATTAACTATATGGAGTTTACATGCTGAGAAAAACCTCCTGACATAAGTTGTGTAATATGATGTAGAAAAAGATAATACCATAACTATTTTCACAAATCATGGCTACCTTTGATTACAAAAGTAAGATGATAGCTGGTAGAAATTCAAACTAAAGGAAACTAGTGATATTTGGTGCTTGTCATATGATTCTAGTTCACAGATTTCAACTGTTTTATTTCTTAGAAAATTTTATCCAAAAGAGATTTTCAATTACTATTTTTATCACTTTATTTTGTAATAATTAAAAAATACATTTTGCTACAAGACCTAAGTTTGTTAAAAAATTTCAAGGTGCAAGTTAGGTATTAATAGGGTTAAAAAGATAGAAAATCTGAAATGGCCTTTCATCTCCTAGGAAACTGCATCCCAGTTCTTTATCCTTTAAATTTTGTTTTAATCTAGTGTCTAATTGTAGTATTCTTTGTAGATGGAGAGGAAAAAGAAGAAACCATTCATATATTTACAGAAAAATTCAAAAAACCATTCCTTGGAGGATTCAGACACAGATTAACAAATGTAGAATATCATAATGCTTCCTGTCAAACATATCCAAAAAGAAGAATTCCTCCATCAGTAAGTAGTAATTCTATGAACATGTGTTGATGATTACTACATGGATTTGGTCAGATAAACATTGCCGTTCATGTATGAATCAACATGTTTATATTGAAGAGAGTATTGGCAAGTCAGAAAATCTGCAGAGCAAAAAGAAATGACTCTAAATATTTAGATATTAGCCGACATGAACATACATTAAATAACAAGCAGCAGATCCTATTTTTCTATGGTACCTTTCCTTACGCTAAAATGTTTTCAATATTTTTATGCAAAACATTGCAGTTGGTCAGAGAACAAGAGAATTAATGCTGTGTTCTGGTGTTAGAGATTTACACCAGAATTTGTAATCCTATTTATGGCAGCAGTGAATCTTTTAGGGAAATTGGTTCTTATGTAGAACAGTCACTGCAAATTTCTATTCCACAACTCTATTTGATTATTTACATTTAGGTGGAGAGATTTCACAGAGATACACAAACAGTCCATAATAAAAACCAGGGCCAACAGACGTTTGAAAATACATCTACCCAAATGGTAAGTTTTTTGCTGACTGATAATTGAAAAAATGAAGTTTTATCTTTTAAACAGATCAATTGGATGTTATCTCCATTTAATGGTTGACTTGTTTATTTGTCCAATGATTAGTTAATTGGTTATAGGCATCATTGACCTGTTTTGACTTTAATGATTAATGATCATTTAGAGACATGAATGAAATAAGCAAAGTAGGCCTGCTTTAGAAAATTTGGTCTTAGTAAAAAACACCAGGTTTTAGTAGAGCATTCTTGATTATGATGATCATTATAGAAAGATTCATAACCATCATTCGTTGATGCAAGTGTCTGCACATAGAAAAGCAATCAGCAGTCTAATTTGCTGAGGTGATGTAATGTT
The DNA here is from genome assembly GCA_964019065.1 of Catostylus mosaicus. Taxonomy (NCBI): domain Eukaryota; kingdom Metazoa; phylum Cnidaria; class Scyphozoa; order Rhizostomeae; family Catostylidae; genus Catostylus; species Catostylus mosaicus. Next base: position 5,212,384 of record OZ025186.1, read on the forward strand.
TTCGGCAAACCATTCAATAAAAGGCAATTGAATGATAGAATAAAAAAGACAATCAAGTCTAAAACTTGATAATGTAATTATGAGAGTTTAAATATGCCCATTAAATCATTGGTGGTCTGGAAAACTTGTTGGAACCACTCATCAACTTTATTCCAGTGAGAAATAAGTGCTACTGCTGCTAGTATCAGATAAGAAAATTTGTATTATGTGGAATTGTTAGGTATTACAGTAAAAATGTTACAAGCCAATGATTCCTACAAGATATTTACTTTGATTTTTAGGTGAAACATTTGACCTTTTTATTTATTACACTTATTTTTGCAGACAAAGCCTGGATGCTATGTTTCCAATGTAACAGACAAAGTTTTAATTCCTGGTGTTTATGAAACTGCTGATGAAAAGATCGCCAGACGATTAGAAAAGGTAGAATGGTATTTTGTAGTTGTAATAAAATAATTTGTGGTACTGAAAGATATAGCATAAACTGTAGTTTCTGAATTGCAATCTCTGTTATCATGTGTAGAGATTAGCCATAAATGAGGTAGAACTTTGAACACATTATGATGGCTTGATACCAATAGCAGACAAAATAGTAACCGAAGACTTTCATGGAAACACCTCTAAAAGCAATACAGTTTTATTGTTTAATTGGGTGGTGTAGATCTTCAGAAATTTTCTGCATTTTTTTAAAATTTGGCAAATAGATAGAAAAAAATGAAGCAAACGAAGAAAAGAAGTCATACTATGAGCTTAATTTACAATCGTGTAAGCATTTTTCTTGTGAAAAGGTCATAATTATCTTTTTAAAATTTCAAGTCTCCTTCACTTTGTTCCACATTCTTGGTTTTAAGCCAAGATTACAGTCTCAATTTTTTTATCAAAGCTTTTGAAAGTTTCAAGTGGCCTTAGAACAAAATTAGTAAGGCCTCGCATTCCAAATATTTGTCAATTGATTGAAATTGGAGTTGTAAAGCTTTGGTAGAGATTCCTAGGCAGAAAGCCCCGTTTTCAGAATTAGTCTCCTTAGTTTTCTTCAATTGACATAAATGTTGCTTGCAGGTGATAATTTTACAGTGTCACTGGAGGCGCTGGCTTGCAACGAGATATGTCCAGAAACTCCGCCATGATAAAGAACTGAGATTGGAATGGGAGAGACAAGAAGAAATTAGAAAACAAAAAGAAAGAGACGATAGGATCAGAAAAGAATTTGAAAGGAGAATGAATCCACGATCAAAAGAAGACTTTGATCTTCTTTATGCCGCATTAGAAAGTGAGTCATCGATATTCAATAGCAAGACTGATGTACATTTTTGAATATGACAGCCAATCATAAGAGGTTGAAGGAGAAGCTTTGGAGGGGTCTGAAGGCAGGTTCCCCAAAACATGACTTTAAATCGCTCTAGAATGGCTAAATTGCCTATATTTCCAATGATTATTAGAATATTTCGATGACAGAGCTTATCATTATTCCTGAAACCAGGAAAAAGTAAGCCAGGGACCCCACCCCCTGTTTCTTGAGGTCCTTGAATCATTGCGCAATATGATGTAGGGCTGCAGTCCACAAAAGTTAGTAAGGGGATGCTACTATGATGAAATCTAAGAGCTGAAATCTTTGTTTTGTTCTTTATTCTATCATGAGATGGGTAGATTTTATTTCCTTTTTTCATAAATATTGGGGCCCCAGAATATACTTATTAAAAAGTTATATTTAAATTGAAAAGATGTCCAGTGGTCTACTTAGTATTCATTATTGTAGATCAAAAGTAGAAAAAATTAAGGGGTTACAACTCCAAGAAAATGTTATTTTCCTAATACCAATGTGGCAAGCATACTTACTCAAGGCATTTTCCAACACATCTTTGGAGAGTTTCTCATGCCTTAGCACTTTCAACATTCATTCACTAGCCCACCGTTACCTGCAGCATTGAATAGGATAATTGTATGTTTTTTATACCAAATGCGATTAGGAAAGAAACAGTTAGTAAGAATCAAGCTTAGTACTAATTGCCAAAGATAGGGATTTTGCTAATTTGGAAAACAGTACATATACAAGTTTTTTTTGCTTTTTTTCTTCAACTTTTTCCTCCAGTCTCTGCGTGATTATTCTTATAAAATTTTATACTGAATATAATTTAATCAACGGACATCCCTCAGAGCACAGAGCGTTGAACATTTCCGAAAGGTATACGGAATAAGTAACCGGATGCGGATCGAATATGCATTTCAATTTATTTTTCGACTATTAAACCACGTCTCATACTCTGAGGAAGAGTGTCGGACGAAACACGTTTTCCCTAGCAGCAGTTTTTATGTACAGCTTCGAAATGATGCAGTTATGGCCAATATCTTCTTCATTAATCAGCTGTTACAAATTTGATTTAAAGGGTGGCGACGAGAAGAGATTGAGAAAATTGATGCCTCAAAGTCAGGGCCAGAAAGGAAGGCAGCCCTAGTTGGTTTGCTGGAACAAGAAAGCTACTTGATTGCCTCGATTGAACGGCATAGAATCAAAGCGAGTAAGGAAAACAAAGAAAGTAACATAAAAAAGTTCCTTGACAAGGTAAGCAAATGAATAAATTTCATATACCCGCTTATATGGGTTGGCACTTGAAAAAGACGTCGAAGAAGATGGCAAATGGAATAGGTGCCCCTCCATCCCCTTCCTTTGCTGGGCCAAAGAGGACAAGAATGCTGTATTATAAAAAAGCAATTTATTGAATAGCTTTCAAAACGAGAACCACTACCTTATTCCTAAATTAAATAATAATTCCAATTTACATTAGGCATACCAATTTATATATGCAATAACCTTCAATTTGTTGAAGTTTGCATTATTTGGTAGATGGTAAATAGATACCTACCATGTGCCTATAAAGAGCGTGGTAACAAAAAATCTTTCCAGCAGATTACAAAACTGAAAAAACATTCAATGATATGTTTGTTAATATCGAGAATAACGCAAGTAGTTTTTTGGGTTCGAAGTAAGCTATGTTTGCATCTAGACTCGTTGTAGCTAGCTATACGCATTGAATCCGTTTTAGGATATTTTAAACTAATTCTATAACGTGCGTAAACGATTGGAAATGATGGGCTTCTCCCATTTTAGCAAGGGTGTGATCCCACAACGTTTTGTTTACGGCTTTAAGGTCCCAACGGGTGGCCCTAAAGCACTGAGGGTGTCCTATTTATAAGTTTAACTGAACATTTATTACAAAATATAAGGAATTTGTGTTGTGCTTTATCTGATTGTAAGATAACATAGCTGCTTATTTAAAACAATTGGAAAATATTATTTGAATTAATCAAAATTCTGCAAATAGTTTACTATGCACACAAAGTGAAGATGGTAGATCGTAGGTTGCAGGCTTTTGATACACAGAAGATGTATGCATTGCCTACTCAAGGCATATTATTAATTTCCTGATCATTTTTCCCTGGCAAGGCTGCATCACCCAAGAAATGGAGATCAAATGATGGCACAACGATAGAAGTTGATACACCTTACACGCTCCGTGCTCAAGAGCTTCGAGATTTATACAACAGTTTACAGATGAAATATCTCACGCAAGAAGAGAGACTCGATGTTCTTTTGACTCTGAAGCATACAGTTAAGGTATGTGATCAAGTTTGAAAATCATCGTTTAGAGATGCCCTCAAACGTCCTGTAGGAATGCTAGTTGTGAATAAAGGCATTCCTTACTTTTCTATTAAAATGGGCGTAATGCAGCTCAAGATCTTCTTTTGTATACTATGAACAATTCGATCATTGACTTTCCTATTTCTGATCTACTGCTTGAAAAGATGGAACCACCGCTGGATTTTCAAAAGTGGAAAAACAGATGCTTTGCCCCACGAACCTATTGTTCAGTTTCAAAATTTACTGCGCATTTCACAAATTTGCCCACCGAATCTTTACAACATAAGGTTTTAACCGAAAAAAAGCTTGTTAAAAATAATAAAAGTTCTGCGTTGTTTATTTTGTTTATTGAGAAAGACGGATCGAAATTTATTTGTTGGGCCTCCGATAGATTAAGCATTTCTCTGGACTCCGCACTTCACTTTAATAATCGTGTTGATCTAAATTTTGCATACACAGCTAGACATGCTCCTTATGACGTCAAATTTTTATGTTAAACAGATTTTCTTTTAGAAAGAATTTCTTAAACTGAAAGTTTATGAATGCCATATATAGTGGCTAATTTGCCATGCCCTTTTGCCACTGCCATCACTCAAGACTGAAGCATCGATTTCTTAGGCTGATAAGATAAAAGGAAGATCAATCTGCAACAGTTTACATGTATACATCACGTCAAACAATTTTATTTCTACACTTTAAAATTTTTAATGTGAGTTGTTAAGTTGTTTTCTTTTTGCAGGAACAAGAATGTAAATTAACTCATGAGATTGTCGAATTAATTGACCGAGAAACTGAACTTCTTATGAGGGGTGTTAAAGAATCGAACTTAGATGGTATGTCTAGCAACTATGCTGACTTATCTTTTAAATCCTTACCATTTATCTATTCGACCGCCTATTTGTCTATCTATTAATTCCTCTTTTTATACATTTTTATCTCTGTACGTATATCCTATTTATCTTTTCATTTGTGTATTTATTTCTTTATTAATTAATTAATTTATTTATTTATTCCTTTATCCATTTATTCATCTATTAATCTGTGTATTCATTTGCTTGTTTAATCATTTATTCATTTATTTACTTATTTGTCAACTTATTGATTCATACATCTATTTACTTATTTGTTTATTTATCTATCTATCTATTTATTTATCCATTTTTTATTTATTTATTTCTTTATTTTACTATTCGTTTATTTTGTATTTATTCATTCCTTACTCATTCATTCCATAATTTGTTATTATTTGTTATTATTATTTGATTATTGTTAAATTGGGAGGCAGCATTTCAAAACTTTTAATTTAAGCATAATGTTCTGGGCTAATTCAAATTAAACAAAATCCATATAGACGTATTTTATAAAGCCCACAATCATTTTTGGTGAGTCAATCAGCATGACAGTGGGGAAAACATTAACACAAATTTAATCACATGCTTATTATGCTCCTTTGTATTCAAATTACTTGCTTTTTCGATCGTTAAAGGTTGTGATTATAAAATACATTCGTGATAAAAAACAGCATGTTAGAGCATAATAAACAACAACTATTTACTATTTATATAAAAAACTATTTACATGACTCCATTTGAAAACGTAAACATGCTTGAAACATCTTTAGAATGTAGTCTTCGAAACCCAATTGTCCTATATGATGAAAAATATTACTAAAATGATATATTAATTGCCCTTCGCACGATACAATTTAAGGTAATACAAGTAAAATACATTTCAACCAGTTTTTACCGCATCATAATGTGTGCTTACCGCATCATGGGCGTATTTGTATATTGCAAAAGGATATTGCTGTGACCAACATTCTGCCCTGTCAAATATGAACGTATAAATTATGTCCTAGGATCAAGGCCCTTCACTCGTTACTTTCTTGTAGCGTATAAATATCTCGTCCCTTCATCACTGCTTTATGATACCTACATATTTCCATCGTGTGTAAAAGCTGAATGTGACGTTAAACTTTTTTTGCATTTCCAGGGTTACGACAACGAATAGCGACACTTTTTATTCAATTCTGTAAAATTCCATTGTTTAATCCAGAGGCAGGAAGACTCTTAAAGGTGTGTTATCAATATACGTAATTTGACCTAACTACGAAAATCTAGCTTGTATCAAATGTTAAGTATTTAGCACTGCCCATAGGGTTGAATTCCAGGAGAGGTATTTCTGTATGTTTTTGAGAGCGATGTTCACTTTAGGATGGGCTTAGAAATAGTCATGTGCGAATTTAAAAGACCTGAAAACCTGGTTTTTCCTGTTGCAGATACAAGTTAGTCAATATTTTATCGCCAAATAGCTCATATTTCAAGCCCCTCCAAATATCCAAGATTTCTGAAACCCAGTAAAATTACCAGGAGCAAATCTCAGCTGGTATATAATAACGAAAAAAAGAAAGCACCAAAATCCGGCCTAGCTACCGCATCCTTCTTATGAAAACTTGAGACAAAATATATATTTTATGTTTTTAGGTACCCCAAGATCCATCAACTCTTCGCAAGAACGTTTATTTCTGTCCAAGTTGTGCCTCGTATTTGCCATCATCTGAATTTCCCCTCGCTTCAAATTCAAAGTAAGTACACATTGCTAGACTTGAACCATTGTCTTTGAAAGTATTTTCAAGCTGTGCTAGTAATAGGCCAAGAATAAGATGAGGAAAATTGAATGCTAAAACCTTATTGAGTTAACAAGCCCAAAGAGTCATTATATATTCATTCAGCTAATTGTTTTATCCTTTCCTGTAGAAAAGTGCTTATCTGACTTAACCATAGATAGAGCTTGAGTGAATCTGCAACTACATAATAACCGAAATCACGGCATTATATACATGAAACGTTTATACATGAAATCAAATAATTCAAACGTTTTCTATAAGTAATCAAGCCTAGAGCGTAGACAAAGTCTAGAACAGTTTTTACGCTTCCCTCGGACAAAAACTTACCGAAAAAATGTCTCATAGGAGTTTCTTTAGTTTTTCGTGGACCTCCCTCCAGCTGGTGACCGTGTGATCCTAATATTTTCCTTACTTTGAGTGTAGAGGAGGCTAATCCTGTTTCATTTTGTTGTTTTTCGCAGAATCGTCGGGCGCTGTCGGCGCTGTGCTAAACTTGATAACGATGCTCGCTTACGACAAGATTTCTCGAAATTTCGCACCATGTTACTGGCATTACGACGCTCAGAAGAAGAATACAACGATGGATCAAAAGTCGCATTTATCATTCAGGTTTGTTCTTTACTCTCTATTAAGCATATAGGGCTACTTTAGGCATTGGCCAACGATTCCTTTTCAGATTCTTACATTGCATCACGTACATTACATTACATTGCATACGTTTACTTTAATCACATTACATTACATTACACTACATTACATTACATTATACTACATGACATGACATGACATTACATTACATTACATTACATTACATTGCATACATTTAATTAAATCACTTTACATTACATTACATCACATTAAATTACATTACATTACATTACATTACATTGCATTACATTACATTGCATTACATAACATTACATTACAGTACATTACATTACTTTACATTACATTATATAACAAGAAATGATGTTACATTGCATGCATTTTATTACATCACATTAAACTATATTATACCACATTAAACTACATACAATCACATCATTTATTTTCTTATCACATTAGAATACATTACAGTGCTTTACATTACGTTGTCTTTAAATTATATCATGTTATGTTTATTTGCACAATGTGTATTGCATATATTGCATTTTTTCATTATTTTATACTAGGAAGCAGATTTGCGGTATCTTGTTGAAAACATTTGGAATGGTCAAAGCTCATTAAGTGCGTTGGAAGATCTGCATGAACTTGTACTTGTTAGGTGGAACAAACATGAGCACTGGTCACCATGGAATTGCATTTTGTTGACAAAAGAAGAAGCTGCTGCTCACTCAAAGCTCGAAAATGTCAACGAGGTGAGACGGGTTGATTAACATTTCTTCATTGCACACGATTAATTTTCCCAGAAATTTAGGACGAATCTGCCATTCAGGCTCAGAAAATAAGCCCTGGCTTTTTGTTGCTCAAAAGGCAATTTTTCTGGACCTCTAGTCGACGGAGAGGCTTATATTTCATTTGCACTTGTTTTCTTACATATAGCATCCTTGTGTAGGAGTCAAAAGTGAGCGACATTTCCGTAACGAGGGTCGACTCTACTTTAAATATATGTACTCAATTTCTATAGTGCGTATATAAAATATATCTAAATTGATATTTTCTATATCAATCTCTTTTTTTTGGTATTTGTCAGGATTATTTGTTGATGATTTTGAAGTTCTTATCGGATCATTTAAAGGGTCCCCAGTAAATAGGCAGGGCATCGGGAAGGGAGCAGAGGGGGCATGTGCCCTCCAGATGTTTCGTATGGGATGCAAGGGGGATGAATGACTTTTTATTGAAAATCAATTGTTTAGCAAGAAGCATTTAAATGTAGGAAGTAAAGAAGAAAATAGCAGGGCCCCTACCGGATTCGCTTGGAGAGTATTGTATTACTGTCGCTTTGCGTTCTATTTCATACTTGCGTCCATTTCAATTTGCATTAGCCATACATGTATATCCCCTGGTTATATTGAGTGTAGGCAAAAAGTCGTCGCGGTAAATTTCTCCCAAAAATATCCAACTTTTTCTGTCACTCTCAATCTCGATCTTCCTTCCGATCATGCTTGCCCCCTTACCCCATCAACCATTGGGTGGCCGTTTACATAGGTAAGGCCCAATGACATTTCCACATCGGATTTTGTTGCATTTGATATTCAATTTTACTTGCTGTTTCATTTGATTTTACTCCAAGTCATTTTTTATCTTTTTTCTTTAGGGATATGGAAGAATTTTCATTGGAAAAGTTCACAACAGGCATGTGTTGGCACAGAAACATTTTTCTAAACTAATTGACGTTGCTGATAAGCTCCACACTCGAGCTGAACTCAAAATGAAAGAAAAGGTTAAAAAGATCTCGGCTTGACTTACTGTAACCTAATCAAAAAACTATTGTATAAATTGTATAATCGCTACTTTGTTTTTATTGCTAGTTGAAAAGTGACTAACTTTTTGTTTTTTTAAAAAGTTTCTTGCAGCAAAGGATGACTTTGCATATTTTTTATCCCTAAAACGATGGTCGTATTCTGAGCCCATTCCCGAAATTTTGTCAAATGAATTTGTACGTTGGCAAACGACACATCTCCGCACCTCATTTTTGTTTACCCTATTTAAAGAACTCAGTAAGCTTAAAATATAATGAAAATATAAATTCAAGTCCTGCTGAAAAACAAAAGGTCAACAAGACAGCAGATGATTGAGTCAAACATTTTTGTCTGAATTTTTCTATACGACAATATGTAGATTGCTATATGAAAGCATATTGTAAAGACTGAAAACCTTGATCGAATTTGAATGTAAGATTTAACTTTTTCTCTTCTTTTCTCTAATTTTTTCTCTCATGGAATAACTTGCTTAAGTATGTGACAGACGCCACCTCTGTCACCTCATTCAAATACTGACGATTAGTAGCCTGTGTCCCAGACCATCACCACCAAGGTGTAGTGATGGTCTGGGACACAGGCTAACGATTAGACAATTACTGGCCATTTTGTTACTTATCATAACGTAGCAGGTTGGAAAAAAAAAACAATGCCAGTTGACCAATGCTTTTTGGGCAGTAACTCGCCCTTCCACTTATCAAAATACCGCCTTTTCACAGGGCAAAAGCAGTCTTTAGATCCAGACTGAAGCAAACTTGCATGGGCTGATACGGTCGGGACCAAAGTCGCAAATTTTTGCGGAGGAGCCATAAAACAACAACAACCGGAACTGTTTTCTTCAAACAGAAGGCCTAAAAGTAACAGCGTATGGCGATCGCGAACGACGGGTTGATGTACATTATCTGCATGTAATTGATCTTGTACAGGCTTGCTGCTTTAATGGAAGAAGAGAGCATTCACGATGATTCAAAACAAACCAGGTCGGAGTTCCTGGATGAAAGAAATGTACCAGAGGAAGTAGGTGAAAAAGAGGGAAAAGTTGAGGCGATTTCACGACCAAGAGAAGAGAATGAAAGGCAAGCAGATGGTAGTATGGTTATGTTAGATGATTATATGAAGCCGGATAATCCCACGCTAAGCGATGCTGCAGGTAATAAAGAAACTTCGACGGATGACGGAGAAAATCATGGAGCTGTTTTTGTTGGTCATCCAAATGGCAGCAGTACCGAAAACGCCGAAAGTACGGAGAGTTTCGAATTTGCAAATGGAAGCGATGAAACATCCTCATGGGAATCTTTTTCAGGTTGATACCTGCGATTTATAAAATGCAGTTTTAAGGTGCTATCAATTGTATTTTGTTTCATTTTAGCTTTTGTGTTCTTTGATGTATTTCATCACGTTTTTATTACATAATTTTTGGTCATCCTTGCGATACAGAAGTGGAGCAGAGAAACATACCCTAAACCATGAGTTGTAGCATGGCTTAGGCTAAGGCCCCCTCTCCACAAAGTCCGCCCCCATCGAAATAAAGACAATTTTCTTTAAAGCCAGGATATTTTTGGACTTAAACTACATTTGTCAGTAAGTAAACTATTCTTAAACGTTAGATGTGCAGTCTAAACTGCTGAGTCCCTCCTATTTTTGTTTTACTAACATACTAACCACTGTGTGTGCAATACCAATTTGTTGGTCTTGTACAGTAGTGCATCGATGGTCAGATTTTAACATGTGAAGCTCTGCCCCCTTAACAGTTTAAACAAAGCCAACATGGTCCATGTTGTTAATTTAAAAGAGATATATCCCCAAGGAGCCCCTCTAGATACTTGGGATTTCCCTTGGAATTAAATGAGATTTCATACACTGGGGCATATTTCCTTATGTGCACATTTGCGTTTTAACAAAATTGCTGGTCAAACCTGTACAAGGTGCTAAAAAGCAGTCAGTTAATGTGTTTTTTTTATTTGATTAATGTTCTGCCCTTGTATGTGTATGATATTGAATTTAGTCAATGTGCACAATTTGACCTAGGCCATGACATTGAAGAAGCTGAAGCCATGGTCCACCAGGAGGATGCTCCTTGCAAATGTCAATCTTGTATGCAGATATCAATGGCACATTCTGCTCGAGTAATGGAACGCTCTATGCATGCTGATACAGAGCTACCAGAAAATGTTATCAAAATTGAAACACTTGATGGTTCTAAAATCTATGTTGTTGGCACTGCCCATTTTAGTGCTGCAAGTCAGGAAGATGTCAGTCAGGTTTGTACCTAGGAATTATTGTCCTTTCAAAATTGCTAAATTCTGAACTATGTTTCAAATCATTTGTAATTTATTTTTTTCAACCCCTTGAAAATTGCCACCCCCTCCCCTATTTGAAGATATTCACAAGTTCATGAAAAATGTGCTATAATTTCCTTTTAGCACTGAAAGGAGATTAAAATCATTCATATCAATAAAAAGTATCACAAAATCTACCAAAACATTTCGTGGGATACCTCCCAGATATGGACCCCATCCTATTTGGCTTGGTGATTAAATGAGATTGCAACTAGTTTCCTATTGCAGTAAAACTTCAATTTTAGTACTCATATATATCTTTGATCTGTACTCATAAGGTGAATATTGGAGATAGGAAAAAGGCTAATTGACAGGAATAAAAAGTACATATGACCTGATAGTTAAAATGTATATTTATATATTATATAGCTAATATTTTACCACAGCAGACTTGGCTTCTTCAGATTATGAATTTGTTTTCTAGAATAGCTACCAGCCTAACAACAATCTATAATCCTTATTTGCTATAGGTCTTTATTTAGTCTTCCAATCAAGGTTAAGGAGACAGCAGTGAATGAACTGTTGAGATTGAGATTGAGATTGTAGTCTAATTAAATTTTAGTTTATTGAGATTTGTATGTAAAGGAATTTTAAAATTAAAGGAACTGAACTGAACTGAACTGAACTGAACTGAACTGAACTGAACTGAACTGAACTGAACTGAACTGTAATATCAAAACCATGGTTGCCTTTCTGCTTGGAGAAGATTTATTTTTTAAAGTATTGCATTTATCTGGAATGTATTTGATCATTGAAGTTGTTCTACCTGTTTATTTACAGACCATACAAACAGTCTGCCCAGATATTGTGATGATTGAACTTTGCAGTGGAAGAACTGGTATAATCAAATATGACGAAGAGACCTTGTTAAGGGAAGCAAAAGACATTAGTATGGCTAAACTTAAGCTGGCCATCAAAGAGGTTAGTTTCAAAGTATGATTTTAATCCAATTAATCACATATTACCATGTTCTGTCATATTTTTTCAGATATATTTGAGCATAAATCCTAAAGTACATTGGTTTGTTAAATACTGGGAATTAAGATAATGTCAGCATAGCCTTTGTTCAATGGAATAAATAACAGAGAAAGATAGAAAAGGTATTTAAAGTTTGTGATAAATTAAGTGGAACTGCCAGACAGAGGTAAAAATGGGGAGGGGTGACAAGGAAAAAATTTGCTTTCAAGAAAAATAGAGATATTTGACTTGTACCCTGTGTTTGTCCTTTTAAAAACCTTTTCTGCATCAGAGTATACCATGTGAAGGTTGAAATTTCAGTGTTAAATTTTAGATTTGTCTGGAACAGTTCTCTACATGCATTAGTTCTATCCTTACACAGGATATTCTCATACTCAATTTGTAGCTTGTGGTTTACCCTAGATTATAATCTTGTCACCTCATGTGGTAATTTTCAGATATCATATGTCCAAAATGTCCACTGGCTGATGTGGGTGGAATACACTTGAGGCTGCAAATGCATATCTTTTTTAGGAGGGTTTGCATTCAAAGGACCAAATTTTGACTTCACAGACGGAGTTAATGCCACAGGGAACCAAAAGCAGTTATTGCCAATTACTGTTTTTATAGATGGGATGCAACATCTTGTTTACCAAGTTTCAATGATTTGAATGATTAGATGCTTGAATGATTTTCTTGAAAAAAGTTAAAACACAAAAAATTCCTTTTTGATGCCTATAATGAATGGAAACTAGACCAAATTGTGGTGGTCCCACATTCTGGACGCTAAAATATCTTCAATTTAATGATGTCCATCCATTTTGCTTAAAAAATGGTTTTTAAAAAATCTGGTTGAAAAGATTGTTACTGATGAACCTGCTTATCATGGCATACATTTTTAGTTTCAGTTTCAGTTTCATTTCATTTTTAAAATTCCACAACATACGAAATCTAAATTACATACATATATAAGTTACAAGACACTAGAATTAATGCTGTGTTTGAAGAACTAAATCTAATAATCACAAGTAGACAAAATTTTGTATGATGGGGAACTTCTTTAAAGGAGGAGACCTCTCAATAGGTCAACTAATCGAAGAGAGGTCACCCCCTGATTAAAAACTTAATTTCGATTTTCTACAGTTTTGAGCAGGGTTGTTATCTTTAATGTGAAAATCTTTAATCTTTAATATGTATGACTGGTATTTGGTTGAGAATATAAAACTTTTTAGATCACGGCAGAAAATCATCACTGAAGTGGATTTTTCTTCCAGAGTGGTGTTGTTGGAGGTATAATGCAGCTTCTGTTGTTGAGTATGTCTGCACACATGACCAAAGAGCTTGGAATGGCACCAGGTGGAGAATTTCGAAGAGCAGTCAAAGAGGTAATCTATGACTTTTGTCTGCTTTTAATCTTTTTATTTCAGGTTCTGTTAAAATGTGGTCTTGCTTCCCCTGTGTTTTTCTCCTTTAAAAAAATTTTGATTGAATAAATGTATTATGCTGCAAAGCTTAGAAGAAAAATAGCAGAGATGTGACTGGCAATTTTGCTTGACCAACAGTGTTACTGCTGATCTGAACTGATTTCTTTCCTTTCAGATTTGGTCATTACCCATAGTTTAATTCCCAAATGCATACAGATGAAAGACATTCTTTCAGCCTGCCAAGTTTAATTTCTGCTTTTTCATGCAACTCTGAAACATTCTTAATTGATTCATGTCTAGAGCTATTTATTGACACTTTTGCCTCTCAAATCAAATTTATTTAAATCATGTATAGGGTTAGGATTAGGGTTATAAACATAATTTCTGATTGATGCCAAAATCTGATATGTTCTCCCATCCTATTTAATTGTCAAAGTTTTGTGCTAAGCAAGGAATTGAATAAGTTAATAAGCAATGTTACTTAAAGCAAAATCAGAGTTGGGATTTCCTTGGGTGATTTTCTAGTCAATCCCTTCAAATGAGAATCATACTCTCAGACAAGATAGCTCAGAAAATGAATTTTTGATTATATGTCAGTGTTTTACTGTGGATCTTCATTTGAAGTTCTGAACATTTTTAGCACATGAAAATGTTCTTTTATATTTTATAAATTGAAACTTCCTCTTTGAATATTATATATTTTGACCCATGTGTTTTTGTAAGGAAGCTCAGAAAGTTCCATATTAAAGCTGAATCTATTGTATAATGAAAATATGCTTTTTTTACTAGGCTAAAAGGATTCCTGGATGTCATATTGTTCTTGGAGATCGACCTGTGCAGGTACCTTGATTAATAAACTTTTGATGGTTGATATGAAGTAACCTACCAGGGGCAATATAACTTGTTAATATTTTTTCTTCTGTTTATGAAGGATTTCTCTGAAATTCACAAGCTGAACAAATTAAAAGTATCAACTAGCCTAAAGGAATGGGGGCTAGGTGAGTAAGGGGGGAGCATAGAATAAGTCCACCCATAACCCTGAGTTGACCCACTTTTGAATCCAATATGTGTCTTTGATTTTAAATGCTTGTGAGTTGAGGCATTATTTTTTGCTATTTTTGTGCCGCCTGGTTGCCTGTGCTACTTCTTTATTTTGGTTTTATAATGTCAGCCACTCACTTCATCATTTACTGCTATCAATTGGAACCTTGATAATTTTTCTTGGTCTATCCTAGATCACATTGAGTAGGGTTATGGCTGCTTTATCATTTTGGCAAAAGCTGAGAATGGGATGGCACCTACTCACATCTCGTGATCCTATTAGGTAGGTATTCATTGTATTGACCGTATAAATAAACATAGCCCATATAACTTTTCATTATAAAAAGGTAAATTTTTAAAGGAAAATAATCTATTTGATGCTGTCACTATTGCCCTCTAGATTAATTCAAATTTACATTGATAGACTTAATCTCCACAGCTTTATCGCACAATCATCAAACAATGCAACAAGCTTTCCAGCTTGAAATGTTTTACAGCAGGCAGATTCTTTCTCCTCTATTAGTTTCCCAACTGAAGAGTTTTTAAAAATCATATAAGATTTGATACAAGCAAGAGCCAGATTCAGCTAAAATTTAATGGCAAGCTAACTACCCAAGACCATACCATACTAATCTTGTTTTCTTAACACTTCAGCAAAGAAGACGTCGAAAAGTTCAAGCAGAAAGACATGCTTGCAGAAATATTAAAAGAAATGACTGGCGATTATCCAACACTGACAAAAGTATTTGTTACAGAAAGAGATGAGTATATGGCCCATATGTTACGAAATGCAGCAAAACCTGTACCAATAATAGATGAAAATGGAGGTTGGTGTTTGTTTTATGCCAAACTTGGATTTTATGCTTAAGTTTTTTTAATTAATAAATTTTAGGTTTTCTACAATTGGAAAATAAACCTGAGCCAACGCATCATGCATTGAACCTTGGTTCAAGGGTGGGTCTGAGAAGTCAACACAGCATCAGTTCTGTAGGCTGTATCACAGACTGTGAAAAGTGAATTTCAAGTTTCACTGTCTGTGACCCAGGCTACCCTTCTGGCGCAAAGGAATATGTTGTTACTGAGGCCATCTCAGCTGTGCCACTTTGTCAAACACTAGGACTTCTCGCCAGTGATGCTCTATACCTCACTCAGTGTCATCGTCCTCACCATCATCATCAGCATCATCATCATCATCATCATCATCATCATCATCATCGTCATCATCATCATCATCATCATCATCATCATCATCATCATCATCATCATCATCATCATCATCATCATCATCATCATCATCATCATCGTCATTGTCATCATCACCATCATCATTTAGTTTTTATAGCAGCACATACATTCTAATGGAAAATCGTATCGGTGAAGAATCGGTGAAAATTGTACCATCGACGTGGTTCTAAATAATGTTTTCATTTATCGAATGTTTACAGGCAATTGTCATTATTTATTCAACAGAATTATGTGGTCAAGAACCATCCGTTGTTGTTGGTGTGGTTGGACTTGGTCATATGAATGGAATTAAAGAGAATTTTCATAAACCAATTGACATTCAAGAACTTCTAAGGTAAGATATTTTATAGGCACTTAGTAGACTCGTAAATGCCGCAAGATGTAAGTTTCGCTAGTGATTGAATGAAAGTGAGGCTAATAGCGAAATTGAGACATATGGTATTTGTCTGGGTAGTAAATATGGTGCGTTATGACGGACGCTAAGGTGCAGGTCTACGAATCCGTGAGACAAAATTTTCACGGTTCGAGACATCAGCTGGCCCCTTTCTCCACAAAATCGTTCAGCCAATCCAGCTATCCATCCATCCGAGATCGATGAAAGGTTACTCAGGAGAAATCGTGAGGGCACTAGCAATAGTAGCGTCCCAGGCCCATATCAACTGTCAAATTCCTAGCCTGGGTTAACAAATGAAAATTGCTGGCTTGCTTCGTCTCAAACCATTAATTGCGAGAAGCTGCATCTCTTTACCCTATTCGTTAGATTAAGCTTTTTGTCAGTGTCAATTTCATATAATTTAAATTCCACTACATACAATATATAAGTCAAAGCAAATAACTAAACTACAAAGATAACATTTAATAATATGTCAATTGTATGTTATGCAAACTACGAGGGATGCTTTAATCATATTATATTTTTGACTGTTTTAGGATTCCAAAGCCATCTTCAAGCTCAAAGATTTTCAAATATGCTTTTCGAGCGATTATAGTTGCGGCCTTGAGTTGGAGTGTGTTTAAATTGGTCAAATGGACCGGTATATACCAGTAAATTGAATTCATCTTCAGAAAGTTGTGGTATTGAGTTAAGGTTATAATGCTGTTTTAAATGTAATTTATTTTAAAATGTAGTAACTTCAAAACAGACATGACAGAAACTAGTAACATTTTAACATATGTTTCGACAAATCACTCAAGGCAATGCTGTATTAGTCAAGTCGCATATTCCCTTGCAATTCAGTGGTATAAAGGCTAATCAGTTAATATACATAGCAGAATCATATGTGCACATCTACCCTATTTGTTGCAATTACGGGGAAAGGAGGGGGATCGTTGCTGAAATTTTATTGTTTTGATAATGAGTAATGACATTATTTTGTTCCACTCTTACAAGGCTCAGGATTTCAGTTAAATGCTAAATATTCTTGTTCTATGTAATCATTCCTGGTCTCTTATCCATCGCAAACTGCAGTAATAAAAAGGTCTTTTGGTTTGCCATAGATTAAAATCTTTCAAGGTAAGGTCTTATGAAATATTGTAGATGAGTTTTGAATAGTAGATATTTGTTGTTATCAAACGTAAATATTTCTTCATAATATTTTGAATTTGACTTTGGCGGTTGGTACTATTTATATTAGAATGCATGGTAAAGCTGTATTTTTTTGTTGACACTACTTGTTAATAAGATTCTAAACGTGTCTCTCTTCCTACATCGAAAAGAGACTCCAGCACTAAATGCCATCAAGCTTCCAGAAATTCAGTTCAACGAGAAAATAGTAACTTAACGTATTTCCTTAAGGGGTGCCTCCCTTTGACGGAGTGCTCTCTGCTCGAATGAGCGCCTCTCTTTTTTAACGATTTGCCAACGATATAAAGAAGAGAATGAATAGAGGAAAAACCAAACGAATGCAGGGCTCCCGCCGATAATTGTAAAAATATAAAAAAGGAAAAAACTTAAGTATCGCATAATTAAAACGAATATTTTGGTATGTGCAAATGGTGCAAACAGTGCTTTCAATCTTTGCAATAAGGAAATGGCAGAAGTCTTGTTCGATTGTTTGAAAAAAATATTTCTCAAACCAAAATATATTTTTCCAAATAGAAGTTTAAATTATATCGTTCAAAGTCAATTATAAAAAATTCTCCTTGTTTGAGTTGGTGTCAACATGCCCTCTGTATCATAACGAGGTTCCTATAAGACACTATTTGGACGTGTACTGGTGGCAAAAGGCAAAGTGTAAGCTGCTCGAAAGTGTAGTAAGATTTGAAAGAAGTTTCTTGAGAGAAAGGAAAAGTTTTTACTTTCAAAGCAGAAATTAATATGCTACAAAAAGTGTTAAAGATCTGCTGTTAAGGAAGATCGAAACGATTTATATTTCAAACAAACTGGAAGTAGGAAATGTGTTAAGTGGGCCTAGACTGTAAACAAAAGAGGAACTGACTTGCACCGGTCTAAAACTTTAACTTTGATCAACTAGAAAATAATATCAGAATAAGTTGCAGATCTTCCAAGCAAATAAATGGAGCGTCATTTTACTTTCGTTAGGTTTCAATAAATAGTGAAGAGCAATTGCTTTTTGTTTTTTGATTTAAAACTGATTTTTCTTTGAATAACGAAAGACGGTAGCGAAATTGTGCATGCATTGTTACCTGCACAAAGAGCTGGCATTGGAGGAGTAATTGCTGAAAGCGTTTATCACATATTTGTTTTTTGAGATCCAGAGTTCAACTGCGATGTCATTTGCCTCAAGTTTTAGTGCATTCAAGAAATGGTCAGGAAGTGCTATTGCAGCTATTTTGGACCAACCAAATCGGTCTGCACCTGGATTGGCATCTTATACAAAATTTAAATTGCCCTCAAAGTATCGATACAAGAGGCCAGATTTCCTTGAGTTGGATAAGGAAGCAACACTTGCATCAGCAGATCATGACATACGTCCTGTAATGCGACCAAAGCAGTCACTTGCACTCAATGCAGGCTATGCAGAGTAAGTTTTCTTACTGCAAGAGACAGTGCTAATAAGAAGCAAAGCAAAGGGGCAAGGGGGTGGTTGCTCCCCAAGTGGTAAGGAGTTTGGTGTCTGAACAAAACGTAAACTGTCATGTCCTAAAGATTATCCTAGGGGCAACCCACAAGACCAATTTCACCTTTTAGCCCATTATATCTTTGCCCCTCAAAGGAATGACCCTGGCTGCATCACTGGTGCTGATGCTTTTATTCACATCTCCATAATTATGGGCAAATCAGACAAAAGATACTTATTAAATGATAGCTCTTGAGATGCTCTCACACAAGCCCATTCATCAATGCATTGGGTCCTTGTCTTGTCAAGTCAACTAATTGTGCCATACCCACAATATTTGGAGGCTGGTGCAACAATGAATTAACACTCTACAAAGAATGTAATTAGGCCTGTTTTTACAGTGGGGTATGTTTGGCAAAGGCTCACATCCTGAAAATTTGAACTCTTACTGATCCGGGGTCCTTGTAGAGAAAACCCCAAATATTTCCTTTGCCCACAAACAATAGAAAAACACATGATTATGAATTGCCCTTGGTGAAGGTTCACACCAGAAGCTAGGTGTAGACTATCAAATGAGGAAATGACAATCAATCTACAGGCAGGATGGCTGCTGTGAATTCTCATGACAACAGAGAAGAAGTGAACGCACCTTAGATTTCAACAGCAGGTATTTTGAAATATCCTAGAAAAGATTTATGCGACCAGGTGACACTATGGACATGTAGGAGTAAAGTTAAAAGCAGTATCATGTTTATTTGTTGTGTTTTGAAATAATTTAAAAGATTCAATAACGAAGTTATTATATCTTGTTGATAGGACCATCAATGCTGGCAAAACTAATAAAATTAATGAAGATCAGAGTTTCTACTACACATTTTATATAAATGTCCCAGAAGAACACTGGGAAGATGAAAATGACACTGAAAAGGTAGAAAATCGCATGGATTATTCAATTTCCCTTCCATTACAAGAACACCTTTATCAAATAATTTGCTAATCATGCCTTTGATAATTCAGTTGCATCTCTTGAAAGCTTTCATGCATGTCTTTGGTTTGGATTTAAATTGCCCTATGACAAGAATAAAAAATTTTGATGATGTTGTTTTGCTTTGCATTATTTTAGCTGATTATCAAGTTCTTTGTTTGTTTTAATTGATTTCTAGTTTGCTGGTTAATATTATAAGCCAATATGTGTTAGAAGGAATCAATGCTTGATTAAAATACATTTATCATTTTCATTTTGTTCATCAAATATTCAAATGTGTTGAGAAACAGTTAACATCCTTCTCATGACTTATTCAAAATAACTTGGGTGTTTACAGAAACAGTTTTTACTTCATAATCAACCAGCTTCATGATCAAATATACAATTCAAATCTTCATTGCAAATACCAAATAATTCTTCAGTTTCTAATCAGGTTTCATCTTTTTTTCATCTGGTCATCAAACTTAAGATAATTCAGTGATATATATGGTGGATAGCCCAATGTTTTTATAGCTAATCTTTCTTGTTTATTGATAGACAGTAATGCTGAGAATGCAATTCTGAAAGGAAGAAGCATTACCAGTGCTGCCAAAATAAGCAGCAAAATATTTGATAATTTTATTGATGACTCAGAATGTTATCCTAGCATGTAAGATATCATAAAAGACTATAGGATAACAATTATGAAAGTGCAATTCATGTCTTGAGAATATGAGCTTTTTAAATGATAAATTTTATTTTTTTTATAGTATTCTATTCCTTGCATATATTTTGGGATCTTTGATGGGCATGCTGGTACTGGTGCTGGGTTAATGGCAAGTAAATGTCTTCATATACATTTGAAAGAGAAGTTAACCAGCATTTCACATATGCTGGTTCTTAATCAGGAAGAGCTCACAAAACAACATTTAAATCATGGTCTTATTCAAAGTGTCACTGCTGAAAAGCTTGTAATTGGAGCATTAGAAGAAACATTCATTGAGTTTGTGAGTATTCAAAATTGCTTTTAGAGTTTACATTTTCATTAATCATTTTGAATGAAGTGATCCAAAGATATAACTCAATTAGCCCCATTTTGCTACAATGCTTCATAATTCAAGTCATTGCCAATTCGATATCATCAAAGAACTTATCATTTCAAAAGCTTTGTACATAGAAAAAAGGCAAAAATAATACTCATAGATGTACATTAGAAGGTTGACACTAACTGTGCCAGTCAACGTTCCTTCTTAAGCATTTTTCATGTTTTCCACATTTATGCACTTGCTTTTAACATCGGTCTTAAAATGCTAAATGTATCCTTAGAAGGAGTCTGAAATAGAGTCTTTGACTGTTCAGGATTCCTCCTTTAGACCACCTATGGTTTGCTCAAGGCAAAGCCTGTAACATCACACTTGTGAAGTGTGACAGAAATTTCAAGGAGATTGCAGAACAGGCTAAAAATATGCAAGCATGATTGGTATTGGTATTCTATTTATGGTTTTGTAAAACTGCAATGGTTTACTTTTTTAAGACAAAAGAAAGATGCAAACATATGTTGTCATTAAATACTTACACACAGAGTTTTGCCAGTTTCTTACTCAAATTTACTTCCACAACGGCCTTTTCAATCCTCGCAACTATTTTCATATGTTATTTTTTATCTTTTTTTACTTATCAAATGTGGCTCATAGTTTTTACTGATTAAGATCATGCGAAAAAGCTTTCATCAAACTAGATGGCCTTGTATAGTCTATTTTTTTAGGATGATAAAATAAAAGTTGAAAAGCTCGACTATTTCATTGATGGTGGATGTACTGCACTGGTTGCATTGTTTATTTTGGGCAAATTGTTTGTGGCTAATGCTGGAGACTGTAGGTAAGTAAAACTTTAACATTTCACAGCATATCTTAATAATTGGCATTCATGCATGGCTCAAAATTTTCAAATTTTTTAAAATCTTTCAAATACCCCTCATTGTTATGATATTTCACACAATAAGATATTTTGGTTGGGTATTTGGGACATTAATCAGAAAATTATCACTAGACTAACCCTTTCCTTTAGTCATGCTAGATTCCAGCAGTAACTGAAAATACATTTGCATGAGTTGACTGCTGTTTTCTGGAAATTGAACCTGTTACCTCAAACTCATGTGACCATTCAGCAGCTCTTAGACTGTCTAGGGTTAATTTCCAGAAATTTAAGGCTTAGGGTGTTTTGCAGCGCTTTAGACTTTTGTAATATGAAAACTTTAGGGGGTGAGAATCCCTCTCTGGCATACTTTGAAGAATGGAGAACTTTTTGCTTCCTCTTAAAATTTCCCCATCCAACTGTTAGCCAATTAATGCTAGACTCATTTAATGTATAAGCCTCAGCCAAACAACATTTGGGATTAACTATTATTACTGACCTCTACCCGCAGGGTACCAGAAGACTGTGACCAGTTACATTAACACAAACCCATATCTGTTACACCTGTTCTTCCAGATTAATGAAATAGATTTGGAAAGGTCATGGCTAAAACCACCTTCTGGTCTAATTTGTCTGTTCTTGTCTATTTTTGCTTGCATTTGCAAATATTTGGAATGCAAAGTAAGATTTTGCTTTCCTTTTCTTTTAAACTCAGAAAGAAATTATCTTTTCTTTTGTTTGAAGGGCCGTTGTTTACAAAGATTTTCAGCCAACTGAAATGTCTTTCGATCATTCTCCTGAATCAGAGCGACGACGAATACAGCAACTGGTGAGAGATTAAATCAGCATTTATTTTTATAAAAACTTAATGAGTTGATTGTTCCCAATTTCAAAACTAAAAGCATAATTTAGACATTTACTGAAGGCTTTAAGTATTCAATTAAAGTATCATTGAACAATGTGCAAAAGACCTCTAAAGTTACGGCAAGTTGAATAAGGGACTAACAGGGCACCGTACTGCTAATCACAAATGAGAATCACAATGCAGAACCCACTGAAAGAATATAAAGATAGTTTTTAACCTAGCAAATGAATTAAAGTTTAAATTTCAGGGCCTCTGTCAAGACCGGAAAAGCTGGGAGGGGGGGGGGGTAAACTTTGATGCAAAAAATTTACAGATGCATAGCATGATAAGCTGTCTTATGAAATATTGTGAACATCTTCATTTCAAAAAAATGTTTAGGAGATCGGTCTTACGCAATTAAAAGAATTATTTTAGCAGATGCAGATGGTGTTTCCATGTAATACTGGATTAAAAGGGGAGAGGAAATAGCCCTGTATTTTATCATGATTTGTAGTGTGTAGGAAAGTATTCGATGCAGAATGGTTAATTTTTGTGTATAAATACTTGTTCATCATTCGTCCATCATTCATTGTGTTTATTACCAGGGAATGCTATCAAGCGAAACAATCCCCTTTCAGGAAAATTATCAGTGACAATCGAAAGAAGTTGAACCACAGGTGCTTCATTTGATTGAAGTGTGTAACTGTTAGTACCTAGCTTAGGAATAGAATATAGCACCGAAGACAGGATGATCACCTGCCACAATCCCATTGCATCTCGCAGCTTAGTCTACCATAGTCATTTTCTTTATTTTATTTCAATTAAAAGAATCTAAAACATAGCTACTTTTACTATGCCCATCATTGCAAAGACACACACTGGGTCATCGGAGATTCCACCAAGACGGGCACTTAAAATTTAAGATGATGAAAGAAAAATGCTTCAAAAATGCTAATATTTGCTTCCACTTAATTTTATGTAATAATATCTGCAATTAAGAGTGAAGTAGAAAAACGTATGTCCAGGGCACTATCTTTTGTATCCATTCTGTCAGATGATATTTAGATTATGTGCAGTCAAACATTGAAAGTATACATTTACATGCTAATATTGTCGACTTGGTCTTGTGCTGTATTAACAAAGAATGTAGCCACACTCTATTGGTTATCTATGAAGCCACCTCATGTAAAACTGTTAACAATTGCCTTTTGAATGTTTCTTTGGCCAACTATAACCGCAGCGAAGTCGTTTTAAATCTGCCTGAAATCGATTTAAATATTCTTTATGGAATGCAACTGTCAATGCCTTTTACTAAAACCTGCATCTAATAGGGCGCTTGTTGAAAGATATGTAATTTTTTTTGCTTAGATACTCCGAGTGATTAGGTGTGTTTAATTGATATCTTTTTTCTAATAGAGTTTCTTATCACGCTCAACTTTAATTTGAACGTTTTATAGGCTTATCTGCGACCAAGCCTTCTTGGTGATGAATTCACTAGATTGCAGTTCCAACACAGACCAAGAAAGAAGGACATTGGAACAAAACAGCTTTACAGAGACCGACACATGAGCGGATGGTATTTGCGTTTTATTCATCATTGTTTCATCATTTTCCATCTTATATTCTTGTACTCACGCTCTTTGCCAGGGAGGCAAGAGACATTGCCATTAAGAACTGCAAAGAAGAAGTTTTTTTGAATGATAGATAATAAAAAGCCATTTAGGAAGTTATAGTGGCTCAATTTAATGCCTTCAGTATACCGTTGCCTTTAATCACGACTTTAATGCTTGAGGCTACAAGATTGTAGCAAGTATACTTAGGTTTCCGTTGACTAATAAGTCAGCCAAGTGTTTACTAATAATTTTTGTCTATGACAACTCTCAATTGCTGTTTCTTTCAATGACGCGTATATTACATTAATTTGCCTTGTTTTCAGGGGATTGAAAGTCATTGACAGAAATGACTTGAAACCGCAGTTAGTCAGCGGTGAGGGTAAAAGATCTCGTCTTATGGATACAATTGGTGTCACACGTGGCTTTGGAGACCATGATATTGAATATGTGTACCTTCCTGGGTTGAAGATTAGGCCATTCATGATGCCAGATCCTGAGGTAACCAGCATGCTCTCATTATTCTTTAGCAAACAAATCCTAATTGTCACGCAAGATGTCATTTATGGGAGCTTGGTTCAGTTTTCAAATACTAATCTGTGACAGTTCGCCACTTTTTCGTGACTTAAACGAAGAATGATGGTAAAAGAGCTTTTGTGGGTAGAAATTTTCTTTCCACGTTTTATCTTTGACTTCTGAGTGATTGGGTTGAAACAGAACGTGTTATTTGTTTATGTAATGGCCTCTTGGTAGGCATTTGCTTTCTGCTCCTTGGGATATCGCAAAGTAGTTTTTTAGTAGTGTACATTTTAATCTGCAATTTTCCACTTTTTACATTAATAATAAACCTTATTTTGTCTTATCCAGGTCAGAGTGTATGATTTAGCTGCTCAAGAATTCACAGAAAATGATGTTTTGGTTATGGGATCTGATGGCATGTGGGAGCGATTTCAAAATGCTGATGTAAGCTTTTCTATTTGTTTGATGCATTGTAATTATCATTTTCAATTTATTTGAGTTGATGATTCAAACAAAATTGTGTCCGTAAACCTTTTCAAGGCTCGTTTTGGTAGTGTCTGCGATTCTTCGAGGCCAGAGGGGCCTAGTGTAAGGCTTATTTAGAGCGTCCTTAGAGCCTTGATTCCAACCAATTTGCAAAATGAAATTTTTTTTTGATTCATGGAGTCTTAAAAAGTGAATCATTGCAGAGGGAGGGGAAAATTTTCTGTCAAGTTTAGTCCTTGCTGCCTTACGACCTATTTATTATTCAGCTTTTGTACTTAAAGAATGGTACAATCAATAAAAGTAGATAAAAATGCATTGTACCAAATCAAAGTGTAAGTAGTAGATAGTAGCTTTGGAAAGCGATTGGCTGTGGATACTGTTGGAATTTTTATTCCATTTCTATTCATCAGTGTTTCATCTCCAACGTTCCTTTGATCTTTGCCCAAAGCAACTATCTGTTTCTATTGACACCAAGTTGGCTTTTATTTTATCCACATTAAACGTTTTCAAATATGACAGGCAGAACCTTTTTAATGGTACTTGTAGAATCAGTCCTTGCCTTATTTCCTTTATTGAATTTGCTACATTGGGTAGCTAGGTCCCTCACATAGTTTTGGCGAGATTTCATTTCAATTTTCCCCGATTATGCTCAAATAAACGCCCTGTTTTAATTTATTAAGTTAGGACCCGCCAGCTCATCAGCAAGTGATATGATACTTGACCGGGATTAAACCGGGATTCAACTGAACAACAAAAGTGGTTATCCATCTTACAAATGTTGCTTTGAAATATAGAGAATGACGACACCATTTTGACTAATTTTTGACTAGCTTGATTATAGGTACCTGCATGCATATGCAAAAATACCAGATCTGACAATAACATGTATTCTGTAACTACTCTCCACCCTAAAGTTAAACTTTATATACTTGATAGCCATCAACTATCAGTCGTCAGATCTGAACGTCTAAACTTCTAAAATTCTTGCTACATTTTTTTCAAATTTTTGTAGGAATTCACCTTTCCGGTTATTATCGAAACCTGTTTTGCTTTTTTAGGTT
This sequence comes from Catostylus mosaicus, assembly GCA_964019065.1. Taxonomy (NCBI): domain Eukaryota; kingdom Metazoa; phylum Cnidaria; class Scyphozoa; order Rhizostomeae; family Catostylidae; genus Catostylus; species Catostylus mosaicus. Next base: position 5,238,491 of record OZ025186.1, read on the forward strand.
ATCCAAGTATTGAAGGAGAAGTTTGAACAACAACCAGCCTCAGAGCCAAGAAGGTGATACGCTTAATTCATCTCAATGATGTATTTTTAATTGATTGATTTATCTGTGCATTAGTGCTATTTTTATATTTGCTGTACTTTATATCTGACCTAGATTTACGGGTGAAACGAGGTAAGGGCTGCTTCTGTTGGATTTTGTGTGAATTGGTATTTAAACTTTTTTGTAAGTCGTATATTCTGCAATTGAAGTAAAATAGGATTCCTGTTTACTAACTTATCATCAATCATGCCAAATAAGAGAAAATGTAGACTGTTGATAAAAGGAGGTAAAGAACAGGAGAACAGAGAGGAAGGAAATGCAGTCCGATGATTTAGAAGAAAATGTTTTTTCTTTCGTTGTGATATCCGAAACAACAGCAGCTGATATTCAAGAGGGCGTCACAGACTAAAATTATGCTAAATATTTACAAAATACATAAAATGATTGCAATACACAAACTGAAAAGGTATCCATGTAGAATATATAACATAGCAGAAATTTGTTTAAAAGACGCAACGCTAGATGACTGCATGCCTTTTTTGTGAGAATGTTTCAACAACTTGCATCTCAAGAAGAAAAGCTTTTTATGCCAGTGCACTGCAGTGGTTGCTCATATTCCCTTGTGCGTTTCGCAGGGTACTTGTTGAATATCGTATTCCTCTGGTTAAAAGTTTTTACAAATACTCAAGGAGGGCATTTAGGGATCTATAGAGCACCTTTAAAGTATCTGTTGTATTGTAGTTGTTTTTAATCGTGAAAACTTTGCAGGCATAGACCAGTTACTATTCTAGATACTAAAGGCACTTTGTAGTGACATGGGGTTAGTATTGTACTTTATTAAAATTGCGTGCAAAAGGTTTAAGTTTCTAAATCTCCTTGTTTAGGTATATTGTGGCTGCTCAAGCTTTGGTGGATGAAGCGCGAGGAACTTTGGGTGAACGTGGTTGGAGAACAAGAGGCGGAGATGCAGCTTCGTACGATGATATCTCAGTGTTTGTTGTGCCTCTTGGTAAACACAAAGACATTAAAAAGTACATTAAGGAAGAAAGGCCCGTTTCTGCGTTAGTTCGAGACGATTCCTTTGTTAAGAAGTATGTGAATCGAGATGAAGTTGAAATTCGCACTGCAAAATCGCTGGCAGAAGAGTTAAACTCAAACAAGGAAAATGATGAATCTAGGCAAGATGATGCAGATGCAAAGTTTGAAGAGGAAGTAGCTAATTTTGAGAAAACTCTTTTGAGTACTGGAATTCCTGAGAATGAGGCGAATTAGGGTTGTTTTTTCAATAATATCAGTACTTTTTCAGGTAGTTCATCAAAATTTGAAAAAAATGTCGCACAATAACTGTTATAATACGCATTTCATTAGAAATGAATCATGATGCGATGTTGCTTAATTTAGGTAAAGACGAATCGGTAATCACCTTCTCATCACGTTCATGTGACACTTGCACTCGAACCCTAATACCTATGATATTTGATGTGGCCAAAGTTGAATAGGGGTTGTCACGCAAGGCAATAAGCCGATGCCTTTTGACCGCGAAGCATGACTATTCCATAATTTTAGATAACACCTTTGGGCAATATATAAGCACATGATAGGCCCAACCTACCCAGATGTAGTGATACAGCGCTCTCAAATCCCTCTTCTTTGGTGACTGGCTGCCCCTCGTCTATATGTATAGCATTCTGAAGGCAAAATGTATGGTCGCTGGGGCACTGTATTCCCTGTTTGCTATAAACTGCAATTATCACCTAAAGAAAGCAAAAATAAGCCTTTCCTTGTCACTCAAAACAGGTCAGAGAAATCGATAAAGATTGTTATGTAATGTAAAGGCTTTACATAAATGACCAGTGATACCTAGAAGTTGGATGATTTTAAATGCTACAATACGAGATGCTTCACCGATGTGGCTGGCCTATCGGTGAGATGACTGCTGTATAATATGTCTTTGATACAAAAGCTTCATGGATATCAGAAGTATCAGTATGTAAATGTAGGCTGTCTCTGTTTCCAAGCAAAATTGGGCCCTTATCCCGCTCCTCAAGCACCGACGCCTAAAAGATTCCATATTTATGGTATTATAAGGAAATGCTTTTTGTACATTGTTTGTATTTTCACGTGATCAAGCATAGAGGGTTACAGAGTGAGGGCACTTAAAAGCATTTTAGATCAAATTGGTAAAGTTTTAGAGAAGGACACTTTTAATTCGTAGTCTGAAAAGCTATAAGGAGGGAAAGAAAGAAAAGACAGTTCAAGCTATAAATTAATCAAGTATCCATTTGACCCTCTTAATTCAGGTACAAGAAAACATTTCTCCTGTAGATCTCCATGTTTGGGCATGACTGTTTTCGAGTTGTAGTGGGGTACAGTCTCAACATAGAGGTTATGCAGACTATACAAGGTATTCATAGTATATTTGGGGATTTAAATCACTGCGATGTATTTTGATGTAAGCGATGTTGTTGTTACATTGTACCTTAATAAACTGAATCACGGGATGCAATTTCAAATAGATTAATGGCATATTTCAAATGTGTTCTTATTGCTTTATAAAACTACTTTACTCCACCGGCTTAGATTTTTCAAGGGGGGAGGACCTATTCCACCTTTCAATGGTATTTACTTAACCCTGATGGTTTAAGGCATTTATCTCAGGTTGATTATCTGACTCCTTGCAATTTATCGAAATTGTATTTTCTCATGCTGAAGGGTAAGGAAGGCCACAACAACCAGCAGGCCTATACTCGTTAGTGAGTGATTGGTGCAGATATTCAGATAAACAGATATAAAGATATACTGATATACAGATATACAGATATACAGATATACAGAAAAACAGATATACGGATCTACAGATATTCAGATATACAGATAAAGATACAGATACAGATAAACTCTGATTTTTCCCATCGCAGCTAGGTTATAGTTATTCTAAAAAAGATGGGACAGCTCCTTTCGTTACAAGAAACCATGAAATTCAGTTTGCATTACCTAACTAAAAATCTTCGGTCTTTGTAAATCGACATATCTGCAACTCGTTTTAATAGGTTTTTGAGTCCAGTTTTGGTTCCTACTTGTGTCACAAGTGAAATGCTCAAACCGAGTGCAAATAACATATGAATAAAGTAGCCTTGCTTTTTGTCATGTGGTTTTCCATCTGCAAAGATATAGACTTGTTAATTACCCTGGTGCCTACGACGCCTCTCGATGGTGGCATAAAACTGGATTGTTATTTTCCATATTCTCTTTGTGCATCACTCCAAATTTGAAGTAGGATTCTGGAGAAGCGACAAACGTTTTGACGATTACTTTCAATGTCACTGATGGCCAACTCATTCACTGAGGGACCAGTTCGTCTAATGATATACAGCGAAATGGATTATTTTTTCGAAGAGGGAGGCTAATCCTTCTAATATCTGGTTATACCTGCTTCTAAACATTCGTGACAATTTTTTTTGGACATTATTATTTCTAGCATCACCTTAAAATCTGAACAGACTCCTAATACGTTACTGTGCAGCTATATTATCACCGGGGTGAAAGGGTTGATGCCACTCCGCAGCCACTCACCGGAGAAGATCGCATGGACATTGAACATCGAAAAAATAAAAGTGTAAGCAAGGATTTCCTTTCAGACCTTTAAATTGGGTTTACGTGTGCCATTGATAGCGTCTTAGTGATGACTTGGGTTTCAACTACCCTCATAGAAGCCTGTCGCAATCTCATTTATGTGATCTGAGTAGATATCAATTCGCTTTTCTCAGCTCCCCGTAAACACATGACGTAGATCAACCAAAAAGAGATTCTTTCCAGGAAAGCTTTGGTGCGTTTTGGTCGTTGAGATTCACCCACACGAAGACTAGACGAAAAGGGTAACTTAAACCATTATTTTCTATTTAAACTGAAACAGTGCATTATAACGACATAATAATTTTTGTTTCTGTTCTCGCAGCCGTACTATTTTCGTTTTATCACGCTTCTGTCTGGTACGTACACTTAAAGAATGATACACTTGAGTAGAAGCAGGAGGGGGAGGGGGGGAGGTGACTTGCGGCAGCCATTATCTATGTTCCCTTCAATGAAAAAGGGTTAAACTTTCATAAGGAGTTCAAGACTGGAATGGTCGGGGGTGAATTTAATTTATCACAACCAGCTATTGAAGTTCAAATTCACTGTATTCAAAAACAACATGTATTACCTGTTTATAAAATATACGATTCTAAATAACTGAGAAACAATGATAAAGTTAAATATAACATACAAATTTCGTTAAGACTTAGGTTTGAGGATGTCTTTATTGGCAGGAAGATCGGCAGTCTTTTTGAACTTGTATCTTTCGATCGAATGACAGTAAGGTCCGCATGCGGTGCAAATTCCTGGAATGGGTATTCCCTGCCCACTACGTAATGGGGTGATAGCCATAGATAGCGAGGAAATCGTCGACCTGCGTGCGCATGAGTTGCGGTGCGTTTCTTACCGAAGTCTCTTTCGCCTGTAGAGCGTTGTTCAGGCATCGTTAGGACAGCGTACTAATAAAAACTTTCCCTTAAAGGACTCTTCGAAATTCATTGATGTCAAGTAACAGCAATTCTGAGTCGTGCTCACCACCAAGCAAGAGGCCGAGGACTTGTGAAACACAAAACGGTGTAGCAGGGCAAGTTAACAACGGGGTGAGTCTTGAGGGTCCGTTTGAAAGGCCTAGGCTAGCCTACATAGTCGCTCAGTCTAAATGCAATCTTTTCAATGTAAAAGTTTATTTTGCAATTTCTTGGTTTAACACATTTTGATCAAATATGCATATATATTTATCAAGCATTTGTTTTCCATGAAAATTGTCATGGCTGAAAGAACTTGCTAGTGTTTTACACGGACTGATGAGAGAAAGAACAGATGGTTTTGTCTTCAGCATCTCCTCATAATTAGGGGACAGTTTAACTTCGTTCCCAAAGACTACATTCATATCCCCGAACTTACACCACACGTTTACTCTCCAGCTTTTTTGTTTGAAAATTAATGATATAGTTAACTATTCACCACCAGGGCATTTCCATTTTTACTCTGTACAGAGGTGTGAAAGGTGTTTTCCACAGGGGGGGGGGGGGGGTAGTTGACCTCGGACTTGGAAAATCTAGGGAGATCAGTTTTTACTCAAAGAATCCTCCAGAAGGTGATAAAGATGAAATAGCCCATCCTTCATAGTGGACAATAGCAATAGCTTTATGCAAGTTGCTACAATCCAGGGCATTGTTTGAAGAGGTGGTGGTTGGGATGTTTCATCATCACAACCATGAAATTAGTACCTTTGCACACGGTAAAACTGCCACTGTGCAATTTTTCTTGTCAAATAGGTCCTTTTGGGTCTTGGGAGGGCCTGGGGGTATTTTCTTGGGCAGAAGAGCCATTATCCTCAGAAACACAAGGTATGAAGTGATGTCCCTGGCTGGAAAGGTTGAAAGATCTCCCAGGTGGTTATAAATGTTGAGTATGCCAAAGGCTGGTCCTCTCTTTTCTATTTTCTTCTTCCTTGATAAGGTCATGTATACTTGCTTAAAACTATCAAGAGACATATTACAACATGTGTTCCAATCTGCCATTTGGATTTGTTAGTCAATGATTCTGCAAAAATTCTCTTCTAGAGGAAACTTTTCAATTCAATATTTAAAAATTTTTTTCTACTTTGTTGCCTTAAAAACCACTTGAGCTGATGTGAAGTATAAAATACTTCTTCATTAAAGTTTTTTCTTCTTTTTTACATCCTTCCTCATCCATCCTCATCTTGCCTTTTTCATTCTTTCTTCACTCTTTTCACCTCCATGATCACTTCCCAGGGCCTTTACTCATTGCCTGCTTCGGTCTTTTCCCATCATTTGCATTTTCCTTCCCCTCTTTCTGCATTTTTCTACCTTTTTTTCTTCCTTTTGGACAGACATCCATGCAAATCACATTAAGTTACTTGAGTTTCATAATTTCAACCCCTGTTTACAGGTTTGTTTTCTTTTGATTCTTTTATTTTGCAAACCAGATGAATGTATAGGGAGGGATTAAGTATATTTTTATGTTTTCCCCACTGCAGGTCATTCACAGAATATCACTAGAATATCATTCACACATTCTTCACATACTGATATAAAATATCAACTGAAGCATTAGAATCCAGTTGTGACCCCCTTCATTTCCTGCATACATACCATAAATGACCAAATACTGGGGCACTTATTCAAAAATTTGACCCCAACCATGGAGAGCTTATTTACCATGGAAGGGTGGCTTTTTTGGCAGGGGTGATTAAAAATTATTCCTAGGGATTGAAAGATGAACTTCATTGTTGTATTTTTTGACCCGAATTTTGACAAAATGATTTGAAGAATACTGCTCATATCATACTACATCTACATTTTCTTCCTCATCTTCATCATGGTGGGCATTTATATCACTTTCATGATTTGAAAGGATGTATATCTTGTTCAGTGCTGCAACTACTCCCTCAAGAGAAAGTAAAAGCAAAGTACTCGCATTTGAATTAGATTTTGTGGAGAAAAAATTTTTAAACTACTGAGCAGTGCTTTTCAATAGTGGGCCGTTATTCATTCATTTACGGTATTGCCTTTTGGCATAGATGCTAAATTCTTTGAAATTATGTATCTGAAGTTGCAATACCATAGAGATTTCTATGATTTCATATTCTTGCAATCCAAGCTCATTTAAGTATATGGTGCATTTTGTCTCCCAATACAATGACTTAAAATCATCATCACATCATCATCGCGCATGGAATATTTAATTAGGGCTGAGTTGCATCTGCATATCTTCAAAAGCAGATGAGCAGTTTTGAAATTTCAGTTACATCACCTGCTCACAATTCTTTTCACCTGCAAGTTCCTGAATTTTAAGTATTTTGCATTCAACTGACATTTTCAAATCAGTTCATTCAAATCAATTTGGAATCATTTCAAAATTGAAGCCATTATACTGGTTGCAGTGAGAGATTTAACAGTTATTTTGTTTATCTTTTTAAACTTTTCATCCTTCATTATTATTGTTTTGTAATAGGTTAGCCCAAATTTGAGGGTTTGCTCTTTTGTAAATCTTTTGTTTTTGTATGGTATTTGATGTGCTCCAGTGACGTAAAATAGCATTACTAATGAAGTGAAGGCAAAACATCTAACAAAAATTCTTTTCTTTGATAAGTCTTTATTTGTATTTAAACATTCAAGCTTTGAGCTGTTGAATGAATTTATATATATATTTAAAAATAATACAGATTGCAGAAGGTAGGAAAAATGAGATAATTTGAAGTAAATGACAAATACAATTTTTTGCTGCAGCATACAAGGGCTTCTTCAGAGCAAAAGCAGACAGTCTTTGTTTCACATTTGGCACAAGCATTCTTCAACACACATGTAAAAGTTGTTGATCAATACTGATCTGGCAAACGTTGTTTTAGCTCACTATGATTTGATTTGTTGTAAAGGTTCTCAAAACCCTCATATAGCCTATTAAAGCTAATTCAGGCAAGGTAAATCCTCAACAATCATCTCAGTTAAGTTGATCATCAAGTTAATAATTACAAGTGTTAATGATGCCTTGCACACAGTACAGTAATATAAACTTGTCAACAATGTTAAAAAGACGAATATGCAATTGTTATAGATTTCTAATCAAACCATACAAAACCAGTCTAAAGCTCAGAAGATATCATGCATGCTGTAATAAGTTTTATGTGAATTATACATAAATTTCATTTTATTGCAACTGCTCATTTTGCACTGTTCTTGTTGGAACGTTTTATTTTCTTAAAGTGTATGAGATGGTGGATAATATTGGATAATAAATTTATCATAATTTTGCTAGGACACCCAGACAAACCAGATTGAAGCTGTGTTTCAAAAGAAGAAATTGTTAATTAGCTAAGATTTGGGGGAATGCAGGTCTCATTGTAAATGCTTGACCTATTAAACAGAATAACAGTTTTAGGACAATTTTTTAATGAGACAACGATGATTAGAATACAGAAAAAATGTTGTAAGAAAAAAGCTAATACAGCTTCTGAGAGAAAAGCCAACATTTGGAATGAAACTAATATCCCTGATGTTATTTGGGCAAAACAGCACCTGCATATTTGGTGAAAGTAGCATTTTTTGTTTTTTTAAGATTTCAAAAATGGCTCCTGCAGATGGAGATATTGATGAGGGTTTATATTCAAGACAGCTGTAAGTTGATTTTTCTTGCTTTTCACCCAAATAAACCACCTTGACTTGCAATTTCATGCACAGTGAAAATTTTAATTTTGCTTCATTTTTCCTTGTTAATATGAAAAATACATAGCCATGATAATTTTCAGATACTTTGAAAAGACTTGACATTGTTTATTTTGGAAGATGCTGATATATTGAAAATAAAACAAACTAAACCCAGGGTTAGGTAGACAACCCTGCAAATATTGGATAGTGCATGAAAGTTGGCAGATGGGTAATGAAAGGTCATTCTGAAGTTTTCTTTGCTTTTTTGCATAAAATTTGCCTTAAACTGATGAAGTTTGATATTAATCCATTTTTCATAGATATGTACTTGGTCATGAAGCCATGAAAAAGATGGGAGCTTCAAACATCCTCATTTCTGGAATTAATGGTCTAGGAGTTGAAATTGGTTAGTCGTATTTGTAATAATCCTTGAGGTTTCTCTCTTATTAAGATTCATCATTTCATTTATTTGCTTCAATATTGGAACAGTTCAATAAGAGCAGGAAGACTCACATAGCTAAGACATCTGATGCAACTGCATCCCTAACCACTAGCAAGAAAAGTACTTGAAGAACATTTTAGAAGAATGGAAAGGCCGCAGGGAAAAACGAAGATGCTTTGGCGTAGCATTGTAAAACGTATTGTGCAGTATTGACTGCCTATGATGATAAAGATATATATAGATAGATGGATAGCGATAGATAGACTGATAGATAGTGATATATTGATATCCTTTGTTAAAACCTTTGTGCATGGAAAAATAATCAACATTTTAATCTTGCCTAATAGCAAAAAATGTAATTCTTGGTGGTGTCAAGTCAGTTACTCTTCATGATAAAGATGTTTGCACAATGGTAGACCTAGCATCCCAGGTAAGCTACATAATAGTTGTATATATAGAATGTAGAAAATATCAGAAAATATAAGATATAAGAAAATGTAGAAAATGGAAGAAACTGTTGTATATTTAAAAATTTTTTAAACTTATGTTAAGATTTTTTAGAGAATATAATTGATACATAGATTTTTTTTTTATTCAACAGAGAATAGCCATATCATGTAGATCTGTTAATATCCATTATTTTATTATTATTATTATTATTATTATTATTATTGATAGAAATAAATCCTAGATGATCAGGCTTCCTGAAGGACTGAAAATGCTTTTCTCTCTAAAAAATAGCAGGAATCACTTAAATAATTCAATATATTTCTTACATTACTTAATGCAATTCAGATTTATGAATTTTATGTATCTACGCAGAGTTTTGCACTTATCAACAATTTAGTTAAATGGGAACTCAAAAGCAATATTGAGAAGGCAAAACAATTATGCTCATTAGGTTGCAGAAGCTAGAAGAGTATAGCAAAGACTGAAACTTTTTCTCCAAATTTGTTGAAATGACTACGAAAATCCATTTTAATTTTTGATACACTTTATTGTAGTTTTATTTAACGGAGAAAGACATGGGTAAAAATAGAGCCCAGGCTTCAGTTGAAAAGCTTGCTGAATTAAACAGCTATGTTCCTGTTAATGTGCATCAGGGAGATTTAACAAATGATGTATTAGCAAGATTTCAGGTAAACCAAAAGTTATCACATTTTTGAGTTTCGCCTGTCAGTTATAACTGATCGTTGCTTTGTTTTTTTATTGAATTTTACAACTACTCTCCTGTGTTAATTGATTAATCAAAAAATTGATCGATTGCTTGAGTGCTCCATTGTTAATTTGTGAATTTGATAACGGAATAGTTTATTATAAAGTTGAGTTAGTCAATTATATGTTTAAATGTGTTCTTGAAATGTCAATTGATCTTTTGGTTTTTTAATTTGGTGCCAAGATGGTCAATTGATTGATTGCTTGGTCTTCAAACACTTGTGTAATAGTTCTTGTTTCTCGTTGGGTAATAATTCCTTGTTTAACATCCGTTTTTATGAAAATTTAATTGGTAGTTGATTTATAATATGTCGATTATCGACTTCTAGTTTGAACAAGTTGATTGGTTGACTGCCTGATCGATTGATTGGTTGAATGATTGACTGATTAATTGATTGGTTAGTTGATTGATTTATTGATTGATTGATTGGTTGTTTTTCATGTTTTTAATTGTTGTTTATTTCATGGGCCAGTCAGTTAGTTTATCAATCCGTTAAGCACTTAAGTAAATCGTGTCTCCTTTATTGAATTCAGTAAATCTTTCAGGTTATTGTTTTGGCCAATTCAAGCCTCGAAGAACAACTGAGAATTGGTGACTTTGCACATTCAAATGGAATTAAATTGATTGTTGCTGATACCAGAGGTCTTTTTGGGTATTGATTTTATAAAATGATCTTTGTTCATCTTATGAATAATGTTAACCATTGCAAGTATGATGAGCATGTGATTGATTTTATTCCCTAAAACATACGTGTAGACGTGATGAAAATGAAGCTGCTTTTTGAGAGTTAACAAATACTGCACTGTTTCTTTGGGGAAGGCCATCACATATTAGACTTTAAATTGTGCATTTTGCATTACGAAAGGTGCAGCGAGATACCCCGCAAAACGGTAAACAAGAGGCCATTAAACAAAGTAGGGTGGATTATGATTTTATCAGTTTTTCATTCCATGTGAAATGCTTCCAACATGCAATCTTTCATCAGTCTTCCGTCCAACCATTAAGGACGTGGTTAGGGTTCCATATATAATAGAATTCTTTGAGCTGGGCTGGAGTGTTGATAAGAAATTGTTATCTATCTTCTTTGCTTGATGGTTTCGTATTGCTTTTACTTCTAAATTGAATCATCATTTTTTGTTTCTTAGCCAACTATTTTGCGACTTTGGTGAATCTTTTGTCGTGAATGACGTCACTGGTGAGCAGCCTTCAAGCTATATGATTGCCTCAGTAACCAAGGTATGTTACGATTTCAAAGCATTGCAGTTATAGAGTCACTAAGGGAAGGAAGGGGTGCGCAAATGACAACAAAAGACCTGGCAAATTCAACCCATGTCTCTATTGTACTGTTATGTAAAGGGTGTATTCCCTAATATTCTTGCCCTTGCCCCAACACCAAGGCCAAGATCTTTTTAGGTCTGGGTAGGAAGTTTGCAACATTTCATGGCTCGATTTGTATGTTGGTTTATATGTTGGTTGATCATGTAAAAGTCGTAGTTGAGCTTCGAAAACAAGGCGATAAACATACGTAACTACTGGGTCTAGGAAATGTTTTGGCTGCCAGAAAAAAGAAATCAAAAAAAGCAGAATACATACAGTAAGATACTAAATCTCAAGAAAGAAGAAATTGACAAAAGAAGAACAGAGTTGACTTGATTGTGACTATAGCTCTTAATGCTTAATATGCTTAACAATTGCATAGCATGTCTCTGAATCTCTAGATGGTGGCACAGAAAAGATTTGTTGTTTGAACCGGGATTCTAACAAGAAAAATCCTATCGCTGTTCACAACATGCTAAGTTTTGTAAAGTTGTTACCTCAAGGGCAACCATATTTTCGCCGTCATAAAACGTAGGAAGATAAAAATCAAACCTTTAAATATACTAACAAAACAATCTAGATAAACAGCGATGCCTTAATTAAGAAGCACTTTGGAGTTCTTATTGCTTGCAACCTTGATGTTTAAGGATAAAGAAGGAGTCGTTACTTGCTTAGATGAGACACGGCATGGCTATCAGGATGGTGATCACGTTACGTTCTCAGAAGTCAAAGTAAGATATTAATATTATTCATTGATACAGAGCCCAATGTTTTGCATGCTATTTGCAATTGTCTTAATTGATACAAAAATTTTAATTCCTTCATTCCGATCTAGATACTCAATGCTAATTTTAACCATTTTTATTTCGAGTAAAATTATGTTTACATTTTATCATAAATTTATTTTCAATTTCTTACTTTTGCCAAATGCCTACTTTCTATCAGTATCCTATGCTTTTTGTTACAAAATTCTTTCAATAACCATACGTTAGGATTTTCCTTAAGCGGCGTTAGTGACAATAAAATAAAGTATTTGTCACCGGATGCTTCAATATAACCTGATTGTTGTCTCAGTGATGGTGGTTTGAGGTTTAGTGCAACCCTCGCCATAGCTCTACTTAATAAGGGATTTGGGGGATGTTCACCTTGCCATCAAGATAAAAGCAGCTTCGTCTAGGGCAACACTGGCCTCTACGGGGGCATTTGTTTCTGCCACATCGGCAATTCATGTTTTTGTAGGGCAAATTCCTCTTTTGTCGGCCTTCTTTTTAATAAATTAAAAATTAGAAGGAAATATCTATTTCACATATTTGCATATGCAATGCCATTTCTCTAGGGCATGAAGGAACTGAATGGTTGTGAGCCAAGAAAGATAAAGGTTCTAGGTAAGTTATGTTTACATTAAGATAAGGAGGCATAGATTACCTCATTTAAAAGGACTTCTTTATCCGACGTTTGCGAGAATATTTAGCATCCGATGGTGTCTAAATGGTGAATTAAAATAACGAGATGCAATTCGAAAATCTCTTGAAAATAGGCTTATTCGCATGACTAGGATGAAGAAAAACAACACCGCAGGTTAAGAACAGGCACTTCAAACATGCAAAACGCGTGATATTTAAGTAGTTAATCTGGATTGCGCCCAAACATCTATTCACGATAGTTCACGGATCATTGAGCGACATTTTTTTCGCTTAGAAGTTGTCAAACCTGTCTATTAAGTAAAAAAAGGCAGACTCCTGAATTGTCAAATTACCAAGATGGTGCTTGAATCCAATTTGAATTAGATTATATGGTTTTCGTGTATAACATTTTGGTTTTTAATGGTTACAGTCTGAATAAAAAAGAGCAAAATATGTGTATGATTTAAACTAAATAACTGGTTTTGTCACAATGATAAATTACGGGTGGAACAAAATGTTTTTCACCGTTATCATTGTTCTTAAATTCCTGAAGATGTTGCGCTTTCTTTCTGATATAGCTATCCGTACTATCAGTTTTAGTAATACTGCATTTTATTTTCGCAATTTTGTCAATTCTCAGTGTTGCTAGCATTGTTTATTTTATCAAGTGCAGTTGAAGTCAAACGTAACTGAAAGTTAGTATTTACTTAAAGGTGTTCATGTTATTAGACAATCAAAAGGGATCATTGATGATAGGTGCGATTTTCTGATTTGAAAATCATCATCGAGTATTATTATTTTTATAGGACCATATACATTCTCAATCGGAGATACAACTGGCCTATCTGATTATATTTCTGGTGGTATTGTCACTGAAGTACAAATGCCAAAGATGTTGAAATTCGTTAGTACTTTTTTTTGCTGTGCTTCCATCTTGTTATAGCCATGCTATGTGCTTTCATTGGCATAGATCCAATCTTGAGCTCAGAGCTCTTTGTGATATTTCCGATATCTCAATATTTCAAGCACCCTTGTTAGTATGAGTATTATTGCAGCTGGAAATTTTTAAAAATTTTCTAACGAACGATGTGAAGCATTGTCTTGCTTACTGAATACTTTGTCTTTCCTAGATATACGTTCCTTTTACCTCTAAGGCTCTTTAACTAAGTGAACATGCTAACCCTCCTCTTTTGAGATTTTTTCATCCCCATATGGATATAGATTCTTAAAACATATTTTTCATTTTAAAGCTATTTGCAAAGAAATGGGTCCCAATAAGACAAAACAACTAGCCAATCACGCGCGCTGGCTCTCCTCACGTGGTTTTCAACCAAAATTGATCATTTGTTTTAGCTTCTACATCCAATTTAAAAATTGCATTCCTGGCTTATAGATGCTGTATCATTTCTCGTAGAAATCGCTCAGGGAATCACTTGAAGAGCCAGAGTTTTTCATCACAGACTTTGCTAAATTTGACAGGCCGAGTCAGCTGCATATTGCATTTCAGGTTTGTATTTCCTCATTGAACTGATTCTGAAAGTTGCCTCTCGGGTCCTACATCCGTTAAGTATCATACATCATTGTTAACTTTAAGAATTACTCTAAAGTAGTTAAATGTGCCAGTGCGAAATTTTAGTGTAAGGATTCGTACTAGTTTAGTACGTACATACTTTTCTAGAAAGGGTATCTTTCAACCTAGCAACAATCAAAATCTTCAAAAGCCAAGTATTAATCTCTCTAAGTATTAATGATATATATTTTTGCTTTGCAGTCGTATGCTAATTATTTACAACCTTTGCAACCCATTAGTTCGTATGACTAAAATTCATCCCTTTTATCAGGCATTGCATGCTTATTGTTCAAGAAATGGAGAACTCCCCAAATCTAGAAACAAGGTAAGCATTGGAGAAAAACACTATCGACATAATCACTTTTACAGTTCATCAACATTTTCTCATGCATTTGATTTTCTAACTAGGTATGATCCTAGTCTTTGGCGCAAGAAAACACAGAAGTTGTCAATAAGTTGATATTACTGGCTCGATTTGTCTTGAGGCAAATACTAGCGTAACACTCTTGAGATACTTTCCTGTTATAACAGAGAAAATATATATTCAGATATGAATTTGCATAATGTTACATAATATGTACAAATATCTAAATCTTGTGAATGTTCAGGTATGGCTTCGTCATAACAACATATTTAATATATACAGTGTTTCTACATCGAATTGTCTTGTTTTTGTAGTCGGTAAAAAGTTGTAATGCGGTAAAAATGTTCTGCAAAAAAACCGGGGGTCTAAAATTTATGAGTAGTGAAAAAATAAGCTTTACATTTATATAGTGGTAGTACTAGAGTCTGCCCGAGCCCTCAGGAGGGGCCGTTGGTTTCCTCTTTGTGGCATTCGACTGAGCCTTCCTCATTGCACCTTCCCATGTTGTGATGTTGTCGTCCACATTTACGTATATTTATACGCTTACCCAATGAAAATAACAAGTAAGCGAGAGACCGTATTTCAAAATCTTAACGGCTCTCATTTTAAGATTATGAAAATCAAGTTATATTTATTTTTATATTTTATTCTATTTATTCTAAATTGATACAGTGACAGTGTAAAACAGCGAGAAACAAATATTTGACCGTGAGTGATAATGTAGCGTGATAGAACTAAGTTGCTGTCTATTGCTGTATCCTATATTTATTTATGTAGGTATATATTTATATATTTAATCCATTTTGCCTGTAAAAACTTGTTGTTAGCCATATTGTCTTTATCATTCGTTCTTCATGAACATTAAAGGTATCTGAGAAGGAGCCTTTTTATTTTGCTAGAGTCTTACCGCGTTCATACTAATTGTTTGCTATCTCCCAAGGATGATGCTGATAAATTCTTTGAAATTTGTAAAGAGATAAATGAAAAAACAAAGGCAAAGGTTGGTAGTTTACTTCTGATGTTATGTACAGTAAACTAAAGCATATGCTATTAAGTTGCTGCTACACGTTTTGATAGCGGTCTCTATAGTCAATCAGTGTCTTGGGGGTATACGGAATATGCAGGGTGTTATGTATGGTGTAGCTAGAGCGTGTTCACACTATACAATCTAACCCGGGGCGAAACCGAGTTAGTTTAACCCGGGGCGAACCCTGTTGCGTTTACACTACGTTGATAACAACTAACTCGGGGCGAACCTACCTTCGATGCAGGGTCAGTTCAAAGTGGGACAAACTCAGGGCGAACCCTGGTTAGTTGCGTTTACACTGCAAAAATCTAACCCGGGTTAAGCTAACTCGGGTTCGCCCCGTGTTAGTTTATGTAGTGTAAACAGGGCTTTATTATCAATAGTGCTATCTTGAAAGGTCTGTGCGATGATAAGATCATCTGATATAAAGAAATTTGTATGTGTTGAGATGTGTTGCTAAATTTGATATCACGAAAGATTGCGGTGGAATAGAAGCACCGAGATGGTTAAAGTTAGTGAAATTTTTTTGACATGATTACATGATAATGTTTTTCTTTTCCTATTAACCCCTCAGTGCAGAACGTTATATCAAAAGCATCACAATTTTTTACGTTCTTTTTTTAGTTTCATAAGAGCTTCACTCTCAGGTTTTTTTAGTTTTTGCAAATGTTTTTCTCTTTTTTTTTGGTGATAGTTTGTAGGAAATTAATCGATTATCAGAGTCTTTTATAAACTCGAGAATTCATCAAAGAAAACCTGTTACTCTATCCTCTCCAAGGATCCTACGCTGCATATTAAAACCCTTGCCCTGTGCATTTTTCCTAATTCATAACTGGTTGAATCGACGTTTAAGAATTAAATTCGAATCAGAAGCATATTACTTACCAAACGCTAAGAACATGAAGCTAATTGATTACCCTTTGTAAGTGTGAATATAGTAGCTGATTTGGCATAAGCAAGCCCAGTCCGAGGGGCATTTCATTTCTTCAAAAAAGCGTACGAGATTTTTTGGAGTGTAATGCCCCTCCACCAAGTCAATGCAATAGCTTCCACTCAGGTTTTAACTTGAACTATAGACCTGATGTATGTTAAAAAAGTACTTTTTTCAATAGGCAGATAATCTGGATGAAAAGCTTCTCAGGGAGTTCTCATTTGAGTCGCGGGGGAATGTATCCCCAATGCAAGCTGTGATGGGGGGAACGGCAGCACAGGAAGTGATGAAGGTAAGTCCGAATAGCCTTGATCATATTTACAACCACTTTTGCTTCCTGAATATTTATGTATTCTTAAGAGAAACTGGTATTCATTGAAACTAAATCCTTTTTTGTGCCTTCTGATAATCTGGTCTGGTGAACAAGAATAAGGTTTGTTAATACACGAAAGGCACAACAGGATGCAACAAGTAAGCATAAAGATTTGAGAGAAAAAAAGACGAAGTAAATAATGCACCATTTGCACATAGCAAGTAAGCAACATTATTTACTGTTCAAAAATCTGCCTTACCTCTTTTGGGGTTTATCAGCGTTGCTAGGGTTTTAGTTTTCTGGAACTCAAAAACTGATGGCAATTTTTCTCCCAGTTGAGAGTTTGATTAAATCGAGTAATACGCATATATTGCAAAAAAACTGCAAAACCCTTGTTTCTTTGGTTGTTCGTTTGATAAGCAATGCGTAATATCGTCTCTAAATACGTCAGTTATGTCTAATTCATATTTGGTTCCATTGGCAGCTGAGCTTGTTATGTATTCGTCAAATTCAAGTCATCATGTATCACAAGAAGTTAATCAACATAAGGAAATGTATCAATGTTGTATAGCAAAGACCTTTATTGTCAATAGTTTTTACACGGCTTAGCCCTACGTTTTTCATTTATAGGCCTGCAGTGGCAAGTTCCATCCAGTCGTCCAGTGGTTCTATTTTGACAGCCTCGAATGCTTGCCCGAAAATGAGGCAGAAATGCCAACGGAAGTCGTTTGCAAACCACAGAATTGTAGATACGATGGACAATTAGCAGTTTTTGGGCATTTATTTCAAAGATCTCTTCTTTCAAGCAAGTTTTTTGTCGTGAGTATTTGATAAGATTTTTTGTAGTCTTATTGATGTGCTTTTTAATCTCCTTATGAATCAGAAATACGCATGACTCCGTGCCAGAAATTGCAGTGCATTGTTGTCGCTATAACTAATCCTCTGACTGGAAAGAAAGCTTTAACAATGTCGTTTTTTGTCGTCCCGCGATTTCAGACAGTTTTTCATTTGTGCATTCATTTTCATTCATTGAAATTATTGAAATGTGGTAATGGTATACGTTTTATCTATACATCTATTCCTTTTCAAACTACCACCATGTTTAAAGAAAAAGATAAACCCTAAAGATCCAAAAATACAATGTAGAATACCAGAAGCAAACATATTTAAATTGGCAAGAACAATCAGAGCTCCTTTCTAGCGTTGTCGAGACAGGATTTAAATTGCTACAAATTTCTCGTTAATTTTGTTCGTGTGTAAAGCAGCTCCATAGTTTCGCCTTTCTAAAAGATCCCTACTGTTCAATTGATATGTACTGTGGTGGCTGGTGCTCTAAAGGTCCACTTATCGAACATTTTGTCAGTGCCGCTTTGTCTTCGAGTCGCTTGCTTTTGTTTTCAGGTCGGTGCTGGCGCTATTGGTTGTGAATTGTTGAAAAATTTTGCAATGATGGGAGTTGGATGTTGCCCGGAAGGAAGAATTATAGTAACCGATATGGATACGATAGAGAAATCTAATTTGAATCGACAGTTCCTGTTCAGGCCGGGAGATGTCCAGGTGATTACATATATTAGCTGTATAGAGAGTTTGAGTATTTTTCGATCTAAACCTGAATCAAATATATCAAATGCTTCATTGAATGTTACAAAAATGTTTGTAACAATGAATTTCATGCGATTATTCTTTCATCTTTTGTTAATGGTACGCCAAATTGCTCAGAATTTTGCAGCAATACCAACGTCAATGATAGTACTTGCATTTTCTTCAGCTTTTGCCGCTTAAGTTATCCCCTCCATGCCCTCCATTAGATACTGTTTGATGATGAAATGTTTATCTGTATTGTTTATTCCTTTAATTTCCTTACCGTTTCTGCTTCTGCATCGAAGAGTCTTTTCATTCGGTGAACAGTCTTTTGAACATGTTTAATGTTGATATTTCTCATGTGTGGTGGCAGTTTTCGATGTTTTTTCCTTTTTAGAAAATGAAGTCGGACACAGCTGCCAAGGCAGTGAAAGCAATGAATCCAGACGTCAATATCTTATCTCATCAAAACAGAGTTGGCCCAGATACAGAAAGTATCTTTTCATTTAGGCCAATGTCTTTGAACTTGAATTGCTAGTTTATGTTGGTACGTAATTTGAGGGAGTCTGAAATTGGATCGCAGAGCATGAAAGCATCAAAACCTGCTCTGTGTGAATTCGACAGACTACTGGTGCTGATGATTTCCCCGGCACCAGCATCTGGGTTTGTATCTGATTGGCCAATTTCTGATAGTGTCGCATTTTGATTGGATCCTCTAATGGGGATAATAGTTTGATTGAAAGGGGGATGGCCTCGTAAAGCAACCTACCGAAGAAAATTAATGCCGTGTCATCTCTTCTTTTATTCAAATTCAGTCAGTCACTTCTCACCTCCCCTCTGTATCCGCTATTATCAAAAACAGGCCGCGGCTGTAAAGACCTAAGCCGTTAAGTACTCATTAAGTAGCGTTGACCTTGCGTGTAATGCAATACTTGATTGAACAAATATCTGGAGTTTCAAAGGCATTTCATGTTGCAGGAAAGCAACAGACAAGACAAGATGGTAAACGATTTTGCTAAACGGTTTCAGCCTATGATTTTGTACCTTTCCCCTAAAATACTCTTTCATTCTTATTTGATTATCTTTTCACATGCTCACCTCGTTACCTTAGGCTGCTTTTTAGGGCACTTAGATGTTTTACTGAATGTATATACGCAAATTAATTAGCTAATGGGGCAACAAAACTAAAATACAATTTAATGTATTCTGAAACAATATACTAAAATACAATTCAATACAAATTTAATTAAAATTAAAATATTATTTACCTAAGTACGACAGTTAGTTTTATGTTTAACCTCGGGTATACGTCGGGTGCACCTCGGGCTGCGCCAGAGATAGGCGTCTCTATATGAAATTATTTCCGTCTGCTGACTGTTTTCAGGGGAGATTTACTTGAATAAAATGATGTATTATTTTAATCAAAACATTTCTTAACAAAACTACAGACACATACGACGATCATTTCTTTGAACAGCTTAATGGTGTTGCCAATGCTTTGGATAATATTGATGCCAGTAAGATATTGAACGGACTTAACTGTGATGATTTAAAGCCTGATTCGAAAACTTGATATTTTAGATCCGGCTCAACATGGGACCACTTATTGTGATGCCGCTTGATGTAAAGCAACTCCTGTCTTTTATCCTTTCAAATGCCTGAAAATCATACCTTTTCAGATATTCCTTTTCGCACATTTCTTCATATTATGATTAACGTATTGTAGGAATGTACATGGACAGAAGATGTGTATATTATCAGAAGCCATTGTTAGAGTCAGGAACTCTGGGGACTAAAGGAAACACGCAGGTTTGTTGCCAGGAAGCCTCATATTTCAACGTAATCTTTTTGCCGAAGTACGCGAATCTTCAGGGAAGCCAAAATAATTCATAATATGGGAAGCCATAGGTATGCTGGGGTATAATTCGTTACTAAACGAGGGTTGCCCTTTTGAGAGCTGAAAATAGGCGTGGATATGTGCAGTAAATTTCTATCACTTTGGAGATTTACTAATTCATAAAGTTCCGTTATAAAAGGAATTGATTAAGAACAAGGCATGTCATTGACAAAACTGGATATAACTTTCTTTTATCTGGGTGCTTGGGAAATCAGACAAAACTTCTGAGGGGAGATACTTTTTCGAGCTCTTCCAATTATTTATGGCACTTCTTTTCTGTTCCTGCACCACCTAGCACCTCTGAGACACTTGATAAAATCTAAATTATTTTGGGTATTTGTTATCCAATTTTGTGCACAAAAGACTTAAAACGTGCGCTAGGATACGGATACGCGGTGTATCATAGATCACATCTATTTTATTTTAGACATAACAGGTTAAATTGTTTTCAGGTTGTTCTACCACATGTTACAGAATCATACAGTTCATCACAAGACCCGCCTGAGAAGTCGATTCCAATTTGTACTTTGAAGAACTTCCCTAACGCCATAGAACATACTATTCAGGTAGGCAAGTTCAATATACCAATAAAACAAATCAATAGCCACTGCAATTAAGGAAGATATCTTTAAGTTCTAGCTTGGGTTTAGGAAGAAATCAAACGTCAACAAAACTATCACAACATTTTTTCCACTAAAACTGCCAATAGATAATAGAAGGAAAAATATATTTTTGATGTCATTTCATTTTAACTTTTTTATCCATGGTTAACCCTTCAGTAAGGGTTGATTGCTTTGAAGGAGCCGTGGAATAATCTAAACTGTGCAATATAGAATCAAATCACTATGATAACTGAAATTTATTCACATTGTTATGTAATTAAATAATTTGTTGATACATTATAAGAAGATGCTTGCTTCACTATTGACTCTAACAGCTTTCAAACTCAAACACCACCACGACGTGAGAAGACTTGCTGGTTATTGAATGAAATCATGATAGTTATATGCTCGTTTCCTTTTATCAATATCGTAGTATATTTCATTCAACAACTAATACCTTTGACCAACAATTATTGACCGCTTCAATCCGTGCTTCTATCAAAAGCGACTTCGAAAGCCCTCCTTAAGTGCCGAAAAATAGCAGCACTTGAATAAATATCTATCATCCCTCACGCATTTGGTATGAGGTAAATGCATATTTTGATCGGCTTATTTTAATTTTTTTACCCGACAGTGGGCAAGAGATTCTTTCGAAGGACTGTTCACGACACCTGCGGAACTTGTAAACCAATATATAACGTAAGTAGCTTTTTATTATGCCAGCATTGCGAATAAGAACCAATACAAAATGTGCTGAATAAACACCCCCACCGGTAAATCCGTCCTTGCGACGGATAATATACAAAACATGATAAGCCCGGAAAAGTTGTGAATGCAAAAGTACCCTTCAGTGTAACAAAAGCTTATATATATATAATACCTCCATTTGTAACATAACCAAAGCAAGGCCAATTTTCCCAAAGATATACTGCCGGAAGGAGGGCTACATGGAAAACGTGAAGTATAAACAATCTCTAATATATAGGTCAGGAGAGATAGGAATTGAACTATGAAACTGATGTTTGGTGAACAAGGATGAGTAGAAAATTTAGCTACCAAAAAGGAAAAGTCTTCAAGAAACATTTTAAGCTCTTGTATTCTCGATTCTTTGATAAAGGTTACTATGAGCATGAGAAGGAAACGTTACAGGAACAGCATCTGGTTGGTTATAGTGCCTATGGCTATCCTAATGAGAGTACCCCATGATTAATCACACGAGATACCAGTTTAATTTTATAAGCCACATTCACAACAAGGTTTGTATGCTCATATAAGAGTAACCATCCTTTGCCTTGTTGAACCATCCAGTCTGTTGTCGTGTAGGGTGGTGATTTCAAGTATCCAGCTTTTTGATCAGCAATATGCTTAGTACTTTTCTCGTCCAATGAAGATAAGTATGGCAGGTAAACGTTTCGCTATCAGTTGCCTGCCAAATATAAAGTTTTATTTGGCCGTTTTATATACGAAAGGGGACTGATGCAGGGACGAATTTATCCCATGCGTCAAGGCATAGAATGGACTTTTTCCAGCTTTAGCTTTCTCTTATTTTTGGTAATGGTTCGCAATCTTGTGACTCATTTGATAGATGAAACTAAATCGCCTTTGAGTTCAGCAGATTGTGTTTTGCTTTGTTTTTCGTATCTCTGAAAATATTCCTTTTTTAGGGATCAAAAGTTCATGGAAAGGACAGCTAAAATGCAAGGGATGCAACTTGTAAGGAATTTTCACTTGAACATTTTAGTCGCGTTTCAAACTTTTGTTTATCAAATAATATTAAGCCACCAAAAAATGTTGAATCCTTGATATAACAATATAATCTAATATCTAACAAAAGTAACTAAAAAACTCAATGCAAACCTAACTAACTAACTAACTAACTAACTAACTAACTAACTAACTAACTAACTAACTAACTAACTAACTAACTAACTAACTAACCAACCAACTAACTAACTAACTAACCAATAAACCAACTAACTAACTAACTAGCTAACTAACTAACTAACTAACTTACCAACTAACTAACTAATTAACTAACTAACTAGCTAGCCAACTAACTAACTAACTAACTAACTAACTAGCTAATAGACCAAATATCTTATCCCTTCTTAAGCTACTCAAAATCTTTCTCTTGCAAAGTTGCACGTGTTTTAACATCAAGCTTGCCATAGGAAGTCATAAACGACAGAATATTTCATACGTCAAAAAGTGTGATCTCGAAGGACATTCTAGAATTTGAAATATTTCTTTAAATTTCAGATTGAGACGCTAGAAAGCATAAAGAATGCCCTGGTTACAGACAAGCCAAAGAACTTTGAGGGCTGCGTGGCATGGGCAAGATTATTGTTTCAAGATTTGTTTCACAACAACATCAAACAATTGTTATTCAATTTCCCACCAGATCAAGTAAGAATTCTGAGATTTTCATTTATTCCTATAGTTGTGTTTTTGTTCGCCCTCGCATCGCCCTCGACATAAAGAAGTATTGAGGTATAAAGGGGCTTTGAAAATCTGCCAATTGTGATTTTTTTTTCAATGTTTTGCGAGTAAATTTGAATTGAATTGAATTGAGGTTATTTTTGTTGTAGCAAACAAGTTCAGGACAACCGTTTTGGTCTGGGCCTAAACGATGCCCTCATCCATTGCAGTTTGATCCCAGTGACGTAAGTATTTGCTTGATTTCTCAGTTTGCCTATCAAAGTTCGAATGCTGCAAAGATGCTGTTTACAACAGTATGCCAAAGATATTGTGGAAAGAACATCTGCCAAACGAGGAGGTCCCAAAAAAGCATTATCAGTAATGTGTGTAGTAAGAACAGTTAGACAGAGACAGGTTTTTATAAGAGATTAGAAAATGTCGTCATTATTGGTAGGGTTGAAGGAAAACAAAGAAGAGGGGGACCAAGGTTAACTCACATAAGCAGCTTGTGATAATATGTTGGTTCAGGTAAAGTCTAGTTGCTAGGAGGTACTAAGGATGGCATTTTGTAGAAAACCATGATTGCAAACTTCCGCATCGGATAGAGTATCTACCAAAAGAGTTTCTCATTTGCATAACAAACATTAAAATTTACCTTGTAGATCAAAAAGTTAATTTAAAATACAACTTAGAGTTTTTTATGCACGGTGGCCGCATTAATAATAACTATTTTTAAGGCGACCATGCACAAAATGCGCGTACTCATATACTATGATTTAACCTTAAGCCAAACATCTAGTAATCTACGAAGAACAGGAGTACATGTAAAAAGATTTCTAGGAAGGGAAACCTTCGTGTTGGTAGAATTTTAATTGTAAAAAGGGTAATAATAAACTGAGACTGTTGCACCTTTAAGCATCCGTTACAAGCGAAGCCGTTCTGGCCAGTTGCTCATCTTAGCAACGAAATTAGCAGATCTATGTCAGTATTTCATGCCTTCTTTTTTTAGTTTCACAAAGACCTGTTAACTCAGTTTTAGATTTTTTATTGAATGATTGTAGTATCGATATATTTTTGCTGATCTTGTAGGAAACACATATGAACTTTGTAATAGCTGCAGCTAACCTTAAAGCGAATATATACGGAGTCAAAGGTACGTCTATGGGTTGTTACTCAATTTGTTTCGTTAGTCGTAATGATGTACATTTTAATACTTTTGGGGTTCGTTCAGTAAATCACGTAGCACGTGCTCATTTGGACCATACTGAATAAAAAAGTTTTTTTCAAATGCGCTCTTTCTCCGTGGGGAATGAAAACACGTGTTAATATTTCACGTTAATAATGCTGCCCTACCAATCAAGGGCTTCAAATTTCATTAAATTTAAAACAATGTAATTTATTTATTGTCAATAACCTTTTTATGTCATTTTCAGGCTCAAGAGATAACAGTTTCGTGCTTAAAGTACTAAAAGATGTTGCAGTTCCAGAATTTTCTCCTAAATCAGGTGAGAGGGTAGTGAATGTTTTTTGTATAAGCCAATAACTGCTATGGGGGGGGGGGGGGGGAACTCTCATTTTATAAGCTAGCGATTGGCCGTGCAAAAGGCACCGTTTATGTTTTTTTGCTAGTAATGGAATTGGCGGTAAAATTTCAATTTTTTCCAAAACTGAGCAAATTTTTTGTTTTCGCGCTTTATTTTTTCATCTTTTGATTTCTTTGATGTCGGTTTTCAACCGGCCCCTGTTAACTTCACCTGTTTCGTCCCTTCCTTTACCTGAAAAGAGGTTTTTTGTCACTTGCAAGGATAGTTTGTTACAATTATTTACTATACAAGACAAGAAAGAACAAAGTCTATTAACTGCATAGTCCATGCAGCCGTTATCCCTCACGCTATTACTTTTAAAACCTTAATTTACTGTTTTGTTCCTCGTTGATCATTTTAAAAGGGTTTTATACTAAAATTTTCCCACAGGTGTTGTTATTTCTGTCACTGAACAAGAGGCTGAGCAAAATATGCAAGCACCTTGTGGTAGGTTGACTGTGTGTTGCAGTTAATTTTGTATTCTCTATACAAATCATCATCATTATCATCATCATCAACATCAACATCAACATCATCACCACAATCATCATCAATCATTATCATCATCATCATCATCATCATTATCACCATCATCATCACCATCATCATCATAACCACCATCATCATCATCATCATCATCATCATCATCATCATCATCACCATCATCATCATCATCATCATCATCATCATCATCATCATCATCATCATCATCACCACAATCATCATCAATCATTATCATCATCATCATCATCATCATCATCATCATCATCATCATCATCATCATCATAATCATCATCATCATCATCATTAATCATTAATCATTATCATCATCTTCATCATCATGGTGGGTTATTTGGTATGATGATTCGTTGTGTATTCAGGCAATCAAACTACCAGCAACAATTAGATCTAGATTGTTATCAACAACATCAATATAAAGTGACAATGCAATAGAAGCAGCATTACAACTATAAGATGAATCCACATTCACTCCCATATCATTCAACTCTCATCATCCTCTCATTAATCATTTCTCTATCATTGAATTGCAGTCTACTTTAAACACAGTCATCAGTTTATTAGAGCCATTCAATGGTTTTGTTTGTTTTATAATAGATGAGGACAAAGTCGATGAATTGAAAGGCGTTTTGCCCACACCAGACGTTTTGAAAGGTTTCACCATGTATCCAGAAGAATTTGAAAAGGTAACCTTTGTATTGATCAATAGATTTGATTTTATATTGCGTACACTGATGTCAAGACCTTTTCGACTTTTTTATGCTATATAAAGCGCCAATATATTATCTAGATATATTTATTGCCTTTTGTACTTGAAACTCTTGTAATATTGCGACTACAGTTTTGGTCTTTTTACCACAAGCATTCGTTAATTTTCAAAGTTACAAATTCTAGCTCACAGCTGTCTGAATTTAGTAAATAATATCAGTGGATTCTGGGCTTATGCTTGAAAAAAGCAGTATGGCTTTAAAATCAATAGATTTATCCCTGACCAACTTAGGTTTTCGTGTTTTATGTTATAAATTGGTTTTTCTTCATGCGTCTGAAGTCCGACTTTCTTCAAACGATTTCATTTCAAAACAATATATATTTTTTCCTAGTGTTGTTGGTATAAATCATTAGAGACTTTTCCCTCGGCTTTCAAAGCAGACTTAAAACATTGTGCTCCAGATTTACTAAAACAGCTTTATTTATTTTATCCAGATTTATTAAACCCCTTTCTCGTAGCCTTTCTACCTAATAAACCCCTATCATATTAAACCACCTCTCGAAACTTCGCTATTTAGCCTCCTTTTATGAATTATGTTCTCCGTGAGGGCCTATTTGCATTTTGTCGAAGTTTAGACAATATGATCTTTTCAAAGCTGCCACAGTCAAAACTTATCAATTAACCAAGATCATCTAAATGAAAATGAGAACGCTGGTCGCAGGGAAAATCAAATGGTAAATTAGTCTTGTAAAGGCGAGAAACTTTCCGGATTTTTGACAAGGAATTCTTTGAAATATGGATGAAGAAAAGCATTAAGTTTTCTTTTATATATAATTATATTTTTGAATGCTCTCTAGAAACAGCTAGCTTTAGTTTTGTTTCACAGGCGCATAGCGGAATAATACACAAAAATATTCTTGACTTTTAATTAACCCCCCCCCCTAATAAGCCTCACTCGCTGTTAAGCAAACCCTCTCTGGAACCTTAGAAATTAAAGAAGCCCCCATAGGCTTGCTAGAGCCTTGACTTTGCATATGAGTTTTCCGTCTGCCATCAAATTAGTTCCAACAGCAACAGCCACAAGCACAAATGAAAATTTACTTGCAATTAAAAAGACAGCATAAACAGATAAACAGGAAAAATTGCCCCTTGCGCATTCCAATAGTATATTGGCATTTATCAAAACACTTAAGAGTAAAGGGCATGAATATTGTGAGGTGTTTAATTGCTTATGAGCTTCTATCAATGAGAGGTACTTTATACCGAACGCCCGGTACAAACTAAAGATTAACAGGAACATGATGGCAATGCATTACTTGATCTGCATAGTTTCTTTTACTTCCTTTAGGATGATGACACAAACTTCCATATGGACTTTGTCACGGCCTGTTCAAATCTAAGAGCTTCTAACTATGATATTCCCAATGCTGACCGCCACAAGGTAATGCTTAATTTAATAATAGGGTCAATCCTTGTTTATGTTCCTTGATTGTATATTTAAAGTTGATTTAAAATTCTTTGGGTCGCTTCTTGAAATATTTGTAATCTTCATTTGAGTCCATTCCAAAGCATTTAGAATACTAAGAGGATGTTGTTTGCATGTCATGGGCCAAATTCATACCGCTTTTTTAAATAGTTTTAATAGTTAACTTATTTACCTCTCTAAAATGTATTTTGCGCTACTTCAAATAAAGGCAGTTTTGTAAAGTATATAGATGTATTTAAAGGCATTAAAGATGTTGGTAATGATCAGTTATTTCATATTTATTCTGAAAACAATATCCAAATTAGTGAATATTGATTAAGTCACACAGGAACAGCAAAGGGTATCTAAGTTTGGTCGATTAACACGAAGTTGATAACTTTTATGTAAGGGAAGGAAAATTAGATATGATCTTGATTATATCAGTCAATTCAAATGTTGACATGAATTTTTATGGTAACTGTTTCCATTACTCTCAGTTTTCTTGCTTGAATTAGGTTTTGCGTTTGTTTTGAGTTGGTCCAGTGCATGAACTGTGGCCGATTTTCTAATTTTTCCCAGTCCCAAATTCCCAATCTGAATCCGCCTCTAACCAGGTTTTGACGTTTGTTGAAGGATGCTGATTTTCAGATTGTAACTCTCTTTATTCTATCATTTCAAGACAAAATTAGTTGCTGGCAAAATTATACCCGCCATAGCCACAACAACTTCATTGGTAACTGGCCTAGTCTGCCTTGAACTTTACAAGGTTTGTTTATCAACTGCTTCTTGCTCTTTTTATAGTTTATTTTATTTAAATTAAACATATGTACCATAATAATTCACTTGAGGGCATTGTGACTCCCTTGGGAATTTAACTTTGAATGTTAGATTGCCAGCTCTTAATCATTTTGGTAGTCCTTAGCTGCTTATCGTAGTGTTTTCTCATACATTCATTCCTTTCTTAAATTATATCATTTAAGATGTTGAGATATAAAACCCTTCGTTAATTTGAGTATGAAAAGATTGGTGTTTCAAAATGCTCAGTTGACCAAATATAATGAAGCACAATTATCAAAATGTAATCTTTTCCACAAAAAATTGAAATAGTAAACTGTTATATTTTTCTTACACAGCTTGTAAATAAAAACAAGAAAATCGAAAGCTACAAAAATGGCTTTGTTAACCTTGCACTTCCATTTTTTGGTTTTTCTGAGCCAATGCCAGCTCCAAAGATGTCTGTAAGTTTGTTTTTTTTTGTTTCTTTACAACATGATTTTACCCTTCGGATTTTAGTATTAAGAATTATGACTTGCGTCATCTTCATTCGTTTTGTCATGAATCTTTACTTCCTTCAATTTAATAGTTTAATTGTTCAATAATTAAATCCAATGATCTTATTTCTGATTTAAGCCTTTTATTCCTGGAGGGACTATATGGCCCATCAGCGAGAATTGGTTACTTTTTAAGTAAAGGGGCTAATGTTCAAATACGTTGATTCATTGGTAGTTCAACATTTACAAAGCTTCTCTGTCAAGACATCATCTATTATAGTACCCCTTGCCATTTTAACAAACGCATCAGTTGCAATTGCACAACGGTTATTATCAACAGGAAGGAATGGCCAAGGTTCTTTTAATTCTGCATTATAGACTTTTGACATTCTAAAGGCCAACCTAGTAATTGAAACCTGTTTTATTTCAGTATAACGGGAAAGATTTTACATTGTGGGATCGATTTGAAATCAATGGCAAGAAAGCCGATGGCGGAGAGATGTCGATTGGTGATTTAATTGAATATTTCAAGGTATGTCAATATATTTACCTCATTATTTTCCCATTTTCCTAGATAAGGCATTCCGTATAGTAAAAATGTACCCGTGGGGTGTTCGATTTTTATAATATTGCAAAGACGGATGGAGCATTATACTTGGTATCAGGGTCTCCTATTCAACACAATAAATTGCTTTCTTTCTCGAAGGCAGGTCTGTAGTTAGAAAGGCATTGCTGCTGCATGGCAACTAAAAAAGTTGTCAAGAACAATTAACGTTAGCATACTAGGCCCATTTCCAGTGTTACTGAGTATCGATATCTGAAATAAGGTATCAGTTAGAGAGAGCGTTGTATCCTTCTGTATGATTTGGATTCTGTGCTGAATAAGAGTATCTTGTTTTAAACTCAATAATAGAGAAAGTTTCCCATTTAACTTCTTTAACCCAGCAATATCATCAATTAGTGACGGAATGATATTAGTGTCAGCCTCCGATAGCAAGTATTAGTGGATCAAATCAGAATGAAGTATTTATTGGACATTGGCTGGCCCAACGCTTCTTTTTATTCAACCGCAACGAAGACGTGTAATGAAAGGCATCTATCGAATGAAAAAGGCACAGAATTCCTTGTCATATCTCATCTTTTGCTTTGTTATAAGCTATCAATTTATTTGCGTAGAGGCCCTCATATGCTGCAATTTAAAGGAGCTATAATAGTTTTGCGCATAATGCAGCAGGAATATGAAACTTTTTTCCCTCAACTTTTCATGACAAACCTAATCTTAATTTTTCTTTTCACAACAGTGAATAGAAGTATGACCATACTCTGAAAGCCTATTATAAACGATTACGTATTCTTGTAGGCCATGTTTATAACCTAGAATCTCCTACTAATTTTCATTCGCTTGATATTCCAAAACAATAAATCTATGTTTTTCATTGAATAGAATACATTTTTAACAAATAATGTGTTTCATTTCAGAACGAACACAAGCTCGAAATAACAATGATTTCTCAAGGTGTTTCCATGCTTTACTCATTTTTCATGCCGCCCGCAAAGATGAAGGAAAGATTGACCAACCCGTAAGTTACTTGATTATCTTTGTGTCAACATGATCCATTCTGTCATTTGCAGGGCCGTGGAGAACCAGTGCGGGCCCCGGGGTATTTCATTGCACCGGCCCCAGTGAGCAATCAATTTTTCATTGAAGAAATCTCTTGCAGGCCCCGCCTAACCCCCCCCCTAGACGGTCCTGGTCATTTGCATCGATTTTATTATTAATTTCAAAACTCCAAAAAAGTTGGAAACATTATACAGCATACTAAAAGTTCTTTTCTGTCCTGCGCTTCCCTTTATACAGATGCTGATCAAAACTAAGCCGGAATGAATAATCAGGTGCGGACTAAACGGAACGTTGAAAGAGGAAGGAACGCGCGTGCTTTGCTAACTGTTTTGGCTAATTGGTCCTCACTCACCCCGTTCTTGTCAAAGAGTCGAATTGAGGGAAGGAACTTTTAGTTGAACAACTTAGAGTTTTGAATTTTGATACAGGCAGGTTCCAAAACTCCCAAATGAAATGACGATCTTTGTTGCCCAATGGTCTGCATAAATGCATGTTTTAGAAAGATGTGGATTGTCTACTATTTGTTGCCCTATACATAAATCAAGAAGGACTTGGGGAGATGATGTAAGGGAGAAAAGCGGGTGGTATCAGAGTATTGGGAGTGCGAAAAGATTCTCTGAGGATAAGAAGAGATGGAGAGTATTGGTGACCAACATTCTGATAGAAGATGGTACCTAGTGATGATGAGAGTATTCTAACCAAGGAATTCCTCTTAAAATGTTCTTTTTCTTTTTTTCAGTGTGTCGAGCATTGTTGAAAAACTCTCAAAGAAGAAAGTTTCAAATAAGCATATCGGTCACCTTGTTTTGGAATTATGCTGCAATGATTTCGATGGTGAAGACGTCGAGGTTCCGTTTGTTAAATACAAATTGCCATGATTATTGACTCGCATATAGTAATAGACAGCTACTACCATAATAGACAAATGCTGCATTCTAATGGGAAAGAAGCATCCCATGACAACTGGCATTGTGTTTTTGCATTTGTATGAAAGTAACTTTGCAATATTTAAGATCGGGCATTAGATACCGATTCTAAACTAGAAACTTTAAGAATAAATTGCATTCTTCAACAGGTAAATTATTCTTGTGTCACCTAGTTCCCACTAGCTTTTTCTTCGTGGTTGCATCTCTGTATTTTTCAATATTTTCAAAATTCGCTACTCTATTCACCTATTAGACATCTCAACCCTTAACCATAAGAGGCAAGCAATTCTGCTTTCGTTCAAAATTTCAACTATTTATTTCTACAACATATTTTGGTACAACGAGGAATTTCAAAGCAATAACGATGCAAGCGTAGTGTGTTCTTTTTGGTTGAATGGATTGAAGCCTATATACTTTCGGGCTCAAAATAACCACCTTCCATAATGATCAATAGGTGGCCAATTCTAGGCAAAATTTAGAATCTTGCCTTTACCCCGAAAACGAGATGTCTTTAGAGTTGCGTATTTTCGGCTAAGGTGTAGATTTCTTGTAGAAATTTTTGTCTATCTGCATTAAAAAGGAAGCAAGAAAAGGCTATAGGCTTGCCTTTTTACCCAACAAAAAGTGTTCCAAAAAAGTGAAATTTTAGTGAAAATTGTAAGGCTACAGGCTTGCCTTTTCTGCCAAAAAACAATGTTCAAAAAATGTTCAATTTTAGTAAAAATTGTAACGCTATAAGCCTTCCTTTTTACCAAAAAGAAGTAATGTCCAACAAAAGTTAAATTTTAATGAATATTGTAAGGTTATAGGCTTGCCTTTTTACCCGAAAAATAATGGTCTAAAATAGTTAAATTTTAGTGAAAATTGTAAGGCTATAGGCTTGCCCTTTTACCCAAAAAATAAAGGTCTAAAATAGTTGAATTTTAGTGAAAATTGTAAGGCTATAGGCTTGCCTTTTCACCCAAAAAACAATGGTCCAAAATTCTTCAATTTCAGTCAAAATTGTAAGGCTATAGGCTTGCCTTTTTACCCAAAAAATTATGGTCTAAAATAGTTAAATTTTAGTCAAAATTGTAAGGCTATAGGCTTGCCTTTTTACCCAAAAAATAATGGTCTAAAATAGTTAAATTTTAGTGAAAATTGTAAGGCTATAGGCTTGCCTTTTTACCCGAAAAATAATGGTCTAAAATAGTTAAATTTTAGTGAAAATTGTAAGGCTATAGGCTTGCCCTTTTACCCAAAAAATAAAGGTCTAAAATAGTTGAATTTTAGTGAAAATTGTAAGGCTATAGGCTTGCCTTTTTACCCAAAAAACAATGGTCCAAAATTCTTCAATTTTAGTTAAAATTGTAAGGCTATAGGCTTGCCTTTTTACGCAAAAAACAATGGTCCAAAATTCTTCAATTTAAGTGAAAATTGTAAGGCTATAGGCTTGCCTTTTCACCCAAAAAACAATGGTCCAAAATTCTTCAATTTCAGTCAAAATTGTAAGGCTATAGGCTTGCCTTTTTACCCAAAAAATTATGGTCTAAAATTATAAAATTTTAGTGAAAATTGTAAGGCTATAGGCTTGCCTTTTTACCCAAAAAATAATGGTCTAAAATAGTTAAATTTTAGTGAAAATTGTAAGGCTATAGGCTTGCCTTTTCACCCAAAAAATAATGGTCTAAAATATTTAAATTTTAGTCAAAATTGTAAGGCTATAGGCTTGCCTTTTTACCCAAAAAACAATGGTCTAAGATATTTAGTCAAAATTGTAAGGTTATCGGCTTGCCTTTTTACCCAAAAAACAATGGTCCAAAATTCTTCAATTTTAGTCAAAATTGTAAGGTTATCGGCTTGCCTTTTTACCCAAAAAACAATGGTCCAAAATTCTTCAATTTTAGTCAAAATTGTAAGGCTATAGGCTTGCCTCTTTACCTAAAAAATAATGGTCTAAAATATTTAAATGTTAGTCAAAATTGTAAGGCTATAGGCTTGCCTTTTTACCCAAAAAATAATGGTCTAAAATATTTAAATTTTAGTCAAAATTGTAAGGCTATAGGCTTGCCTTTTTACCCAAAAAATAATGGTCTAAAATATTTAGATTTTAGTCAAAATTGTAAGGCTATAGGCTTGCCTTTTTACCCAAAAAACAATGGTCCAAAATTCTTCAATTTTTGTCAAAATTGTAAGGCTATAGGCTTGCCTTTTTACCCAAAAAATAATGGTCTAAAATAGTTAAATTTTAGTCAAAATTGTAAGGTTATAGGCTTGCCTTTTTACCCAAAAAACAATGGTCTAAAATATTTAAATTTTAGCCAAAATTGTAAGGTTATAGGCTTGCCTTTTCACCCAAAAAACAATGGTCCAAAATTCTTCAATTTCAGTCAAAATTATAAGGCTATAAGCTTGCCTTTTCACCCAAAAAACAATGGTCCAAAATTCTTCAATTTTGGCCAAAATTGTAAGGCTATAGGCTTGCCTTTTTACCCAAATAATAATGGTCTAAAATATTTAAATTTTAGTCAAAATTGTAAGGCTATAGGCTTGCCTTTTTACCCAAAAAACAATGGTTTATAATATTTAAATTTTAGTAAAAATTGTAAGGTTATCGGCTTGCCTTTTTACCCAAAAAACAATGGTCCAAAATTCTTCAATTTTAGTCAAAATTGTAAGGCTATAGGCTTGCCTTTTTACCCAAAAAATAATGGTCTAAAATATTTAAATTTTAGTCAAAATTGTAAGTCTATAGGCTTGCCTTTTCACCCAAAAAATAATGGTCTAAAATATTTAAATTTTAGTCAAAATTGTAAGGCTATAGGCTTGCCTTTTCACCCAAAAAACAATGGTCCAAAATTCTTCAATTTTAGTCAAAATTGTAAGGCTATAGGCTTGCCTTTTTACCCAAATAATAATGGTCTAAAATATTTAAATTTTAGTCAAAATTGTAAGGCTATAGGCTTGCCTTTTCACCCAAAAAACAATGGTCCAAAATTCTTCAATTTTAGTCAAAATTGTAAGGCTATAGGCTTGCCTTTTTACCCAAAAAATAATGGTCTAAAATATTTAAATTTTAGTCAAAATTGTAAGGCTATAGGCTTGCCTTTTTACCCAAAAAACAATGGTCTAAGATATTTAAATTTTAGTCAAAATTGTAAGGTTATCGGCTTGCCTTTTTACCCAAAAAACAATGGTCCAAAATTCTTCAATTTTAGTCAAAATTGTAAGGCTATAGGCTTGCCTCTTTACCTAAAAAATAATGGTCTAAAATATTTAAATGTTAGTCAAAATTGTAAGGCTATAGGCTTGCCTTTTTACCCAAAAAATAATGGTCTAAAATATTTAAATTTTAGTCAAAATTGTAAGGCTATAGGCTTGCCTTTTTACCCAAAAAATAATGGTCTAAAATATTTAAATTTTAGTCAAAATTGTAAGTCTATAGGCTTGCCTTTTCACCCAAAAAATAATGGTCTAAAATATTTAAATTTTAGTCAAAATTGTAAGGCTATAGGCTTGCCTTTTCACCCAAAAAACAATGGTCCAAAATTCTTCAATTTTAGTCAAAATTGTAAGGCTATAGGCTTGCCTTTTTACCCAAATAATAATGGTCTAAAATATTTAAATTTTAGTCAAAATTGTAAGGCTATAGGCTTGCCTTTTCACCCAAAAAACAATGGTCCAAAATTCTTCAATTTTAGTCAAAATTGTAAGGCTATAGGCTTGCCCTTTCACCAAAAAAATAATGGTCTAAAATATTTAAATTTTAGTCAAAATTGTAAGGCTATAGGCTTGCCTTTTTACCCAAAAAATAATGGTCTAAAATATTTAGATTTTAGTCAAAATTGTAAGGCTATAGGCTTGCCTTTTCACCCAAAAAACAATGGTCCAAAATTCTTCAATTTTAGTCAAAATTGTAAGGCTATAGGCTTGCCTTTTTACCCAAAAAATAATGGTCTAAAATATTTAAATTTTAGTCAAAATTGTAAGGCTATAGGCTTGCCTTTTTACCCAAAAAATAATGGTCCAAAATTCTTCAATTTTAGTGAAAATTGTAAGACTATAGGCTTGCCTTTTTACCCAAAAAATAATGGTCCAAAATTCTTCAATTTTAGTGAAAATTGTAAGGCTATAGGCTTGCCCTTTCACCAAAAAAATAATGGTCTAAAATATTTAAATTTTAGTCAAAATTGTAAGGCTATAGGCTTGCCTTTTTACCCAAAAAATAATGGTCTAAAATATTAAGATTTTAGTCAAAATTGTAAGGCTATAGGCTTGCCTTTTCACCCAAAAAACAATGGTCCAAAATTCTTCAATTTTAGTCAAAATTGTAAGGCTATAGGCTTGCCTTTTTACCCAAAAAATAATGGTCTAAAATATTTAAATTTTAGTCAAAATTGTAAGGCTATAGGCTTGCCTTTTTACCCAAAAAATAATGGTCCAAAATTCTTCAATTTTAGTGAAAATTGTAAGACTATAGGCTTGCCTTTTTACCCAAAAAATAATGGTCTAAAATATTTAAATTTTAGTGAAAATTGTAAGGCTATAGGCTTGCCTCTTTACCCAAAAAACAATGGTCCAAAATTCTTCAATTTTAGTTAAAATTGTAAGGCTATAGGCTTGCCTTCTACCCAAAAAACAATGGTTCAAAAAAGTTACATTTTAGTGAAAACTGTAAGACTACAGGCTTACCTTTTAACCCAAAAGAACAATCGTCCAAAAAAGTTAAATTTTAGTCAAAAGTGTAATGCTATATGCTTGCCTTTTTACCCAAAAACAATGGGTCAAAAAAGTTACATTTTAGTGACAACTGTAAGACTACAGGCTTACCTTTTAACCCAAAAAAACAATCGTCCAAAAAAGTTAAATTTTAGTCAAAATTTTAATGCTATATGCTTGCCTTTTTACCCAAAAAGCCATGGTCCAAAAAAGTTAAATCTTAGTCATAATTGTGAGGCTATAGGCTTCCCTTTCTAACAAAAAAGCCATGGTCCAGAAAAGTTTTATTTTTAAGTCTAAATTGTAAGGCTTGCTACATACTTAATAATTAATGGCCTATTTTAGTCCAAAACTGAAGGCAAAAGGCTTGCCTTTTTACGAAGAAAGTTAATGGACTGTAAAAGTAAAATTGGGAACTTGAATCAATGAAAATCTATTTTCGGAATCACTGCGTTTTGGTCAAGACAGTATGATTACAACCCTTTTTTATTGAGCCAATATCACAAGTGAACTAAGAAACGAACTTTCCAGCAAACGAAATCATATTTGAATGACTGTTTTTGACTAGAGTAGAAAACGTAGGCCATGCTTGTGTTGTTGGAACTTTTCGGCAAAAATTTGCCACGCTTCAAATGATTCTTTGATGACTATAAAATGTTAATCGATAGAAATAACTTTGGACACCCCCGTAGCTCCACCACTGAAGGCAAACCTTTGCCATAAAAACACAAGTTTTACCAATAACTACGTCTTTGATAGCACATCAAAAGATGAAAGACAAACATGGTCAAGAGAAGTCAAATTCGGTTAATTTTTTTATCTTTCAATGGAAGATCAAAACATATTTATTATTCCTTTTCATGATCAGCTATCATCAAAACTAAAAACAATTGATATCAATAAACATAATTATATCCTGAATGTGTTCATTTATATCTTCATAACATATTTTCGTTATCAATATCCCCAATTTGAGCTACAATACTATCTACAAATTTCTAAAGATCTATCCGCAGTTCTAGGTCGAGGTCATATGACAGAATCGGGGCAAGAAAATTAATCGGTAATGAATTAATTAATTGTTTCTGCAGCCGTCAGTTTAATACATATGTTGGGACATTTTAAAGATTCCGGTCATTTCTAGGGTCAGGGGACAGACTGACAACAAAGGTTACTTGTGATAATTAAACTCCAAAACTGAACCAGTGTTTTCTACTATAAAATTCCATTAACGACAAAAAAGGCGCAAGAGAATGACAAAAAATAATTGGAATAAATCCCTTTCATGAATTGAATGGTGTCTAAAAATGAAAAGTAAGCATAATATTCTGTTTCATGTTTTTGAAAGATTTTACACATTTTGGAAGGTCAGGGCTTGACCATCTGCACCATGAAGATTCTCAGCTTTTTCCTCCAATTATAAAAAATGTTTGTCTTCCACATCGTCGCAAATTATCGCACAGAGTCGCATCATGTTGCAAAGTACCGCAGTTTGTCATGAAGCATCAAAATGAAAACGGTTTTCATGTGCTTGCAGAGCGTTGCGAAGAATAACAAGTAAAAAGCAGTTATTTATTTGCGCTGCCGTAAGGAATATAGGTAATAGCTTTAATTTTTAGCAGGATATCGTAAAACCCTTTCTTGCGATACTCTGCGATCATATCGAAATAAGGTTTAAAGAAAACAAAATTTATACAAAAATATATGGGAAGAGACAACCTAAGTGACGAATAATCCATTCACTTTCAATATGTTGACAGATCCATCCATGACTGAAACTCTTCTAAAGCCAAGTCGGACAAGTTTAGCACCAAACTAAAATGAAAAACACTTATCAATATCTCACAAGAATTGTTGTGAAAAACAAATAGTAAGGAAAACAGTAACTTCCATATTGATTTTGCCGGGTTAGGCTTCTTGACATTCTACCTTACCAGCAGCCCGGGAAAACGAGCAGAGCAGCCTTCTTTGTGCTTGTAGATAATAACATGTTATGTGTCAGCTCCATAGGTATAATCCTATCGAATTAGCGTCAACCTATACTCGAGCAATCTATATTGAGCAACCTATATTGGGTTTGGCACTACCATCTTGGAAAAGGAAACGATGACTTTCAGTGACAATATCCTAATTTTCCTACACTTTCATTCAACTTTACGTGAAAGTTATGTAGTCTTCGTTCCACACCGTGAAAGTATCCAAACACGGTCTGTTTGAACTCGATAGATTAGTAGTTCTTAACAATCCCCTTGTAACAGAATCCTGCCTGTTGTAAGGTAAATGACAAGGGTAACTTTTCGATTGGTGCCTCTAACAAAAGGGAAATAGCCCTACAAAGTGACATCTGGCGTGACCTCCATTATGGGGAGTTTCTTAGTACCAGTAATCAC
The DNA here is from genome assembly GCA_964019065.1 of Catostylus mosaicus. Classification (NCBI taxonomy): domain Eukaryota; kingdom Metazoa; phylum Cnidaria; class Scyphozoa; order Rhizostomeae; family Catostylidae; genus Catostylus; species Catostylus mosaicus. Next base: position 5,277,036 of record OZ025186.1, read on the forward strand.
GTCGAGATTGCAGAGATCGTGCTTTGATACTTTAACTGTCTATGATTCAGACAAGCATTTATGTTGACCTGACACTTTTCATGTGCAGCCTGGTACACTACTGCGAATGCAGTGTTCTCGACTCACTCACTGTCGGTATCTTTGCCAAGATGCGCCATTTACTACATAAAAAAAGTAGTAAAAGTATTAACAGAATCATTACAAAACAAGAAGTAAGCCGATATCAAAGCTTACTAATGTGACTCTCCTGTAATGATACGTCATTAATGGGCCACCAGGTCATGCGCGAATGCTGCTGACCATGAAGAAAGGAATCGCTGGCACCAGTCTATCGTCTGTACTGGATCATATGTAGCACAATATTCAGCATTCTTTGAATGTGAACATTTGTCATCTAGCTGCACGCAGTGTTATAACAGTTGCTCCTAGTCTCTATCACTCTGACACCAATCAAAACTGACGAGAAGTGATAATGCTAGTACAGACTGGACCCTTTCTTTTGTAAGCAGCTTCAATGGATAATGTTGTAGCGAAGCAATCAGGAACAAACGTTTATCAAAAGGCCAGATAAAGTGTTTAGAGCGGTTCAGATATAACATGATTTAGTTTTGTCAAGCCCACCTTCTAAAAAGCAAAACTATAAACTGCACTTCTAACCTCTACTACGTCCGGTCCTTTGTTCCCAACGACCATGATGATCTTTCCAAAATGTTTTTGCAACAGGAGACAATTACTTGTTGAAGCCAGCTCGCCATTGGGGGCGAACCCCTGTTCAAAGGGGATGTTAATCGAACCTTGATAATGTCCCGTCGCATATCTATGCAATTATTAAGGTCAACAGATACAAAAAGCCTGTTTGGTCCTGTAAAGCGTTGTAACTACGCGAAAAACCGAAAAGATGATTTTAGCAAATGTAGCAAAGAAAGTAAGGATCAAAGTGGCAGGCTGCCTTCTCCGGATTCGCGAGGACGGCTTGGGCCGACGTTAATAAATAAAGTAGAAATAAAAACAACACTAAGCGGCAGACAAACACAGCAAATATGATTAAATAATAATTATATATTCATATATCATAGAATAGATCTGAAGAAGCCCTGTCTATCAGCTGTGTTCTCCTTCCGCTTTGCGTTGTTCCTTTTCTATGTAGTTAACATACTGAAAAAACGTTTTCGAGTGTAAAAAACGGCGAATAATAACCAGAAGAAAGTTTTATCGTCTGTCAACATTTTTCAAAGAAAGAGACGTTGATAATATCATCAAATCAGAAAATAGCAGCAATGTATCGCCTTTTTAATAATTCAAGTGTTATTTTGTTTAAATTTTATAAATTGTTCCAATTTGCAGTGAATTCTCCCTGCACATTGCACCATTTTCAATGCTTCATCTGAATCATCAAAATTCAATGATGGAAATTTGCCGAAAATATTATTAATGGTACCGTTTATCTAAAGATGATATCAAATAATGTGTACAAATCTATCATACTGTTTTTGGAAGTATATCTCCAAGCAATAGTGGCATGCGATCAAATATAAAGTTCATACACGATGTTAGATATATAATTTTGAATTTTTAGGAGATGCGAGTTTCATGCTGGAATTGAAATGAAAAGGATACTCATCAGCAGGACGAACATCAACAACTAAAACTTTATTTAATCGAGTTTCAGTCTTCTGTTTATCATTTTTATTAGATTTCTTCTTAGTTTCCTTTGTTTCAAGTCTGCTTGGAATGTCTTAAAGAATAAGGAACAAATTACATAAAAATGTTATATTAAAAATGTCACATAGAAATGTTATGGTTTTTATAAATGCTCATGAATAATTACAACATAAAACACCAATACAGTCTATAATAAGATACCACAGGAAGCATGGAAGTACATAACAACCCCGTGGCATTAACAGTTAACTTCAAGTCAGGAGTTATGATGTTTATGCATGAAAAATGTGTAACTAAAATGTTATGCTGAAAACAAATATGTTAATTGAGTGCTTGTGAAAAGTTTGTAAGAACAGGAACATGCTATTTTCAAAGGTTCAGATAAAATAATAGTTCCAAATGCTTGCAGGAATAAACAATATAAGTAGTAAGGGAAGCAAGTTTTGTAAGGGGCTTGATTTAAATTGTTGTCTCATTTGCATAACGTAGGAGGCTGTTCGAAGCAATTTTCGCACAAAATTGGGAGTCTATTGTTATTTCTGAAGTTGAAAACGCTGCTACTATTTTGATAAAAGCAAGCGTTCTCTTTGTTCTGTCATTTTAAATCTTTAAATGAACATCGTAAATGAACAATGTAAATGAAAGTTGGCTGACTTCAAAACAATAAAAAACAATGCAGTCCATGAAAACAAGGCTGGAAATCCATCAATCTCCAGTCGTCAGAAAATTACTGTAAGGTTCCGTTACGTAATTACTGGAAGGCCCGGTAGGCTTTTGCCCTGACAACAAAAAAACCTTTCAAAAATACAAAAATTGCCCATTTTCTAGCTAAAACCTGATTACCGCTTACAGTAAAAATCCGCATATAAGAACCTTCATTTATTTAGAACCTACAGCCTGATATTAGATATTTTGTACCCACTAAATAAGAACCAATTCAGCTTGATTTCTTACCAAGGTTCTTAACAAATGCTACAACTGCAAGATTACCTCAGCTTGGATGATTCACAGTTGGTCCCATTGCATTCTCTACTGGCCATATAGTTAAATAAATTTTGAACCGACCCTTATTGCCAACTTTTCATCTATCCTTTTTCTGGTATTTGTTTTTTGCCCCATGTTAAGAACCTACACCCTGATTACTGGAAGTTCACCAGTGTATAAGAACCTAAACAGGCTCAGTTGAAAATCTTAGGTTCTTATGAGCGGGTTTTTACTGTATTTCTACCCTGAAAGAAAAGTGATAATTTCATAGTTCGGGGGGGGATGAGCTGCACACCCCGTTCAAATGACTCCCAATTGAGTATTGGGTATCGGGTATTAACCCCAGAACGTCCCACCATACCTTGTTTTTGTACAAGTATTGATATTCGAACTAAATCCCTTGGCGATATTCGGGGACACATTTCTGCCTTTAATTGCTCCAAGGGTAGGAAATCTTTGTCCTATAAATTAAGAGAATTATGATCGTATAAAAGAGCAACAACAATTGAATCAAGGAATGGAACTGAAATTAAGAATGCATACAACAATGCAGATTTTAAGTACGAATTTATCTAAATTCATCTCGCATACAAAGAAAAAACATAACCAAATATAAATGACGACTGCAAGTTGAAAGGTAATATTTTATCTGTAATTTTTGTCTCTTTTTGAAGACAATACACATCCCCCGCCAAATGTCGTGGAAATCCTATGAAAAATCATGAATTATTGAGAGTTTTGTGGTTCCCAACCAAAAAATGCGGGGTCTCTTACCCAAGCAAAAAGAAGGCAAAACATGCGTTATCTAATTTGAAATTTGTCTCAATCCTGTACAGACAGGAATAAAATTTACGAGAATTTTCACACACTGCTGATCCTAATTTTTGCACTATTTCTCAATTAAGAATTTCGTTTTCTCTTCCAGTTTACAACCGCCTAATAGTTGTATAAGATAATCTTCATCCTTCATCAGCAGCTGCTGGCGATTACCATAATAGATCCTGAGTGCTAATGCTAAATTTGCAATTTTTTATGTTTCATTATAATTATTGGTAATTAGAGGCAAAAATCATTCGCAAAATTTTTGGACTCTAACGGCAAAAACCAGACTTCTCAACCCCTCTCTCCTGTGTCAATGTAGATTTGAGTTAAATGCACCTTTTATTGTGTATGCCCACAGTACACGTTATTTTATGTAAGACCAACATTGACAGAGAGGGGGGTGGGGTAGATATTTCTTGGTAGGAGTCCAATCATTTTGCAACTGATTGAAGTTAATGTGCTGATGCTTTAATCTAGAACTTATGCAGTTTTTCAGCCCTCCCTCCCCCCTAAAAACCCCGACTGCTTCTTTAGTGACAGTATTGCTGTAGTGTAAAACACATTGTTACCAAATGTAAAATACTTTCATACTAAAAACGAATCAAACTCACCGGAAGATTGAGAAATTTGTCTTCTTCAGGTGCTTTTAATCGATTAGTTGGATTATCACATCGTCTAGCCGCAATACTGGGTGGTGTGTGATTGAAAAGTTTTATCGAGTCTTTTACTGTTTTTTCAATGTCAATTCCTGGAAAGGGAAAATTACAGAAAAAAATAACCTCAATAGATTGTACTTTTGCATGATTCTTTCAATGCAGTTCAGTTCGTCTGTTTTCAGTTCACTGTATAAAAATACTCAAATATATATTAAACAACTTCTAACAATAAAAATACGTATAGTCCATATCAAATTAAAAGTACAATAAATACGAATAAAAAACAAATTAGATACATGATGCCACAGTGTTTGCAAAGAGGAGAATTTTTAAGGCCTTAATCTCTCTCTTTTAACATTAATTGAACAGAGAGCAACCCAATACATAAACAGGACAAGTATAAAAAATGGGCTTCAATGGTAATTTTCAAAATGAAATGTTTCGGAATGAAATGAAATGTTAAAATGAAATATATTGAAATCATTGAGGAAAATAGGCTTTTTTTCATGAAACTCGGAGCTTGAGTATTGTATCATTTTTAATAGCTCATGGACTGAGTGTTCCATTAAGACGAAGTGAGTGTTGGGCGACGATGCTACACATTATAGAAATACAGTGATGGTTTGGTGACTATAGATACCATTAGGGGGAAGATACACAGATTTCTAACTCCTTTCGTTTCCACTCACCTATAACTCAATGACTAACCACTGCATGATTAGAAAAATTAGTCCCAAAGACCCCTTTTAAACCCTTCTATTCTATTGATATAGCGTCCTTGAGGGTTGGAAGGTTGCCAATCACGGATCTCTATTGTTTTCTAAATTGTGCCTTCTTTTTCACCTGCCCATTTTCTTTAATGGTGGGCCAATCCTTGATGTTCTCAAACATCATTTGAAGGTTTCCCTTTGATATTTTTGCCATATATTATTCCTTCCATGATGTTCACAAACAATTTTCGATCTGTACTTCTTACAATTTGACAAGAGAAGTTCGATTTAAATTTACCGATCTGCTTTAATAGAGTTGGTTTCTCTGTTATACGGTCAAATACTTTAATTGTAATTACATTTCTCCGGTTTATTTTGAGTATGTTGCGATAGCACCATGTTTGAAATGCACTTATCCGTCTTGCAGCCTCTCTACCTATTGTCAATGTTCACAACCTTTACGGAATAATTTCTTAGTTTGTCAAAAGGCATAACTGTCACTAAATCGAAACAGTGACGAAAATATTTCGAACCTGGCATATCTGAGAATAAAAGTATGCATTCGTTGAAACCAAAATGCATCAGCTGATCTCTGACTTGTTGTAGAATTGCAACACCAACACAAAGTGGCAGCAGCGAATTACCAAGAAGCAGTGTATCCCAAAGATAGAAGATCTTATGAAGTGGAAACACATCTGAAAAGATACAAAAATCTACGTCGAGGCTGTGAGTAATCAGGGACTAAAGTATTTCATTAATTTCTTCTTTCAAATCATTACATATAGCGTACCCATGGTGGTCCCATTAGCAACAAGGACTGCTCCAAAGCCTCTAATGATCAACTAATTACAATTTCATTTTTCCTAGGCTAGCTGTCAAAATAATCATCAAAATTGAATATAGTCATCAAAGAACATATATAAACGAACCGCAATATGGGTCAACCACATGTGAAATTTTCCTTAAAAGCCCTACCTAATAGGCTATCAGCCTTATATATCTTACATATATATAGGACTTGGATTATACTGATGAAAACGAAATTCGAAACATTTAGGGGTGAAGTTTTTTCTAGAATACTTGTTTAATATTTTAAGAAATTTTCTGTGGTTGAGATAATTAATGTTTTATATATAGGACTCATATATAATAGCTTTATGCTTATCTCATAGGCAGAAAAGAATCAGCATTTAGAGGAAACTTTTTCCAGGGGGGTCATGCTCAAACTTCTACACTACGATAAAACTTGCAGCAACTACTTGAATAAAGACTTACGTGAAAACATTGTCAAAAACCACGGAATTGCATAAAGCTGAAATAAAACAGACCAAAAATTTAATATAACTAATAGTGGAAAAAACAGATTTATTCTATATAACCATAGGAGAATAAATAGAAAAATATGCCTTATCGATGCAGCTAGGCAGGCGTGGCCCGGAAAAGTTTGCATGACCACGCCATTGAAGTCGCTGAAAACTCAGGCAATGCCTTTATAGCTAAGTTTAGAGTGGGTTTTCGTGACGAACATTCATTAGATCGTTTAATTACAAGACAAAAATGCCAAATCTGGCGTAACCCTCTTTGCACAAAATTATACTATAAAAATATTGCAATGTATATCGAAGAGGAAACTGTTAATTCACACGCAAGTGCTACATTCTAGTCCACGGGGGCGTTGGGGGGCGGACTGTCACCTATGAGACTGTTTGTCGGAAAAATTTTGTGGACTGCTCAAAAAAAGGAGCAGAGCAGAGTTGAAAGCTACGCTGGCAAACTTTTTACAAACTCAATACGCGTGTTTCTGCAAAAAGGCTGGTACGTGCTGTGTTGGAGGTAATGCAGCAAAAAAATGAAAAATGCAAACTGATACATGCATGGAATATTTACATTAAAATCAATTGGTAATTAATTAAGCATAATTGAATTTTACTCTCAGATTTCTGATAAACAGGGGGTCTTAATAAACGGGCAAGGTTCGGAAAGAATTCTGGAATCGAATAGGAGAGGGGTCGCAGGTAATTTAAACTTCTTTATTCACATTCGACCCCTTATTTTACAGCGACCTCAAGAGTCTACACGAACAGCTCTCTCATTGGAAAAGAAAATGTACAAAAAACATTCAATTGGTGAAAAAATCTTTTCTCAATGAAAAAATTCATAATCCATCTTTCATTTCTTGAAATGTAATAACCTCGTAAGCTCCAAGGTGATCAGAAAAAACTTAGAAAATCAATAGGCGTCCTCCCCTTCATTAGGAATCTGAGATTAGATTTGATTATATTCTACACAAAAAGTTTGGAATCATCAATCAAATTATATCGTTCGCTTTATTCTTTTCTATAAAAACGTATTTTTACCTCAAAGCCTTGTGGTAAAAACTTTAACTTTAGGCCTTATTTTAGTTTTAAATGTTTCTGAAAAGTAGAAAATTACAGCCTGAATGGACTGCGGCCTTGTTGACTCTAGTTAATTCCATACAAAAGCCAGCACATGTTTCCCAAACTAGCACAAAAAATTCTGAAGTTTTATAACTCTCTCTTGCAGTCCTAAAAGTTTCTTAAATTTTTTGGGGTCAAGAACCAGGCTTCTTATACACAGGTTCCGTATAAAATATATATATATGTATCTCTTCTGATATGACGCACAGTCTCATCTCATCTCATTTAATCTAATCTAAGCTAATATAATCTCATCTCATCCCATCTCGTCTCATCTCATCTCGTCTCATCTCATCTCATCTTATCATATCTAATCTAATCTCAACTTCTCTCATCTCGTCTAATCTAATCTCATCTAAGCTAATCTAATCTAATCTAATCTAATTTCATCTCGTCTCATTTTCAATGATTTATAGCACTACAGTGTTGGCAAATTGAAGGGAGGTTTGTTCGAAAAAGGCAATCCGAGGTCTAACGGTATGTTTTAAGAACTCTATCGAAGGCAAAACACTTCAACATGGCAATGAGGTAGAAAACAGCGGAAACGACTTTTCACCTTTACCTAAGAGATATCCATCTTGAAAATTACTCAAAAATGAATAAAAATATGTTCCCGGTTATCCGTGACATTATTTGCTTCTCCTTATATTGCATCTATCTATCGCATTAGTTTTACTTTTATTTCAGTTCTTTTCAACGAATAAATTCCTTTAAAGGCATTCCAGATTATCCCACTGTTATCAAACCTAGGAGAATAAAAATAATTTCCATTGAGATTTGAAACTTGACAACTATTGTACCACCAAGCCCCTTTTTTTTTTTTGTAACTTATTGCGCAGTTTCCACCCCAATTATCGTTGTCACTATCTTTAGTTGTAAACTTCATCCCATTATGATATGAAAAAGAATTTCCAGCATTTCCTGAATACGAACCGACATGAACCTTGTATTTTTCATCTTCTCCATCAATATAAAAACTGTGGTATACAGCATATGCCTTATTTCCATTAAAGTCTTCCAAATCAAATCGAATCTTCATCTTCCTGCCTTTAGTCAGACGGTGTATTTTATCATTTCCAAGCCAAAATTCGTTATCAAAATTACCAAAGCCATTTTTGTATTCCATCCAAGTCTTATAAAAATCAACGGACCCGTCAGTACGACGCTGAATAACTGTCCATCCTCCACCATCAGTTGCCATATCACAGAATACTTTGAAGGGTTGCTTTCTGTCTGGGTTAATTGTGTACAATCCACTTGAGCTCCTATTTTCGTATGCAGAACAATCCCGCCTTAAGAATTCAACGTCCAGATAGAAGGTGCGAATTGCCTTGCCTACAGAATTCACTGCCTCACAAGCATACTCTCCTGAATCACCAACAGTGGGGCGTTGTAATCGCAGTTTTAGATTCCTACCGTCTTTTGAGAGATGCTGCTGCCCTCGTACGTTGCCAAAACCTCGTTTCCAGCTGATTTTCGGTACTGGATTGCCAGTTGCATTGCATTCCACTTCAACTGGTACACCTTCTATTGCCTTGTGTTTTGCAGCCGATAACGTTATCTTCGGTTTTGTGTGAACATTGAGTTTTGTTTCAATCATATTTGAACCAAGTATATTTTTGGCTACACATCGAATAACTCCTTGATCATTTTCATTTATATTTGTCACAGAAAATGCACCCTTCAAAGGGTAAGTGTACCTTGAATCTGCTTTCTGTTTTCCAAATTCCCAACGAATTTCTGGTTCTGGATTACCATTTGCCTCACACACCAATGATAAATTTGAGGATTCCTTTTTCGTTACAACCTTTGAAAACTTTGTCACAAATTTTGGCTGCTCTAATGACTTTCCAGCAGGCCCTGGATCACCTTTTTGTCCCTTCTGTCCAGTTGCACCAATAGCTCCTCTTACACCCTTTGGTCCAACATATCCTTGTTCACCTCTCTTTCCAGTTTCTCCTTTTGAACCTCGCGGACCTGGTTTCCCTCTTGTTCCCCTCTCTCCCTTTCTACAGACCAAAGTTACATTCTTGCACTTGTCTATATTTGACGTATCCATATTTTTTGCATTCAAAACCATGTTTCGAAGAGTATTCAGCGCTCTCAATAATGGAAGTCTCGTCTCTTGAACTTCCTTTCGTATCCTCTGTTTTAATTTTACGTCTGATTTTTCTTCATTTCCAACGGCCAAATGATTACCAGGCTTGCCCATTATCATATTGAATCGCAACCATGTCTGTGTGTCAGCTGAATGCATTGTTTTGATGTCGTCGATTATTCGTTTCAATTCATCGTCGTGCATTGATGTTTTGTAATGAAGAAACAATGTCTCAGATACCACTCCGATCAAAATCATATAGAAACAAACATCATATGCAGTAGAACGTTTTCCACCCTCCATGTTTGAATCGATACAATAAACGGAAGCAATTCTTCACGAAAGAAAAACAAAGACATAACAAACGGGAAACTCAACAGGATGCAAGCCTGGACTTGTTCTTTGACCCTTGATCCTCCATTGTCCACAAGAGACAATAGGTGAAGTTCAGGCCTGATGTTGGTTGCAAAATTTCGCCGAAACTTTTCGATAAAAGAAAACTTTTTACAGGGACGAAAATGAGTTCATTTCCAATGTTGAGCTTTGTGATAATACGGAAGCAGGCCCCTGTGCTTTTCAGGGGTGGCGCCAGAGGGGGGCAGAGGGGCTTTAGCCCCCTGGTCGGGGAATGTTATCCCCCCGTTGGCGAAAAGTTTCTTGTCTGTCGGGGAATTTTCGACTGAAAAGTGTTCTAATGCATAGAAAGATACCCTCTATTCTATTGTTTAGCCCCCCTGTCGGCAAATCCTGGCGCCACCCCTGGTGCTTTTCGAAGCCATATCAAAAAGTCTGTAATCAGAGGCGCACAGTTCTATTTTGCGGGATGTGATCTAGCTGGACTGACTTTCACTATATTCTTTTATCTAGGACCGAGTCGGTGTACCATATGAAAGTAGAAAGTAAGGGAGTTTTTTCGTCTGCCTTGTTCTGGAGCAACTTTTACAAATGGTGTACTTTATCTTCTATTTTTCTACATGGTGAGGTTTTTTATAGGTTTGTAGACCAACTTATAAATATATAGAAAACAATTTTGGACCGGAGGCATAAAGTACTACTTCATCTCGGTAATAACCACCTTTTATGTTTATGTAGGGCATTTTTATATTTAGAAGGAACGCAAATTTTCCAATTGATTCGTTTTGAGGAAACTGCTAGCCTTTGTAATTGTACTAAAAATTGCAACATCTTTTTTTAAGATACCAACTGGGTGGGCAGTTTCCTCCAGCCTCTTCGTTATTCCTATTTTGTATTCAATTACAGGGATAGATCTATTGCACCTTCCCCCAGACTTTTTCCGTCATCTTTATTACACAACATTTCGATTGATTTTCTCTTCTTGTTGCGGAAGACAAATGTAAAATAGAAAACAACCCCCTTTACGATGAATATTTCTGTATACGAGAAATAGGAGTTATTACTTTCCAACCAATCTTCTGAGCTTTTGCATTTGCATTTTTAGGTGAAAACAAGTTTCTAAACGTTTGCTTGTAAGGCCTATCAGCCATTGTCCTGAATGCTACTGACAACCAACATTCGCTACGGCCACAAACAGCAGCAGTTGACCACCCTCTGTTGGATAGCAGTCCGTGACTAACAAAGTAGCGCGCCTCTGAGTGTGTGCAGACCGATGTTTCGATTAACCGACTGATTATTTTGGATCTTTCCCAAAAATATATTCGTCTGAATGCTAATACAAAAGCTGCGATGGGAAATGATCACGTTTTTGTATCGAGCAGAAACATTCTTCGCAAAGGTCTAGTTTCCCTTTAGGGTCGGGAAGCCCCTGCCGTTAATATTGACACTCCTCGAATACGAGTCATAAAAAGAGCTGGCTATTTCCTCTGCCCACGTGGTCCTCGATGCGCTTTGATTACTAATTTTCCTAAGCACTTTGTTCATCATCTGATGTTCTTATACCATGAGAAGCGCCAGGCATAAAATTCCTTTTCCGTTTCCTAGACTATTTTTAGTCTTTTCATGTAGTTTTGAGCACTATACAGTCTAACGTGTACATAAAATGAGTGAAACGATATATTGGTGCTAAGATCATTGATAAGAGTCAAAAAGGCAGAGGATAAAAGTTTTTCCTTGCAGTTTTACACTAACTATAAAACGTATTAGCATACCTCTGGTGCGAAGCCAATATCATTTAGATGGGTGTACAGTTCTGGTTCGTGGTAAGCGATAAGCTGTGAGAAGACTGCCAGATATTCTGAAAATGAAATTTATCTTTATCATTTATATTCAAAACTTTGTAGCAAGATTCTAATGTATTTGCTGGATGAAAATGAGTTTCTATACCCTCCATGTGCCTTGGGTGGCATTTTTAGACAGATTTTATTGTTTTCAGGATGACGTGTTAACTTTATGTATTTAAGACCACAGGTAATTCGTTTCTTCGTTCATTTGTTGTTTTGTATGTTCATTTGTCGATCGCTTTGCTTTTTGTTTCTTCAATTTAATCGTCCTTCCGTTTGTTCCTTCAAACCACAGGGAAAAAATCTGCCTATTTACTACAAATCTATTTTCATAAAGACAAATCCCAAAATATGGAGATAAAAAATCTGGAAATCAGATCAATTGAAAAACATTTTGAATATTGCTGTATATGCGTGTCCAGATGAGAAATCTAAGTGTAGCATTCTTGAGTTCACAAATATCAATTCACTTAAAAACGTTTACCTTCAATTGTCTTACATTGCAAATGACTTTTATCAATAGACAATAATAGATTGACATATCGTTGTAACTAATTTACAGAAATAAACAAATACAGGTTTAAATGAGCATTTAACATATGTAAAACTCAGAGGATAGAGGATAGGCACCTGTATTAAATTCTTGAAAAATTCAATGAGATAATGAAGTTCATTATTTACCTTGTATAATGGGTGTGTTATCTTTTAGGAAAAAATTATGAAGGTATTTTGGGATGAATGCTGACATGGATGCATATGCCAAAGCTGTAACAAAGAAATAGGTAGTGATAAAGTATCAATACCATTTGTCCTTTCCAAGAAAAGTGCAATATCAAAAATCCATTCAATCTATCAAAGTTTGAGGACAATTTTTCCGGCAGCATTCGATATTCTGCAATATTTTTTGTAAATTCCTGAATATCCAATGAAATTGATTTTCAGTTCCTTACAGTACTATAAGTATATTGAAATAGTTTTGAGAAATCTCCGAAGCATGTTCTTCTCCTTAAACCCCTCCAAGAAGTAAGTCCAATAAGCTGTAAGAAGCATTCTCCATTTAGGTAAAAGTTCAACATCACTATGAACAGGATAAAAAAATTAGACACATTTGGGAACTAACAATGCCTGTCTTTTTGGGATGAACGATGATCATCTTATTTGGCATTTTTATAGTGACAATTGGAAGATATTAAACCTAACAATATAATGAATCCGTGAAACTGGTTTGTTTGAGGAAGGATATTTTCTATTTAATACACACAAGCCAAATCTATTCACTTTGATCTATGTTATTTGCTGTTGTAATAGTGATGTTCAGTTTTTCCTCTAAACGTTCCTTTTCTCAAGCAAATAGTCGTTACATTGTCGCATTCATCGTTTCGACGGATACCGTGCTCGATGTAATTTGTCATATTAGAATAGGATTATTAAAAATCGCTTTGGCTAGTTGGTAAAGGTTTCAACGAATTCAGTTTTGAGCCAGCTTTGAGTAAGAATTTGAGAAATATGTTGCTACATGTTTGATATTGATCGAAATTAATACATTCAAAAATAACATATAATGAAGTGAAGGTCGTAGCATGAAGGTATGTAATGAAGTAAAAAGTCATCACTCGTAAATCCAAACAAAATAATTCAACTTTTGTTGGTATTGCGATTCAACTGAATTTAAATAAATAATCAAAACAGAGCTCAAAAAATACTAACCTTCGTTATTAAAATTTAGATAGATAAAAGGTGCCGAAAGAGAATCCAGCCCTAAAAGGAAGACAGTTTAATTAAAAAGTAATCATTTCCTTTTCACTTCATTTGCACAAGTGAAAATAGGGGAGAATAACTAGTCCAAATAACCTTTGCAAAGTTAGTACGTTCTTGATTTACCTGTTCAGTTGCATAGATACGTAATTCTATCAAAGGACTGCTGGATAGATTAGTAATCTATAAGATTTATTCGCATTTTGTTTGGTAATTAAATTTCTTATCTTAGAAGCTTGTTTCATTGATTTAGTGATTTAACCGCTTATTTGCTTATTGGTTGATTCAATGATTGACTAACTTCACAACTGATCAAGTGACTGAGCAACTTATTGGTAGCTTGGATAATTGACTGATTGCTTGATTCTTTGATTGATTTATTGGTTGATTGATTGATTGATTGTTTGGTTGCTTGGCTGATGGACTGATTGAGTAATTGGTTGGTTGGTTGATGGATTGATTGATCGATTGACTGATTGATTGATTGATTGATTGATTGATTGATTGATTGATTGATTGATGACGATTCGGTGTATCAACTGGCGAAAAAGTAAAGGAAACAGAAGCATAATAATTTTCAGTACAAATCTAAAGTCCTTTCAGATACCTAGATATAAACAGACAAATGTCATTGGGTAACAGTTTCAAAAAAATAGTTTTAAAATTGACAATCACAGCATGTTAGTTTCTAAGTCACTACAGATCAGTCGCAAAATAAATAAAAAAGCACAAGCGAATCTTGCCGTTTTGAAAACCGAAATGAAACACTTTATAGTGAAAAATCAAGTTCAAATCATCGTGTATTTTCAACCCGAACTTAAATTTTAGAAATCTAATTATGTGATCCTGCTCTTTAAAAGCCATTCCCTGACTTATTCGAATCTAGATTCTAAAATCTAGTGCTTATATCGTACCCTTTAAAGACAATTCAACAGCTAAACCATATTGAGATTCGTGAATTTAATGATTTGACCTTACTCTTTAAAAGATAACCACGGCGAATCCGAATTAAGATTATGAAATCTAATGAATTGATTGTACTTGTTAAAAGCAGTTCTACAGCTAATTCGAATATGAAATAATATGACTTGATCCTACAATTGAAAAGCATTTCTACAGTTAATCCAAATCTGAATATAATGCTTTGATCGCATTCCTAAAAACAGCCATCCTGCCGCTATTTTTGAAACGTCTTTTTACAAACTTTCGAAATGAGAAAGAGCACCTAAAATAATTTATTCTCAAGCAAGAAGACACAAACAAATAGGTAACGTTTTAATAAATTCTTTGACAAGAATGTCGGATTGTTGCTGTTGAGAAGCTTGTTACCTTTCTCATGATGTCATTGTTGTGATATAGTTGCTTTTGATGACGTCATAATGAGGATTTGAAAAAGTACATACCTTGCCAGTAGGTAAGTTTACGATGACTGACAACCCATGCCTTCAACACTCTCTTAAATTTTGCATGAGCAGTTGGAGATGATAGCAATTGATTGTACTGATGGCAACGAGGAATATCAACCTCAATCTAGGAAAAATGTTTATTATATAAACAGAAATGTTCATCAAATATGGACCATAAAAACACAAAATTTTAATTGAAATATTAATAAGTTTTCTATGGCCATAATGTTTAAGAAAATAATAAGACAATAATCTTCGATTTCTTCGACTTAAATTGATAAATTCAACCACGTTAATCCCAAAAGAGGTCGAATCAGTGAGAAACAATGGGAAACATCAAATTCCATCGAAAAAGGAGCCAGCGACATCTTGTAAAGAATCTTTTAAAACGGTACATAACTCATGTAGATAGCAACAACTCTTTAAGCAACATCTGCATTATTTGCAATGACCCATTGTCAGTTTTTGCTTAGTTCCATATGTAAAAAGCCGTGTTTGAGTTAATTAAAAAAACTAATATTTATACTTGTCGATCGGTTGGTGTGATGCTTTCTTTGTCAATTCTGTTATACGCTTCATGGATATCTCCCTAAAAATATTAGATTCTGTTAAACATCAAAGCGATTCTTTATAAACAATACCTCACTGCGTCCCGTCGTTATGTTAGATTGTACCTACAAAGTTAACAATGAAAAATATTTATACCTGGATGTTTAGAAGGGCAGCCCAAACTTTGGCCCGCAGCGGAGGCGGAATATCCACTCTAGCTTCTTTTAGGATTCTGTCTCTTGTAAACGGATAGCCCTGAAATGAAATTCAAAATGTCAAAAATAATAATAGCATTTGAGTCTTATATGAGATCAAAATGGGACAGAATTACAAAAAGTATCCATTGCTCTAAAAGTCAAGTTCTATTCAGCTCACTCAATCCCCAAATGAGATATAGCATAGTCTGTTTAAGGCACCGTTTTTAACATTTTCGGCAGAGACATTTTTAGCCGCGGAAGCATCATGTTTTCCTTGCTTCGATATGAAGAAAGATCCAGCAGACCATCTTCATGCAAAACATCAACTTCTGACAAAATATAGGCAAACCCGCTACATGTATCTATCAATACAGGATTGCGGATGGAGACACCTTTCACCAGATCAATGCAGTAATCAAGTACAGCAATCGTTGCTATTTCCAAAAAGCAAATTAAAAGAAATTTTGAAAGACTGGGAGTTTTTTTTTAACTCAGTCACTGATAACGTCTCTAAAAATAGGACTCAGTGAGAATACATTTACTTGTTAAATAAACTAGTAATAATGGCTATGGAAAACAACAAAATCAGTACATACTTCCAGAAGTCGATCAAACAGGATTATACGATGAAACTAAGATGAAAGATAAAAACATGATATTAACTAAATTTGTCAACCAATTGGGCTTTTGGGTATAATGTCATTACATTGGTCCATAGACTTGCAATTTCTTCTATGACAACAATTAAGAAAGATAACTATTGGTTAATTTGAAAAGAAAGCAAGTCACAAACTCAAAATAAACTTTGATGAATCTCCATCAATTTAAGACTAAGAATTATTGTGAATAGGGCTTAAAGCGACTTCATTTACAGTTATAATCAGTGGGTTTAGAATCCAAATTATTCGTAATATCCGCCATCACATAAATTTAAAACGGAAGATTGCCATCTGTGAGCACTTGAAAGATTCGCTATACAAAAGATTCTTTGTTGCTTTTTATTGACATGCTCTACCATTAGGATAATTGACGCTACATAGGAATCAAGAAGAAAACAAGAAACAAATAACCATGGGGACTTTGAAATTGATCGATCTGATTCATAAACATAATTTCGCAACTGGCAGTTTCCTTTTTAAAATGCAAACACAAACAAACAATATTTCTAAATGTTCGTTGTCTGAAGTGTAATTACTTCATCCACAACTTAAGATGTCTTCTTAGCTTTCGTTATCAAAGTAACATAGAACATATATTCTCCAGTTTAACCACCCAGCATCTATATTCTCTGACATCATAGCTAATGTTAAAACAGCTTCAAATTTCATTAATCTCTCAAAAATTACAAAGCAAAGATGCACTTTGAAATGGACGGCAAATTACCTGGTAAACAACGTCTTTTTCCCTTATTACCAGTGGAAGTTTTGCAGTTTCTGATAAATCAGGTGGATTTAAGCTGAGACAGTGAAAAATAATACAAAAGTTAGATTATCAAATATAGTGCCTTTTTTAGAAAACCGGCCTATTAAAATCAACAACTGATTCAATACAGGAACCTTCAATAGATTGGCACAGCGACAGAGGCTTTGATCCGGGGTGGGCATCAGGCGAGCTCCCGGTAGGGAAAGGTTACTGTTGAAATCCAGTGAATTGCAGGAACTTAAATAGATATGATTTCCCGCATTATCTAAGGCCAACAGCGAATAAATGTCTGAGGAGAGGAAGAAAACAGAGAATTGATGTATGCAAAAAAAACAAGTGAGATGAGATGAAATGAGATGAAATGAGATGAAATGAGATAAGATGGGGTGAGCTGAAATGAGATTATATTAGATGAGAACAAATACTCCCTATAAGGGTAGCCTTCTCGGACCCTTTTTAAAATATGACGCGCTAGTTCACTATGAAATGTGAGCATCTAGCGAAAATAATGTTTACGATCATAATGAAGCCAATAACCAGTAGATTGTTTAATTGATATGTCATGAGAATCACATGCTTAAAGCTCCTTCGCAGTATAAATGTCAATTTATACATAAGTCATATAGATATCTATATTTCTAGAAGAGGTTTGCAATTACAAAATACATACTCGTCCTCTACGACCAATGGGTAATATGCGGATTCGTCGACATTCTGCAGTTTCTGCAACAGTAACATTTAGCATTATGGATTTTCCGTTTTACTGATCAATAAATCAAAAAATAAACACCAAGAAACAGGTCGCTGAACATAGTAGATGTCGACAACCACTGGATAAGATCAAATTAAACGGATCGGACACAATAATATAATGGTGATGACGAAATCGAATATGATAAGATAATCGGACATGTGCTGTAGAAGATGGATCATAATTCATTGCAGACTGTAACACTTTGTTAAACAGAAAAAAATGAAAATCTTTTATACATTTATAATGCGTACACTTCATTAATGTAGTAACAATTAACGCTCCATGCAAAGTTAATACAATGCAAATAACGTGCTAAATAAGGAATCGCATTGATTATGTGTGGACGTGACTTTCGAAGCAACGAAGGAGTGAATAATGTATGTTCTGCTTTCTGGAATTTCAAGATCCGATGGCAGCGCATATCTACCGTAGCCTGTTATTACCCAGTAGGAACATCACCCCACCAAGTTTGGTGGTTTTGATGCGTGAAGGTAACAGATAATTAATATATGGCATTTTACGTGAGGTATTGTTCATAAACTATCACTGTTTCACATTGCTTATTCGAACGATTATCATCAGTAATAATAAAACTATATTACAATGCATATATCTGCCAAAAGCTCTAAACAATATACCACTTTGGTACAACTAATGTCCTGTAATAAGGCCAGTTTGCAGGATATGGCAGATCTTGACAAGATCTTGGGTGCGCCAACAGTCCCGCCCCTCAGGTGCGGGTGCGCTGAAACCGTACAAAAATCGTAAGGTGTGCCACTACACTATGGGAACCACATCACAAACATAGAAATTTCAAAATCTGAGGGGCTCCAGGTGCGCTTTCTTAGGCATTTAAGAATTATTTTGGGTGCGCCACTACAATACTCTGCATTCTGGTAATAAGGTAGCATTTGGATATAAAGAGAAACAATTTCAGCAAACCATAAAAGCAACAAACCATTCTCAATTTATCAAGAGACACAGCGACAATAGTTTCATCAAGCATTCTCTCTCGTTCCTTTTCTGGTCCGTAAGATTCACCATTATTCAAAATAGCACTAAATAGACAGGAAATGACAAAATTATTCAAAGGTCATGGGAGACGTGAAACTATGGGTTATTATGGTTAACTGTAGGGACCAATCTGTGATCTTGTAGTGGTTTAAATGGTGTAAAATGGATTGCATCAGTGAGGCAAGCTTGGAAAAAAAGACTTCTCGTTCCCTTAACAGGCTATTCTGTGGACGCAAGGGAAAATAAACAGTCAAATAAGTTTACTTACGTGGGAAGAGAAAGCATCGGTGGTTTAGATTTAAGAAGGTCGTGTCTTTTAAGTTCTGCCATGACATCACCACCAGCAAGCCTCCATAAGTGGTACACTTCGTTAATTGGTCTATGTAAGGAAAATAACAAATAAAGAGTGCAAACTCGTTTAATATGAACATAGTAGTTGTATCATAGACTGCTAATAGAGGGTGATATTGCAAAATTATTGCTTTATATTGCTGATAGCGACAGAAAATTCATTTTAGATTTTCATTCATTCATGCTAACGTGTAATCCTTCTCCAAGATTTCATTTCCTATGTAAATATTGATTTTTGATAACAAGGTGCGGCATTGCACGGTCCATAAGGTACGGCAACCAACAGCATGGTACAACACCGCACAGTACGGTACAGTACTGTACTTCAGAGTGTAGACCGGCACAGCCCAGCAAGGTATCGTATATAACGGCATGTATGGTCCAGCGCCCTACAGTATGGTACAGCACATGACCGAATGTATGTAACAGCGTGCCAACTCACGGTATAAGTACAGCTCTTAAGGTTAAATAAATGAAGCTAACTACCTTCCAGCTAAATGGTCCTCATCTTCTGCCTCACCTATCAATGTTAAGAAAATTAATGATCTAATAATAATTGAGGAAATAATCATTTCATATAATCTGGTAAAAAATGTGTTTCGAGTTAACAGTGTACCTAGACACTGCACTTAATGAAACAGGATACCTTAAAGATAAGATGATTTAAACCGTATCGATCAGCTATACCATATAAAATTATTAGAAATCTTTCGAATAAGATCCAGAGAAGAGCTTATTATGCTAAACCATTGTATTTGTTTGAGATGAGTTTCGAAATTCCAACCCATAGCCCGAAACACTCCAAAGAGAATCTCACTTACAGCTCTTCAAGTCTGGAATGAAGAGAACGAACAGCGGGTAAACTATGCATTCAATGCCTGCCTTGGGATAGAGTCGCTTTGCATACAAAAAATCAAAATAAAACCACCCTTTCATTTCCTTCCATTCCAACCTTATTTCCCTTCATCGACGATCACTCATAAGCTACACACCTCACAGCATAAGGAACGTTACTCGAAAATACAGCATAATTCTTGAAATCATGATTACTTACTCAGATCCTCAAGAAGTTTGTTATAATCTGGCAAATCCAAAGAACCAGATCTGTACACTGCTGGAAATATTTCATAGCCATTCAATGACATTTCCTCCTAGAGCAGGTAAAAAAGTCTAAAGTCAAACAGAAGTTAACGCAGCAGAAAATACACTTTTATTGAAGATACACTACAAGAATTAACCAATTACACCAGCGTCTTTAGAAGACAACAACAAATCAAGAACACCTTACATTCTTATTTTCATTTCATTTGGGTTGATGCTCAACCAAGTCAGCCCCTCCGTCTGGTACGACCACGTTACAGGGGCCATGCATAGAAGATTACAATCAGTGGCGGACACTTGGCCAAAGAACATGAAAGCTCTATTTAACCCTAGCATTCAATTCTCACACACCAGAGGGGGCAATAGAGGGGGCTTATAAGGTCTTGGGTGATAAAAATTCAGGATAAATACGACTAAAAAATTTTTAGAAAAGTAAATAAAAGTGCTTCGGTATGAACATCTCTGGCGTTTTCGTAGGCCTGCACGAGAGAGTCGCAAATTGACTTACCTGATTTTGTATTGATTCTTGTTTGTTTAAAAGAGCTTGGAGGAATTCGTGGTTAAGCAATTCTTGTGCACTCGGCCTGAAAATCATACAACATTAGCAAAAACTTGTTGGGAAAAAGTTGAAACAATCCAAGTGCAAATTATCGACAGCAACAAGGTGAAAAAAAACTGCTGCATTTACATACTCTAACACGAGTCCTTATTGAATCACTGAAATTTGAAGAAAAGTTAAATTTAAAAAGTTCTGGTGGCTTTAGTGTGGGATTGCATGAAGTCCTCAGCATGCATTCTTAAAATTCAGTTTTAAACATGGTAATTAAAACAGAATTCAGATAACATTAACGATAGACAAAAGGATAGTGAAGGTAACAGTGTGTACAATAACACGCTTTACCTAGCCCGTAAAATACCATCGTGCACAATACAAAGCCCAAAATTTACCTGTTAGGGTAAGGGCTGGCATTGTTATGAGCTCTTAGTGAATATTCTTTGTTACTGACAATCCTTAGATACATTTGTGCTGATGCAATGTCTTGGTTGACACTATATGCCTTGATTCATATGACATGTTAAACATCAAATCAAATCAAATCAAATCAAATCATTGCAAAAGCTTTCTTCTACCTTGAGGCTGGGTCCAAGACCAAGCATCTTCGAAGAAACGATGCCAAAGTGCGATCCATTCCCTAAAATTCAATATTACCAGTCATTTAGTTATCAGTACCTAAAACAGTTTACTGCATTTTAGACGCAAACAGAAAAATAGATTTCGTAGAACGGTAGAGAAGGGTGAGATCGTGGGAAATAGTTGAGCATAAGATTGAAAAAAAACACAAAAAGTTTCCAGTTTTTGCGAAATATTTTTTAGGAATATTGATAGGCTCTGTAAGCTAAATATTCTTAGATTTTTATTAAAATAGGCCATTTAAGCATTTCTAGAGGGACTTAAACTCGGAATCTTCCTGGACCCCCAAGGAGCTTCCCCATCCACCTCTAATAATAGCCCCCTCTTACTTGGCTTACTTGCTTCCATAAAAATGTCTTGGTACTGAACCATCAGTTGTGTACATGTGCAACAATAGTCACTTATATCAAATTCGAACGTTTGTTGATCGGAATGAAAAATATCAAGTTCTTTGAGGACAACAAACCTAAAAAGCCTTTATATTCAAACATGCAAAGTCGAGCTTTACTTAATTCGAACGCCTTTACGATTGCCAAAGGACTTCATCCATCTATCGATGCTCGCTCCTTGGCGAGGGTTTAAAAAAGAGGGGAAGTTAAGCAGTTCCTCAGGGGCCTTATCATAAAACGGTGACAAAATGGCACCTACTTTTGCGACTCGATAAATCAATGAAATGAGAAATTGGGATCGGTTGTTGATCATCGGGAAATAAAAATTATTGAAATGATATTTTGATTTATTACATACCTTTATATGCGACTGCGCTCCACTAAATTCTAAAATGCTCTCTAATACGTCTGCAGAGTCTACAAAATTATAGAAGCTTTTATTATCATAGGATCTAGGCTTTTTATCATAATGAATATATGACAAAATATGGCCTTGTAGGAAACACAGTGCCTAGACAGCTGAGGGGTAGAAGCTCGCATATCTGATTAAAATGTTTAAAAACAAGCCCCCTTAGATAGGCATCCCGTAAGGACGTCAATATTTGGAGGGAGGATTCATTGACAAAGAAAACGGAAAACGTTTGCATTCCAGGGTGCAAAAATATTCAATAAGGTTCCCAACAGACTAAAGAGAGACTAAAAGCTCCTGCAAGGATTTCAACTTTGATTTTTAACATTTCTCTAAACTCCATTCTCATAAATGACTTTTTAAACTATATTATTATATATTATATCATCTGGGTACATTTAATTTCACAGGACCTTGGCTGATAGCAGCAAATTCATTTTGCTGGACAAGTTTACCTGTATAAATATGGTATTATCATTATTATTATTATTATTCTTATCATTATTAGTTTTTCAAAATCGTACACTTTACACAGAAAACATGACTTGACATGACTTAGAAAGTCAACAGTATTTTTTAAAAAATAGAAACCACCGAGATTGACTCTAGCTTAGGAATATCGTCAATTAGAGTTGAAGTTTAAATTAAAGTTAGAGTAGAGTTAGCAGGGCCGCCGAGAGGGAGAGATAGAGGGGGCAGTTTGTCCCAGGGCCTCAGGGTCCAAGAGGCCTCATCAACTAATATCAGAATTTTCATTTACTGCTCATCTAGATGTATTCCAGGAATCTCCCAATAGGAGCAGCCTACAAGGTTCTAAGAGTGCCTCCAGATTCAGTTCCCCCAGATTTCCTTGCTTTCTACCCTTTCTGCTTGCTTCGATCACAGACACAAGGGACCTCATTTTCAGTTTAGCCCGTGGGCCTCGAAAACCTCTCAGCGGCCCTAAGAGTTAGAATCGTCAAACAGTAAGACCCATTCCATACGAGAGCAGATCAGTTTTTTCCGCTTCTAAACTGGAACAGACAGGTATTACGCTCTTATGAAAATACCCCTGTCTCATCAAGCTTGGATCCGTACCTTTGTCGGTGCTCCATTGAACCTGATCCATTTGGGCCCTTTAGGAGTACATGGATAGACATCAATAACAATGGAATCAACTCAATGCGTCTTCGTTTACAAGAAGTATGGATGCTCACATTCGCCTACTTTTCAGGCCATTTAAAAGTGAGATAAACCTTCATAGAATGCAACAAAGCCTGGCGAAATTGCAAATAAAAAATTCTCCGAGAATGAGAAGGATACGAACCACATGCGAAATACAATTGTGTTAGTTTATGAAGAATCTGCCCAGGTCTCATTTTGTCAGCACACCACAGTCCACCAAGCTAAAAAGGAAAGCCTGAGGTTGGAGAGTTACATTCATCCTTAGATTACATATGTTTTATAATGCGTGGCTTGAGAAGATGCTTAGAAAAAATCCCCATGCATAAGGAGCTTAACATTAATTCAATTTTATATAAATTTCGACGCAAAGGGTGCTAAGAGCCCCTCTTTAGAAAAATCCCTTGCATGCAATACACATTTTGTATCTCAAAAAAATTAATTTACAGAATCTACTATTACATATACAAATGCAATTTTCATACTTTTTCATCACTTAATAATAAGCATGTTTGTTTGTAGCGGGATTTTAAAGTGCAAGATTCTTTTATTGAATGTTCTCTACATTATGGCCGTAATTTCTCACCCAAACTCATGATTTGCCTTTATGTTGACCAGGAGGTCTCGTTGGATTGGCATGAAGCCATGTGTTTCTTCGTTGATAACCAAGTTTCTTCCCTAAAGTTCTATAAGCATCCTTCGAAATTGTGAAGAATTTCTAACCTCATTTTGCCAATGTCACATTTTCACAGATTCATAAATTCATGCAAAATTACTAAACTGATAACAAAACAATCTGACATATAATGTGAAGGATAAAATACAAGAAATATACCAGGTACACATCTAGAAGAACCATCCCAAGTGACCAAATATCAGCCTATAATCGCAGAAAAATAGTACAAAAAGTATGCAAAAAATAGCAGGAATCTGCAGCACCTCACCTTTATACTGACAAATCTATACGTACAAGTCTTGAGGCCCCCAGGGGGTTTGTTTTCCCATGTTCACTAGAAAAATTTCAAGAGTCTCCCTAGTTCCCTGTAATAATATTTAAATTTTCCCTGAAATGAAATGTCGAACTGTTTCCCCAGCTCCACAAAAGATTTCCAGTTTCCTTATGTTTCCAGATGTTGAAACAGCAGGTTCCCTAGCTATTATAAACCCTGGGGGAGCCTCAGCCCTCCAACAATTATAAACCTATACATATTAAAATTTCAGATGAAACATCAACAAGTCTTTAATGTTACTGATACTATCTATATATTTAGGTAAATACAATAGGGAAAAATTTCGATTTTTTAACTGTTCTTCACATAGTCTGCAACGATCGCATTAAGCATAAAATTTGGAGTAAAAACTGTAACTGCTGTGAGCTTTAGGTTCTAGAACTGATCTGTGGCTAATCATAACCATTTCTTCTACTTGTATTAATTTTTTCAGATAATTTCAGCCCGCATTGTTTATTTAAAGATAATGCAAAATAAAGAAAACCCTAAGCCAAAATTAATGACGATTTTGCCTTAATTATTAGTAGTATATATATATAGACAATGGACCGTAAGACAATGGGTATTGTGTGAGAAGAATGGGCACTGTAAATGACATCATAGGACATCCGGGGAAAATTTTACAGCGTAAGATACGTAATTGGGGGGTGATTTTATAAGAAACCGTAAGGAGAGGGATTTTTTACGGTATTTTTATAAGAAACCGTAAACGGTGTATATCCGTAAATTTTTATAAGAAACCGTAAATTACGTAATAACGGGGCTTTTTATAAGAAACCGTAAAGGTTTACGGTGAACATCCGTAAATGTTTATAAGAAACCGTAAATTATGTAATAAACCATAAATTTTATAAGAAACCGTAAAGCTTTACGGTACTCAAATAAACGTTTTGAATGAACACAATAGAAACCGCAAATTTTTTCCTTTCACCGTAAAGACCGTAAATTTTTATTATAAAGACAGAACACCGTACCGTAAAGGTTTACGGTGAGTTTAAAAGCAGAAATAAAGAGAAAAAGACGTATTTTCAAGCAGTCTTGATTATTTTTTCACGCAAATCTACAAGATCGGTAAGTTTCTTTTACAATACTTTACATATAATACTGTTTAGTCTTTGCTCTTCTGCTACGTTTAATGCGTCCACGATGAGTCATATTTAATGATTATAATATTCGTCGGAGTTTCTGAATTGATCAAGAAATCCCTCTGGGTATCTTCTGTGTCTTTGCTTTCGTGGTTTTGCACGTCTACTGACTACAATATATCGTGATTGACTGGCGCGGTTTTTAATATGTCTGCCATGTCTTGTACGTCTAAGCTTTCCAATTCCCGAGCGCCCTCGCCCTCCGAGTAATTTAGATTATAGCATGGGTGGAATGAATCCCATTACAACATTGCTACTACCTTATATGCAAATAGTAGTTAGGTAGGCAAGGTCATTAGCTTGTATATATTTGTTAGTATATAAATTTTTAATAGGTTACTAACATTATTATTTAATGGTTCACATGTCAAAAATGCAATCAAGACCCTAACCAACAATATGAGGCAGAGAGTGAGGAAAACGTTTGAAATTAAAGCGTTAAGTATTAAAACAAAAGTAGTTGATAGCATTAAACCAATTAATGTCTACGTTGATGATATGGCAGGATTTAGAGAAACCCTCGATAAAGATTCTGGTTGAGATAAAGAGAAATTGAAATAGATAATTTGATTGGCGAGAAGGAACGTGTTTCGATCAAAATTTTTAGAAAAGGAGTTGCAAGTTGTTGGGCTTTGAACCAGGTTCTTCACAACTCAACAATTAAGAAAATTGATTACGGAAAAGCATTGTATTTCATAAACAAGGGGGAGACTGTATAATAATTAGGAAAAGAAAGAGATGTGCAGGGAAAGGTAGTTAAAAATCCAACCCTGATAAAGTCGGAGACACACCAAGCAAAAGCATTGAAGTATATGAAAGTAACGATGATAGGAATAAACAGATAAATTGTGTAGGAGAAGTAGGAAAGGTAACGGATGACGAGAAACTAAACCCAATCGAAAACGTCAGTGCAGAAATCCTCAGGAAGGTTGTTAATTAGGTAGAGCATTCTTTTAAAAGAAGTCCATGTCCTCAACGTTGTAGATAAGTAGATAGTTGGACGGATGAAAACTTTTTGCTGTGTTTAAAACCGTCAATAGCAAGAGTTGAGCATGTTTTCTTTGAACTTCATCGATGCATTTAAATAAGACACAAGAGACAGCTGTTGATGCGAAGATAGATTTGAACGATCTAATAAGTAGAAATAATACGCTGATATACCACGTCACTCACGAGTCTGAAGCCAATAAAATAGACGTAGTCGATGTCCAAAGCGTTGTAGAGAAGTGACGCAATTTAACGCAGATAGGTGTCTCAGACAATAGAACTTTGATAAATGTAAAGATCTGAAAAAAAGAGTGTAAATAAAATAGAGATTGGCAAAAATCTTGTGCAGATAGAATAGAGATTGGCATACATCGTATAAAAAGTTACATGCATACCTTTGCGTTAATTAAAATAAGAAAAAGTTGCAAAAAGAACATTTCTTTTTGTCCTTCCTGAAAACGTTCTCTAACCTCATTTGTGCACCACGTTTGCGTTTTACGTATAGAACGTATAGCCATTCCATGTCGTATGTCTTTAAATGAGCCACCTTTTTTGATTCGTACGTCAGATCGTATTGTTCGATGGTGACGTCAAGACCGTACCAGTGGTCAAATGTTTCTGAAAAGTTTCCGTTTTCTGGGCCTTCTTGTAACGTAAACGACACTTCTGGCGGTGTGCAACCGTACATACTCGGCATGTTTACGGTGTACTTCTTCGCCAGGAGCTCTGCTATGTTGTGTTGACCAACGACATTCTGGTATTGGTCAATGGCGAATTGAAAATCATCATCTGTAATAGGTACACTCATCTGAATGTAGTACCCATTGCGCATCATCTGCTCCATGTGCAGGTAGTAATACATACTAGGTGCCTTTTCTGGTGAGACGTCCAGGTTGTAGTTAGCAACTGAACTGGTCTAATAGTTCTTTAACTGCATCGTTCGAGAAGGTGATCTCGTTGTGTTGTAGCATGTTATTGTAGTGCTCTTTGAACTTGGCGCACAACGGAACCTCTGTGTTGCCCTCTTGCGGAGTCCATTTTAGCAGTGTCGTCTCCTTTTCCACCTCAATCTCAAGAGTGAACTTCAGATAATCGTACAGATCTGACTGGGAATGAACTTTTTCTTCGCTAGAAAAGTCAAGGTTTGTTTCAGGCATTAATAAATACCGCATTGGATTCAGTGGATAATCATGATCATCGGTGGTGGGTCCTGGCGTTGGTGGTCTTGCGACAAGTTTTGCTCTTTCTTATAAAATTTACGGTTTCTTATAAAAAGCCCCGTTATTACGTAATTTACGGTTTCTTATAAAAATTAACGGATATTCACCGTAAACCTTTACGGTTTCTTATGAAAATACCGTAAAAAACCCTCTCCTTACGGTTTCTTATAAAATCACCCCCCAATTACGTATCTTACGCTGTAAAATTTTCCCCGGATGTCCTATGGCGTCATTTACAGTGCCCATTGTTCTCAAACAATACCCATTGTCTTAAGGTCCATTGGGCTATTGTCCCATTGTTAGGTGTCCATTGAAGACATTTCAAGCTTATAAGTCTAGTCACAACAGGCCATGAAATGTCAGATTCTCTATAGTACAATTTAATTTTACAAAAATTGGCGTAAACCAAACTATAATAGCTATTCACACATTCCCGTATCTCTGTCTTCTCTTTTTACTCTTAATTTGTTTCTTTTCCCATCTTATTCCTAGGTGTCATTTACATTCATATAAAATTCTCTTTCATCAAACACTTCCCCTCCACTCTTCCATTTCTCCTCTATTCATTTTATCTCTTTTCCAATCAATTTCTATTTTGTCTTGTTTTTTTCCTTGCAAAAACATGTCAATTCTCTTCATCTACCTTCAGTCTGAAATTTGATCATTAGTGTTTAAAGAACATTCTAATCCATTAAAGAACTGGTCAAAAAAACTTACAGAATATGTTAAAGGTCGACAATTAGTTGAGAATTCTGGACCAGATGCAACAGATTCTGGTGCCAAGTAAGCTGGATTTCTAGAAGAAATTTAGATATTTAAATAGACTTGAGATGATGCAAAAAGATGCAATAAGATTAGGTATAAATGTCTCCGTTACCTATTCCTTGTGTGTATAAAATTCTCTATACAGGTCCTTTGCCTCAAAACTTCAATAATTCAGAGATCTTTCTTGGTAGCAGTGCCAATCCCACAACCTGTCTTGACATGAAATTTATAACCATAGCAAAATTATTTTTTTGATAAATACTCCAAAGGGAAGTCACAAGAATTACTAGCTACACCATCACTGATATCTGCACAAGCACCAGAAGAAAATTACTAGTCTCAACCTGACAGTCAGCGAAAGTCAAATTAATGTATAGAAGTGAGTCTGTATAGAAATGGATTAACAGGGCAAATAGTGAGTGGTGCATACCCAATTGGAAAAGCAACATATGAACCATAGCCGGTCATGTGATACATGCCATATTTGGAAATCTTGAAATGGCCCTAAAAATTAAAGAACATAAAAAATAATCAAGCATCTTTCACTGTGACAAAAACATTCTTCAAAGGTAACATTGAACGACTGTCAGTGAGTTGCAGATGATGGGTCAGTTAATGATAAAACCAATTATTGTTTTAACGGTAACAAAAGCTAACAAAGTTTACGTGCTCATCTCTTCTCCAAACCAAATGCCTCATGTAAAATCAAAAGTTTTTGAAAGCCAATTTTTGAAATCAAAAGATTTTTTAGTGTTTTGTAATTCCATCCAGAATGACGGTGTATGACAAAACACGATGTTATTCCTTGTAATGTGACACAAGGTCAGCAGATCAACAGCTACAAAAAACCCCCTAAATAATAAAAAGTTTAAAAATTTGTCAATAAATTTGGTTTTTTTGGGTACAGTATCCCTGCCTTTAGCCAAGCACCCATATATATTAGAAGCTATTGACTTCAAACAACAGGGTAAAGTATTGGGGGAAATGATGCATGTCTAACATAGCTTTGCATTGCGGTACCTATAAAATATGACAAGGTATTCACATAATACCATTGGATTAGCCTTCAGGAATAAAATATGACTTTAACTGATACCTCAGGTGTGAGCTGTATATTTTCTGGAGACAGATTTCTCACAGTTACATCATGCATATGAAGGTATGATAACGCATTTAAAATGCTAAATGTGATTCTCTGTAGAGCATTAAAACTAAAAAGAAAAATGAGCATCTGTAAAATTTTTATCTTTATATAATAATCACGAGGTTATGATTGACTATCTTAATGTGAATTGCTATGCCTTTTAATTTTTCCTCTTAAAAAGCCCCAATAAGTGCTTCTTGCTGTTGGGAGGTCTGTTTTTGTCTTCAAACATTAAATCAAATACATTCAGCATCAGGGTTAATTGCTACAGTTTGAAGCCCTGCAAAAAAGATAAAGGGCACACGCCTTACATTTAGAAAAATGCTTCAGAATTAAATGGAGATTCAAGGTGCAATAATAATATGGATTGCATATAATGTTATACACACTGTAACAATTCATCAGGACAAACATAATTTAAATTCTTAGTAAAGGAGATTGAGACCAACTATGAAACTATTTATTTGATTTTGACATGACATAATTATGCTCTGATAAAAACAAAACTAAAATCAGAGAATAATGTGCTTTATATAGAATTGTGCATGGCATGGCTTCATAAATGTTACATTTGGGGTATTTCATGGAAAAACATGTTTTTTCCTACTTATCTAAACCCTTTGATGACAGCTTTATTCTAAAACTAATAATACTATTTTATCACATTGTCTTAAAGTTTAATATTAAAATCCAATTCATAATTGGTTCAATCCATAATGTAAATGCACCTTACATGTCAATTACAGGCATGTGGCTTATTAACACTAGTAAGCTTTTTCCGGGTATCCGGCAGCTACATTTGAATTGAAATGTTGTGCTACAATATGACTTATTCTAACTTTCTTCTTTGTAGTAAATTTAAAATTGAAATCTAAATAGATAATTGTTATTAGTATAATTTGTACATAAATATATGCGGTAAATGAATTTGAATAGAATAAAATATATTTGCAGTATGTTATTCAAGAGAGTCCACAACAAGAAGCACGGAAGATGAGATAGCATGTATGCAAACGAGGTAGAAAGTTCAGTGATTGCTGAATTTAAGATAACAGGAGAGGTAGACTGGGAACAACAGAATATAGATCAACAAAAATTCATGAGAACTACAACAAGAACCATAGAAATTAGAGCAGTCACATAAATTCTGTTTAATACACGCAAAAAGTTACCTGGACATATCCCCTTGCTTGAAATGATCTTTCAAAGTGTCATTATAATGTTCTGCTGCAACAACAAGTCTTTCTGAAATGAAATGAAATACAAATTTCCAATTTTAAGCAGGAATGAGACTTATATGA
This sequence comes from Catostylus mosaicus, assembly GCA_964019065.1. Lineage (NCBI taxonomy): Eukaryota > Metazoa > Cnidaria > Scyphozoa > Rhizostomeae > Catostylidae > Catostylus > Catostylus mosaicus. The sequence goes on from OZ025186.1 coordinate 5,307,876, forward strand.
TACTAGTCAGTTTAGTTTATTTTATACAAAAGTCAAATTCAATTACATACAAAAATCCTTAGTTATAGAAGATGACAATGGTAAACTTTAGTTTAAAAGGGTTATTGAAATTTCTTAAGGAACAGCTCTCTCAATGGATAAACTAATCAAGGAGGGAGCACCTCCTAAGCTGAAAACCTATTGTTTAATTTGAACTTTTTAAGCATTTAGTGATTTATTGATGCAAAAAGAACAAAAGTTCTAAACTTGATAATTAGTTGAGAGCAGGTGTAGTTTTAGTTGGCAACAAAAACTCATCACTTAAGGAGACTGATAAATGATCAAGGGAATGTTTTTCCAAGATTTCAGAGCACCAGTGAATCTCCAGTCTCGCAGCATGACAGAACTTGACGAGATCTCACACATGCAAGGTAGAAGATGGGGATGCATGGTGTGCGCATCTGATTCTCTCGGGTGAACAAAGCTGCTTAAGGTAGTATACGCAGTAGGTAGTATAGCTTCTGCCTATATGCATTCAATGTGTGCACACAAGGCCTAATTCTTGGGGTGAACTTTGATCTACTGCAAATTTTCTTGTGCATGCAGTTGCCATGCTCTGCAGACTGGGTGAATTTGATAAATCATTCACTATCATTATAGAAGTACTGAAAATAATAATTGAGATCATGGATGAATGGAAATGTGGCATAAACTTTGAAGGAAAAGACATTAGTCAGGGGCTGATTTAAGGGGGTTTCCAGAACCCCCCTTGCCATCTTAGATTTCCTTTTGGATAGTAGTTTAAGACTCAGAGAGACAAATTATTGTATTTCTTGTTTTTCATTGCAATAAGGAAAGAAAATTATAGGATCCTAAGCCACTTAGGGTCTCAGAAAATTCAAAATCTCAGGAGCTTCTGGAGGCTTTGCCCCTTGGATCCTCACCAGGGCCCAGCCCTAGACCTGCTGGGGTATGTATGTATGTATGTATGTATGTATGTATGTATGTATGTATGTATGTATGTATGTATGTATGTATGTATGTATGTATGTATGTATGTATGTATGTATGTATGTATGTATGTATGTATGTATGTATGTATGTATGTATGTATGTATGTATGTATGTATGTATGTATGTATGTATGTATGTATGTATGTATGTATGTATGTATGTATGTATGTATGTATGTATGTATGTATGTATGTATGTATGTATGTATGTATGTATGTATGTATGTATGTATGTATGTATGTATGTATGTATGTATGTATGTATGTATGTATGTATGTATGTATGTATGTATGTATGTATGTATGTATGTATGTATGTATGTATGTATGTATGTATGTATGTATGTATGTATGTATGTATGTATGTATGTATGTATGTATGTATGTATGTATGTATGTATGTATGTATGTATGTATGTATGTATGTATGTATGTATGTATGTATGTATGTATGTATCATTTGCCACGATAAAAACGTATTTACAATCTATTACATTAAACTAATGATTTAAAAATGAAAAAGAAAAGAAAAAAAAAGAAAAATTGATACAATACAATATATTAAATTCCTATTACAATACTACTTATTAAATATAAGGCTAAGGCTTAAGAAGGCACCCCTAATTACAGTGGCAGGGATAGCATTAAAAAGGTCAATCCGACCTTATTTCCACTATGGTCCCCTTAGAGGTGTTGGTGTACAAATCAAAATATAAAAAAAGGAAAGTAGGTTCATCAGGTAGAAGTTTTCAGCACAATATAGTGTATATCCCCAAACATGGACGGGAGAGATGATGAAGGGTCTTAATAGAAGATGTATATATCATCTTCCTCTTTTTGTAAATTTAGGAAAAACGTCTCTTTGATCTTATGTTTAAATGTATTAGGATTGTTAGCTAATTTTAAATCAGATGGAAGACTATTCCATATTCTCGGCCCAAAGTAAGATATACATTTTTGTCCCAAAATACTCTTCTGTGATGGAAGTTCCAATTTAAACATGGAACTTCGTGTTGATCGACCCTGGTTAGCTGAATGAAATATCTCAGCACTGGAAGCTGGGGCAGTTCCTTTGAAGAATTTCATCACATTAACACAGACACATTGATCTACCCTATTTTTTGTGGGGAGCCAATCTATGGCCTTGAATTCTGTGACACCAATATGGGCTGTGTTTTTCAGGTTCAGGTAAAAACGAATGCATTTGTTTTGAGCAGCTTGGATTTTTTTGGACAGCCTCTTATTCAACATTGGGTACCACGAGGTGCATGCGTAATCAAAGTGGGGTTGAATAAGGGCATTAAAAAGCAGCCTTCAAAGGGAGCCATCAAGGAAGTTCTGTTTTCTGTACAGAAACTTCAGCTTGCCATTTATCTTTCCTAGCATCCTAGTTGCCATTCATTCCCAAGAGAGATTCTCATCCAGGATACATCCCAGATATGTGACCATTGAATGTTGTTTGATCATTATGTCATGTCTAATTTTTTAAGGTTTTTGCAATATTTACGCCAAAAAGAATAGATTTAGTTTTGTCTTCTCCAAAACGAATGCTCAGTTTATTTTCTAAGAACCAATCGCAGAGCGCATTGAAATTCCTATTCAATTTGCTTTCTATCTTCCGGCACTCCTTGAACCTGCCTCCACAAGCTACGGTCATTCCCCAACTCTTCACAGCCCTTTTAAAGAGCATCTAAATCTGGAAACCCCCCTCTAAATTTCTAGATCTGCCACTGTTTGTTTAATTTTACAGGAAGGTGGACAGTTGAGTTTTTGGGAGACATGTTAGAAAAAGACACACTTTTCAATACATTTTACACAGCAAAACTCCTTGTCAAAACAATTATTGCACGTATTAGATGGTATGGAGTAACAAATCAATCAAATCAAATCAAATCAAATCAAATCAATTGAAATCAAATAAATAACCCAAATCAAGTTTTTTTAAAAAGGAAGAATGCAGGGCCAAATGCAACATTGACAAATAAAAGAAAAAATAGCATACCATGTTTGCCTCTTATAACATCGATATATTGACATATATTTCCGTGCTTGAATACTTTCAGTTTCTGAAATTTTCCCAAAATTCTCACAGAATTGGGCGTCAGAGGAAGGCCATTTGTTCCACAAGTGTCGGTTGGATGAGCTGAGGCGAAGAAAGTTGTTATGCCAACATGTGCTGCACCAAGCAATGGCGAAGGTAAACAAGGCATCTTTCAGCAGCCTTGTTACCAATTTGCTACCTAAATTTAATTCCTTATTCAAACTGGGTCTTATTTATTTAAGCTGGTGATTTCCAATGGCCGCCATTGCCGCAACTTCTTTTCTAAGGTGGGTCGTTGCATAAGGTGGAGAACATCAATTTGAATATTCATGAACTGCATCAAACTGACCTTAAACTATTGACATCGGGGAAAACTCTCTTTGATGGCCATACCTTGATATTTGCAATTTGGGGATGAGGGTGTAGCTCAGAATCTCTCTACAAATACACAATTCACTCATCATTTCATCTCATGTCTTCCATCATAACAGTGGCGCCGTGGCCGGGGGGGCCAGGGGGGGCCATGGCCCCCCCTGAAAAAAATTTGTCGGATGATTTCGACGCTTGTCGGAAATTTTGAAATTTATAATTGTTAGATTAAAAATATTTTTTTCACAAAAAACAATGCTTTAGGATTTTCATCTCTTGTTATAAGTGTAAAGCTAGAAGTGACAGTATGCAACATCAAAGCCAGTGGTGTCGTGGCCGGGGGAAGATCCCCCTGTTAAAATTTCATCATTTTCTTCCCATTGTCAGAAGAGCCATAAATCAATTGATCTAGTTCTTTTCATCGTTCGCGTTCAATTTTCTGTCATACGACATAAAAAATCAAATACGGAAGCGCCGCATTCTTCCAATCTAGAAGGCCGAGGAGAGACGTTCTTGAAAAGGTGCAAGAAGAAAAGGGCATCCAAAGAATCCATCGTCCACAAAGGGTTGCAATCACTAGATTGTGGTCACACCAAAAAGCACTTGAGAATATGTTTTTGCAAGCTCAGAGGACTTTTTTAACTGCTTCTTATATACGTTACAGCAGTGTCAGTAATCAAACGAGAGCGGCGAAACGGTCACTGACGCTGATGCTCTTGAAAGCAAGTTTACATCTTTTGAAACCATAATGACAGCACATGATCTCCGGACGACTTTCGACATCACCGATCTTGCTTCAAATATTCTTCAGTCAGAGAAAAATCGGTCTGTTAATTGCTGTAAGATTGGTCGAGACGTCGGAGGGGCGGTTACGTCAACTGCAATGTACTGTAGTAGACACAATCTAGCGCAGCAAGATTTTTCAGCAAAACGTGTCAGGAGAAGGAAAAAGGCGAATGACGAGCCCTCCAATGACAACATTGAACAGAATCCAACCGCCAAATACAGATGGGAAATATTCAAACATTCAAATGATAAAGCCTTGGCATCAATAGAGACACAATTTTCTAGACATGCATTCCATAATATGGCCAACAACTGCAGTCTCAGTACATTCCATTTAAGAGAAGAATATATATCTCTTAATCGAATTTACGAGAAGATCAAAAGAGAGAGACCACCTTAAGCAGAAATGGAAAGAAAGGATAAGGACCTTGCGAGGGAGAACTTCATTACAGCATAAAGATTTATGAAAGAAAATGTGATCCCGAATGCTTATCGCGATTTGCACTTTTTATATAGGATTCTTGTCACTCTCCCTATAGGCTCAACTAAATTTGAAAAGACATTCTCAAAATTAACAATTGTTTGCAGTCAATCATGGGACAGGATCGTTTGAATTCCCTTATTCTGTTAAACATTGAGCATAGTATGTCGAAAACATTCAATTTTGATTAGATAATTGATTTGTTTGCAAATACAATGCTAAGAAAGTTGTTAGTACTCTGAAGTCAAATGTTACAAGACTAGAATTCCCTATCGTGCCGACAATCTTCAGTTTTATAATTAAGAATTCTGGCTGCTCCATTTTCTCCGGCCTTCAGTGCATCTCTAGATTCTTCATTGACTGTGATACCTTGATAAACTGCAGATATTAAAGGGGGGTTCACTGCTGTTGGTTTTGTCGGAAAAATTGTCTCTTTGTCGGAAAATTCGAGCCTTTGGCCACCCCAAAAACTGTGCTCCCACGGCGCCACTGCATCATAAGTTTGTCTAAAAGCTGATACTTTGTTCCATTTTATTGGCCAAAGCATCTTTGTCGAGATAGACAATACTTTAGATTAAATGCAATTTAACGTGTGACGAAAGTAACCTAAACCCGACAACTTTACTTTTTGCCAACGGCTTTCAGAAAAATGGGGGTGTCAAAAGTACCCCGAGAGGTATGCCCCTTTTGAGCACCTTTGATAAATTTCCAAAGAAACATTTTATTTGAACATAGAGAGCGTCAAATTCTAATCAAAACCAAAATCATACACGTATTGTAAATTTTAAGGCATTATCTTCTCTATGAACAGGGCAGCTTTCAAGCAATTTGCATATAAAAAATGAAAAAACGCAATTAGCACTGTATAGGTTTTTAGGAATAGAGTGAAAATACAGGGCTTCAGACGATGCAGGGACCGGGGGCATGAAAACGTTCATCACTTTTCAAATCTCGTCTGGGACCACAGATGAGAGAAATGGAATGAAAGAAGGCATAGGCCGCAAAATAAACTTTTGAAGGCTCAGGAGTAGTCAAGTCCTAGATATTTATTGACCCCTTTCAAGTGGTTTTGCGCTATTGATGTTTGCTGGGTTTTTCTATGGACTATGTTGCAATGTTCAAACAAGCCATGATTTTTGGGACAAAGTTTTTCAAAAGGCTTTGCCAAAAAAAGGGGGAAAACAGTCATCAAGACATATTTTGCAAGAGATCAAAGTGATTGTACAGAACCGCTAATAAAAACTTCTGCTTGCTTCATAACTGTGGCAATTATATTCTTCAGAACGAACGTTTTTTCCACGGAATAGTAAGTAATTTCTGCAACATAGCATATAGTTACACACTTTCGAAGTTTGAAAAGGCGTGTATTATTGTAACAGGGTCCCTTGGGGTATCGATATAAGGAGCAACACAAAGCAAATATAATTCAGTTATAATTGGATATTTTAAAAAAGGTTCCCACAGGGTACCTTATGGGGTGATGCATGGAAAAAGCCAGATAACGAAACGAAACTCCCTGGCAAGACAGCAAAACATAGATACGACTCGTTCTAATCGCATGTATCGTGACATGACGTGACTCTGTATGTGCATAGTCTATTGAAATACACTATTTCAATAGACTATGGTATGGTATGTGTAATTTTGTGCTCTCGTTAGAAAGGGTCGGTCTTCTCAATGATGTCGTTTATTTGCTAAATAATCGCATTAATTGCTATTATCATGCTATTGTTTGTTTTAATGATCACCATTTCTACATAATAAGTCACGTAACACAAAGCCATTGTTTTTTTATGCAATGGGCCCCAAGAGATTGGACATTGTGCAAGATTAACGATTTACCGGCTTGCAGCGTTAAAGTGTTTCACGTTGCCTACGTTTATATGGAAATTGATTCCTTGGCACGTGATCATGGGCAAGAAGAATGAAGCCTCGTGATAACGTTGTAAAAAATTTGAAAAGATATAAAAGATATAGAAATCGTTCGAGAAAAAATTGAGATGGAATTTACTGAGTCCTAAATATTTTCTCATCCTACCTTGTTCAGTAATCACTGGTAATGACTAACCGGGTATTTTTTTAGCCCCCCCCCCCTCTTTACAGATAAAAAGGGAGTACCCCCACTCTTCTCTTTATTTTCTCAATGCAGTTTCACAAAGCCTTTTAAAAAGGTTGCAAGGTAAATAGGGGCCAGGTCATTGAATAATTTGTATACTGTTTCTTAGTATTGCCCCCCTGTTCAGAAAATTGACAGATTTATTGGAAATTTTTTATCAGTTCAACTGCCAATACCAAAGTTTATTCATGTTTATTTTCTTTATGAAGTCTTTATGATAACATATTTGTTGTCTTCTAAGGGGCTTGGCTGGCTACAAATAACCACGCCTAAATTGTCACGCCTGTGTGTCGAATGTGTATTTTGTGCGAGAAAGATGTCTGCAATGAAACCGCCATGAGGTAACGATCTGCCTAGCCCCCCCCCCCTTCCCCTGAGGTACTGATTTTATTGCATTTTTGGGAAAATCTCGAGGAATATCTTTTTCAAACGTATGGCCCGCCTTGGGTACGCCACTGTCCCCCCCCCTCCTTTTCAAAACTTTACGCTAGCGTCTTTTGGGATTTGTTTGAAGAATTAGACCCAGTTCACCCATATTTACACGTGTCAAACCAGTGGCGTATTTCTGAAGGGATCAAGGGAGCAAAAGCCCATCTGGAAAAAGAAATTATTTATTAGCAGCAACTTGCAAATGGCAATTAAAATTACCCATTTAATTATCGCTGATTGGGTTTGCCAGGATTTTTTCAACTCTTAAGCCCTGTTCAAACGCTCTCAACATTTCACTGAACAGCGCTCAACATTAATGTTCAGTGAAATGTTGAGAGCGTTTGAACACCTTGATCATATTTCAAATATTTCATGACGGGATAAAGTCTTCCTATTTTGAAACTGTATGAAACAGGCAGAGGCGCTACAAAGTGCCTTATTACCCCTCCCGAAAAATCGTAAAAAATGTCGATTAAATAGGAAAAACGCTTTCAAGCGGTTATAGTTGTCATCCAGCGGCCATCTTACGATCATCAATCCAAGTAACACCTAACCCCCCTTCTTGTTAGCAGATGTAATACCTTTGCCAGCAGAGGGATTACATTCCACATTTTTACAAAATCTTTATGAAATTTAACACTCCTGCCGTGAAATTTGGGTCGTTTGCTCGAAATTACACCTCTGGTAAATGCTGAATTTCCTCGATCGGCATCCAGCTGTTTGTAAGAGAGGAAAGCACGCTAGATAAGCATGAAGTACGGGTAAAAGTCAAACGAATTATCTTTGAACTTGATAACAGATGCATACAGGTATACTGCAGTTAATTGGTATTTTCCACGAAGAATAACCATTCACTACCAGTAAATTTATGAATCGGGTCAAGAAGTCGGTCATTGACTTTTTTCGATTCCAACAGGTAGAGTCACTGGTTCCGATTTGTTAGAATCAAAACAGCAATGTGTTCCTTTGTTTTGGTGACCAAGCAGTTTGTGAGCACGTGTTAGAGCAAGATAAATATGCACACACGGGCAAATCGTTCAATTAGTGAGCCGACTTGCACAGTAGGTAAACAATAGGCTGACAACACCATTGTTAGGGCACTTCCTAATACAGGAAACGATCGAAAATAGATTGCGAAAGGCATTTCAAGCCAAACAAATTGGATCTGGATATTCTTGTCATTTTGATCGTAACGAGAAAGACTTAAGTAGGGTGTCGCAAACAGTCGACCGAATCAAGAAATTTGATTTTCACTGAGTGAAAACAAACATAACAAGAAACTCATGTACACGACCGATTCGACAATGGCGGACAACAAAGGAGAGCTTATGATGCGGGCTGGATCTTTAGTTGGATCCTGTATTTCTGCCTTTTGTATAATTTCGATCTTGTTGAACTTGGTTGTCTGCTACAAAATCTATCGCCGAAGAGCAAGTCGTTCGTCCAGCACCGCCATAATTGTGGCGAATCTCGCTTGTGTCGACATACTGGTGACTATGAAAGATCTGCCAATGCTCATAAACGTAAGCAGAGAAGGAACGTGGTACTTTGAAGAAAACTGGTGCTCAACATATGGCCTCACTAACGTCATTTTCATCATCGTTTCAGTCTCGAGTTTGGTCACGATAACCACAGAAAGATATGTGAAAATTCGAGACATGGGCAATGGCTTAGATCAACATCGTTCAAAACCACTGCTTCTCGGTTATGTCATTGCTCATACAACCCTCTCCTACAGCCTGTCGCTTCTCTGGAGTAAGTATATCTTCTTGGCAAGAAAAGCCTACTGTCGCGTTGAATGGCCACCAAGACAAGGATTCAGCTTCACTTTCGTCACGTCATTCATTTTCATCATCCCCGTCTCGTTTTTGATCTACAATTTGCTATACCGCAATGTTTTCAGCAAAGAAGAAATGGAAGCTGAGGAAAAATTGAAAGAGCTCACCCCAGAGGACAAAGAATATAAAGCTCACTGCCAATTACAGCTTGCAGTTGCTCTGTTCCTTGTTTCCTGGTTGCCGTATGTGGTCGAAAGCATCGTGTCTGGATACATAGAATTGCCCCCTCTCGCCTCCTTGATTACTGCTTGCTTCCCAATGATGTCGACATCACTTCTCCCCTACATCTACATGAGGTTTGTCAAAGAGGATGAAGCCTCCAATAAAAATGTTCAGCTTGTCAGTGTTTACGTGCAGTGAACTACCGAACAAGTAAATACGTTTAACTATTGAAATTTTATGGGGTTTAAGTGATTAACTTTTATTAGAGTTTGAAGCCCTCGGTAACATTTTAGGTATTACCACTACATGTTCTTATCATTTGGTTTTGGGTAGGGCTTAGCCCCCTAGCCCCCTTCTGGGCTCGGGCCTGGAGCAGTAGTTTTTAAAACCAAAAGACCTTTCTCGAGCCGTAGATACTCAGTACTGAACTTTGAAGTGCAGGCATGTTGGCCGCCAAATGCTGGCAGAGATTCTTAGGGAAAGGAAAAGCACATAAAAAAAGAAATACCCAAATATTATGACAGTTATTCTAGCATTCCCTACCTTTTGGAATCTGAAATCACTGACTGTAGTTAATTAATTTAGCATATATAGAATTCTGATCTAGAAAATTTAAATTTTTATGATTTTAGAAAATTTGCTTCGAGTCAATAATATCATGATATCAATTTAGTATTTTTTCACCTGAAGCGAAATCAGCTACCATAAGTTCTGCAATAATTCCTCAGCACATCATCTCTTATATGTCCCAAAGGTTAAATCAAACATATTCAATTAATTCATCTATCCTTACAAATGAGAAAATTTCAGCAGTTGTGAAGATCAGAAGCCGGGTCAAGTTGGCTATTAACCCTTTCATCCCCGATGATTATACAGCTGGACAGTAGCATTTACAGCGTCAGTTCAGATTGCAGGGGGGTACAAGATTTGTTTTTCTTAGTAAAGACTATTTGAGCAAAAATCTTCACAAATGTTAAAGAACAGTTGTATACATATATCCAAATTATAGACTACCCTTTTTAAGTAGTAACCAATTTTCGCTAAAAGTCTTTTGGCCAAAAAGTTTTTCCACGGATAAACGGATAGATATACCTTTGTTTACAAATAATATTTGCATTTCAGAATTTTTCACCGCTAGAATTGAAGAAAACTACCAACACATCTGTTTACAGCCCCCCCCCCCCCCCCTTTGTACAAAGATGACTCTAGCGGTGCTTGGGGGTCGCCTCGCCCCCAAACGAAAACCCAAACATTCCCTCTTTCGGTTCGCATTATTCGTAAAAGATACGTTTTGTTCATTTTAAATCTCTTGTTGATTGCGAGAAAATCATTTGTAACTTGTTACGCTCCTCATTCATTTGGGTTTATCAGGACCTGCCTTTCTATTCAACGCTCAGGGTCAGGAGAGTCACTTCAAGCTACGTGTTGGGAGGGTGATTGCACGTTTGCCCTGAAAAAGTAATTGTTTGCTCTTCAGAAACTGTACATATTATAAATTTACTCATTTTGCTGCTAAAACCTGTCCTGAGATGCCTAGATTTGCCCTAACATGACACCCTTGCCCATGATGAAACTGGAGTTTAATCGGCCATTAATGTATTAACGGTTTATGTTTCGATTCGACCTTTCAAGTCTACTTCTGTGATTTTTTTTTCGTTTTTTCTGCTGTCTTCTTTCGCATTATTAGTTGAAATAATATTAAATTACAATAGCAACACCAGACAGGGTTATCGCGTGTTTTTCTTATCGGAGTTAATACCCTAATTAATTAAGTTGCATTGTTCCTCCGGTCATTATAGCCTTCTCGTATCCAAGCGACGGTGCAGTTTGACATAAAAATCTTCAAGGCAGATGCGTTTGTTTTATGTTTTATGCGTTTTTTTTCAAGGAAGATGCGAATCTTGGGTAGGGCTACGCCCTTATTCAATTTCGATTTTTAGTCACTAAGTGTCGATTTTTAATCACAAAATTGATCGCAAAAAGATCGCACCTCTCTAAACTTTTCTAAAACCATTCCCAAAAAGGGCGTTTCCAAAAACCTAATGGGCGTGGCCAGAACCCTGTCGTCACCTTACCCTCCCATTTTCCGATTGACCACCACTCCTATGATGACCTCGAGATGATGACTGTGGAGGTCTTTTAGAAATGGGCTCTTAATCTGACTGCAACGATCAGAGAACACCACTATACTTCAATATTTCTGCTACATATATCTTATTAGCTTCCCCTATATCTAGAAAACCTGGTTGGTATTATCATTTATTACGTGTTTTTGCTGTGGTAATTTCTTGCTTCCTAGTTGCTGCTGATACCTGTTTTTGTATTGACCTTTAAAAGATAGAGGTGTGCCACTACTAGCCTTGAAACTTTTAAGCAGACCATAGTTTAGGGCATGGTAAAAAACCAGACCCAATGACCACTAAAACCAATACGGACTGAGAAATGTTTCTAGTGTCAAATTTGATATAAGATTTTAACGTCTTATAAGTTTGTTACTATTCCGATTAGAACTTATACAGGCTAGAGATATTTCGGAGCACCAAAATTTCTTAAAAATAGTCATTTATTACTTTTAATTCTGTTCATACATCTTAATAGAAGTGTGTGTGTGGCACTGAAAAGGTGTGGCACAAAAATCTTATCATTACCTGACACCCCCCACCCCAAATCCTTACCTCTAAAATCCGCCCCTGAATCTGTGTTATTTTGCTTGTGAACAACCGTACGTTTTCTTAAGGCTAAAAAATTTTTGAGCATTCTAAACATGGCTTCCGTGCAGCACAAATGCATTGAAAACATTTATTTAATTTAAACAGCTGAACCCGCAATTTTAATACCTTTTTCACAATATTGACATGGAAGCTCCATGCTAGATATTGATTCTTTTCAATAGACGCGAGTTGTATGCAAACATTGGCAACCATTTCCCATACAAAGGGCCATTGCTCGGCAGATTCAGTTACTCGGCTCAAAAAGAGATCGATGCTAAACCGCCGAACATAGCTATTTACTAAATTTGTTTAAAGCTGATAAAACCTGCAAAAAGCGGCATACTGGAATAACCAGACCCAGGACCGTAGGACCGGACCCAAGCGGACATGACCCCAGGGGAATGCCCTTTTCTCGCTTTTTGAAAGCAATGCATACTTCACAATTTCTTTCATATGATCACGGATTTGACTGAATTTTAAGCCGGTTTTTCGCTTTAAATAAATGCTTAAGCGGTTCAACGGTGTTCGTTAAATATTTAGGCAGTTATACAGTTTTTGAGTCTTTCCTACTATACCGTTTTGTGTCATTAAGGGTACAGGTCTGTCGCCCTTTCTCTAGGAACTAAAGCCAAGAAATAGTTGGGAATATAGCCCATTAACTAGACTGGATAGAGTTTCAATAGTTAATCTACAATCAGAGATGCAGAATGCAGAGAGAGGGGCAGGGGGCAATTTGGCCCAAGGCCTCAGCCTGGAAGGAGCCTAAAATGATTTAAAAAAATGTTTAAGCTTGTCTTTTTTGAGAAAATGGAAATGCATTCAAAGATATTTTAGTAAATATCATAAATGATGGCAGAAAATGCTTTTAATGAAGTTTTAGGACATTTAAAACACATGATATAACCTGGGAATGCATAAACCTCTGGGAATAATGGGTTTTATGCAGTTAAAACAGGTGTGGTCCAAAAAGTTTAGTATCCATCTGTTGGGCCCCAACCAGGGCAATGTAGCCTTTGATGTTCATGTGGATATTGATGCTTCCCCTGTCCTTCTAAATATCACATTTACCTAAAATAATTCAAAATTTTCGGGGGGCTTCAGCCCCTAGAAAGAAAGGCCTTTAACAAACATTATTTTCCATTTGTTTGGTTAGGTTAACAGGGAAAAACTGTCTTGGCTTGTAAGGCTAAGGAATTATTACTGTATGTTCAGTGCTTTAATAGTCATGAAATTAAAATATTCAAAAGCCATGGCAAAATTTTTAGCAAGACCATTTGCCTCCTAAAAGTGAGATGGAAATGATGTGACTATAGGACAAACCACTCAGAGAAAAGCGAGGTTCGTAGGCTCTTTCGCCAACCCCATTTTATATCATTGCCAATACAATCAACTCATTAAGAAGCCAAAGATTAAGCCTAGCATTTTAGTACCATGAAAGTCATGAAGCACTTTGAAATCTGGTCAATTTGTAATGTAATCTTACACTTTGATAGGCAAAGAGCTCTGGGGTACAACATATCTATTTGCCCTTAACTCCTTGGGCAAAGTATCAATGAAAGAAGGCATAATTTTCAATTTAAAGGATGCTCAGTGTTTCCAAGGAACTTAATACCTTATCCTCACTGACACCATGCTTATGAAGATTAAACAAAACCCAGTTACCATGTGATATGTTTAAGACTGCAAATGAAACATGGCATATTGAAATGGGAGCAATATGTCTTAGATACAATTAGTATAATACTGTTATCAAGAACCTATCTGACAAAATCAGTGACAAGGTACTGAACATGTCAGTGATCCCCCGCACTTGAAGATACCACTTCATGTTGATATATTGCTCTTCTTTGTTACTTTGTATTTTCATATATTCAAACAGCAATTGCTATGCAAATGTTTCATCATAATGAATTACTTAAGGGGGCTAATGAAAGATAAATTCTAAACAGGATCCTAAAATCTTCTTTCCTTATTGCATTAAAACACAACAAATACAATAATTTATCTTTCTGAGTCTTAAACTAATATTCAAATAACATTTAAGTGGCAATGGTGGGGTTTTTTGAAACCCGAACCCCTCCTTAAATCCGCCCCTGGAGCCACAAATACAACTTGAAGAAAGCTCTCGTTTTCGTAGTCATATATTGCAGCTTTTTGTAAGCTTCTCGTCATCCGTTCACTGGTCAGAATGACGTCGCATTAGTAGGATGATTTTTCAGGCTTACGGTTAGGGCCCATCGATCGACCTGAGCATGCTCCAGTCATTCCTTCCTTTAGCTGGAAAGAATTTTGTATGCAGGTTAGATGATCCAACAAACTATGCATTTTTGCGTTTCTTAAGGCACCCATGAAGAAGAACTTTCTTTCTGCAGCAATTTGTTGTCTTATTTTGAAGGACACTGCTGCGCTGCGCTTGCCGCCATTGCAAATGGACGGGAATGGGCATTCCCCTGGGGTCCGGTCCGCTGGGGTCCGGTCCTACTGGTCCTGGGTCTGGTTATTCCAGTAGGCCGCAAAAAGCCTGTTTACAAAAAAGCATCATTAGTAGCCGCTTACAAATTCGCAAATCACTATTGCATCGGGCGCGACCGTCTCGTTTTGAATTTACTATTATAATGGTGCTCCGCTTAACAAAGATGGGGTCATAGACAGACCGGGACGGGACTTTCATGTATTCTGTTCTTTTTTGGAAGAGGAACAAAGGTGGTATTTGCAGACAGTAGGACGTGGCTTAATGGTATTTGCACCACATGTTCGTTTTATATCTGCATCTGTATCTTTCGCGTGAAAGTTTTCTGATTTACTTTTCAATCATTCAGAGACATAATTCAGTGTCTTTATATGTCTTTCAGCGACACGTACACACGGAGAAAGACTATCGACTTAAACAATTATTTTGTTTACATTCCATTGAATGCCTTTATAAGCAGTAATTTTCTTGAGCATTAGCGAGCCATCGAACGTTTATTCTCTTTTTACTAAACTTATATGCTGTAATCTTTCAAACGTTTTATCACAAACACGCAGACTCTAAGGAACTTTTTCACATTGAATATTGAAAACTGCACACAATACAAAAACAGGAAAACTAGTTCCATTCATTTGTAGTTAGATTTACTTTAATTATTGGTATTCATGTCTAAAGACACGTGAAAGTTTTGATAAATGGCAAGATACGTGCCCTCTATGATGAAGGGTACGCTTAACAGGTGACTCGGTTAAGCAACAGGTTTATTTACTCTCACATGTTTAGGACTTTTTTCTTACATTTTTGTGTTTTGGCGCTTTTTAGCCACAAGTAATGGCACAAAATTTCGAATTTGACGGATTTTCTTGATAAGTGCTATTTTCAGGTCGCTAAATGTGTAGTTTAAATTTAAGAGCTATTCATGAAAGTTTAGTACTAAAATGTGATCAGAAGAGGTTTAAATTAATGAAATTAAAGAATTAGGTCTTTCAAACAGCAAGTTTCATTAGGAATTATAATTGTAACTATTTCAACTTTGCATTTGTAAATACAGAACAACTTTCTAACATGGCTGCTGAGTTGAAAGAAGAATATTTTTAAAGCTATAGTTTTACTGCGATTACTAAAAGACCAGCCCAAAGATAGATTATCACTAGCAGCACAAAGAGAAATGAACATCGGACAGCCAGTCAGTGGGTTTCAGGAAATAGAGTCACTCAAAAAAACTTAATTGAAGACCATTTATCTTATCGTTTTCATACTTGAGGCATCAACAAATATAATAAAAAAACGAAATCTTTAGAGAGAGTATTTTAAATGAATAACAGACTTGTTTAACAGATTACTGTACTCGATAATAAATGTGAGGGGGAAACTACCTTTAATTTATTTGCACCTCGTGAAGCATGACAATATTAAAAGCACAAGAGAGTTATGGTGAGCACTGTATATTTCGTTCATAAGCGTCTCGATCTGCAACCAAGCTGTATGTATGCCTTGGACCTTGAAAAAAGGGGGCAATATGAACCTTCAATAGTTTGTTACTGACCAACATTTTAAAATACTTCAGTGTCTTCGTAGACAAAGCTAAATTTCAACTTTCAACACCCACCAAAAGTCCTTGGAACACCAATGAAAATTCATGCGTTACGGATTGCTCTGAAGTTTATGGCCTAATAATTTTGGTATAAACCTCCTTTCCCCAATCAAACAATGTTCTTTGGAATCTCCTGACTTTTGTTTATAATTGATTTTGGCCCAAGAATGGCTTTGAAAGTCAGTGAAAGCAATACTGTTTCAAGGGAAGCTGCAGGTCAAAAACAGAAATTGGGGTTTAGCATTCCAAGACTTTTGGCATTGGTTTATACTTTGTTTTGCCTTCTTGCAAACACAAACTGTTTTGACAAAAATTACTTTCTGTCCCAGAAACTCCTCAAAAACTAAAACCTCAGATAATGAAAGGGTACATGGGTGCCAATTGGTCAAACAAGTAACCAATCGCGTATGTTATGTCCTTTTATTACATGGTTTTACCACATGGTCACTTTCATCTGCCATTGGTCTTTAACTAATGTGTTCATACTTACAGATTTTGCAATGCTTAATCTAAGAAAATGAGAAATCTATCTACGAAACAGCATGGAAGTAAATTTTATTAGCAACTTATTTTTCACTTTTCATAATTTGACCAGCAAATTATCTTTAACCAGTTATGTTTTTAGGGCAATGAATTTTTTCTAGAGGAATTAGTAACTTAACTCTGGGTAAAAATAATAGATTGCTAGTGGTGATATCAAATTGAGATTAAATACGTTTTTTCCAAACTTCGCCTGTCTAAAACAACTGAATAGTAAATCTACAAAACAATGATATCTGAATGATCACTTACCACAAAGCATATCCTCAAATCCAAGATCATAATCATCTAGAACTATTCTGAGGGAGGCCCTTGAGCTATCTAAGCCTGGTAGCCTTTGAACCTAAATTATGAATAGAATAAGATATAAACAGGCAAATACAGTAAACACTGCTATTCATAGTAAATTGACAAGGGATAGCAATGAGCTTCTCGTGGAATATGAAGTGTGCCTTTCTATGAGGTCCGTGTATTATCTGGCATCCCAAATGATGTGGTATCATCAAAATCTTAAATTGAAATTGAAAGAAAATTAACATTGCAGACGTTGGCTTTTGTTCCATATGGTATTATTCTTGAAATATTGTATAGTAGTTAGAGTACAGTAGAATGTAACCTTATTGTAATATTTTATATTGATATAAAAAGGGGAAAATTTAATTTGGGTTTATTCCCAAAACTGGCCAGCAACATCTTGCCAGTTCTCCCTTGAATGTTTAGTAATACAAAATACACCGATCAAGAAGGTGAGTAAATATTGAATACAGCCAAAGATTTTGTTAGTGCTTCAATGGGTAGCTCTGAACACTTCAAAATTGCATGCAAAAATCACAAGTAGAATAATACAGTACAACAGTCTCTTGCTTTATCTTTAAATGCAGATTTTTCAGATAGTTGGCATCAGGTACCATGAACTCTATATTCATGTGAGATTTGTTTTTTATATGACAAGGGGTGATCTATCCTCGATTAGTTTAACTTCTGAGAGAGCTCCTCCTTTAAGTAATTTCCTCCATACAATTTACCCCGTTATTTGTTTTGTTTTTGTATATTGTATTCTTTCTAGGATTTCTTTTTAACTTTTTTATATTTGTTAGTTTAAATAAATCATATGTAGATGAATTTAAAATATGAAGCTAAACTGAACTGAACTGAACTCTATTGGTACATTAGGCCCCCAATCTCTAAATTTTAGGAACTAAAAGACCAAATATGATCAACTGGTTTGGGAGCTGTGCTTGAGTTACAGGATTTATTCTTCTTATTTATTCCATTCATCAACTGCTTCGCACATCCAACCAGATTTGCCTTGATTTTCAAGTATTCACAGGCCAGGCTAATTAGATGCTTTAACTTGTTGTAAAAAAATCAACTTACTCTAGACAAAATAGCTCTTTCCATTTGAAGTTTCATTGGCATGTGTAGACCTTGAGTACTTCGTAAAGTGGCAAACTCTTGTTTCTGCATGTTTTTATGGTACTGAAAGATAAGATAATACACTTATAACAAATTGAAAATATTGATGATGTTGCAATAATGAAATGTGTTTAAACAAGACTTGAAAAGAACATTTGAAACGTTGAAGCAAAGTATCACAATTGCAGTTGGAATGTTTCAGAAAGTTCTGGTTATACATGGGAAAACTAATTTTATTTTGTTTTGTTGTAAGGGAAAATAAATGTTTTGGCCATAGAATGGCTCAAGAACTTCTTTCAACTGCCTTTCTTCAAGATCAAAGATAGAATTTTTTTAGACAATTATCACTTTGGAAGATTATTAAGAGGTGTAGAACAGAGTAAATGATCTCGTAAAATTTCTTTAACCCTTTCACCCCTGGACAGGCCATATGGCCCCATGACAAACACCGGAAAAGATGATTTTTTCAGGGGGTCAAGTACAAATTATAGTAGATGTCCTGACAGCAGTTTTCTATAATAGTTTACGCTTTCACCTAACTTATTTGACCATGCTACCCCCTGAAAAGCGTAGATTTATCCGGGTGCATAAGGGTAAATATTGCCTATGCAACATTTAAAAATTGCAGGAGCTGCTGCTGCAATGTTGATCAAATAATTTGGAAATTAAAAAAGTAGGGCTAGTCAGAAATTTCATGTTTCAGTAAGAAATTTTCCCCTGTGAGGCAGGATAAAATATGGTATTTTTAACACATTCACATCATTGTGATATTTCTGCCAATGTTTGGTTCTTGCTCATTTTGTAACCAATGACAAAATGGTAAAACAATAAAGACAACATTGGGGCATTCCAACATGACAAAAAATTTACATTTTTCTCTGAGATTTCCAGTTGATGAGTTGAGCAGGACTGTTCTCGAACACTAGAGATTCTAAAAAAGGGAAGAAAAGTATCAGATTTAGATGGGTATAATGAGATACAAGTAATGTTTTACAGGAAATGAATGACTATTAGTTTAAAAATGCCATGCTGAAACATAAACACATATTTTTACTGTCATAAAAAAATCAAGATCAAGACAGTTACCCATAGTGCTAGGAATGCTTTGTGCCCTTACAAGCTAACCATTAATACTCCTTTAGAGAGAGGGATATTTTGTGTTACCAGTTTGCCCAAGGGTGCTATCCTCATAAATGGTAAGGGCTCACATTCAAATTAGCAATGTTTAGATAAACCTAAACTCTTACCACAACACTAAACCTACTATGTACTTGATTAGGTAACCTACAGCTCATTTCAATTTTTTGCAAATGCTGTGAACTACACCTAACAATTTGCCTCTTGCATGCATTTTATATCAATGCTTGAAATTTGTTAAATTGAAAAGAATCAAAGGAATTGATAATTAGTAACAGGAAAAAATTCAAGCAAATGCAGGAAACAAAAAGTAATAACACTATAAAAAAAGTAGAAAAATTCAGCTTACCCATCTCTCAGTGTGTCATGTATACCATATGCACCAGGCTTCACTAAACTCTCTTGGCAAAATTCACTTTCAGGCAACAAAGATGCAAATCTCTTTCCCTTTCAAAAAGGTGATCAAAATAATTTTCTTAACAATTAATTTGTCAATTCTATGTAGTTTGATTGTTCGCTCCCTTCATGTAGGATTTTTATCCCCCATTCAGGTAAACCAAAATCCTAAATTATCAAATTTTACAAAAAATTCAAATTCCTCTTCTCATTTCAGCCATCCTCTTTTATTTAGGACCATGGAGTACAATTGGTTAAATGACTCAAGGGGCCCACTATAATCACTCATGGGGGTTACAATTTTTAAAGTAGCATTTTCGATTTTTGTTGTAACGCGAAAACAGAATTTTTCGCTGCTGTGTAAAACATCACTCCACGAAACAGCAGTAAAAGGTCATTTTAAACAACAGGGGTTACAATTTTTATGGATTAGAGTTAAATTGACTTGTTTCTTTAGATCATTGAGCATTGACCACATCCTTACCCTATTTTCACCTTCTTGTGCATAAGTGCACAAATGTTTTTTGAGAAAAATACCGGAGGGGGCAGCTGTCATGGAACCAAGCCTCATATAATAAACTACCTAGAAAAAATATAGGTACCTAACAACCGGGTTGGAAAATATGCCTGTTTTTGCCTACGCGTAGTTGCGACCAGAAACAGTTTTTGCGCTGCGACGTGCGAGCAAAGCCAATTTCGTGCCGACATGCGACAAAATCTAAGAAGTTGCTAGCAAAATTAAGCCAATATTTAATGAGCTGCGTGTGTTATTACCCCTTTCCCTTCTTATTATTACTTCATTCCAGTTGAACCAGCCCCCAATAGTTTGCCGTCAAAATGTTTGTTTTAGAAATGGCGTGAAACGCCTATATTGTACTACTTCATGTAACAAAATAAGGTGCGACAAATGGTAGGGGGCGGTGCGACAAATCAACATGAAAGGAAAGTGTAGCTGCGAGCACATGCAAGTTTTCCAGCCAGGCCTAACAAGGCCTAGAAAAAATTTTGAAAGAAAGGAAATCACAAGTTCAGGGTACCAGCTGGACATAAAAAGTTATTAATCAGCGATTTAAGCTTCTAAATGAACATAAAAAGAAAAGAAGAATCAATGTTTGATTGAAAATAACTTTCATGAAAATTGCAGCATCACTTACCTCCGCCATTTTCAATGAATTGATCCTTGTTGAAATTGAGATGAATTGAATTCGTCCTAAGCCTCGTTTCCATCCTTCAGCATACATGGAGTATTTTGAGATCAATGGAGATTTGAAGTGTCAGGCAGGGGCCACAGCAGAAAGTATCAATATTGATTTAACTATTTTATTGTACTTCCAGTACTTGACTGTCAACAAGCAGTATGGCTGCCTTTGAGAAAGCCTTGGATGCCTAGCTAGCAGCGTATTTTCATGTTTTGCAAATAGTTATGCCTTCAAATTCGTTTGACCGTGATGTCCTAAAGACTGCTGTGGCGCAGATATGTCATTCACTCGGGTGGAATTCGATGCAAAAATCTTCACTCAGTGTTCTCACAGATATTTTGGAAAGGTACATGAAAAAGCTATCAAAAACCACTGCAGGGTTTTGTCAAAATTGTAAGTATTAAATACGGCAAGAAATGTCTAATTTTGTCACACCAAAAAGTGCCAAGTTGCATTCTAGGCATATACTCCAAAGATCTCTGGCATGGAAGTCTTTGAAAACAACAGGTTACACGTTTTTTCAATTGTTCCTTGGCATAAATGCTTACATCGAATACATCTCAGTAGAGATTTGCAAAGGAATCTTTGGTATTAAAGACTCCTTTGCAAATCTCTCCTGAGATGTAGGAACAAATTGAATAGGAACAAAAATAACCAAAACATTAGAGCAGGGTGTTTGACCCAGCTAGGGTCACAAACTAGAATGCAAGAAATTTTCTATTTGCAAAAAAGCCATAATCTGTGTAGATTTTCCCCTCGGTTGTGGATATTTTCCATATTCAATATTTTCAAACTCAGGAGACCATTTCTGACAAGGTTTTTGTAATCCTGCTCATGAAAGAAAAGGGATTGTAAATGTTTTGAAACTTTTGTTGTGTTGTTTCATGGTGCACAGTGGAAAATGTCATTTCGACGTTTTGACAATGCTCATTGCCATTTTGGACATTTTCCATTTTCCAGCTTAAAAGCTAAATGTATAGAAGTATTGTAGAACCTCATACTTGATACTGCTATTCTATGTGGGGGAACTGTGCCAAGTTTCAAGTGTGTAAGCTTCTACAATTAAGTCAAACATTGTCATATTATAATATTGTACAGAAAAGAGCCAAAAATATGCTGAAACAATAGTGTAACATGATTCCAATTCAAGATCTTGTGTCTGAAAACCACACAGTAAAGGTTTCCAAAAATTTGCATGTCCCCATTTTCCTTGACCAGGCTTTAAAAGTTCTTATCAAAAATGGTTCCCTGAGGTTCTTGCAAATTGAGGAAAAATCTGCTCATGCCACATCATACTTTTCTTGCACATGCCGGATTTCTGGATCTCTTGCAAATGTGGGCAATTTTATTGCACATGGGTTTGTGCCCCTAGCTGTCACCCATAGTGCATTGCATGCAATCTGCATGCTGATGTTGCTGTTGAGGATTTGGCCTGATACACTGAAAACAGAAGCATCTTCTTTAACATCGACACTGCAATTTATGCACACTGAAGTGTTTTTGTACTTGTTTTTTACAAAACACTGAAAAAGCAAAGTTCATGCCAAAGATCTTCAGGCCTAAGTACATGGAATATGCTCTAGTGTATCATTTCAGCCATGCAAATGCTATTTTGTATGTGTAGACTCAAGATTTTCTGGTAGCACCTTGGCTAGAGAAGATAAATGCTTCTAAGAAGAAAATTTGCAGATTGATTGTGTGGTTACTTGCAATAGGAAAAAGTGTCCAGTTCTCACAATTCTTATGCAAAATTGAAAGTTAAGCACTGACAAACCTGGGAATAAGAATTTTGATTCTTTTTATTCAAACTATGTCAAATCTTGCATAGTATGAAACTACTTTGGAGCCAATTTTTTTTTGTAGCGTGTCATTCAGATGTGAATCTTAATGACCTTGGAACTGCATTTGATTGGTTGGGGATCCAAATCTGTGAATTAGAAGATTATGTTCATCAAGTGGAGCCAATTCATTTTCCAAAACCAGTGCCACAGTTTCAATCTGATTTCTCTACTGCCATTCAGTTTCCAACAGAAGATGAAATAGCATCAAGAGAGGAATGGTATGATGAATTTATGCCCCCATTGGGTAAAAAGATTCAAGAAGATGAGCCAGAGATCAAAACTGAAGAAGGTAACATTTCTTGTTTTTGCTGTAGTTCACCAACTCATAGCTTTACAAACTGGCATGACAGACAATTTGTTTAGATTATCAAAATTGTTTTTTGAATGAATCTATGATATTATGATTTATTATCCATGTTTTATTCTGTATAAATTAAAATGAAGAATAGAATGAAATTGTGTTGCATTTTTGGCCAAAAAACAACACGACAATGTTATATGGCTACATAAAATTCAATTTTATGCTTTCAAAGGTCAACAGTTCTTTCAACAATTTAATACTCTTCTCATGTAGTTTTTTTTGTAATAAATTTTAGCTTTTGAGATTTATGGCCCTTTTTGATGGCAATAATTCTCATTTGGAGGCAAAAACTCATTGATGGAAGTAATCAAAAATGAATTTCCTCTATAAATATCTTCCTTTGTCTTCAATCATTGATACAATCACCCCAAAATTTCATGTAATCAATTTCCCTTGCTTCTAAGCTAACTCATTATTGAATTTTTGCCTCTGAATTCACTAAATAGAATCAAAGACCTGATACAAGCACAAAAAACGTGAAAACTTTGAAGCAATGACCTTAATGCTGTATGAAGCCAAATTATCAGGTCGAATTGAAAAATATAACATATATGGCTTAATTTTAGTTAAATCTAATGTATGAATGCTATGCCTGAATGAAATACATCTAATTTTTAACAACTTCTATCAAATTTTTTGTTCAGTCCTGATGTTGTATCCTCATCAAACTAAGTGCCAGAAATCTTTATTGCTCAATTAATTTTCTTATCTTATTAGATAAGTCTTTCTATTGATCTAGCTCTGGAAGCTTTGGTTCATTTCACGTGTTTATCCTATAGTTTCAGAAAATTCCCAGTTGGACTTACAACCTGAGCAACAATTTGAAAACATTGACACACCTCTTGCATCCCCTGTAACATTACCTACAAAAAGACAAGCAGAAAATTCTTTGGATAACCAGCTATATTTACCAAACCTTGTTCGACCAGAACTGCCAAGATTAACACCTACTGACAGTCCCTTTATGATGAAGCAACCCTCTTTCCCAATTTCAACCCCAACTACACCAATCTTACCAATGAAAAGGGAAGGATCTCCTTTGAAAAATCTGGAAAAGAAGAGCCCCACTTTATTTCAAGATAAAAATATCCGTAAGGAGTCACCAACTATGGATGATCTGTCTTCAAAGGCTGCTAAACGACCAAAAATTCAATCACCACCCTTTCAGACGGAAAATGTTCCTGAGAATTTTAAAGATGCAAAGGTGAAAGATGTTTCTAAAAGACCCGAAATTTTACAAACACTAGATGATCATTCAAGGGATAATTATGTAAATAAAAATGTGTTTTCACCCAGCAGCAGAGATTCACTTACTTCACCGATAAATAGACATTCATCAGCAATAAAATCACCTGCATCTGACAAAGTATCTCAACCACAAAAAATAGCTAGTTCTCCTTTCCTTGAATCCAATTTAAACCAGCCTATTTCAAAGCTGGAGCCTACAGCATCATTATCAGATAAAAAACTGAAAAAGGCGAAAAAGCCTGCAAAGGCGAAAAGTGCTTCATCTGCTCTTGGCTCCAGGAAGAGTAAGCAGAATGCTGCAAGTTCTCCTCAGTTGTTTGGGTCTCCTCATATACTCAAAAGTCCACCTGAGCATCGATCAATCATAGCATCTCAGACAAATATGAAAGGATCTCCCAAAACAGAGTCTAAAATGGACCAGATTACGTCACCATACCAAGAAAAAACACCTACGACTCCAGAAATAAAAAGCAAGATTTTACACAGCACTCCTTACAGTGAGGATACAAAACATATGAAAGGAGTGAAGAAAGCCAAAAAGCAATCTGCAAAGAAAGCAAAGAGAAAGTCTGATACATCAAATAATGTTGAAAAGAAGGAGGAAAGTCCAATTGCTGCTCCTGAGCGTCCTCAACTATTTGCAAGTCTCCCTCTAACGAAGCTTTCCAAACATGATGATTTCAAATCACCAGCTAGCATCACGTCGCCTACAATGAAATCACCAAAATTCAGCGTAGCTGTATCCCATAGCCCAGCTCTGAGTTCACCAGACCTCGGTACCCCGGATGCAAAATATAGTGCATCAGAGAAAAAAAAGGCTAATAAAAAGGAGGAGAAGAAACGAAAGAAAGAAAAGAAGAATAAAAAGAAGGTTGGTTAGTTAAGTTATGATCTCGGTGAACTCGTACATAATGCAAATTTTTGCACAAAAATCTTTGCACTATTCTTTGCTCGATTCCTTGTTATTCTACAGGGAATTAAGTTTTTTAATCGTCCCAACGCTAACTTAGTTAAAATTAAGTGTTAGTCATAATCATCAATTCAATCCTTTCCCCCCGGCTATATTACAGTTATACAAATATAACTAATGCGTCTGGTCAGATTTCAAGGGGGTATTAAATTGTTGATATTGGAGTAAAGAAGCCTTAAAATTTTGAATTACAAGTGAATCAAGTTCTTGAAACCGCTCGCCCCCCTGCAAGAAGTAACCAGTTCTCATTGACGATCACAGAGCCACGTTGTCCCTTGAGGAATAAATAGGTTAAAGATTAAATATCACTTTTAATGATTTTGACTGCCAAAAGTGAGCAGTGGATGGCCTTCCTGGGCTGCCTCGTTGTCTTTAAAGTTTGCTCTAGTGGACGGGCCTGGTCGGCTGAAGTGAACGAATATGCACTCTCTGCATCTATACCTAAAATGATACCAAAACTTTTTCAAAGTTCGAAAGCAGGAAGAAAAAGTATGAAAAATCAATTTTTTCTCACAATGGTCGAAATAGAACTGTGCGTTTTCATAACAGTTTTTCCTTTTGGCATCAATGCAATTGGACAGCCAGATGGGTATAATCAACAAAACGAGACACTTAATCGGGTAATTTTTTTTGTAGGCAAGTGAAGAACAACCAAAGGAGGCTGATTTCCAAAAGGGAAAGAAGCATGAAACACCAAGCTTAAAACTCACTTTTAAAAGGGCACCAAGTGGAGCATACCATGAACAGCATGCCAAAAACACGCCATCGGTCATGTATGTACTTTTATTTTCGTTGCTAGAAATCCATTGTAAACATCAATTGTAAATACGAACCCGCTAATAACGTGTTTTGGTTGAAATTGTGGATTAAGTCAATTGAATTTCATTTCATCTCACCCTTAGGTTCTAGTAATATCATTTTTGATCTTCACACGTTTTGAAATATATTTTATCTATCTTAAAGGAAGGTACATGGTCTGTCGCCAGCTTTTTCATCTCCAGCGGAAACACCCACATACCCTACTGAAACCTCACCAGCGAAAGTATCAACACCACCTGAACCAAAGTCGAGAAAACAAAAGAAGACAAAGACGCCCGCCGAAAAGTCGGAGCGTAAAGAGAAAAGGCCGGAACCAGCTGTAAGAATAGAGCCTTTAGTTATAAATGAACCATTTACTGAGCCGGAATACGAGGGACCATTTGACTGGGCGAAAGACCTGGAAACAAAGAAGACAAAAGCTCCAAAGAAAGGTAAGGATTGCATGAATGAAAACATGATATTATGATTTATTTGTCTTCATAGCCACTTTTTTGTTCTTAGTTCGAGGGGGCAGGCATTTCTTTGAGGGCACTTTACGAAAAACCGCATCCTGCAAAATTGAATAAAATCAAACAAATATGTGACTAATTGAAGTAAGATGATGGTAGACATGCTATCAATACCAACAGAGACATGGTTTGGCAAAGTCAACTGAACTGAAATTAACGAAATTTTGCAAATTGCTCGGTTTTAATGGTCTCATTGTCGATTCCGAAACACTTTGTGCATTGTTTTGATTGTAGAAATGAATTTGGAGTTGAGCAGCTGCCTCCCTTCTCCCCCTCCTCCTCCGGCATCGCTGATCGAGCTCAATTGTGGACTGTGATTTTAAAACATAAATGTAAAGAATTTTTTGAAATTCTTTTGTAGGGTAATAACAGACGATTATCAATAATATTCAGCTATGCAAAGGCACTTCATAATGTTTGCTACCAACTTTCGGTCATTTTCCGGCATTCTTTACTTTAAGTGTAATGCCTTGAAATCGTTTCAAACCATTTTTATGAAATTATGTTGTGCCAGAGATGTGATCTGTATTCCCTGGATCAATGGAACAAATTAACTAAACTGAAACTGTAAAAGTGATATTGTCGTTGTTTTTAACGTTATGGTTCGTACTGCAATCTCTGGAATCACATTTATGATAATCGAAGTTTGTAGTCAACGTCTGCAGTATCTGTTTTCGCTACTTTCCACTATCCTGTGTTTACGCCTTCTTTCTGTGGATGATATTCAGTCTTGCTATTTTCTAATTATGCTCAAAGTTTTCCAAATAGCGTGGAAGTAACAGTGGCATCAAAATTATTATTTACTTGTTTTAGAAGGATCTGGGAAGAAAGGTAGGCCGCCGAAAAAGTCAGATTCTGGCAAAAAGATGGCAAGGAGAAAAAGCGAATCACCACAAAAAGAATCGCCAAAGAAAACACCAAAGTTAAAACCGAGCGAAGTCTATCAACCTGATCAATTTTACTCTTCACCGCCACCAGTTACACCCACAGGGGAGCAGTCGGTGTCACGTGGTCTTTTTATACAGACCATTACTGAGGTAAATATAATTTTTAGTTTTTGAATGCTTCTTTTAAAAAAGTTTTTCCTGTCAATGACCATCTACATCGAAACTAACAACGAAAAGCTCTCAGGAGAATTCCTGTGCTTTTCCCCCGGTTTACACTTGCAGCGTTCTCATCAGCCTCGCTCAAACGTACTGCAAGTTTCAATGCATTATGACCTAATGCCGGTTCAAAGAAGGTAAGGTAGTTTGACAACCCGTTTACAGTAAACTCTGCTACCAAATTTTTTTTGTGGAAATTCAACATAATTTGTTATTCAGCGGTAACATATTTTTTTGCTTGGACCAATATGTAAAAATTGACAGAAACTACCTTTATTTTTTAGCAATAAAAATAATACCTGCATACTGGCGATTCTTTGCAACCATCACCACCATTATTATCACCATCATCATCACCATCATCATCGCAATCTCTTCCCATGCATATCGATCTTGTGCCTTTTGCATCCACATGCTCATACCTTCCTCTTGATTTCGTATCTTTTGTCTCTTTTGAGTTTTCCCTCGGTCTTCTCCCTTGTCCTGGTTTCTCGGCTATTTTTATTATCATGTTATAACTAAAAATACATATTTTGGACTACTTTACGTTTTAAGTTCTTCACAAAACACTTCAGGGACTGGATCACAGGGAGCAAGTGACAATAAAGACATTCACCTAAAACGAAAGTGAAAAAAGAGCATGTCACATTGTGCTTAAATACTATACATACAAAAGTAACAGCAAGAATTGTGCCTAGCAACTGCGCGGCATAAAGTGAATGTTTAAGGTTATCCAAACCGATCTGTCTTATGAATGAATTTTAGGGTCAGCCCATTTATTCATATAACCATCATCAGAAATTCATTTTTTCCATGCTGAAACTGTTGTGCCACTTGCTACTTTCTTTGCCCCCGTGCTTCATTGCTCATAGCCCTAATTTGAATACCGTTTCATATTATCTTTATTTGTAACCACGTTTTATCTCAGTAAAAATTCTAATTCGTCCTGTTGCTTCATTTGTAGCCGGCTACAACGCAAGTGTGGTATTGTCCAGCTTGTTTACGTCCTGATGATGGCAGTCCAATGATCGGTTGCGATTCTTGTGATGGATGGTACCACTGGTAAGAGGCTAACTAAAGTCTATATTAATTACTTTTAAACGTTTAATCAAATAAAAAATTAGGTGCCGCGATCATTATTACAAAATTTGAGGGAGCCTTGTCGAACTAAACAAAATAAGCAGGTAACATTTTGTCAAAACTTACCACATGAAATATGCAAATTTACAATATCAAAACGAGCATTTAGTACTAGTTCTTGCCGAGTTTTTTGCTTTAACAAGGTTCATTTTTCAATAGGACATGCGTTGGTATCACACAGGCACCGAGTGAAGATGTGGAATGGTATTGTGGGACTTGCGTTGATAGATTTAGTAAGAAGAAAATTAAAAAGAGAAAGAAAAAGGACTGATTATTGAAAGCACTTGTAAATATCTTTGAAAATATTTTTAATGGCTAATCGACCTTATTTCTATCAATTAGTATGGCCTGATTTTTGTATTGAATGTTCTTCCCTTGATTGCTAGCTTGGATGAAGTGGGCAATAATTCGTAATTGGGGGGGGGGGGGTGGCAAGACTGGTATTGCCGGGTATTGCCAACACTACAGCCGCGAGTCAACATGCGAAAGCGAGGCTACGCTTGTTGCGAATTTTGAGAAAATATGGCGGACGATGTGCTACCTACACAGTTCGATGCTATCGTGCTCGGAACGGGTAACCAGTTTTGTTGAGTTATAAAAATTATGTACTTGGGACAATTTGCATGAAAATGGGATATTTAGAAAGGGAGTGACACGTTATGGCGGCCTAGTTCCACTGTGTAAAGACTGGATAATTTAATGACAGTTTTTGACGAGATCTTGGGGGAGGGAAGTGCAAGAGCTGGGAGTGCTGGAGAACTATGCCTCAAAGTGTGCACACTTGACAGAAATTCTATTTGTTGTTCAGTTAATTTTGCCATGACTATTGCTTAACATGCAAATGATTATTTTTAACAACAGAAATTAAAATAAACTCATGTAAATAATAAACCAGTTTGCAGAGTATGACCGACCCTGACAAGATCTTGGGTGCGCCAACAGTCCCGCGCCTAAGCTGCGGGTGCGCAGAAGCCGTAATGAATAGTGCGCCACTACACTATGGGTACCATTGCACAAACGTAAAAACTTCAAAGTCTGAGGGGCGCCCAGGTGTACTTTCTTAGGCATTTAAGAATTATTTTGGATGCACCATTGCCATACTTTGCATTCTGGATAATACATAAACCATCGTGTTCTGCTATTAAGATATGGATTAAAATGCTGTTATATCAAGCCTTTCTTTTCCATTAAAAATATGAATAGACAAATGATAAATTACACTCTTTCCTGGTATCAGGACACCTTTTTAACAAATCAATTACTAGTTAACAATTTATCTTGTGGACAGAAGATCAAGATTGAAAAATAACAGGAATTGTTAAAATTGGCTGAGGCTTTATCAAAACCCTTATGACAAGTGACAAAAGGAAAACCAAGTGAGGGGGACAGTTTCTTTAAGAAATAATCAAGGAGGTGGGTGATACACATGAAGGTGGATACAGGGGATTGCCCTTCTCAGACTGGGAGGCATGGGCTAGCTGTTGGTGGATGGCTCCTTCAGGTGCACCTAGTAAATTCAATGTTATATGCTTCATTTTAAGTCTGTTTTTTTTAAACTTTTTGTTGTGTCACCAATAAGCCTGTAAACTAAATATTTTGATACATTGATAAAAATTTTGATTGATTGATCGATTGATTGATTGATTGATTGATTGATTGATTGATTGATTGATTGATTTTTCACTATTCAATCATGATAGGTCTCACAGAATCAATTGTTGCTGCTGCCCTATCCAGAATTGGTAAAAAGGTACTTCATTTGGATAGGTATGTTGTTTCTTTTCATTTCTAAACTCATATTTTCAAAACTAGATTCCCCACTATCCACCTTTTCCTCACAATTATTTGAAGTCCAATTTTATTCAAAATATATAAAAAAAGTTAGAGGATGAAATAGCAGGTTGGCTATGGTATTACCAAGGTGTTTAAAAACATAAAGTGTAGTCGGCACATAGAATAGTACAGAGGATAAATTTTTTCTCTGTAGAGTTCTGCACGTTGGCCAGTTAAGTGCTGATTTAAAAGCAACTTTTTTGGATCAATATGAATTGAGGTTTATAGTTCGAAATACTTATGCACACTTTTTCTTGTTATTTTCTATAATAGGAATCAGTATTACGGGTCACAATGGGCTACATTCTCATTTCAAGAAATGCTTGATTGGGTAGAAAGTTACCAAGAGGTATTTACTGAATACTTCAGAAATTTTAAAAGCCTCAAATCAATTGACACTAAATTATTTTCCTGTTCATTTACGCCTATAATAAAACATGTTTAGAACAGGAATTGTTCTAAAGTTGACAAATAGATTATTTACAATTTTTGCTGTCACAATTTCTTATTCATTGATTCAAATTTTCTCTTGCACTCAAACAGCATCCTTCAAGGTGCTCTTTATATTTTACACAATTTTTCCTTTGTGAAGGAAAAAGATACTAAGTGTGATGCCTCTGTTGCTGCCTCTAGTGGTAATGACATAGTTCCAGTACCTTCTTTAGACAAGAGCATATCAAATGTGGTTGTCAAATCTTATATCAGGTACACATATTTAATTTGCTGCACAAAGCTCTTTTATCATTTGGGGATGTGTTTAGGGCCTTGGTTTATACATTTTTAGATACTTAGCACAGAAATCGTTTTTCAATACCTGTTTCAATATTAAAAAATTTTTAATTGCATAAATACCTATTTAAACATAACTTGGCAACTTATTATGTAATGTTTAATTTTTTTATGATTTTGGTCGGGAATTGTGGCTAAACTCGATTTTGTCTACTCATAATATCATTTTATTTTCTGCTTTTCAATTGTGTGTAGCCTTGTTTCATTTCTTGGTCTTTTTTAAACAAAGGATGTGTTTGTGTTTATTTTAATTATAGCCTCTTGATGTTTACTAAAAGTAATCATTTTTCATTAGATTCATTGTTCTATATTTCCTTTCATGTTATTCATATAGAATCTGTTAAGTGGCAGAGATTTTTTGAAACAACTGTTCTGATGTTTTAGACTTTAAATTTGTTTCTGGTTTATTTCTTCTGTAAAGTGATGGCAATGAATCAATGGGGACAGGACCTCCTCTGGACAAGGAAGAAGGACAAGAAATAGTGGCAAATGTCCAGCTCTCAGATGACCAACCAGAATTACCTGTAGACGAGTTAGAGAAAGGTGGTAACTTAAAGACATTTGAAGCTGAGCCTTATAAGTCCGCAAATGTCACTAATAGCAAAGGTTGTCAATCCTCTGATGAAACAGTTCTTGACAGTGGGACCAAAAAGTCTGATCAAACCGTGGAACAGGATTCAGATAAAATTGGCAGCCCTGCTTCAGTTGAAGTCCCTTGTCAGATGACAGAGGAGAATGCAGAGGTTGCCCAGCAAATCTCAGATGAGATTTCTGCACAGATTTCAGACAAGATTTGTAATCAAGTTTCGGATGAAATTTCCCAGCAAATTTCAGAACAAATTTCTAAAGAGATTTCAGACCAAATAGACAAGCAGATTTCAGACCAAATTGACAAACAGATTTCGGATCAAATCGACGAACAAAATCCAGATTTACCTTCTCAAGAAATATCAGACACAGAAAACTCCAAAGATGCTGGTGCAAAGGCGGCGCAGCAAGATTTGATGGACAACCCAACAGACAATCCTGACCCACAAGGCTCAATTGAAGTAAGATTCGAGGGGCCATCTCAGGCAACCTTGCGTCTTGTAGCACAGTCGAAAATTGCTTCACATGATGACAACATCTCATTGGCTGATTTAAAATGCTTATCACGTAAATTCAACTTAGATATTGCACCAAAATTGCTGTTTGCTAGAGGATCGTTGATAGAGCTTTTAATCAACGCTAATATCAGTCACTATTCAGAGTTTAGAACTGCAGAACGAATTCTAACGTTCAAGGACAATGAAATTGCACAAGTTCCATGTAGCCGGGCGGATGTATTTAGCAGTGAAGCGGTGAACGTTATGGAGAAACGCGTATTGATGAAGTTTCTGTCGTTTTGTGTAACTTATGACGAGAACCCGCAAGAATACGAAGCATTTGCAGATAAACCGTTTCAAGAATTTCTCACGTATAAAAAGCTGTCATCGAATCTTCAGCATTATGTGATGCATGCTATCGCAATGGTAAAAGAGAACGTTGATACATTAACAGGGCTACGTGAGGCGCAAAGGTTTATTACATCGCTAGGTCGATACAGTAACAGCCCCTTTGTTTGGACCGCTTATGGGATGGGTGAGTTGCCGCAGGCGTTTTGCAGAATGTCAGCAGTTTTTGGCGGATTGTATTGCTTACGCCGCTCTGCAAAATCGCTTAAAATCGATAAAGAGGAGAACAGCTTCAATGCCATTGTGTGCACTGAAAATCAAGAAATTTCGGCAAAATATATTATTATAGAAAATAGCTACTTACCGATGTTATATTCATCCCCTCCACAAGCCTTTGTTTCCAGAGCTATTCTCATTACCGATGGATCTCTAAAGGAATCCACGGAAGAGCACGTCACATTGCTAACTGTACCCCCTGGTAATGGCATACAGAACAGTGTAAGGATCATTGAGATAGGACCATCGTCTATGGCATGCCCTGTAGGCTTGTTCGTTGTCCACATGACAGTGACGGGGGATGGAACAGCAGAGGAGAATTTGCAACCAGTTGTTGATTTACTGTTTGAAGTGGAAAAAATTGAAGGTGATTTTACTTTGTATTGTTTTGTTTTTTTACGATTATTTTTAGCCCTAATGTCAAACTTATTATTCAAATCTTGTAAAGTGTCCTTAAATTTTACTACAACGGATATACTGAGCGTCACCATCTCATTTTTCTCAACTAAAAAAAGATGAAATTAATTTAGCCACTGCAAAATTTAAAGATGGGTGGAGTCCCAGTAAGGAAACCAAAAACATTGAACCTTCCCCGACAAGTAAAAAATATGAAACAGCTAGCGGTAAAATTTGTCAGCACTCAGCATCAAGGAAGCAGAGACAGCTAAAGCCTCGTGACAAAAAATCTACATCTGTTTTATTTTGCATTTAGAAACAATGTTATCATTTTAGGTTCGTCCAGGCCGAGGCTACTGTGGTGTGTTTTTTTCGATCAAATTGGAAGGGAATTTGAGCCAATAACGAAACTTCCATCGAATATGTTTGTTACCAAGTTGCCGGGAGAGTCACTTGGCTTTGAAGAATCAGTCAAAGAGGTAACAAAACTTTTTTTTTGTTATTATTTGTGTAAATTCTTATGCGTTGAGCCATGGTAAGTCGATGAGGTTGATGTTCAACTGTTTTGAAAGAAATCGTTGAAAGCGTGTAGCAAAACGTCGATTAGCTAGTGATTCGATGATTTTTTTGCAAGGGCTGTAATGGACGTGTAGGACAGCAAATTCAACCAGATCCACCATGAGAAGTCCATGGCCTGAGGGCAATCAGTATAAGGCTATCCATTGCATCGTTGCTTATCAGGTACATGTTTATTCAAAGGGAAGTTGCTAAGATGGACTATAAAAAAAGGAAGTCGTCAAGATCAGGTAACGAGGCCCCAGTGTTAATGATATCATCGATTAGAAGATCGATTTTTATGACCCCTGTACTTGAAGTTTCGTGGTAATCGCAGAAGTCTAGTACTGAAAATTGCTTAGAACCCTCTTAGCAAAATGAAACTATTTTTTGTCCCTACTACCTAAGCATTTTAAAGTACTGCGTAATTATGTAAAGAATGACATTTTCAGTAAACTTGAGCCTTGAATGCCTTTTCAGCATTTACGCAACAAAGTTTTTCAAAACAGCTGTTTCTAACAAGTGGAAATTAATTGCTGATACAATACATCGCTATTTTTTCAAGGTTGAAGAAACTAAGGAGTTATATTTCTTCTAGGGATCAAATTACTACTTTCTTATAAACGTGTAGTGGTTTTTGATTTATAAGGCATTTTCCGGTAGGGCTGGAGAATGTGTGGAGCAGTTAAGAAAGATTCTGTTTTCTTCGATAGAGATTTTTCAAAAGTCCTTTCATGATTATTTTCAAGACAACTCTGAGCATATTCAGAGCCGTAAAGTAGACCTCATTGGGCTAAGCCCGAATTGAACCGCCTCACTTCCACCAGTTACGACCTTCGACCTTCTACTGTTCGATTTCAAGTTTTAGTAAATTAACTTTTGCTCATTCACTTCACTACATATAATGCTGTGATTTACAGGCGCGACAGATATTCGATGAAATATGTCCAAATTCAGAATTCCTGCCAGCAGTCCCAAATCCAGAAGACATCATCTGGGATGACGCAAGTAAACAACTCAAACCAGCCGGCGGTTTTATGGAAGATGGGAACACTGCCGAAGCTGATGAGGAGGGGGATATTCAAGATGATTTACATGGGAATGATAATGCCGAGAATGAAACTATTGCAGATGAGAATACTCTGGAGAAGGGAAAGGTAAACGAGGCAAGTGGTGCTTCTGAAAAGGACGATGATGATGTTACTACACATGAAAATGACAGTAAAATTGAACGGGAGTCAAACAAATCTTTAAAAGATGACTAGATGACAAATGACTAGATTGTCATTGCAAGTGAGAATTGGAATGTTCCTGTGTAGTAATGATGATAAATTGTATTACTGCTTCTCAGTTTGCTTTGAATAACGATCAGAACGTTGATTTAATTTTTCATTGACTTGGGCACGTTTCAAGAAAGGTGATGGGAAAGGGGCTTTCAAAGTTTGTCATTAGAAATGATAATTAGCTAGAAAATGTTTAAAAAATGCTTTCGCAAATGGTCATTAAGGGCATTTTCTAAACATGCCTAGACTGACTAGGCTCTAAACTTGTCTTTTTAAATGCTAAGCAGGGGGCTGAAGCATTTCCTTTTTTGGTATTAACACTTGTCCCTTTATCAATGTAAACAACCTAACCTTTACTCCCCAACAATTAAAATGTACCATTATGATTCGTTTCTCTTTGCCTCTGAAACTACCTTCGGGCCCTCCCAATATTTGTTTTGGCATGAAGCATTTGCCATCATCAAGAACCAGTAATTTCATCAATTGAAATAACGTATACAATATAATATTAGAATGGAAATTGCTTAATGTAAAATTAAAGAATAAGCATAATTATTGTCGAATATTGTTACTTTTGTACATGTTAAAAGACTTCGAAAGAGCTATTTTTTCATCTTGTCATTCTTTTAAAGGAAACAACAGAGAATTTACATAATTTTTAAGACAAGAGTTCATCTGCAAGGACTGTATGCTGCTGTACGGGCAATTAACCTTCTTCCAATCCTTAGTTTATATTTTCATGATGCACACTCTTTTTCAAAAGAACCTTTTAAAAGTTGAAGTTCAGGCTGGCTTCCCTTAATTTTTCCCAACTGTTAAAGGCTGAAGTGTTCTCGGTTTGGTCTTAGACAGCTCTATAAATCCTTCTAAGGCAGCACTATTTTCTATAACTTGCAGGAAAATGAAAATTGATATCAATATATTGTTAGAAAGCGTGTTCATTTTACGACATTGCTTCCGTCCCAGCTTGTTCTTTGTTTTAAGTCTCATGTTCTAATAAAATTTTTCTTATATAGTGAAAAGAGTATTGCAAACATGATCTGATAGAAATATATTGTGAACTCCTATGGTGATTATTTTTGAAAAAACTCTTTACGGAGGATTATCGAATCAGCTTAACAGATCGCTTATTTACACTGTTGTATGATAGGATTTTTGCAATTTTTCATTCAAATTTATAAGCAAAGTGTTCTTAGCATGAAACAGAACTGTCATAAATTCACTGAGAGAATATGACGGTAGAAAGAGAGAAGGCTCAAGTTTCAATGGTCGTTTTGTTTTAGACAGTTACTTCTGAAAGAAATGGGTCTATTTGAAGAGAGGCTAGGAATCTTGACAACCTCAAACGAAGAAGAGTTACACGTTAATGTCAGTTTTACCAAAAATGCAGTGCTGCTATGAGGCAACTCGTAACCAAGGGTTTCGTGCGTTGAGAATTAATTTCTATGACCCCTTTCGATACGGCATCTTTTTACGCAAACAGCATCATTTCCTTGAAAATTCATTCCGCATCTTGCGTGTACACTATATGAAAGGTGGATAATGTCTAGTCGATTGATATATATGTTTTTGTGACTGGTTTTGTTGACAGATGCTTAAAAGGTCACACACGCTTAATGTATGTTACACACTGTATTGCTTTTCAATGCAATGCTATGCATTATACTGCACCATATTATACTACACTACACAACCCTACATTATACTACACTACAGTACATTACACTACACTATATTACATTACACTATATTACACTACAGTCCACTCCACTGTCCACTCCACTCCACTCGCCTACAATAAACTGCACTACACTACGCTACGCTACGCTACGCTACACTACACTACACTACACTACACTACACTACACTACACTACACTACACTACACTACACTTCACTACACTACACTACACTACACTTCACTACACTACACTACACTACACTACACTACACTACACTACACTACACTACACTACACTACACTACACTACACTACACTACACTACACTACACTACACTACACTACACTACACTAAACGCACTTCATCCAACTATGCTACCCTTGAAAGGCAGCATCTGCGCAGATTTTTAAATCTGTCTGGCAGTAAAGAATCAAGCCAAGGCCTTGTCCTTGTGATAGCTCAAACCTCTTTGCTATGGAGTTGATCAATTTATCAACCACTACATTCCTTTTTATAACTCTCTCAAGAGGATTAGAATGATAGTGGATTAACGACAACCGTACCTTAAGGGATTAATAAGATAAGAAGATTTTAATTTAATTTAAGATCTTATATTCAATAACGTACTTTAATTTTAGTTTTATATTGAAATATTTCAATTTATTTCCAGCGAAAAAGAAGGCCAAATTAAGATCGAAGATAAATCAGAAATCTTGTAGAAGCGACTATGAGAAAAATGGAATAATTCAATTTTAATACAAATCGCAATTTCAAAGTCAACCCCTAAGTATTTTGAGTAAACTTGAGACAAAAACTGGCTATAAAAAGATCGAAAGAATAGATAAAGGAACATGAAATGATCTGATTTTTATGTAAATGGTACTTTTTATTTAAAATGGGGGTGCTTGTAATGTTGCTATGGTTTCCGATAACATCAACATCTTATTAATGTTGCTCAAAGCAAAATGTTTATTAGCATTCCCGCCTACATTTTTCACTGAATATATTGCACTACATTTGTTCTGTTTGCCATATCATTACAACATCGTGCCAACACGACATTTTTGCAATTTCATCCCCTGAAACAAGTATCTGTGATTTTAGCTGGAAGTATTTTGCACAGGAGAAGAAAGTAAAGTACAAGCTTTTTCAGTGGTCTGTCCTAAAGTATAAGCTTTTTTATCTGAACAATCTTTATTAGAAACATCAGGCTGATATTTGCTCAAAAACGACCAACATAAGGGACAAAATGAATGCTGGAATTTAGCAAAACGTAAGAAATGAAATACCACCAAACGTGGAAACAAAAACCCTAAGACAATAAAAATATCGCATCAAACTTGAAATAAACTTGAAATGATATGGAAAAATAAGGGACGAGAAATAAGCGTTTCTGAGGGGCGCCTGAGGCAGTATAGGGTGACAAAAATATGATGAAAAAGGATAAAACGATAGCAAAATGAGAGAAATGAGGCTCTAAGGGGGATAGGTAGTTGCCCCCTGTTCCCCCTGCAATCGGTGCCCAAGTTGTACCTTATTGTATGCGGAATTTTACACCCTCAAAGGGTAAGCCATAAGTTGTCGTAAGACTTGTTGATTTGAAAATTTTTTAGTGTTGGCTAATCCAAGGGTGGAGGCTAATTAAACGGCGATGATCATCAAATTAACTAAAAGTTGCCATCACTTTAAATTCAAATCAATTTCAATCTATTTCAATTTAATCTTTTTCATCTATTTCATCCATTTTTTATACTTCACTCTATTTCGTCTATTTCAATCTATTTCAATCTATTTCAACCTATTCCAATTTTCGTTTGAGTGCACTAATTATAAAAGAGTAATGTTTGTATTTCTTTGTATTTTTAAACCCTCCTTAAAGAAAGGACCAAAACTGGAAACTTCTCCACCCATTGCATCAGAGTTCATTTTATTTCAAATGGAAGAGCTGAACCTGAGATTTGAAACTTTGACGCTGTTGTTTGAATGAAAGTCATGAATATGCCAATTCCTGCAAAGGAGATGAATGAAGAAAATCTCGTGTCAGCACGTAGGAGAACCCCTAGCTGACGAGTGCACAAGTGTAGTGTAGTGGGGGGGGGGGAGTGGCTCAAAAGATCCAAAAACCAGATGACATAATGTTTTAACAATCCCTTATTTCCCTTTTTGAAGATGATAAGTATGATATCCAATAACAATGCATCGACGTTCGCTGATTGAGTTCCTCCAAGATCTCATAAAAAGATTATTTGGAAATGTTTTCCAGGCCGACTTAAATTGATTAATTAAAGGTACTTTAATTAAATTTTATTTCATATGTAAAAAAATAGTTTCATTTGTATGTTTACTGGACTAATCATTTATTTTAAGTGTTTTGATATATTTTGATAGAACTATTTTTTAATCGATTTAAATATGATGGATTGGTGGTCTCGGGTTATAGAAAAAGATTTTGTTTAGAGATGTTATTGTGACTCAAAAGGATTTTAATTAATTGTGTCATGTCATCTGCCTATTTGATGTTTGAGAGCATTTTGGCGAACAGAAACAGATTTGCTTTAGACCAACATACAAGTATCAGCACATTTGGTAAAGATATCAACAGTTTTTTTTACTGTGCAAACTGAAGGCAATTTTTGATCCAATACTCGCCAGGACGTATTTTGCGTGGCAAGGAAAAATAAAAGGGAGGTGAGTGGAACCGCTTGCGTACGTTCACTGTCTTAATATGTAATTACTTATTAAAAAACCTGATTGATTCTGGTATAAAGTTGCGCTGTGTATCAAGTTGATTTTGTATCACATAAGACTTTGCCATAATACCTTACACAACGAAGCCAAGTATCCTTAAAGAGGCGTGTCAAGTGACTGTAAATTCATGCCATATTCTATTACACCGTCTTATGTCATATGGCATTATACTATGCAAAAACACCCTACGTACCATAGCCACGGATCCCTAAAGCAGAGGAGGCCAGGGGGCAGCCCTCTTGCTCTGTTTTAAGTAAGCCTAGTTCTTTTATTTGACATCGTTTTGGCCTATATTTTCACTATCTTGCTCCCTTGCCTTGAATTGCAGCTGGCATCTCTCAGCATAGCACATGGCATAACTTAGTACGCTTAATCATGCTACACCATACAATACGATCCGCACCTTAAGGTAACCCATTGTGATGAAAAGGCTGTATGGGTGTAATGATCCCCATTCATGTCAAAACGTGGTCCTTATTCTTGTGATCTTGGTTCAAATGTTTTTATGGAGAGAGGGCACACAATACTTCATTGATTTCGAATTCTTTGGTTTCTATTTGTGGTAAAAATGGAAGCTTCTGTGACATGGATAGTCTATCTGGCGCGAAATTCCCTATAGGAACAATGTTCGAGGACTCCTAGAACTCCTCATTGATGAGCTTGGAACTATCAGTGTACGAAGAGAAAGTTGCCAAGGTTTTGGGGCAAGCCAGCGTTGTTAAGTAAACAGAAAACAAATCTTGGGATGTATTTTCAATGAAAGTAACATTAATAAACTGCAGAAAAATCTGCTTTTCAGAAAGAAGGTAAGCATAATTTTTGAGAAGCTGGAAAGTGCAAGGACCTATAACTGTATAAGACAGAAGAATCCCAGGTTATACATATATACTTACATATATATATATATAACTTATTAACTTTAATATTGTAAGAGTTAAACTCTAACTTATTAAGACGTTTTGGCATAGGCCTTATGCAAATAAGTCTATATAGTTATATACATATAGAGATTTATCAATGTATATTGGAATATGTGACATCACGCCATCTATACCACCATAGTCTATAGACTATGATACTTACCAGTACTGCTAATACGGGGCATGGCATGGAGTCATAAACTATGATGGAATGATGCTTCATGGCATCATCTTATTAGCATCCCGGATTTTCGTTCATAATTGTGAGAGGGCTTGCACACGTCATATAAATTCTCGTGTTTATTGATCAAATTAATCCGCTTAAAATACCTTTACTTTCATGATACGAAGCGATCGTTTGAAAGAGAGCTACATCGAGATGGTCTAGTTTACTGCAAAGATAATTTTAGGAGCTCAAAGCAGTAATAAATAACAAGCATCCATACACAATTTCTTAAAAACTCTTGCGATGGCAACGCATCACCTCTTCAATAAATTGCTCTTCTGTGCAGGAAACTCAATTTTTGGGCAGAACATAACAAAATAACCAAACCCTCGATGGGTTTTTTGCAGATTGTCCCATCGTTGTTTGATTTTTTCAATTTTCCTTTTCATTCGAGTTACGATCGAGCGCATGTCCCAAATCTGCTAGAATTTAAATATAGAAAAAAGATGCAACTTTTATACAACCAAAGAGTCATTTCGATCAGATTTTTTGCAATGTACCAATGGTGCAAATGATAATGATTGGAGAGGCCTGTACCCCCCTATAACTTTTCAATTTACCCTGTATTTGTCAATGCTACCCTTAAAAACCTATTTTCAAAGACTGGATCTTTTGGCTCGTCAGAGATTTAGCTTTACCCGCCCAACCAACAATTTTTCAGCAAGAAAGACACTACACTCTTCTTTTACATAAGAACAATTCTATGAGAAGTTCTGAAGAACAAGCTTTGACCGAAGCACTGTTGTAAAACGTAATTTTGGACAAAGATGCATACGCTTCTCAATAACATATCGACATCAACTTTTATTTTCTTGTCAGCCTAAGGAGAACTGATATCTTTTTCGCTTCCCTTCTTTAAATTTCGTTAAAAAGTAGTAACTGTGTCTGTAGTAGCATATGATTTTGATTAAACGTCGATTGAGGTACACCATAATAATCTGATAAAAAATTAAAACAATTCGGCCTCAAAATTCTGGAAAAAAAAAGAATAGGGAGCCTTCACCTCAATATCATAAGTTGCTATTAGAGTTTACATCTTCCCACAAGTTCACAGGATAGGGGGATCGTCTATTCACTGTGTTGTAGTTGCAAAAGGG
Source organism: Catostylus mosaicus (assembly GCA_964019065.1). NCBI lineage: Eukaryota > Metazoa > Cnidaria > Scyphozoa > Rhizostomeae > Catostylidae > Catostylus > Catostylus mosaicus. The sequence goes on from OZ025186.1 coordinate 5,349,782, forward strand.
GTGGCGTGTTGGCAACCAAAGAGTGCGGAAGGGGTGTATAATAACTTAAAGGGTTGGTGCTAATATTTTGTGTTCCATTGGTAGGTCTGATTTGTAACAAGTGCTTTTGCAGTGGTTTTAACAAACAAAAGTCCATTTATGATAGACGTAGAGTCAGGTCTGTTTCTGTTATCGGTAAACAAGTGGTGCTTATTCCATTGCGAGTTTAAAAATTGAAAGAAATAGACTTGGAGCAAATCTAATGCATATTATTCATGGTTTCTCTCACAATCATCAATTTAGCTCCTCTTTCATTCCATTGATTGATTTAAAAATACTACTTTTTATGGCACATCCAGTACATCAGCTTTACATTGTAGTACTTATACATGGGCTCTTGGACCAGACCTCATCAGAGGTGTCATTTTTGTTTTGTGTTGAGAGCCTTTTGCCCTGCAAGAAGTCAATGTTTTCAGGGTTGGGATGGAATTCTCCATGCGACCTCAAATTGCACCCCTCAGTGCCGTCGAGAGGGGAAGAGGAGGGGTAGCTACCCCGTGGCCCGGGCCTCGAAGGGTTAGAAAAATGTCTAAGGCTTAATAAGGGTTTCCGGTCTTGGGAGCCTGAAATTTTTTGCGTTACAATCACTTCTCAAATAACAGCTATGCAATAAAATGGGGGTACTTCTCTGTTGAGAGAGTTATAGTGTAATGGCAATAAGACACTTTTTATTCAAACCATCGGGGGGCATCACTATTTCCACCCAGAGGCTCTTGCTGACTCTCGACAGCCCAGGCACCCCTGTCCGCCGATTTTCGCCGTTTGAGAAACAAAGTCGCTCACAACTACTTAGAAGTCCATGAGTGAGTTTTTAAATAGTTTCCCCAGTACCCCTGTGGTTTTTAAAACGATCTCGATACGCAATAAGAAAAACAACTATTCTTCAAAAAACTCGTGGAAAGCATCCGATTTACATTTTGATCAAGGTTTATGTGCTATATATTACAGTTTGCATTTCCTGGGATATTTAACCCAGCAGTAAAAGTGCGAGCTTTGGCCTCCAAATTTCCTTTCCACCTGCAGTGGTATCAGATGCAACGCGCCTTGAAACCAGGTTTTGAGAAATAGACTTCATCATCACAAGGTTAGATGCGTATTTTGCTTTGTATCGAAATTAGTATGTTAAATTTTTTTCATATTTATTGCTAATAATCATTGACAAGTTCCTTGGTATATTCGCGAATTCTTATGTAAGAACCTTCGGTTTACAGAATGCTGTCAGAAAATGGCAAATTTTGAGTGCTCATAAGACTCGCATTTCGCTTCACATTCCGTAAGGATCCATTTACCCACCACTACCAATTCTTTTGGAGTTTAGAACCTTCCTTCTATAAAGGAATTAGAATTTCGGCCATTTTCCCTCCATGACCGATCTTGCCTACGCTAACAAGTTTTCCACATTGAAGCGGTTGCTTTAAAAACTTTGGAAAGCTACGTAACAGGTTCAGTTTTTCAAACAACAATAAATAAAAGCTTTCTAGAAACAATTATATCAAATCTCCTACCTGTTTTGTTAAATGTTCAATTAATTGACTTCGCTAATTCAAAGTTTGAGTTGTTTTTTGGAACCATTATCAAACTGCTTCGAGCGGTTTGGATTGTAAAAAAAGCTCCGTAAGGTGAATTTATCGAGCCTTTCAGGCCCATGGGACCAAAAAAGCCAAATATTGTGCATCCAACTAGATTTATTGTTATTATCTAAATCACAATTGATAACGAACAAAATTTTTCGTTAGCTGTTAGTCAATTGAAAAAGATTTCAAAAGTGACAGGGATTCTTCATGGAAAGATTCGCTCAACCCATTTATTTTCGCATTTCTTTTCTATATTTTCTCTTCGTATTACCCATTTTCACCATATTCGCATTATATTTCTGGTAGTTGAATAAGAATTCCTTTTGTCAAGCTGATGGCCTAGCGAACGTAGATTGATTTCGAGAAAGGATTGTTCCTTGCCAGGCCATCTCGATTGCACCTTGCACAAACAATACATGATTTTTAAATCAAAAAGTGAAACTTGATTCTTCAAAAAATTAAGACTTAGTTTCTAAGGAAGCGTGTGAAAGCACTTTGTTTCAGAGGTTAGCTACTTTCTATTCCTTAAAATAAAGCAGTGTTGAAAAATTCCATTTCGTAGCCGGTAAAATAAGGCAATTAAGGCTAAATTTTGAAGAGAGAATGTCATATTCTTGCGATTGCGTTAGTTAACCAAAACACCGGTTAAATGTTATATTATATGCAGGAAAATTACTATAGAGGGAGCTCTTTAAATAGACAAACTAACCGAGGAGAGAGCACCCCTTTATAAAGGTTTCAGTGTTGGGGTCACTCCGAACTTTCCTGTAGAACAACTTGAAGTTAAATAATTTCCTAATAACGGTATAAACATAACCACCTATCAAACTGCTTTCTTAGTACCTTTTTGATGAATTTGGGTGTAAATTCATCCAAATTATAGTCTTATACCTCAAGAGTTTTGCCCATCTTAAATCAGAACACTCTTTAAGATAAACTTTTGTTGAAAGTCCCTGTTAGCCTGACTTAAAAAGGCCAGGAACCCCCGTTTGATAATTAATCCATCTATTGTTTGTATTAATATGGTCAGAGATGCCTGCTACAGTAACAAGCTGACAAGGGGGCTACAGCTTAAGAAATGAGGGCAAAACAACAGCAAACTAGAAAGCTTTGCTTTTTACTGCGTAAAATTATATTAGCTGACACGAATCAATAAGAAAATGCGAAGTGAATGGAGCAACTCTAATTGAGTTTATAGATCAAATCAAGAAAGCTTTCAATGTGCGCATAACATTTTTTTCGTTATGTAGCTGTCTTTATCGGAACAGACCCACCTCTCGCTTTTCGCCAATGAAAGCCTTTACACGGGTTCTCCTAACCCCCCCCCCCCCTTCCCTCTGTAGTACACGATGTTGTTGAAACCCTTTGTTAGTTTGTAGCAGGGTCTCAATCGTCAAAATTTAGAACAAACAGGGAAATTTCTCAAAACTTGGCAGGTTGGGCTAATAAATATTATGGCCCTCTAAATGACAGGAACCGTAAGAAATAATTTTTGAGAGATAATAATTTTTGAGCAATGAAATGCCTACTTGGCAGTGATTATTTCTCTGAAAAGTCTAATTACCATGCCTGAATGTTGTAAGGAAATCCATACTTCACGGAGGGAGTTAATTTCATGTCGAGCTGATTCCGCTACCTACTTAACAGCTGCAACATATCTTAGCTATCCTTACGTGGATTTACTATTTACAAAGGCCGTAAGTACTTCCTTCAAGTAGCGCAATTTCGGAAAAGATTTCGCCGTAACGTGAATTCGTGAGAAAACCACGCGAAAACTGCTGTGTCGCTAGGAAGAATGGTGTTTTCATTCCGCCAAAGGTGAAAAATCACTGGCTCACGTGAGTTTTAAAGGGAAATTCTGGTTATAAAAGCTTTTTGAACTGGTTTTAGTATGGAAGAGGTGCAAAACCTTTGAGCTCTGATTTGGAAATCGCAGCTTGAGTATGCCTTAGAGAAAAGTTATTTGGCTGATCAGCCGTGGTACACCTCACCAAGCTCTTTCATTAACCTATTTCTTATGCACGCCAAATAGAGATATTTTTCTTTCTCAGCTTTATTATTGATCTCTTTTACCTATGTCCTCTTTTTGAAATCTAAACATTCCTGTCTTCTAAAGCTGTGTAAACAATTGTTAACTCCTTGCACTCTTCTGATGCCCTCATAGTGCCCTGTATCAGAGTTTGAAGTCCAGAATTAGGTATAACATAGTATATTTACGTACAAACTAATTAAAAGGTTCACGGGACAATGCGAAAAAGGTTAATTTACAGATTTTGAACGTTAAGATGTTTTGAATCCAGGTGCGCCAAGGAAAGTGTTGGAGGTATTGGATGAAGGGCAGATTTGTGAGCAAAGTTCAACTAGTTGTTGAACATAAGATTCGATCTGACCTGCTCCTAGAATAAGTCAATCAAACGAGATTTACCTGTAAGTGATGTTTGATTGTGATTCTATGAGTCATCAGCCCGGAGTAAAGGAGGTGTACGAGAGAAAGCGCAGTTGTTCATCCAAACCAGTCTTTAGAGCAGCAATGGATCGATGAGGACACCAAAATAATTGGTAGGGTGGGCCCTATAATACAAGGCTAAAAAGGGCTGGGCGTACACCTCCTTTACTCCGGGCCGATGACTCATAGCATCACAATCAAACATCACTTACAGGTAAATATCGTTTGATTGGCTTATTCTATTTCATCATCGGCTCCGTCGCTACGGAGGAGTACGAGAATTTAGAGCCCTCATTGATACATTGCCCGAAAAGGAACATTGCCCTTTTTACCATATGATTTACATGGGGGACAATATTATTTTCAGTTGAATCATATCATGCCGACATTTTGGAAGAATACAGAGCATTTCATTGCCGAAAAACTTTGCGTGTCTCTTACTCAAGTGGGCGCAGTTTTTGGAACATTTTAGGAATTTGCACCTTGCAGATTGCTTTAAATGTAATTGCCAACAACCTTCCAAAACGTAGCTAATAACATTTAACTTGAAAATTTTTAAACATTTCGACACGCTAAACCTAAAAATCGGCTGAAAATCAAATCGTCTGAAATTTGCCGATAGGCGAATTGCCTGGGGGCTTCAGTCCCTATACCCCTGAAGGACGAGTCTAGAAATATGGCAAGTTTTCAATTCAATAAACTTGGATCATTGCTGCTCACGGCTATGTATGCACTTTTCGTTTATAGAAAATACTATCAAAAGGCGTCAATGTGTTTTTAAAAAATTCGCTGTTGCGTACGAACCTGCATGTCCCCCCTCAACTCTTTTCCAGCCACAACCGGTGTGCCCCATTTTATTCTAAAATTTGCCCATTTTCATTATAAAAATGTCCCTTTTTGACGTGAAAGTACCCACTCAATCAATGTTTCTTCACTATGATAGAAATTTATAAAAAATGTTATACGGTCAAAGAAGAGAAGTGAAAAGGTGTTAATTATAGGGTAACAAGAAAATGACAATTGATGGATCACTGGAAAGCGTTTACGTCTTTGTCCAAAATTACATGTTATGACAGCCTCAGCTTGTCCTTAATTTGTTTTTAATTTCTGATCAATTTTGAGACCCATATGTTCTTAGAATATTGTTCTTAAAGAGAAAAAAGAGCGTGTTGCTTCAAGGGCGAATAAAACTACGTCACAAACCATCATGGTCAGTGATAGAGGCAGTACCGCAGCTAGGTGTTTGTCGCTGGGGCAGAGAATGATGACGTCATGAAAAGGAGAGATCCAACATACGTAAATGCTAAACATTTGCCGAGCTTCACTATTCTTCAACAGATTTTAGCCTGAAGCCAGACCAAAATACTCTGAAGCAAACCAAGTACAATTTTGCGAAAAGTTCTGAGATAGCTTCTCATGAAGATACCTTAATAAAAAGCATTTCGAGCTGTCTTATATTTTGTTGAGCACAACCTCTATAAAATAAGCACCAAAATACTCTTGTTGCCTTAAAACTATGCCTGAACAAACTTTTTAATTTTTAGCAATTTTAATCCTGTTCTTTTAAGTTCAAAAATATTTTCTTTTTAACCAAAAAATTGGTTTTAAAATTCAGCAGATTTTTTAGCATATTATTGGGGGTAAGAGCCACGAGGCCTGGTTTGGGCTAAAGTACTGTAGACTATATTATAATATAGTATAATATTGTATAATATGATATAATATTGTATAATATGATATAATATGATATAATATAATGTAATATAATATAATATAATATAATATAATATAATATAATATAATATAATATAATATAATATAATATAATATAATATGATATAATATAATATAATATAATATAATATAATATAATATAATATAATATAATATAATATAATATAATATAATATAATATAATATAATATAATATAATATAATATAATATAATATAATATAATATAATATAATATAATATAATATAATATAATATAATATAATATAATATAATATAATATAATATAATATAATATAATATAATATAATATAATATAATATAATATAATATAATATAATATAATATAATATAATATAATATAATATGATATAATATAATATAATATGATATAATATAATATAATATAATATAATATAATATAATATAATATAATATAATATAATATAATATAATGTAATATAATATGATATAATATAATATATCATAACCTGCAACAGGAATTTTCTTTCCATTGCTTGATTTTTTGCCTGTAAAGCATAGGCGCCGACTACGTGGGGGCTTGGGGGCTCGAGCCACCCCTGGAAAATGCTACGGGGGGGCTGAGCCCCCTCTGGGAAATGTTCAAAAATTTGTTCTTTATCGCTTTTTAGCTTAATTTCCCGAATAGGCATAGTATCTTCATCTATTTTTAATGAATAGGATGCAATACATCGTTAATCCAAGAACCAAACTGCGCCTTTATAACTGATAATTTAGAGAAATTGGTATGTAATTGTTTTTTCATTTCTAGTTTCAGCCCCCCCCCCAGCTAAAATCAAAAGTCGGCGCCTATGCTGTAAAGTATTTAAACCATTTCAGTTCAACCACTATGGAACCACAAGCTGCAAAAACATGAACAAAAATACAGATACAGGTCACATGCGGAACAGCAAACGTTTTCGGGGGTTCATCATCACAGTAGCACGTTCCCTATCCGGATTCTCGGTAACTATGATGTATCATTTCAGAGAAATGATTGATGAGCTCTCATAAGGCCAAGATGCCGGTAATTCCGCCCTGAAGACCAATGTGGTCACACGTCCTTGTCCTAGCAACCAATTTTAAGACTTGTGACGTATAAGTGACAGTTTCAAAAAGCCTGCGGACGTAAAAGGATCGTCATAGATCAAACAGTTTTTATTAAACATTTTGACATTTCCTCTTCAAAATCAACAAAAATTGCCCTTGAAAAAGGCACAGAGATTTCCTGCTATAAATATTACGGCACGTTCACACATCGGAACATTTAATGAAAAAAGAGGTAAGAAAAACACTGAAGAACTTCGGATGAATGCGAATTAAAAAAATCTCAGATTAGAAACTGGAAAGAAGTTAACAACTGAGGGATTAAAGAGATCATTCTCTGTCAAGCCTTGATTTTCATCTTAAAGAGAAAGTGGTGAGATCTTTTTAGACATTTTTCAGCATCATTGATAATTTATTTAGGTTTATCTGTAATTTATCTAGTAATTGTGGTACAAAGAAATACGAATGGTCGCGGAATGGCCCTCTCAAAGTCACGTCAAATTGTTCCTGTTGTCACTGAAAATAAGTCCCACTTGAAAAATACAGAATCTTCGAGATGATGACGTTTTGATATTTTGATACAGTAATTTAAACTTGAAATAACGATGGTGCTGATATAATGTAATGATTGAACTATATATATAAGCTTTATATGAAGTCAAGTGAATCGGCAACCCTCCTACGCGATACGTCGTCCATTAAGACCCTGAATCCTCTCCGGCAAATAGAAATCCTTCACGTTGCAAAATAAATACAGTGCCATGCCAATAAATATGCGCCGTTTTTTAATGTCCCTTTACAAATAGACGTCTACAGCAGGGGACCCTGGGGGCGTTTTCCATTTTTGCCCTCACATTTGA